>CM065687.1:43570456-43597956 GCA_017654935.2 Phymorhynchus buccinoides | reverse complement strand
ATTAAGAAGTACGTGATGTATGGTAGATCCGTGGTGTTACAAATGTAATTGTTTATGTGTGAATTTATGCTATGTTTTATTTAATATGTTTGGTGCTTTTATGCATAGCAACACTCCTCGCTAGGGAGTAAAAAGACATTGAAAGACCTCGTAGCAAAGACCTTGTAATAATAATGGACTCTAAAATCTTTGCTTACGGTATGAAATAGTCTCTACAGAATGCTGCACACTCACCTCTCGTTCATGGCGATTTGTTCCAGCATGGCAGACCCCGTGTTCGCCTTCCAGTTGCCAGAAATGGACTTCCTCCTAACAGTCAAAGACCAACGCGTTTTACATAAGCCAAAAAAGGAGAGGGAGGGGGCGAAATGCACACACACACACTCACTCTCTCTCTCTCTCTCTCTCTCTCTCTCTCTCTCTCTCTCTCTCTCTCTCTCTCTCTCTCTCTCTCTCTCTCTCTCTCTCTCTCTCTCTCTCCTCTTTCTCTCTCACCACACACACACACACACACACACACACACACACACCACACACACACACATGTGCATGCGCACTTGTGCACACATCTTTTTTCATCCTTTGCCCTACACATATCATCATGTAAACTCCATTATTTCTGTAGCTTTAATCAAAATATATGAAAAATATAGTATGTAAAAAGACAAATGCAACGTTTCCTTTCAAGATTATATGTGTCGTCGTTTAACCTACCCTTTTCCTCAACGATTCTTTTTCGTTCTCTCACTTTTCGTTCTTTGCCCGATCTGGCGTGTAGAGAAGGTCCCATTAAAACCGTGATGACCTTGCTTTGGAGTTTGACTTTGAAAACCGACATTTTCTTCTTTACCGGCAATCCTTCAAAAAAAGGCAATACATGTATTGACTAAAGATTTTAGGAAATACGTGTAATGTTTGTGACCGCTAGCTATTACACGTATTGCCTACAAATTTTTAGGAATTACGCGACTTTCCTAAAAATGGCGGCCATGATACAAGACATTGATGCGTACATAAAAAAACCCAGGAGAGGTTTTTCCTGACATGTTATTTATCATTATCTCAGTCTTTCCGCAAGGCCAGCTGTCACACCCCTGTATACTGGGCAGTGTGGTAGGGTTCAATAGCCACAGCTAATCGAAGAAGGTTCTCCCCACTGCCCCCGGCATGGACCTCTGCATTCCCAATTAGTTTACAAACTTGTTTCAAATGAAATGTCTAGTTTTCATTATCAACTTTGTTTGGGTCAATCTCTCACATAAGACCAAACTGAACTAGCTGCAAGAGCCCACAATGCAAGCCTGTCCTTCACATGATTCACATTGTATTGAGTGAATCTTTCTTTTTTTTAAACCAGAGCCGAATTAGCCACCCTGAGCCTCTATTTGGGGGTTTGTTCTTCACAAAGATTAAGATTAAGCAAGAGCCAATAATGATCAATTTGATTCCTATCCTTCGCTACCACCCAATACCCACCCACCCCCTCCTTCCCATAACCTCCTCCTCACCCCTCCCCACCCCTTCCTTCCAGACCCTACTACCACCCCACCCCACCCCTTTTAGATTTTTTCTTCTTCTCCATTCTTTTGCATTCCTTTAGTCCCAGTTGCGTGTGAGAGAGGGAGAGAGAGAGAGAGTGTATGTATGTGTTTGTGTGTGTGAGAGGGGTTTGTTGCACTTGTCTTTGACCACATGCGCAGGGTTTTTTTCTCCCAGATATTTTTTCCCCCCTTAATCCTTTATTCCTTACAAAAACTTTTTTTTCTTTTTCATGTCATAGACAAGTGTGTCTGACTAGGGTTTGTTTTTTTATCGGATAACTTCCAGTGACGTTGCAGTCTGTTTCAGTTTTTTTATGCTTATGCAGTCTTGTTATTTGTAATTTTTTAAAAAGAAGGAAAGAAAGAAGAACTTTAGAAAGGTCCATATGAAATTTGAATATTGATGCAGCTTGATGCAGTTCAGTCATCTGTGTTTCCTTTAGAACTCGTTTACTGTCAGGGAGAACGCTTGAGTGATTTCCAGCATATTTTTCATGCAAACTTTGCCAATTCCCAAACCTATGATCTACCAAAGTAACAATGTGCAATTATAAATCAACACAAGCAAACAGGCGAGAGAGAGAGAGAGAGAGAGAGAGAGAGAGAGAGAGAGAGAGGGTGGGGAGAGAGAGTCGGGGGGGAGAGAGAGAGATATGAGAGAGAGAGAGAGAGAGAGAGAGAGAGAGAGAGAGAGAGAGAGAGAGAGAGAGAGAGAGAGAGAGAGAGAGAGAGAGAGAGAGAGAGAGAGAGAATGTTTGTAATAAACACGGTTGCTCGTGGCGATGCCATTAAACTGCTTTGAATGACAGCGTTGTTATGAGGATCATTAGTTTGCGTCTGTGATTGCACAGTTGGCATAATCGCAGTCTTTCTGCATGTCTGGCTCTCAGTCCGTCCGTCTGTCCGTCTGTCTCTCTGTCTGTCTGTTCCGCTTCTCTCTCTCTCTCTCTCTCTCTCTCTCTCTCTCTCTCTCTCTCTCTCTCTCTCTCTCTCTCTCTCTCTCTCAATCATCGCTCACTGTAAGCTATGCACGTACTATGTTTGTATGTGTGAGCATCACAGTACATGAACATGTGTACTTGTACAGTGTTTGTGTGTGTGTGTATGGGGATGGAGGTGGTTGGTGGATTTGTGCGATAAGATACAGAGGTGAGGGAGGAGAAAGAGAAACGGGCAAATAAAAGTGGAAGAGAGAGAGAGAGAAGGGGGAGAGAGAAACGTGGGAGGGGGGGGGGTGGAGCTTGTGACAATTTGCTTCAGTTATCGTAACGTGACAATCAGTTTGGAATAGCGTGTTAGAATATGTCTACCATTCCGAGTCAACCATCTGTGTGACCATATTCCAATATATGCACACCTACATGTGGGTGTGCATATAATACTACTAACTACAACAACCACAATTAAAACATCAAGCACCACAACACCAACCAACAAGGCAAAGAGAATGGAACAAAGCGAAGCGGACTTACATGAAGGCCTTGTACTGGCTGCCTATCTTGTAGATGTGGAGGTCGAAGTTGGCCTCTATGAAGGGCTCTGTGGTGGAGTAACTGGAACTCACCGCCACCACGCCCGCCATGTCTTGGAAATCATAATGGGAAGCTACTCTAACCTGCCCAAAAACGATCATGGCGATTGTCGTCCATTCATACTATTTTGATTGGTGTTTCATTATTGTTGCTTTTAAGCATATTGGGGGGGGTTAATTTTCCATCTCTCTTGAATCCCGTCATCATCGTCCTTCTTCTAGCACATTTTACCATTCTGTCCTCAGGAGGACATTCTTCTGATTATGCGAATGATGAAAGTCGGTGAGATCGAAATTGCAACGCCTGGAACGCAGCAGCCCTTGTTTAATGCGCTTTACCATTTCAAGGAAACTGGATTCAATTATTACAAAAGCAAAAAAATCCTAATACGCTGACTCTTCAAGGCCAACTTGGAGGTTTTATTCCCCTGTTTATCAGTCTGACAAAACTAAGACTTTTTATCGTTGTTTTCAATCGAATTTTCATGCCCTATAGTTCTGAGTTCAGGTCTAGAGTACCCCAATGTCCACAAAATCTGAGTGTGTGCCTGGGAATAACATACTAGTTTTGGCTTTCTTCGAAGCAAATTCCAAACGCAGAATACCTTCGATTTAGCCTAGTCCTTTTGAGTATATATCCTTTTGAGAGACCAGAACACACCACACATTGAACAGGGATAACGAAGAAGCCCACGGATTACCTATTTGAAATCCAAGGTGAAGAGAGGAATTTCAGACAAAAAATTGATATAGCTACTTTTCGATTGAATCCAATGGAATCTGAATCCAAAACTGCAAAACCCGTCGTTGCTTTTCCCATTCAAACACCCACTAGTGAACTGTGACAACGCTGACAACAGAATGATGATGTGCTCACACCTTTCCCCAAAACGAAAGGGAAAGCCAGTTTGATAGAAGAATGAAAACGTACACCGAAATGCATGCCAACGTGATCAGACACGGAATAGATAAAACACTGAAATGTTCAGCTCCACCATAACTCTATCTAGAGTTCTTGTTTCACACATTATTACAAGAATATTTTGTGCTTAATAAAAACAAAAGTTTGGAAAATATGAGGGCCACACAGTGATGCATTATACCTTGAAAATAGACTTATTTTTCTGTGTGCATAATTGTGGCTAATATTTTCCCTGGCTCCTAATGCTTTTCTTGATTTTATCTGCTAGAAAAACAGTTGTTTTGATATTTTTCTCAGCATCTCAAGATCATCTCAATGTAACTGTTGTCACTTGCAATTAACTTTTGAAGACTATGCCCCCATTGCAGACCATACACTTTCACTGCCATCAAAGACATAAATCAAGATTAACAGACTATTATTCAATGTATTGAAATCTATTATCAGCGTTTACCATTGTTATCCCCAAATAACGTGTCTGAAAACTTTTGCCATGGTTTCTGAACAGGTTCAAGTCCAATGCACAATAGAATGCATATTACAAAACACGGAAGACTTTTTAAAAAAAAGAAAAAATGTGAAGCAACAAAGTACAGAAGTGTGCAACCACAAAAAGTTCTTCCTCGTGAACGAGAGGGAAATGCACTCACAAGTAGGCCTTGTAGTTGTCTCCTATTTTCTGCACATGCAGGTCATACTTGGCGTCCACAAAGGGCTCTGAGGTGGCATAGGACGGGCTCATGGCCACCACGCTGGCTATGTCCTGAAAGCCGTTGGCTGACCAGTGCCAGACCAGTGCCGCAAGACAAGCCATGACATGATAATGTCACCACTGAATAACACTGCAGGCTGCTTTGTGCCAAGTGGTCGTCCTCTCAAGACCAGTGTTAATCAAAGACGGTTTTTCAAGTGGTCGTCCTCTCAAGACCAGTGTTAATCAAAGACGGTATTTTGTACGTTTTGTCGAGTCTTCAGTTCCTTTTCTCTTCTTTTTTTTCTCTCCTTATTTAAACAATTGCAACTGTGAATATTTTTCTTTCCCCCTCTTCATTATAACAGACTCTTTACGCTCGCTGATTTTCTGGTGAAGTATTGAGCTTCTACTTCAGGGAACTAGGTCATGAAAAGGTGCTGGGGTGCAATACGTTGTTGTTGTTGTTGTCGTACCCTGACTCTAGGGGTCATCCCAACAGCCGAAGCACTTGAACACCATGGTATAAATGCACAAGTTAGGGAAGAGAACATTACGTGTGTGATCGCTTTTTTATTGCCCCGCCACATGAGCAGCCACATTCCGACTTCGGGGGATTTTGGACTGGTACTTGCCATGGCTAAAGACAATCCCAGCTATGCAGAGCATAGCAACATTTAGATGTAGGCTTGGTGTTCTTGCTTATGTCAATTGGTCTAATACAGCCTTATACCAAAGCGGGTACGTCAAATGTATTCGATTGTACTACGCCACCCCGACGAAAATGGTGTTTTACGTCCTCTTGGTCTGAATCAGACACATATGGGATATTTGTAAATACAAATATGTTGGGAACAATACTGGAGGCAATGCCCGGAGGCAGTACGAACCAGTAAAGTCCCGATTTTTTTATATATAATCAGGATAAGTATGAACTACGCCACCCCCATCCCACCCCCTCTATAAATACCTCCCAAAATACGTACGCTTTAATGTTTGACTTTGATAACATTATACAATGAAATTAGTTTCCAGTAGGTAGATTTGTCGTTGACGGTTTAAAACGTTGCATGTTCCTTTAATCAAAGGGAAACCAAAATACTCGCATTCGGTAAATTGATTGCTCAATTACAATGACACTTTAGATGTTTTTATTCTGCTGTTCGGTTAGCAAACCAGGTGTCATAAATAAACCAATGACAACTACAGTGTCAGCAGGAGATAATGATGGAGAACAACAGCCATTTTAAAAAAAAGTTTTACTCACCTTTCCAAGACCTTGGTGCGCATGCCCAATCTTCACCACCACCGGAAACTTGGGTGTGATCAACTGCAAGACACACAGACGACACAGAAAAGAGTTTGACTGGCGAAAACAAGGCTGTTCTTTTTTTTCTAAACAAACCGACTTTACAACAATAACAAATTGACTTTACAACAATAACAGATAGTCATATCACTTTACTGACTAAAACATGTATCACGCACTCAGCACACTTGTATATTTGTCCCTAATTACTCCAACAAACCATTGCAAATCTTCATTGTATGTTTGTATAATCGAATAGCTTCCTTTACTTGCATATTGACTGGATCTTTAAGCACTAATGTGAAAATTAAAGTTCAAACATATACCAGATTTTAAAAAATATATTTCTCTGATACACTTCACAAGACTAAGTTCATCTTCGTAACAATTTGTGCATTAATTGGCATTTTAGCAAGGCGTTCAGAGACAGTATTCTTATAGATACAATCTTCCCCATGTACCTCTGACTTTGCATTACTCGGCTGATGTAATCCCCCTTAATCCCCTCTCTCTCTCTCTCTCTCTCTCTCTCTCTCTCTCTCTCTCTTTCTCTCTCTCTCTCTCTCTATCTATCTATATATCTATCTATCTATCTATGTACTTAGTGATACACAAACCACAAACCTCAGCAAGAAAATTGCAAATGCAATGGCAAATAAGCAGCGACTACAGTCATTCCGTTTGGCTAAAGCTAAGATTTGCTATCTAAAACATGCAATATGGTGTTGTTTTTACTGAAATGCTTATAAATTTTTAAAAAATGACAAAAAAGATTACAGAAAATATTAGTCAGTACATGATTTATTCATCACTCATGCATGGATTAAATCAATCACAACATCAACACAGTAAATCAACACAACATGATAAAAATGACAAAAAATCAGCAGATAATAAATAAATAAATGTCACTTGTAAAAACAGCCAAATAGAAGTTGTATCATATAAACAAACACTACAGTCTATATATAAGTATATATAAAGCTTTTTATATACAGTACTGTGTGCATTTTTCTTGTCTGGCTCCTTCACGCACTTCGTTTTGCGTTGATTCTTGGCGTGCTTTTGTGCATACGGTAAACTATAGAATGCAACACTGCCCAAACCTTCAACTACGAAGACTACTCAGATGGAAAGGAAGTTTAGACATTCAAAGTTCTTAAACTTAGTCCTAGTAGTAGTACTAGTAGTGCATTCGTGTGTTCTTTCAAGTAATTATTGCAATGGGGACCAGTGTGTCATGCCTTCTTCCAGAGCATGATCCTTTTTTTCTTATCATGATCTCTTATAAAACACAAAGAAAGGTAGAAAGGGTAGGAAGGAGTGTGAAAGGAGGTAGGTATTTCGATGGGTGGGATGGTGTGCTTCTCCCTCTCTGTCTCTGTTTGTCCTTACGTACTGTTTTATCATTGTTATATAGATTATTCTCAGTATAAATTTTTTTGATGAATAGGCAGGTATAACAGCTTTTCGCACTCCCCCCCCCCCTTCATGTTCTTGTTTCTACCATCTTCATTCCGTATGTTCTTTCTCTAAATCAGATTAATCCAACGAATCCATAGATGAAAGTAGGATATGAAAAGAAAGATGCAAAATGCAATTAGAATTCAATATTTCAAAGTTTTGGGGTGTTTTTTCTCACGATTGTACATAGTATGTGCAGTAAAAGTTCAAATTCCTACACCAATATTTCAACAACCATAAGTTGTAAGAAATATTTTTCTTTGCAATCACAAAATCTGTAATTCCTGCCTGCAGCTCTGCAAAAACCTGAAGAAAGAAAAGTAATCAAACTTTTGAAAAACAAGTGACTTCATGGGAAAATGGATTTGTTTCTCATTTTTAAACGCGAAGTTCACAAAACTTAAGATCAAATATTATTTTGCAGTTAAACATTACCAACAAAGTAAAAGCCAGTGGAGTACAATGCACATCTCCATCAAGCATGGCTCGTGAACAGTTTACTTCTGTAAGCTGAGGTCAACGGAATGAACTTGTGAAAATGACTATATAAAAAGTGGTGTGGCCAAGGACCTGTCTCTTTTGACTCTTTGTGGGAAATTGACAGCTCCACAAGAAACTTTTATGACGAAAATTAAAGTAGTTACAAATCCCAAATGTTTTCATATTTCACTAATGCATGCATATCTTGGAATGTTTATGCTGACTGTACCTTAAAAATACCATAAAACACGCTGAAAAAACGAGAATCAGGAAATGTTTCTGCAATGACCCATTTTGAATTTGAAATTCGCGCTGTCAGTCAAGTAACAGTAGGCGGGCCAATCCAGAGGCACAGTAACCCCATCAGCAGTGTCAGGTTACTCACTGGAAACAGATCAGAACGGTAACATGCTAACCTGTTTACCATTGCTGACAGGAGTTTCCTTGACGAGAGAGAAACAGAAAGAGAGAGAGAGTGAAGGAGAGCGAGTGGGGAGAGGGAGAGAGTGTGTGTGTGTGTGGACATGTGTGTTGCATATGAGTATGTTTGTATGTGTGTGCGTGCGCGTGCGTAAGTGTGTGTATGTGTGTGTTTGTGTGTGTGTGTGCGTGTGTGTGTGTGTGTGTATGTGCGTGTGTGTGCATGTTTGTATGTGTGCATTAGATTACATGTTATGATGGTGTACAAAAATATATAATTCCTGGCATATATATAGCCTAATTAAAAAAGAATAGCTTGCAAAAACGTCCACTATACTCTGCTGTGTAGTGTAGCATAATTATGTGTGTGTGTGCGTGCGTGTGTGCGTGTGCGTGTGCGTGTGCGTGTGCGTGTGTGTGTGTGTGTGCGTGCGCGCGTGTACGCGCGCGCGCACACAATGAGTGCGTATGCTGTCTGTTATGAAGAGAATGTATGCCTTTGTATGTGCGTGCGCGTGTGCGTGCGCGTGTGTTAATGCGTATGTGCGTATGTATATTGTGTCTCTTTCAAGTGGCTAACAGTATGTCTCATTCTTGGTTTCTTATCCGCCATCTGTATGTCTACACACAACTTTTCCCTACCTTCCCCACACAGTGTTGGTATATATATCTCTATCTTTCTGTATCTGAAAATGTGTGTCATGTGTGTGTGTATATGTGTGTAAAATCTCGTGTTATTTTCTTCCCATATTCTTGTGGTTGTTGGGCTTCCTTCACAAAGACTTGTCCATTCTTATCATTCCCATTATATACGCTCTCTACATGTTTTTCCAGTAGACTTCCCTTCATTGCAGTGATTGTCAAAAGTCTGCCTTCTTAGCCATCCCCCCCCCCCTCCCCTACCCCACCCCTTCTTGATTCGCTTTATTCTCATCATCCTAATTCTTTTCTTCTCTACACTCCTGATTTTATATACGTAATAAATACTACGAAAGTCATTGCTGCAAGTTCCACATGCAACGAGCAACAAACCATCTCATCTCCTTTCTACTTCATTACCCACTTATGTAAATTGTTTCATCCTACATTCTCTATTTCACACACGCAGACCCATGCACGCACGCACACACATCACACACACGAGTGCATATGCCCGCAGACTCACATGCAGGCGTCATTTCATATTATAAGTGTTTTCTGTCTTTGTGTCTGTCTTTCTCTCTCTCTTTCTAGAGAAAAAGAGACAAATATGCAGATGAAGATGATTAAAAGGACAAGAAGGGGTGGGCGAAGGTTGAAAGAGGAAGAAAAGAAAAGAAAGAAATGAGCTAATAAAATGAAAGAAAAACAAACAAACATAATCACATGAAATCTTCTGCCATATTACAATGCTCTCTCTCTCTCTGTCGCTCTCTCTCTTTCGCTCTCTCTCTCTCTCTCTCTCTCTCTCTCTCTCTCTCTCTCTCTCTCTCTCTCTCTCTCTCTCTCTCTCTCTCTCTCTCTCTCTCTCTCTCTCTCTCTCTCTCTCTCTCTCTCTCTCTCTCTCTCTCTCTCTCTCTCTCTCTCTCCCTCCCTTTGTTGCTTCTTTCTTGTTTTGTTTTTTTATACTTTCCTTTGTCAATTATTACAGCTTTCTCTATTTTCTTCTTTTTTCAACTATTCTCTGTCGTTCTCCCTCTTTGCCTGCCTGTCTCTGTCTGTTTGTCTGTCTCTCTCTCTCTCAGGGGAACTCAGGATGACCTTCATGCGGCTTTAAGCTTCTGGACCTGGTAAAAGCTCCACTGATATAAGAACTGGGACAGTACTGGACACTGCGTGTGTGTACCACAACCACCAGCCTACATGCGTGCAGGTTTTGCTCTGAATGGAAAAACAAACTACCCTCCGGACCGAGTTGGCATGCAATGCCAGGTCAAATTGTGGAGATAGACCTACTACCAATAACTGGCTTCAGGTTAGTAATTTACATGAACTCGGAACTTTGTTGAACACTACATTTGACAACACCGAACTCATAAAACTCATAAAAGATGTGTTTCTTTTTTTTCTTTTTTTTTAAAGGTCTTCTGACCATACATTGCCCAGGAATTGAATTACAAATGGCCAAAATTGTAATAATTGTTTTAACTGTCACATAATTTATGTGTGCTTTTGTTCCCTGCTTGTTTGCGAAAAGTGGCTTGCTTGCGAAAAGGGTTGGGGAAGAGACTCAACAGAGCAAATGATTCGGGGGCACATTTGACATTGTTGTTGTTGTTGTTGTTGTTGTTGCTTTAACCCAGTAGCGAGATTTGAAGCACACGAAGACCTTGTCAAATAGTTTTAGTTGCTTCCTTGAACAGAAGTGGGTGTGAATGAATGAAAGTTCCTTTCGTCAAATACAACCATGGCTTTAGCAATCTCCCTTTTTGTACAAGAAGAAACAGACACAGAGCTTTTACTGTATGCGATACAGTAAAGAAGTCCGACAACAGCCTATAGCTATCAAGTTTGCTAAAATGAGTAACAATACGCAAAGATGCTGACAGCACAGCAAACTGTTTTTACCGGGAAGTATGTCTCATACAAAGGCCATATTCACGGTATCTTCACGGTAAATTATGAAGGAAGTTTTATGAAAACCATAATATCCCCGACGTCTCTTCGTGTTTTGGTCGAAAGAAACATTTAACTCCTTCGTGCAGTATCACGGTGCGATTAGAACATACTGTACAAAATTTGCGCAGAGATTGTGGAAAGAAAAGAAAAGTGTGGCTCTAACCCAATCTGTAATGTGCTGCAAGACCAGTTAAGTTCTGGTCGTTTTGAAGAGTTGTGCAACAAAAATGGGTTCTGCATCGGTTGTTAATTTGTAAAGATTAACGAAAAGTGACGTAGTTGTTTTCCATGCACTTTCATTAATAAAGTAATGAGCCAGATGATAACAGTCAGTTTGTACAAGAAAAATGGCGTTGTAGTTGTTTTCTGGGCACTTCAATTAATCACGTAATGTGATTGTTAATCAACTAATCTTTAAAATGCATGCATCAGATTAATCCAACTATGATCGTATTATTTTTACCTTGATCAATTTATCAACATAAGCTAATCAATCAACAAAGCAGCCTTAATAATTGACGAATTATCAGTTAACTGTGAAAAAGCAAATAATCTAGCATGCATTAGGCCTAATTATGATCCCATTAATATCTTCTTTGGTATTTCAATGATTATAAATCAAACCGGAGTAGAATGATGAACAAGGAAAGACAATTGAGGTAAAGGAAAACAAAAACAAAGTGCACTGTTAAAGCCCAATTTGTAACAATTGTCAAGGCTGACCCAAAATGTAACAATTGTTAGAATTTGGGCAAATTGTTACATTTGGGGCAGCAACTGCTGCCCAAAATGTAACAATTGTTACATTTGGGGCATGGGAAGTGGCATCAATATAGAATAAAGAAGGAAAAAAGACAAATCTGAATCTGATTTTCAGGGTCCAGCAATGTCGATGAACAGCTATTGAAACACCTGAAAGTCAATTTTGAACGTGCTTATCTCAACATGGCCTTATCAACATGCTTATCCCTTACTTATCTCAACATAGCCTATTTTGCATTAAAAAAAAAAGAAGCTCACCATATGAACAAGTAAGAAAATCCCTTAGAAAAGTAAGTAATCCGGTCCTGATATGCAAGTGTGTGTGTGTGTGTGCGTGTGCGTGTGTGTGCGTGTGTGCATGTGTGTGGGTGTGTGGGGGGGTGCGTGAGTGTGTGTGTGAGTGTGTGTGTGTGTGTGTGTGTGTGTGTGTGTGTGTGTGTGTGTGTGTGTGTGTGTGTGTGTGTGTGTGTGTGTGTGGTGGGGCACGGGCATATGTACGCAGACTACTAGACATCAAGAAATACTTTCAGGACTGGTGCTAAAGAGACCCAGAGATGCACTGACCTCCATCCCAAAAGCCAAGAGCAGACCCATCCCAGCCCGGGAAACCCGTGCTGTGTTACTTGGGGAGCAACAGATAAATACATCATGGGCACTTGCCTGCTCTTCACTCGAGAACCATTGAGACCAGTGAAAGTGTCTGTGTACCACGCCATATTTCATCACTGCAAAGCCCACCAGCAAAACCACAAATACGAAGAAGCATTATTGTGCATTCAAACATTAACCACATAGGACTGGCAAGACCAATGCACCCCCAGACAAAGCCCCAGACTGTCGCCTTAGGGTCTTATATGTCTCAAAAATAGTCCCGGGAAAAATGAAATGTTAGGTCTTTACGTGAGCGTGTCCCAAGACACGTGGCAGCCAAATCAAAACAAGCTAGGAAAGTAACATCTGGCTCACTCGTAACAAGATGGACTCAGACACGAATTTTTCACAGATGATGATGATCTTTAATGATAAGAATTGATGGGCCCTTGGTTTCGGTTTCTGTGTAGTTCTTGCACAATAGTCTTGAGTGTTTGTTTGCTTCCCTACTTGTTCCTCCGTCCAAAACTGTCACTCTATAGAAACTTATCTGCTGGGTAATGACTTCGCTGCGTAGACATCTTACACAGACGTTCCTCTAGATTGTCCTCCGAAGTCGTTCTCACCATCCCTCGGGATGGTCAGCTTTATTTCTCTGTTCAAGAGTGGAGGCGATGACTCCCAAAGCCTGTGGGCACTTGCCACGCATAATGTCGTAACGATATTTTGCATCGGGGATGACCGCGCAAAATGTCGCAACTGCTGCAAAACGTCGCAATTACGACATTTTGCGACGATGCGACATTTTGCGGGTGCACAGACGTTTCTTGCATTCGTCAAGCTCATTCTAATAGTGTTGGATCATATGTCGTGAAAACATAGTTTTGTGAAGCACGCTGCATCTCGTCAACGTCAAACTCTGTTTCCTCTCAGATTCAGATTTGTCTTTTTTCCTTCTTTATTCTATATTGATGCCACTTCCCTGCCCAAAATGTAACAATTCTGCCCAAAATGTAACAATTGTTACGAAAAAGAAATGATAAAACGTAAAAAGAAACAACATAAGAATATAAATACAATTAACAAAATTGTACAGCCTAGGCTACATCAAGCAAGTAAATGTAAGAAGCAAAGAAATGGACACTGCTAGCTACACATACATTATAAAGCTAACGAACGAGAGATTGTGAAACACAGAAGGCAGCAAACAGTAAACATACATACTAACATGGGCAAGATAAAGGTCTCTATACACGTGAACATTTTTTGTTCTTTCCCCATGGCAACACAGTGATATGCAAGTAATATTGTAAGTGGCCATCACTGTGTAGTTATGGGGAAGGGTGAAAAATGTGCAATGAACATGCAATCACTGTCATACTTCGTTACCTATGGTTGCCTGGCCTGCAAACACTGCACATACATTTCTTTCTCGCTGGGTCAGTACCAGCATCAACATTGGTTTCATGAAAAGCCATGGTTTGAATATTAGTCTAAAATATTTAGTATTAAGCACATTCTCACATATCGTTCATATAAAATAAAAAAAATTACACACAGCATGTTCCTCGTTTCACATTAAACTTGCTTGTCTTTGCATTCAGACAATATTTTCAGAAAAGGAATGTTGTGTTTGAAACTTATCGGCGCGCGCGTGCCCGGGCGATTGTGCCCAAACCGCTGGGTGTAGACCCCCATAACCATATCACGCAAGCTATTCAGATCCTGAATTTTGAACTTTCAGTGCAAACCTCCGCCAAGGGAGACTCATATATCCGAATGTTCCTTCTTTGTGCTATATATTTCATGTCCAAGCTGTATCTCATGAACCAATGGACAGAATGGCTTCAAATTTAGTAGGATGGTATATCACGGTGTAGGGATGGTCCATTAGATAGATAAAAACCGTGCTGACCTTGACCTTTGACCTTGAAAAACAATTTCTTATTGAGGGTTAGGGTTTCATATCATTGGACTTACAATGTTCAAAGTTAGCATTGGCTCATGGTGATTCCAAATATTGAGTACCAATAAAGATTAAGGTCAAGGTCAAAGACAAATACCTTGGAGGTGTCAAATTGCTGTTTTGGTCATATCTTTCACAAGATCACGTGTAGTGCAAAGTATTGATTATCCTAATGACCTTGACCATGACTTTTGAACTTCTCTTTTTTAACAGTTCGGACACCATTGGGTTTACACTCACATAACCATGCATTCAAGAGATCAGCATGACCTACGGAATGCAGTGGGAAATATTTGAAGGCATTTAACCTTAACCTTAACATTTGACCTTGAGACCTATAAAAACAGGCTGTAACCCGAAAATATATTCGCGATCGACATCAGTGGGAGACATTTCGAAGTGCTATTCTTGTGATTGCTATTCTAAAGACCCGGACCATTCGCATAAAACTAACAACAGAGTTCACCGGGGAATGCAGCGGGAGTCATATCGAAATGCTATATTGACGACTCCTATTCTGTGTGTGTGTGTGTGTCGGGGAAGAGCTGTCTCGAAGCGAAGCGAGTTGCTGCTGCTGCTACATTAGAATTTTAAAAAGTGCAATAGTACTCGTATCAACAGACATCCTTAGAAAAAGAGCATGAATCTGAACGGGTAGGTTTCAATGAATATATTCGTAAATACTGTGATGAACTCCTGTGGCGGCACGGATTGTCTCCGCTGCACGGATTGTCCACCTGTGTCGACCCTTACAGCACGGATTGTCTCCAGTGCTAGCTTTCGTGTGAAGTTTTTAAAAAAAAGTCCGGTAATAAAACTATGCATCCGAATGCTACGATATTTACCATTCCGACGTGTATGATTTATACCATTATAGTTCAATGATGTAAAGACTTAGGAGCATTTGTCGATTTTGTCACATGGTCGATTTTGACACAAAATTCGTGGCCTCTTTATTCTGGTTCAAAATGGATCACGTAAAAAATAGGCTCCTTTGACTCAAATGTTTTTTCAAGTTGTCTTTAACCCGCCTAAAATGAAGATAGATGACTTTGACTATTAAAAAAAAAGCGCTTTGTAAGGGTGAAATAACAAGAGACTAAG
Source organism: Phymorhynchus buccinoides (assembly GCA_017654935.2). Taxonomy (NCBI): domain Eukaryota; kingdom Metazoa; phylum Mollusca; class Gastropoda; order Neogastropoda; family Raphitomidae; genus Phymorhynchus; species Phymorhynchus buccinoides. The sequence continues at coordinate 43,582,577 of CM065687.1, read as the reverse complement.
TAGAATTTACTTTTTCCTTTTTTCTCGTTTCTTCATTTCCAAAAGTCTTCGCATATCACAAAACCCTATTCCCTGTACTAAATAGTTTTGTACAATGAACAAAGCACTAAAAATTGTCTAAGTCATAAAATTATAAATTTATTACACATGCTTCATGCTTCGGAGGAGGGGGGGGGGGGGGGGGGGGGGGGGGGGGGGGGGGGGGGGGGGGGGGGGGGGGGGGGGGGGGGGGGGGGGGGGGGGGGTCAGGAATAAGGATTACGTCACGTTAATAATAATGCTTTATCCCACGGATGTTAAATACTTTAACCCTTTCGCCGCCAGCCATTTATCAGCCAAACACATTTCATTATGCTTACCTGGTAGAGAAAAAAAAATAATCATCTTCAATATTGGGCATTCTTCTGTGACATGCACAATGTAAAGCCTATCTCCCAAAATTAAGAAAATATGGTCTTTGGATAACAGACCCTGGGTTGATGCCTTTTAGTGACATGGGTGTCATTGTCATTGTGGTGCAAAAATGCGATGTTGGCGGCGAAAGGGTTAAGGTCTGTGGCTTTATCCGCACTGAGCATGATGACTGGTTTTGATCTATGTGTGTGTGTGCGCGCGCGCCCACACAGCGTGTATGTGAAGGTAAATACTCACAAACTCTTCGGTAGCATACGTACATGTGTATGTATGTATGTATGTGTGTGTGTGTGTGTGTGTGTGTGTGTGTGTGTGTGTGTGTGTGTGTGTGTGTGTGTGTGTGCGTGCGCGTGCGCGTGTGCGTGCGTTATTGTGTGCGTTTGTGTGCGTGCGCTTGCGCTTATGTACGAGTGTATTATTCCAGTAAAATTTCCGGCTAATCCTCTTACTTTTTAAAGGTCTAAAATTTAAGATAATTTTGATCTTTGATCGTAGAAAGGATTTAAATGGAGCAGTAATTCATAAAATAAGAAATAAAGCGGCTTTATTTCAGAGCATAGCAATGTATCTTGGTTGTTTGTTTTATATGACAGTAATATAACAAAATTATTGATCATTATTCCTGCAAATTTTCCTGCAAATATTCCTGCAATTATAATTAATTTTAAGGGACTCATGATGATTTTTGATCATGATAAAAATTTTGATCTTTCATGGTTTCGGATTGTATTTGCTCTTTATGTAAAAACAATAAACCTTGATTGTTGTTTTATGTGACAAGTACATATTAAACATTATTCCTGCAGAGAATCAGGTAATTGTGATTACTTTTAAGGGACATGATTATTTTAGTATCTGATGGAGGTCAAGTTATTGATTTTAAGTCTTTCTTATTTATTTCAAAAATGAGCATGCTGATATACCTTACCTTGTCTCAAACATATTAACCACATTATTCCTACTAAGTTTCAGGCAATTGTAATTACTTTTGAAAGATTTATGGTGATCTTAGTCTCTGATCGTGGTCACAATTTTGATTTTTCAGTGGATTTGGTGATGTACCTTAATTGTTTTTATGTGACAAGAACACATTAAACATTATTCCTGCAAAATATCAGGGAATTGTCATTACATTTGACAGACTTATTGTAGTCTCTGTTGGAGGTTAAAATATTGAATTCTTGTTGCGTGTTAAATAAGTCTCTTTTTTTATAAAACAAAAATAAATAAGCATTGCATTTGCATTGTATGTCAGAAACATGTATTGACCATTATTCTTGCAAAGTTGCAGGAAATTGTCGTTACGTTTAAGGGATTTATGTTGAGATTAGAAACTGATAAGGGGTGTTTGCTATAAGAAAAACAAGCATATGTAATTGATTTGATTATTCCAGCAACGCTTCAGACATTTCTCGTTACTTAAGAGGGACTTATGATGATTTCATAAAAATTATGATATTGATGTTGAGTGGTTTTATCTGTGTTCCCCCCCCCCCCCCCCCACACACACACACACACACATGCGCGTGTACGCACACTCACGCAGGCACGCTTGCATGGAGAAACAGAAACAGAGGGACAGAGAAAGAGAGAGACAGTGACAAAAAATAAGAGAAAGAAAGCTAGCACTGGAGACAATCCGTGTTGTAAGGTGGACAATCCGTGCAGCGGAGACAATCCGTGCCGTCTATAGTTAACGCTTGTAATGAATAGTTGAATGTATTTACTGCATATTCTGATGCATTTGAATCTTATAAAAGTAATGTTGTTTCAACTTGTTAAAAATCGTATAAATAGCATCATGTAGGCCCTAGTTTTTTTCACGAATACAAGTTCCAAACAAAATGTTCCAAACATCCCAGTGTCAAGAAAATTACAATAGACAATGTATTCGTTTTCCTCTCTTTTTTTCCTATGTTCTCCACTTCTGTACTTTCCCACTTTTCATGGGAACATGCACTGTCCTCTTCTAATCGAAGGTCCCTTGATGTTTTCACTTTTTTTTTCCTTAGAAGGAATGAACTAAAATATAGCAGGCTGGCTGGTCTCATTCGATGCCTTTGAAACTAGTTTGCATTACTCCATCCCGATTTAGTCGTTCATTTTTTTAATTTCCCATAAAGTATAATGTTTACGTTTCCGCTCAGTTCTACCTTCAAGGTCGTATGCTCACACACACACACACACACACACACACACACACACACACACACACACACACACACACACACACACATACATACACACGCGCGCGCGCACAGAGAGAGAGAGAGAGAGAGAGAGAGAGAGAGAGAGAGAGAGAGAGAGAGAGAGAGAGAGAGAGAGAGAGAGAGAGAGAGAGAGAGAGAGAGAGAGAGAGAGAGAGAGAGAGAGAGAGAGAGAGAGAGAGAGAGAGAGAGAGAGAGAGAGAGAGAGAGAGAGAGAGAGAGAGAGAGAGAGAGAGAGAGAGAGAGAGAGAGAGACAGAGACAGAGACAGAGACACAGAGAGAAAGAGAAAGAGAGACAGAGAGAAATACAGACACAGATAGTCAGACAGAGACAGAGAGATAGAGAGATAGAGACTAAGAAAGAAATGTGCAAACAAACAGACTGACAGACAGCAGACAGAGCATGTTATGTGCATGCGCGTTGCTGTGGATGTATGTGAGTACCGGTACATGGATAAAGCAAAAGCAAGTATGCATATGAAAACACACGCACGACTGTATGCATGTGTGCACGCACAAAATGTGAGCATAGTGTGTGTTAGTATGTTTGGGTTCACTCACGCACATGCAGGCAGATAATCTGTCTCCCTTAAACTCTCTTTAACCTTTCAACTCCTTTGAACTTAATTACTTCACACACAAAAAAAAGCATTTTCATGAATTAAGGATTACGTTAGCGGGTAGTGCCTAGCATGCGCGCCCAAAGAGAAAAAGTCCAAAAGGCTACCCACAGAGAGGAAAGGTGCATGAGCAATGTCAGGGTGGTGATGCACATTAGCAGAGCCATGGTGAAATGTGTAAACATACACACAGACACTCGCACACTGAGCTAGATAGACGCACATCTTGCTCACCACTAACGACTCACAAGCAGATATTACACAAAGGCTCCAAAAAGACAAGTTGAGACCAGTCGTTACCCATCTTCGCGGAAAACACGCTATTATTTAGATTTGCTCTCTCTGCGCACGACAAGACAGGAAACGGAAATTATACCATTTATTAAATGTGGTGACCATGTTAAAAGGACGCGGCCATCTGGAACATTTCTTGATTGGCGGCTTGACTTTTCTTCTAAGCTTTGATTTTAACGCTTTAACCGCCAAAGTCGCATTTTAGTTTGGGGAAGCAAGGATAGACCTTATTTTATATGTCACAGAAGAATCCCCAATACTGCAAATGGATTTTGTTCTCTGCCAGGTACAATGGACATTTTTGGCTGAAATATGGCTGGCGGTGAAAGGGTTAAGCGGATACATTTTGGAAGTTAGTATCAGAGCGAAACCGTCCAACATCTAATGCTTCCTCACTTGGACATGAAGCTTAGTTTTTGAACGCGCGGACTGTTTTACGAATAAAAGTCTTGAAGAAGGTACGTCTAATGGTTAAAAAGTCCAGGGAAAAAACGTACAGAAAGACCACTAGGTAGCGGCAAAAAACAACTTCCATAACTTGATTGTTAAGAAACTAGCAACTACGTGCACGTACGACTGGTCCCAAGTGATGACGACACACACGTTCTGTCCACGCAGTTGATGAGGCCGCCTGAACGGCTCTAAAATTGGACGGAAACTCACCCACATGTTACTCACCATTTCCTTGTGATTGGGGTAGTAGGCCTGCTCTATCAGAGGGAACGCCTCTTTCCCCAATCTCTTCTGAATCTGTATCAACTGGGCAAACTGCACAGCGAGTTAAATGTGTGTTAAGATGCAGGGGTTCGTTTGTCCTGGTTAGGTTAATTTTTGTAAGGACTATTCACACACATGCCTACACATCCGCATTCACACGCATACACATGCAATGATGTAAAAACACGAAGCACGCCACTACTTTCGGAAAGTTGGAACAAGAATACATAACTTTTAAAAATACTCATCGTGTTTCAAGTCTTTTGTACATATAGTTCCCCCATCTTCTGGAAGCTATGTGCTTGTAACTTCACTCTCTTTGACTCTGCATGGTCCCCTTTGCGTACTGTCATCTACAATCTCACTGGTCCATTCTCCTGCCTTTGTTCAAGAAACTCTTACCAAGATTTTCTCCAATCGAAGACGGACGGGCCTAATAACTATATATTTCCTTTTGTTCTGTCCCATCTTCTGGACCGTACAGTGGCGTTGCTCCCACGCCGCTCATTCCCAGTGCCAATTCGCAGCCACACCTCGGCTTGGTCGAGTCGCAGAATCCGAAACCAGCAGTCCAAGGGGAGCGAATTAGGCCGTCAGGAGACAACCAGCCGAGGAGAGACTGCACTGCTGCTGAGTCACTTCGGTGGAGTTCAGTGGAGTCTGTACGCAGGACACCACCCACTAAGCCCCCTACTGACAACAATAACATCTTAGTCGCGGAGCCAGCGTGAGTGAGGTCCTCCTCCACGTCCGTCCACAACAGCTCCCCAGAACATACTCATGACTTTGACCCGAACGCACCGACTGGATTGGCAATCGAAACTTAGGTCACCATGAGGAGCAGAGCATGCAAGACCACAGAATTTGAGACATTTTTTTCTTTATTATGACTGAAATTAGGCGGATGACAATGATGATGACGATGATTGTATGGAGTTCCGTATCGGTCTAAGACTACGTGACAGGCTGACTTCTACGCTTCCTTTATTAATGATATCCCGGCGTTAACCAGGCCCGAGAACTACAGACACCTGCAGTGTTGGTCATGAAATTAGAACAACACTCTCAGAATCGCATCCGTTAAACGGATAAAGCTCGACTGCGTGATTTCAGTCTTCCCATTGAGCCCATAGCCACTCACTCTGGGCAGCATTCGGTCCAGGACCAAAACACCTCTCACCTCTGATGAGATTCGAACCCGTGACTTCCCAGCCAGTAGTCCACGACTTAGCCACTACGCCACGGCGGCTGCTAACTATATTTTCTTAGTTAGGCGCATAACAGCAGCAAGACGCATCTGCGCTCATATGACAGGAAACTGTCTGAGCGATCGACAAAGAAGAAGAAGAAGAAGAAGACAGCACGTACCACCCAGGGTTTGTCCAGGAAGTTGTATGCGGAGTGCAGGGAGTTGATGGCGGGAATGCCGCCATATTGGAAGCCCAGTAGCAAGTTGCGCCAGTCCTGGTGAGCATCCCGCACGTGCTGACGAATGAGCAGAAAGTCTGGCCTGAAGGACCTGTGGTGCACAGAGAGAGAGAGAGACAGACAGACAGACAGAGGCAGAGAGACAATGAGACAGAGAAGGAGAGAGTGACAGAGACAGAGAGAACGACAGCATGATTTCGGTTTACCTTTTACGAATAAGTTACACTTTTAGAAATAAATCAAGTGACAGTGACAGCTGAAAGATAAAGCGTAGTTTCAAAACAAAGGATTGAACTATAGTTTATTTTCCAATTTAACGTAAAAGTACATGAATAAAAACTTCAACACAGAGAGAGAGAGAGAGAGAGAGAGAGAGAGAGAGAGAGAGAGAGAGAGAGAGAGAGAGAGAGAGAGAGAGAGAGAGAGAGAGAGAGAGAGAGAGAGAGAGAGAGAGAGAGAGAGAGAGAGAGAGAGAGAGAGAGGCGAGAGAATACGAATACGAATACGAATACTAATTGTTTATTCAGATTTTAGGCCTAAGCCCCTATCTGATGGGGGCAATTACATAGTAAATACACACAATTGACACATCCTTACCTACACAAAAAGAAAATAAGGCATGAAATAAAGAAAACAAACAAAGAAATAACCATAATCTACAAACAATTACAAAAATACCTCTTACGTTGCAGCAGTTTTTAACCGTCTCAACGCTTCATGAACAAATAAAGTTGCATTAAGCATTACTTTTTCATTTCTACATGACATCAGTAAATTGAAACGAAATCTACATGGGTAATTACAATATTTGGACTGTATAAGTTTTGTGCTCAAGTCATGAAGATCAGGGCAGCAAAACATAAAGTGAATTACATCTTCTTCTGCCACACAACAATACTGGAACTGGATCTATGACTAGTTGTTTCAGAAACACCTAATCTAAGCTTAGTGAGGGCATTTCTTGTGCATCAGAGAGACAGAGAGAGAGAGAGAGAGAGAGAGAGAGAGATGTTAAAAAAATCCAGTTGTATATTTGAAGATGCGACAGAAAAAGGAAAACACTACCCATAACACGTTCAAAATATATCAAAGTATGTCCAGAATATTGTAGTAACATATTAAACGGTTAAAACCTTTAAAACGGTGGGGGGTTTTAAACGAAAAGGAATGACTTTGTTTTCAAAACTACCACTCAAAAGTGCATCCATTTATAATATATTTTATAAAATCAGTCCACTCAACATTATGCTTTATTGTCTTCCACTCAATGTTCCACATGACACTACACAAATATCACTCCATCCTACCACATTACTGTGCAAATGCATCCTAATTTTGAAGTCACAGTTATAAGCATAAAATATTTAATACATTGCTGTAAAAAAAAATCAATCGCCATACAGCCATGAGGTTCACTTTACTAATGGCCCAAGCTTGAGGCTAATAATGATGAAAGCCATCTGAGCACCCCCACAGCAATAATCCAAACAGAAATTTCGTAATGTTTCTGGAATTTTAAGGACATTGGTGTATTCCACGAGCGAATCAGTAAATTGATAAATTTACTAATAATGTTCTGGACGTTTGAAAATGTACTTGCTTAGTGACTTTTAAAAATGAAGTGTGTGAATTCCGCGAGTAAAACAGTAAATTTACAAATTTACTAAAAAGCTTTCCGTACATCTATCAGATTTAATAAATTTACTGAACCTATCTACGTTGCACATGACCACCTTGGTGCCGTTCCTGGTGACCTGGATGTAAAACAGTAAATTTATAAGTTTACTAAAAGTGTTCAGTACATTTGTCAGTTTACAGATTTAGTAAATTTACTGTAACCTATTTACGTTGCACTGGTCATCAACGCACCTGACCACCTTGGTGCCGTTCCTGGTGACCTGGATGTCCACCATGGTACCACTGTCTGTGTACGCTGCCAGGTTGATCTCTGAGAACTCCGCCTGAACACAGAGTACACGTAAGTCCACATCTTTGACTTGAGTGGCATTACGTTGGAAGAAAGAGGAGGATCAAAAGGAAAAGGAGGAGGAAGAAGAGGAGAAGAAGGAGGAGGAAGGAGAGGAGTGGAAGAAGGAAGAGGAGGTAGATAACAATAATAAAAATAATAATCATCATTTCTATAGCGCCTAATCTCCCTAGGCTCTAGGCGCTTCACAAAAATCTTACATGAACAACAAAAACAACAATGACAACACACACACACACACACACACACACACACACACACACACACACACACACACACACACACACACACACACACACACACACACACATACACACAATAGCGAGTTGTTGTGCTGGGAATAGAAACATCATTGCTAAAAGCAATCTGTACAATGCACTTGTGCAAGCGCATTTTGTTGAGGACAAAGGTGTTTCCTTATCACAAGACACTTTCAGAACCAACGATCGAAACATGAAGGACGACTTCCACCCAAACAAAAAAGGCACGGGGATCCTAGCAGGCAATACTGGAAGACATCTGAACGGGCTGTTCTGGAAGCAGTCACCCGCTCAAAACCAACATCAAAAGAGGACCAGCTACAAAGACAGCAGAAGGGAAGTTCGTCATTCTGGCCCAAACCGTCAAAGCCGTGGTGATATGCAGTCAGGTAACCGATCCTATCAGCAAGGACGAAATTTCAAAAATCATCCTGAAAAAGGCTTCAATGATCATCGTCCACAACGCTACAGAAACCGACCTGAACGACGTTTCAATGATCGGGAGCGCTACTCTGACGATGAACATGAAATCAACAGAGACCAGAGAAATCAGCAATACGAACGAGGCAACAGAACCTTCCGTGGGCAACGACCTTCTGGTGGAGGCAGAGGACACTGGAGATCTCCAGATGGTGACTACCGGCCGAGATACAGGAACTGCCATTGGAGGCCAGATAATTATGATTAGGAAACCACCTGTTCTGCAACTAATGTGACAATCCTTTGTAGAATGACTTTGCTTCATTTTCATTAGTTATTTGATATACTTCACTTCTACTTCCAGGATGATATTCTTGTGAATTAAATAACTATCCCAAACGTTCGTAATTGCTTTTAAAAACGGGTTGCATTTCAGAGACGGGTTCAGAGACATTCTGTTCTCTGGTTCTTAATTATTTAAAGATTTGAAACGTTCCATCAAAAGGTTTTTTTTATTGTATGGAACCTAAAAGGCTATAATGAAACCATTGACGGCATTAAAGTAAATAAACTAAATGATGAAAGAATAATTAGACAATTCAAATCATAGCCTGCTATAATTCTTTTCAAAGTACTGTGCCCCTTCCATTCGCGTGTGTTTGTGTGCATGCGTGTTGTTTGTGCGTGTGTGTCGCGTGTGTGTGTGTGTGTGTGTGTGTGTGTGTGTGTGTGTGTGTGTGTGTGTGTGTGTGTGTGTGTGTGTGTGTGTGTGTGTGTGTGTGTGTGTGTGTGTGTGTGTGTGTGTGTGTGTGTGTGTGTGTGTGTGTGTGTGTGTGTGTGTGTGTGTGTGTGTGTGTGTGTGTGCGTGCGCGTGTGGTGCGTTCGTCTCTCTGTGTGTTGTGTGTGTCTGTTTAGTTCGTGCGTGTGTCTGTGTCTAGGCCCAGCGCGTGTGCATAATATATTTTTTGTCGTTTCTTTATTTATATTGCTTGCTGGTTTATTCATTTATTATTGTAAGCGCTTAGTGCTTTTTTTAAGATTAGGCGCTATAAATGCTAGTTATTATTACTATTATTATTATTATTATTATTATTATTATTATATTAGTAGTAGTAGTAGTAGTAGTAGTAGTAGTAGTAGTAGTAGTAGTAGTAGTAGTAGTAGTAGTAGTAGTAGTAGTAGTAGTAGTAGTAGTAGTGGTGGTGGTGGTGGTAGTAGTAATAGTAGTAGGAATAGTAATGGTAGTAGAATAAGTAAATTGTGGTGGGAAAAGTGTTATTTTATTTATTTTGTTTGCTTTTTGTTTTGGTCGGTTGGTTTTTTGTTTTGCTTGTCTTTATTGTTGATGTTGATGCTCTGCCTACTGTGTCGTTGCTATACTACTGTTGTTGTTTCAGTTGGCGATGTTCCTGTGTCTTAATGTTCATTTATAGCATTAGTTATGCATTGTATGCTTAGAACCAAGTTGAGAATGGAAGACTAGGCCCAGCCTAAATTCTTTTCATTGTAAAATAAAGTATTTTAAGTTAGAAATCTCTCTCTCTCTCTCTCTCTCTCTCTCTCTCTCTCTCTCTCTCTCTCTCTCTCTCTCTCTCTCTCTCTCTCTCTTTTTATCTATGTGTGTGTCTCTCATTCTATCTATGTCTCTCTATCTATGTCTCTCTATCTTTCTGTCTCTTTGTGTCTCTCTGTCTCTGTCTGTCTGCCCCTCTCTTTCTTTCTTATGTTTTTGCCTTCCCTTGTCTCTGTCTCTCTCTCAGTGTTTCTGTCTCTGTTTGTCTCTCTCTCTCTAATGTCTCTCCGTTTCTCACTGTTATTCTCTCTCTGCGTGTGCCTTCATTTCGGACTCTTTCTCTGTCTGTGTGTTTGTCACTCTATATGTTTCTTTTTCTCTCTCTCATCTGCGTCTCTGTCTCTTTATATTTCTACCTCTCTCTCTCTCTCTCTCTCTCTCTCTCTCTCTCTCTCTCTCTCTCTCTCACTCTCTCTCTCTATGTCTGAGAGAGAGTGAAAGAGAGAGAGAGAGAGAGAGAGAGAGAGAGAGAGAGAGAGAGAGAGAGAGAGAGAACACTGAACACTGAAATTGTTTTAATGCACATTAGGCCACAATACATATGATGGGGAGTGGTTGGAGTTGGAAATAGAAATTAGCATTTCCATAAATCAATAAGAATAATAAAACAAACAAAATAACACATGTCAAATAAAATAAGGACTCACTGATCTATCAATCCAGTTATCAATGCAATAACCACAGTTTATGTTCTTAATTATACAACTATTTAACCAAAGTGTGTACTTCCCATCAACTAATCAATCAATCAAGTACATCTCAATCATTGCTCAATCAATTCGAAAATTACTGCAATTACCCAAACAATACTGATTAATTAATCAATCATAAAACCAATGCAGGTTATGACAATATTTTCTTCCTCCTGTTAATTGAATGGAAGATATATCTTGAGAGATTATGTCTAAAACTCTGAGTATAGCATGTAATGGCATATTTGTGTATCCATTTAGAAACCTTTGCCTAAGATCAGTGTACATAAAAAAAAGTGGACTTCATTTTCAATTTTTGACAATCTGAAGCGCTTCTGTCAAGTAAAAGTAAAAGTGTGGAAAATATGGCTTAAAACCCAATGTTTAGACCCTTACCACTTTCAAGGCCTACCGATCTCCCTGACCTTGACCTTGCTCGGTATTATGGAAAATCCATTGCTCGAAAACTCCCCCTACCCTCCCACCCCAACCCCGCTTCTATTTACCTACACCATCCTCACCTCGTCGTCGTCGTCGTCGTCGGCTCACTCGTCACTCTGCCTATCTCACCGTCCCCGTCTCTCCCAGCGTCTCTCTCGTACCTTTTTCCCGCCTCTCACTCTCTCCCTTCAAAATGAAGACCACTCTTGGTGGCCCGACTTTATTTGTCCATTTTCTTATCAATTTATAATGTATTGTACGCGAATACATATTGTACAGCTTGCCATGTTCCACAAACAAAATAACAACCTTAGAAGCTGTAGCGTGTCACACTCCCTCTTATGCTAGGAAGATTAATTTCTTACCAGTTATAAGAGGGAAAACACGTAAAAACCGTGATTTTGACACGTGACGTGGTGGGTCTTTAAAAGATTCTAGAGGTCTGACGTTCTCAAAATGGAACCACTATTGTGTGCAAGACAGATAGAAACATAATGGCTTTAGTTTAACCCTTTCGCCGCCAGCCATTTTTCAGCCAAAACATACCATTAAATTTACCTGGGTAGAGAAAACAAATCATCTGCAATATTACGAATTCCTCTGTGACATGCATAACATTAGCCCTCTCAAAATTATGGAAATAGGGTCTTCACATGACAGGCCTTGATTTGATGCGTTTTAGTGACATGGGTGTTAAACCATTGTGGTGCTAAAATGCGACATTGGCGGTGAAAGGGTTACTAATGATTTATCCCCCAAACCCAGAAGAATCAGCCATCCTCACTCCTCACTCTCTCTAATCTTTCTGTCTGTCTGTCTGCCTGTCTGTGAGTGTCTGTCTCTCTCGCTGTGAAAAAGATAGAGGGGGCTCTATCTTTTTCACACACACACACACATACACACACACACACACACACACACACACGCACACGCACACACACACACATATATATACACACACATATATATATGCATACACACACACACACACACACATACGCGCACGCGCACGCACACGCACGCACGCGCACGCACGCACGCACGCACACACACGCACACACGCACAC
>CM065687.1:43556475-43569956 GCA_017654935.2 Phymorhynchus buccinoides | reverse complement strand
CACAAAATTTTTAGTGTTACTTTTGTCATTGTACAAAAAATATTTATACAGGGACTAGGGTTTTGTGATATGCGAAAGACTTTTGGAAAGAAAGAAACGAGAAAAAGGAAAAAGTAAATTCTACTTAGTCTCTTGTTATTTCACCCTTACAAAGCGCTTTTTTTTTAATAGTCAAAGTCATCTATCTTCATTTTAGGCGGGTTAAAGACAACTTGAAAAAACATTTGAGTCAAAGGAGCCTATTTTTTTTACGTGATCCAGTTTGAACCAGAATAAAGAGGCCACGAATTTTGTGTCAAAATCGACCATGTGACAAAATCGACAAATGCTCCTAAGTCTTTACATCATTGAACTATAATGGTATAAATCATACACGTCGGAATGGTAAATATCGTAGCATTCGGATGCATAGTTTTATTACCGGACTTTTTTTTAAAAACTTCACACGAAAGCTAGCACTGGAGACAATCCGTGCTGTAAGGGTCGACACAGGTGGACAATCCGTGGCAGCGGAGACAATCCGTGCCGCCACAGGGAGTTCCATCACAGTATTACGAATATATTCATTGAAACCTACCCGTTCAGATTCATGCTCTTTTTCTAAGGATGTCTGTTGATACGAGTACTATTGCACTTTTTAAAATTCTAATGTAGCAGCAGCAGCAACTCGCTTCGCTTCGAGACAGCTCTTCCCCGACACAGAACACACACACAGAATAGGAGTCGTCAATATAGCATTTCGATATGACTCCCGCTGCATTCCCCGGTGAACTCTGTTGTTAGGTTTTATGCGAATGGTCCGGGTCTTTAGAATAGCAATACACAAGAATAGCACTTCGAAAAAGTGTCTCCCACTGATGATCGATCGCGAATACTATTTTCGGGTTACAGCCTGTTTTTATAGGTCTCAAGGGGGGTCAAATGTTAAGGTTTAAGGTTAAATGCCTTCAAATATTTCCCACTGCATTCCGTAGGTCATGCTGATCTCTTGAATGCATGGTTATGTGAGTGTAAACCCAATGGTGTCCGAACTAGTTAGTAAAAAAGAGGAAGTTCAAAAGTCATATGGTCAAGGTCTCATTAGGATAATCAATACCTTTGCACCTACACGTGATCTTGTGAAAGATATGACCAAAACAGCAATTTGACACCTCCAAGGTATTTGTCTTTGACCTTGACCTTAATCTTTATTGGTACTCAATATTTGGAATCACCGATGAGCCAATGCTAACTTTGAACATTGTAAGTCCAAATGATATGAAACCCTAACCCTCAATAAGAAATTGTTTTTCAAGGTGTCAAAGGTCAAGGTCAGCCACGGTTTAATTATTCTATCTAATGGACCATCCCTACACTCGTGATATACCATCCCACAAAATTTGAAGCCATTCTGTCCATTGGTTCATGAGATACAGCTAGTGGACATGAAATATATAGCACAAAAGAAGGAAATTTCGGTTTTGTGAGTCTCCCTTGGCGGAGGTTTGCACTGAAAGTTCAAAATTCAGGATCTGAATAGCTTGCGTGATATGGTTATGGGGGTCTACACCCAGCGGTTTGGGCACAATCGCCCGGGCACGCGCGCGCCGATAAGTTTCAAACACAACATTCCTTTTCTGAAAATATTGTCTGAATGCAAAGACAAGCAAGTTTAATGTGAAACGAGGAACATGCTGTGTGTAATTTTTTTTATTTTATATGAACGATATGTGAGAATGTGCTTAATACTAAATATTTTAGACTAATATTCAAACCATGGCTTTTCATGAAACCAATGTTGATGCTGGTACTGACCCAGCGAGAAAGAAATGTATGTGCAGTGTTTGCAGGCCAGGCAACCATAGGTAACGAAGTATGACAGTGATTGCATGTTCATTGCACATTTTTCACCCTTCCCCATAACTACACAGTGATGGCCACTTACAATATTACTTGCATATCACTGTGTTGCCATGGGGAAAGAGACAAAAAAATGTTCACGTGTATAGAGACCTTTATCTTGCCCATGTTAGTATGTATGTTTACTGTTTGCTGCCTTCTGTGTTTCACAATCTCTCGTTCGTTAGCTTTATAATGTATGTGTAGCTAGCAGTGTCCATTTCTTTGCTTCTTACATTTACTTGCTTGATGTAGCCTAGGCTGTACAATTTTGTTAATTGTATTTATATTCTTATGTTGTTTCTTTTTACGTTTTATCATTTCTTTTTCGTAACAATTGTTACATTTTGGGCAGAATTGTTACATTTTGGGCAGGGAAGTAGCATCAATATAGAATAAAGAAGGAAAAAAGACAAATCTGAATCTGAGAGGAAACAGAGTTTGACGTTGACGAGATGCAGCGTGCTTCACAAAACTATGTTTTCACGACATATGATCCAACACTATTAGAATGAGCTTGACGAATGCAAGAAACGTCTGTGCACCCGCAAAATGTCGCATCGTCGCAAAATGTCGTAATTGCGACGTTTTGCAGCAGTTGCGACATTTTGCGCGGTCATCCCCGATGCAAAATATCGTTACGACATTTTGCGTGGCAAGTGCCCACAGGCTTTGGGAGTCATCGCCTCCACTCTTGAACAGAGAAATAAAGCTGACCATCCCGAGGGATGGTGAGAACGACTTCGGAGGACAATCTAGAGGAACGTCTGTGTAAGATGTCTACGCAGCGAAGTCATTACCAAGCAGATAAGTTTCTATAGAGTGACAGTTTTGGACGGAGGAACAAGTAGGGAAGCAAACAAACACTCAAGACTATTGTGCAAGAACTACACAGAAAAAGAAACCAAGGGCCCATCAATTCTTATCATTAAAGATCATCATCATCTGTGAAAAATTCGTGTCTGAGTCCATCTTGTTACGAGTGAGCCAGATGTTACTTTCCTAGCTTGTTTTGATTTGGCTGCCACGTGTCTTGGGACACGCTCACGTAAAGACCTAACATTTCATTTTTCCCGGGACTATTTTTGAGACATATAAGACCCTAAGGCGACAGTCTGGGGCTTTGTCTGGGGGTGCATTGGTCTTGCCAGTCCTATGTGGTTAATGTTTGAATGCACAATAATGCTTCTTCGTATTTGTGGTTTTGCTGGTGGGCTTTGCAGTGATGAAATATGGCGTGGTACACAGACACTTTCACTGGTCTCAATGGTTCTCGAGTGAAGAGCAGGCAAGTGCCCATGATGTATTTATCTGTTGCTCCCCAAGTAACACAGCACGGGTTTCCCGGGCTGGGATGGGTCTGCTCTTGGCTTTTGGGATGGAGGTCAGTGCATCTCTGGGTCTCTTTAGCACCAGTCCTGAAAGTATTTCTTGATGTCTAGTAGTCTGCGTACATATGCCCGTGCCCCACCACACACACACACACACACACAACCACACACACACACACACACACACACACACACACACACACACACACACAACACTCACACACACACTCACGCACCCACCACACACACCCACACACATGCACACACACGCACACACACGCACACGCACACACACACACACACACTTGCATATCAGGACCGGATTACTTACTTTTCTAAGGGATTTTCTTACTTGTTCATATGGTGAGCTTCTTTTTTTTTTAATGCAAAATAGGCTATGTTGAGATAAGTAAGGGATAAGCATGTTGATAAGGCCATGTTGAGATAAGCACGTTCAAAATTGACGAAAAAAAAGTTTCAGGTGTTTCAATAGCTGTTCATCGACATTGCTGGACCCTGAAAATCAGATTCAGATTTGTCTTTTTTCCTTCTTTATTCTATATTGATGCCACTTCCCATGCCCCAAATGTAACAATTGTTACATTTTGGGCAGCAGTTGCTGCCCCAAAATGTAACAATTTGCCCAAATTCTAACAATTGTTACATTTTGGGTCAGCCTTGACAATTGTTACAAATTGGGCTTTAACAGTGCACTTTGTTTTTGTTTTCCTTTACCTCAATTGTCTTTCCTTGTTCATCATTCTACTCCGGTTTGATTTATAATCATTGAAATACCAAAGAAGATATTAATGGGATCATAATTAGGCCTAATGCATGCTAGATTATTTGCTTTTTCACAGTTAACTGATAATTCGTCAATTATTAAGGCTGCTTTGTTGATTGATTAGCTTATGTTGATAAATTGATCAAGGTAAAAATAATACGATCATAGTTGGATTAATCTGATGCATGCATTTTAAAGATTAGTTGATTAACAATCACATTACGTGATTAATTGAAGTGCCCAGAAAACAACTACAACGCCATTTTTCTTGTACAAACTGACTGTTATCATCTGGCTCATTACTTTATTAATGAAAGTGCATGGAAAACAACTACGTCACTTTTCGTTAATCTTTACAAATTAACAACCGATGCAGAACCCATTTTTGTTGCACAACTCTTCAAAACGACCAGAACTTAACTGGTCTTGCAGCACATTACAGATTGGGTTAGAGCCACACTTTTCTTTTCTTTCCACAATCTCTGCGCAAATTTTGTACAGTATGTTCTAATCGCACCGTGATACTGCACGAAGGAGTTAAATGTTTCTTTCGACCAAAACACGAAGAGACGTCGGGGATATTATGGTTTTCATAAAACTTCCTTCATAATTTACCGTGAAGATACCGTGAATATGGCCTTTGTATGAGACATACTTCCCGGTAAAAACAGTTTGCTGTGCTGTCAGCATCTTTGCGTATTGTTACTCATTTTAGCAAACTTGATAGCTATAGGCTGTTGTCGGACTTCTTTACTGTATCGCATACAGTAAAAGCTCTGTGTCTGTTTCTTCTTGTACAAAAAGGGAGATTGCTAAAGCCATGGTTGTATTTGACGAAAGGAACTTTCATTCATTCACACCCACTTCTGTTCAAGGAAGCAACTAAAACTATTTGACAAGGTCTTCGTGTGCTTCAAATCTCGCTACTGGGTTAAAGCAACAACAACAACAACAACAACAACAATGTCAAATGTGCCCCCGAATCATTTGCTCTGTTGAGTCTCTTCCCCAACCCTTTTCGCAAGCAAGCCACTTTTCGCAAACAAGCAGGGAACAAAAGCACACATAAATTATGTGACAGTTAAAACAATTATTACAATTTTGGCCATTTGTAATTCAATTCCTGGGCAATGTATGGTCAGAAGACCTTTAAAAAAAAAGAAAAAAAAGAAACACATCTTTTATGAGTTTTATGAGTTCGGTGTTGTCAAATGTAGTGTTCAACAAAGTTCCGAGTTCATGTAAATTACTAACCTGAAGCCAGTTATTGGTAGTAGGTCTATCTCCACAATTTGACCTGGCATTGCATGCCAACTCGGTCCGGAGGGTAGTTTGTTTTTCCATTCAGAGCAAAACCTGCACGCATGTAGGCTGGTGGTTGTGGTACACACACGCAGTGTCCAGTACTGTCCCAGTTCTTATATCAGTGGAGCTTTTACCAGGTCCAGAAGCTTAAAGCCGCATGAAGGTCATCCTGAGTTCCCCTGAGAGAGAGAGAGACAGACAAACAGACAGAGACAGGCAGGCAAAGAGGGAGAACGACAGAGAATAGTTGAAAAAAGAAGAAAATAGAGAAAGCTGTAATAATTGACAAAGGAAAGTATAAAAAAACAAAACAAGAAAGAAGCAACAAAGGGAGGGAGAGAGAGAGAGAGAGAGAGAGAGAGAGAGAGAGAGAGAGAGAGAGAGAGAGAGAGAGAGAGAGGAGAGAGAGAGAGAGAACGAGAGAGAGAGAGAGAGAGAGAGAGAGAGAGAGAGAGAGAGAGAGAGAGAGAGAGAGAGAGAGCGAAAGAGAGAGAGCGACAGAGAGAGAGAGAGCATTGTAATATGGCAGAAGATTTCATGTGATTATGTTTGTTTGTTTTTCTTTCATTTTATTAGCTCATTTCTTTCTTTTCTTTTCTTCCTCTTTCAACCTTCGCCCACCCCTTCTTGTCCTTTTAATCATCTTCATCTGCATATTTGTCTCTTTTTCTCTAGAAAGAGAGAGAGAAAGACAGACACAAAGACAGAAAACACTTATAATATGAAATGACGCCTGCATGTGAGTCTGCGGGCATATGCACTCGTGTGTGTGATGTGTGTGCGTGCGTGCATGGGTCTGCGTGTGTGAAATAGAGAATGTAGGATGAAACAATTTACATAAGTGGGTAATGAAGTAGAAAGGAGATGAGATGGTTTGTTGCTCGTTGCATGTGGAACTTGCAGCAATGACTTTCGTAGTATTTATTACGTATATAAAATCAGGAGTGTAGAGAAGAAAAGAACAGGGATGATGAGAGAATAAAAGCAAATCAAGAAGGGGTGGGGTAGGGGAGGGGGGGGGGGGGTGGCTAAGAAGGCAGACTTTTGACAATCACTGCAATGAAGGGAAGTCTACTGGAAAAACATGTAGAGAGCGTATATAATGGGAATGATAAGAATGGACAAGTCTTTGTGAAGGAAGCCCAACAACCACAAGAATATGGGAAGAAAATAACACGAGATTTTACACACATATACACACACACATGACACACATTTTCAGATACAGAAAGATAGAGATATATATACCAACACTGTGTGGGGAAGGTAGGGAAAAGTTGTGTGTAGACATACAGATGGCGGATAAGAAACCAAGAATGAGACATACTGTTAGCCACTTGAAAGAGACACAATATACATACGCACATACGCATTAACACACGCGCACGCACACGCGCACGCACATACAAAGGCATACATTCTCTTCATAACAGACAGCATACGCACTCATTGTGTGCGCGCGCGCGTACACGCGCGCACGCACACACACACACACACGCACACGCACACGCACACGCACACGCACACACGCACGCACACACACACATAATTATGCTACACTACACAGCAGAGTATAGTGGACGTTTTTGCAAGCTATTCTTTTTTAATTAGGCTATATATATGCCAGGAATTATATATTTTTGTACACCATCATAACATGTAATCTAATGCACACATACAAACATGCACACACACGCACATACACACACACGCACACGCACACACAAACACACACATACACACACTTACGCACGCGCACGCACACACATACAAACATACTCATATGCAACACACATGTCCACACACACACACACTCTCTCCCTCTCCCCACTCGCTCTCCTTCACTCTCTCTCTCTTTCTGTTTCTCTCTCGTCAAGGAGACTCCTGTCAGCAATGGTAAACAGGTTAGCATGTTACCGTTCTGATCTGTTTCCAGTGAGTAACCTGACACTGCTGATGGGGTTACTGTGCCTCTGGATTGGCCCGCCTACTGTTACTTGACTGACAGCGCGAATTTCAAATTCAAAATGGGTCATTGCAGAAACATTTCCTGATTCTCGTTTTTTCAGCGTGTTTTATGGTATTTTTAAGGTACAGTCAGCATAAACATTCCAAGATATGCATGCATTAGTGAAATATGAAAACATTTGGGATTTGTAACTACTTTAATTTTCGTCATAAAAGTTTCTTGTGGAGCTGTCAATTTCCCACAAAGAGTCAAAAGAGACAGGTCCTTGGCCACACCACTTTTTATATAGTCATTTTCACAAGTTCATTCCGTTGACCTCAGCTTACAGAAGTAAACTGTTCACGAGCCATGCTTGATGGAGATGTGCATTGTACTCCACTGGCTTTTACTTTGTTGGTAATGTTTAACTGCAAAATAATATTTGATCTTAAGTTTTGTGAACTTCGCGTTTAAAAATGAGAAACAAATCCATTTTCCCATGAAGTCACTTGTTTTTCAAAAGTTTGATTACTTTTCTTTCTTCAGGTTTTTGCAGAGCTGCAGGCAGGAATTACAGATTTTGTGATTGCAAAGAAAAATATTTCTTACAACTTATGGTTGTTGAAATATTGGTGTAGGAATTTGAACTTTTACTGCACATACTATGTACAATCGTGAGAAAAAACACCCCAAAACTTTGAAATATTGAATTCTAATTGCATTTTGCATCTTTCTTTTCATATCCTACTTTCATCTATGGATTCGTTGGATTAATCTGATTTAGAGAAAGAACATACGGAATGAAGATGGTAGAAACAAGAACATGAAGGGGGGGGGGGAGTGCGAAAAGCTGTTATACCTGCCTATTCATCAAAAAAATTTATACTGAGAATAATCTATATAACAATGATAAAACAGTACGTAAGGACAAACAGAGACAGAGAGGGAGAAGCACACCATCCCACCCATCGAAATACCTACCTCCTTTCACACTCCTTCCTACCCTTTCTACCTTTCTTTGTGTTTTATAAGAGATCATGATAAGAAAAAAAGGATCATGCTCTGGAAGAAGGCATGACACACTGGTCCCCATTGCAATAATTACTTGAAAGAACACACGAATGCACTACTAGTACTACTACTAGGACTAAGTTTAAGAACTTTGAATGTCTAAACTTCCTTTCCATCTGAGTAGTCTTCGTAGTTGAAGGTTTGGGCAGTGTTGCATTCTATAGTTTACCGTATGCACAAAAGCACGCCAAGAATCAACGCAAAACGAAGTGCGTGAAGGAGCCAGACAAGAAAAATGCACACAGTACTGTATATAAAAAGCTTTATATATACTTATATATAGACTGTAGTGTTTGTTTATATGATACAACTTCTATTTGGCTGTTTTTACAAGTGACATTTATTTATTTATTATCTGCTGATTTTTTGTCATTTTTATCATGTTGTGTTGATTTACTGTGTTGATGTTGTGATTGATTTAATCCATGCATGAGTGATGAATAAATCATGTACTGACTAATATTTTCTGTAATCTTTTTTGTCATTTTTTAAAAATTTATAAGCATTTCAGTAAAAACAACACCATATTGCATGTTTTAGATAGCAAATCTTAGCTTTAGCCAAACGGAATGACTGTAGTCGCTGCTTATTTGCCATTGCATTTGCAATTTTCTTGCTGAGGTTTGTGGTTTGTGTATCACTAAGTACATAGATAGATAGATAGATATATAGATAGATAGAGAGAGAGAGAGAGAGAAAGAGAGAGAGAGAGAGAGAGAGAGAGAGAGAGGGGATTAAGGGGGATTACATCAGCCGAGTAATGCAAAGTCAGAGGTACATGGGGAAGATTGTATCTATAAGAATACTGTCTCTGAACGCCTTGCTAAAATGCCAATTAATGCACAAATTGTTACGAAGATGAACTTAGTCTTGTGAAGTGTATCAGAGAAATATATTTTTTAAAATCTGGTATATGTTTGAACTTTAATTTTCACATTAGTGCTTAAAGATCCAGTCAATATGCAAGTAAAGGAAGCTATTCGATTATACAAACATACAATGAAGATTTGCAATGGTTTGTTGGAGTAATTAGGGACAAATATACAAGTGTGCTGAGTGCGTGATACATGTTTTAGTCAGTAAAGTGATATGACTATCTGTTATTGTTGTAAAGTCAATTTGTTATTGTTGTAAAGTCGGTTTGTTTAGAAAAAAAAGAACAGCCTTGTTTTCGCCAGTCAAACTCTTTTCTGTGTCGTCTGTGTGTCTTGCAGTTGATCACACCCAAGTTTCCGGTGGTGGTGAAGATTGGGCATGCGCACCAAGGTCTTGGAAAGGTGAGTAAAACTTTTTTTTAAAATGGCTGTTGTTCTCCATCATTATCTCCTGCTGACACTGTAGTTGTCATTGGTTTATTTATGACACCTGGTTTGCTAACCGAACAGCAGAATAAAAACATCTAAAGTGTCATTGTAATTGAGCAATCAATTTACCGAATGCGAGTATTTTGGTTTCCCTTTGATTAAAGGAACATGCAACGTTTTAAACCGTCAACGACAAATCTACCTACTGGAAACTAATTTCATTGTATAATGTTATCAAAGTCAAACATTAAAGCGTACGTATTTTGGGAGGTATTTATAGAGGGGGTGGGATGGGGGTGGCGTAGTTCATACTTATCCTGATTATATATAAAAAAATCGGGACTTTACTGGTTTCGTACTGCCTCCGGGCATTGCCTCCAGTATTGTTCCCAACATATTTGTATTTACAAATGTCCCATATGTGTCTGATTCAGACCAAGAGGACGTAAAACACCATTTTCGTCGGGGTGGCGTAGTACAATCGAATACATTTGACGTACCCGCTTTGGTATAAGGCTGTATTAGACCAATTGACATAAGCAAGAACACCAAGCCTACATCTAAATGTTGCTATGCTCTGCATAGCTGGGATTGTCTTTAGCCATGGCAAGTACCAGTCCAAAATCCCCCGAAGTCGGAATGTGGCTGCTCATGTGGCGGGGTAATAAAAAAGCGATCACACACGTAATGTTCTCTTCCCTAACTTGTGCATTTGTACCATGGTGTTCAAGTGCTTCGGCTGTTGGGATGACCCCTGGAGTCAGGGTACGACAACAACAACAACAACGTATTGCACCCCAGCACCTTTTCATGACCTAGTTCCCTGAAGTAGAAGCTCAATACTTCACCAGAAAATCAGCGAGCGTAAAGAGTCTGTTATAATGAAGAGGGGGAAAGAAAAATATTCACAGTTGCAATTGTTTAAATAAGGAGAGAAAAAAAAGAAGAGAAAAGGAACTGAAGACTCGACAAAACGTACAAAATACCGTCTTTGATTAACACTGGTCTTGAGAGGACGACCACTTGAAAAACCGTCTTTGATTAACACTGGTCTTGAGAGGACGACCACTTGGCACAAAGCAGCCTGCAGTGTTATTCAGTGGTGACATTATCATGTCATGGCTTGTCTTGCGGCACTGGTCTGGCACTGGTCAGCCAACGGCTTTCAGGACATAGCCAGCGTGGTGGCCATGAGCCCGTCCTATGCCACCTCAGAGCCCTTTGTGGACGCCAAGTATGACCTGCATGTGCAGAAAATAGGAGACAACTACAAGGCCTACTTGTGAGTGCATTTCCCTCTCGTTCACGAGGAAGAACTTTTTGTGGTTGCACACTTCTGTACTTTGCTGCTTCACATTTTTTCTTTTTTTTAAAAAGTCTTCCGTGTTTTGTAATATGCATTCTATTGTGCATTGGACTTGAACCTGTTCAGAAACCATGGCAAAAGTTTTCAGACACGTTATTTGGGGATAACAATGGTAAACGCTGATAATAGATTTCAATACATTGAATAATAGTCTGTTAATCTTGATTTATGTCTTTGATGGCAGTGAAAGTGTATGGTCTGCAATGGGGGCATAGTCTTCAAAAGTTAATTGCAAGTGACAACAGTTACATTGAGATGATCTTGAGATGCTGAGAAAAATATCAAAACAACTGTTTTTCTAGCAGATAAAATCAAGAAAAGCATTAGGAGCCAGGGAAAATATTAGCCACAATTATGCACACAGAAAAATAAGTCTATTTTCAAGGTATAATGCATCACTGTGTGGCCCTCATATTTTCCAAACTTTTGTTTTTATTAAGCACAAAATATTCTTGTAATAATGTGTGAAACAAGAACTCTAGATAGAGTTATGGTGGAGCTGAACATTTCAGTGTTTTATCTATTCCGTGTCTGATCACGTTGGCATGCATTTCGGTGTACGTTTTCATTCTTCTATCAAACTGGCTTTCCCTTTCGTTTTGGGGAAAGGTGTGAGCACATCATCATTCTGTTGTCAGCGTTGTCACAGTTCACTAGTGGGTGTTTGAATGGGAAAAGCAACGACGGGTTTTGCAGTTTTGGATTCAGATTCCATTGGATTCAATCGAAAAGTAGCTATATCAATTTTTTGTCTGAAATTCCTCTCTTCACCTTGGATTTCAAATAGGTAATCCGTGGGCTTCTTCGTTATCCCTGTTCAATGTGTGGTGTGTTCTGGTCTCTCAAAAGGATATATACTCAAAAGGACTAGGCTAAATCGAAGGTATTCTGCGTTTGGAATTTGCTTCGAAGAAAGCCAAAACTAGTATGTTATTCCCAGGCACACACTCAGATTTTGTGGACATTGGGGTACTCTAGACCTGAACTCAGAACTATAGGGCATGAAAATTCGATTGAAAACAACGATAAAAAGTCTTAGTTTTGTCAGACTGATAAACAGGGGAATAAAACCTCCAAGTTGGCCTTGAAGAGTCAGCGTATTAGGATTTTTTTGCTTTTGTAATAATTGAATCCAGTTTCCTTGAAATGGTAAAGCGCATTAAACAAGGGCTGCTGCGTTCCAGGCGTTGCAATTTCGATCTCACCGACTTTCATCATTCGCATAATCAGAAGAATGTCCTCCTGAGGACAGAATGGTAAAATGTGCTAGAAGAAGGACGATGATGACGGGATTCAAGAGAGATGGAAAATTAACCCCCCCCAATATGCTTAAAAGCAACAATAATGAAACACCAATCAAAATAGTATGAATGGACGACAATCGCCATGATCGTTTTTGGGCAGGTTAGAGTAGCTTCCCATTATGATTTCCAAGACATGGCGGGCGTGGTGGCGGTGAGTTCCAGTTACTCCACCACAGAGCCCTTCATAGAGGCCAACTTCGACCTCCACATCTACAAGATAGGCAGCCAGTACAAGGCCTTCATGTAAGTCCGCTTCGCTTTGTTCCATTCTCTTTGCCTTGTTGGTTGGTGTTGTGGTGCTTGATGTTTTAATTGTGGTTGTTGTAGTTAGTAGTATTATATGCACACCCACATGTAGGTGTGCATATATTGGAATATGGTCACACAGATGGTTGACTCGGAATGGTAGACATATTCTAACACGCTATTCCAAACTGATTGTCACGTTACGATAACTGAAGCAAATTGTCACAAGCTCCCCCCCCCCCTCCCACGTTTCTCTCTCCCCCTTCTCTCTCTCTCTCTTCCACTTTTATTTGCCCGTTTCTCTTTCTCCTCCCTCACCTCTGTATCTTATCGCACAAATCCACCAACCACCTCCATCCCCATACACACACACACAAACACTGTACAAGTACACATGTTCATGTACTGTGATGCTCACACATACAAACATAGTACGTGCATAGCTTACAGTGAGCGATTGAGAGAGAGAGAGAGAGAGAGAGAGAGAGAGAGAGAGAGAGAGAGAGAGAGAGAGAGAGAGAGAGAGAGAGAGAAAGCGCGGAACAGACAGACAGAGAGACAGACGGACAGACGGACGGACTGAGAGCCAGACATGCAGAAAGACTGCGATTATGCCAACTGTGCAATCACAGACGCAAACTAATGATCCTCATAACAACGCTGTCATTCAAAGCAGTTTAATGGCATCGCCACGAGCAACCGTGTGTTATTACAAACATTCTCTCTCTCTCTCTCTCTCTCTCTCCTCTCTCTCTCTCTCTCTCTCTCTCTCTCTCTCTCTCTCTCTCTCTCTCTCTCTCTCTCTCTCTCTCTCTCTCTCTCTCTCTCTCTCTCTCTCTTCTCCTCTCTCTCTCTCTCTCTCTCTCTCTCTCTCTCTCTCGCCTGTTTGCTTGTGTTGATTTATAATTGCACATTGTTACTTTGGTAGATCATAGGTTTGGGAA
>CM065687.1:43536475-43551475 GCA_017654935.2 Phymorhynchus buccinoides | reverse complement strand
CCTCTCCGTGTCTCTCTGTTTCTCGGTCTCTGCCTCTCTTTTTTTCTCTCATTGTGTGGGCATGATCTGACAATAACATTCTTGGCTGCCGACTCCCCCTCTCTCTGTCTGTCTGTCTGTCCACCCTCTCTCTCTCTCTCTCTCTCTCCGATATCTCTCCATTTCTCTCTACCTCTGTCCGTCTGTCTCTGTGTGTGTGTGTGTGTGTGTGTGTGTGTGTGTGTTGTGTGGTGTGTGTGTGTGTCTGTCTCTCTCTCTCTCTCTCTCTCTCTCTCTCTCTCTCTCTCTCTCTCTCTCTCTCTCTCTCTCTCTCTCTCTCTCTCTCCTCTCTCTCTCTCTCTCTCTCTCTCTCTCTCTCTCTCTCTCTCTTCTCTCTCGTCTCTCTCTGTCTCAAACACAACCATCCTCATCCTCATCATCTATAGTCCTAATCATCATAACACCCATCGCCACAAACATCATCGCCATTTGCATCATCATCACCACCACATCCTCCTCCTCCTCCTCCTCCTCCTCCTCCTCTTCCTCCTCCTCCTCCTCCTCCTTCTCCTCCTCCTCCTCATCCTCGTCGTCGTCGTCATCAACATTGCCATCATCCTTCTCCTCCTCCTCCTCCTCCTCATCATCATCATCATCATCATCATCATCTTTATCATCCATATCCCAATGCCGTCAGGTGAACGGGTCCTCGATGACTCTGCTGGGGGAGACCCAGGAGGAGGACCGTCGCCTGATCACAGAGCTGTGTCTGGCACGAATGCAGCAACACCTCCGCCCCGTCACCACCCTCAGGTAAAACCAATCTGCCCCCCCCCCCCCCCCCCCCCCCCCATGGGGATACATGTGTGTGTTTGTGTGTGTGTGGTGTGTGTGTGTGTGTGTGTGTGTGTGTGTGTGTGTGTGTGTGTGTGTGGTACAAATACTTCCCCCATCTTCTGAAAGTCCTCTTCCTCTAATCTGTCACTTTCTCCAGATTTGTTTGGCTCGTTGAAACACAGAAAGACATTATTTGTGAGTTTTATGGGATCAAGTTTCCGTTTGTTTGTTTGTTGTCTGTTGGAACAAGAACAAAGCTTTTATTGTCGTAACAAAACCAGAAGTTTTGTGGGACACAAATGGTAAGAAAATATTGAAAGAATATGGCACCTATGCTTGTTTCACTGTAGTAAAATTGTTATATCAACTTTTAACAACTTATTTATCCCGAACATCGTCACCAACCACGTGTTTTAACCTATTATCAATTCCGATGAAGGGTTTGTGACCTCCGATAGGACATAATAAACTTCATCATCAACAATTGTCTCGGTACTATTTCGTTATTGTTAACAAAGCACTTCAGGGCTATGCCTCAGAGAGTTTCAAACCTAATCGTCATCAGTATTTGTTTGAAATATCAAACCATTCAACAGCGACAAAAACAGAATGATAAGGACTTTATAATTGTCATAACATCATACACCTTTTCATCGATTATACTTCATGTCGTTATTATAAACAAAATAAGAAATAAATGTACACATAAGTAATAAATCTGTACATGGACTCCCTTTACAAAATAAAAGTATCCACTTTTATTCGGCGTTTTTCAGGTTATGGTTTTTTTAGTAGTGAAGCACAAATGCATGTGTTGAGCTAGTGGTTGCGGTGGTGGTGGTGGTGGTGGTGGTGGTGGAGGGGGTAGGTGGGTGGAGGAGAGCGTTACATCAACCAAAATATATGTAAGCTTTACAAATAAATGTGAACCAATCATAAACAAATCCCCACAATTATAATTTGAGAGATTGAGACAGATAGAGAGACAGAGACAGAGAAAGTGACAGAGAGGGAGATATATAGAGAGAGACAGAGACACAGAGAGAGTAAGTGGCCTTAAACTGGTCAGAATGAAAATGAAGAAAAAGTAAATTATATCATAAAAGAATATTTCAACTTATGCTCAACATACATTTATTTTTAAAACGAGCAAGATTCTGAAATGGTGTGTATTTGAATGAAAGTGAACAATATGGCGTTAAATGCAAAGCGGGGAGTGAGCTTCGAAGACGTTGCTTCTTCTTATGACTTAATTTTCTGGCATTTCAGCCGGGCGACCAGTTCTGGCACCATCAAGCACCAA
The DNA here is from genome assembly GCA_017654935.2 of Phymorhynchus buccinoides. Classification (NCBI taxonomy): domain Eukaryota; kingdom Metazoa; phylum Mollusca; class Gastropoda; order Neogastropoda; family Raphitomidae; genus Phymorhynchus; species Phymorhynchus buccinoides. The sequence goes on along the minus strand of CM065687.1, from coordinate 43,549,356 downwards.
GGGCTGGACGGTCATCACAACAACCCGCACCACCCCTCTTCCCATTCCGCGCACCCCTCCGCCCAGCCCAGCCAGCAGGCCCCGCACCATGCCATGTGATTCAGCTTAATGAACATTGAGTTACTGCATAAGGCAAGCCTTGGCTTAAGGCTGTGTCAGACCAATTGACATAGGCTAGAACACCAAGGCTACATCAAAATGTTGTTATGCTCTGCATAGTTATGCGGGGATTGTCTTTAGCCATGACAAGCTCCTAGCATAACATCATCAGTATCCAAAATCCTCTGATGTCGGCGTGTGGCTGCCCACGTGGCGGTGTAATCAAAAACGGTCGCGCACGTAATGTTCTCATCTCTAACTGGTGCATTTGTGCCATAATGTTCAAGTACTTCGGCTGCCAGGGTACGACATCAACAACACCAACAACTGCATAAGGGTATGTGCACATTAGATTCGCAATCTGCAAGTTCTGTACGGAAACCCCTTTCACTTAGGCTTACATAAGAAATAAACGCATGGGATTGCGGATGAGTTTCTGTGTCAGCTTATTTCTTATGGGAAGTGAATGGGGTTTCCGTACGGAACTTGCGGATTGCGGACCTAATGTACACAGACCCTTAAAGATTATGGTTGCTGAGATACACACGCACCAAACACATGGACTCACTCAAAAATGATGCACGCGTTGATGCATCCACACAAAGCAGGCAAGCAAAGGCAATGCACAAGCATGACCACACACACGCTTTCACGCTCGCATACACGCATTTACGCACGCGCACACATACTTCTATATTGTTTTATTCTTATCATTTCATTTATGCTGATGCTGATGCTGTGCATGTTTTTAAAAAAATATTTTGTTTCTTGAAACAAAAGACACTGGTGGAAATAAATGAATCGCGAATGAATCAAGAAAGCACTTAAAGAATGTTCACCTCCTTGACGGCAATTCAGTTCCTCCGTGATGTCTTTGTTAGGCTGTGTGTATAAAATATGTGGAAACCCATCCGTAGTTTCCATACGCAACCCGTAAAAGAAATTGAAGTAGGAAACACGAAGGCAAGTGCACATATATGCGGAAATGCATCAGCATTTTCCGGGCAGAAAACCACCTGCGCGTGTAATATATATGCACACGCCTTCAAAATGTGTGTGTTGGGTTCCAGGAACGCCACAGGGGCTGTCCGGTCAGGTCTCCCCCACAACTCCATGGGCAGCGAGCGACCAGTCATGCCTGGGGTGGGTGGTGCCGTCACCGCTAACCCTCACGGGACTCACTCTCAAGGTCACCATCCCTCCTCACAGATGTTGCAGAGCATGCCCAACGCGCACAACAACCCCCACCCCCATAACCCCCATCACCCCCAGCCCGCACAGACTCACCACGCCCCTCCCATGCACCCGGCCATGGCGGCTCGCTCGGTCAGCAGGGACGAGGAGGACACCATGAAGAACTTGAGGAAGACTTTCGCCGGCATCTTCGGCGACATGTAACGTACTGCATCCCTACCCGGTCAGTGCCACTGTTAACGCCGTTTTGGTTTGACAAAACGGCGCCCGATTTTGAACCGCCGTTTTGTCCAAATGAAAGTTGGAGTTATAAAAACTCATTCTTGACAAGTTCTCATTTAAAAAAAAAAAAATCTTTGTTAAATAAAACGAATAACAAGCTGACCACTGACACTGGTCACTTTGGCCTAATTTTACCGTTTGAATGCAAATTAGTGTATTAGGACCAGTGGTCAACCACATCAACAATTTTGATGTCATTGACCAACCACATCAAACCTTGTTCATTTGGACTAGGATCCTAATACACTAATTTGCAGGCAAACAGTGAAAATAGGCCAAAGTGACCACTGGTCAGTGACACTGACCACTGGTCAACCACATCAAACCTTGTTCATTTGAACTCCTAATACACTAATTTGCAGTCAAACCGTGAAAATAGGCCCAAATGACCACTGGTCAGTGACACTGACCACTGGTCAACCACATCAAAATTTGTTCATTTGAACTCCTAATGCACTAATTTTCAGTCAAACAGTGAAAATAGGCCAAAGTGACCACTGGTCAGTGACACTGACCACTGGTCAACCACATCAACAATTGTTCATATGATCTCCTAATACACTAATTAGCATTCAAACGGTAAAATTAGGCCAAAGTGACCAGTGTCAGTGGTCAGCTTGTTATTCATTTTATTTGTTTTGCTTTTGTCTATAGACAAAACGGCGGATTGTTGAACCGCCGTTTTGTCCAAATCATAATAGAAAATTTGGACAAAACGGCGGTTAACACCACCAGAGAGAGGCCACAGTGCTAACGGCTGCGAGGATACTGGCTCTGTTAACCGCCGTTTTGTCCAAATTCTGCCGTTTTGTCTATAAACAGCGGGGTTAGATCCGCCGTTTTGTCCCAATTTTCTATTATGATTTGGACAAAACGGCGGTTCAACACGGCGCCCTGATTTTGAACCGCCGTTTTGTCCAAATGAAAGTGTCAGTGGTCAGCTTGTTATTCATTTTATTTAACAAAGATTTTAAGAAAATGAGTTTTTATAACTCCAACTTTCATTTGGACAAAACGGCGGTTAAAAATCGGGCGCCGTGTTTGAACCGCCGTTTTGTCCAAATCATAATAGAATATTGGGACAAAACGGCGGATGTCTATAGACAAAACGGCTTAATTTGGACAAAACGGCGGTTAACAGTGCAAAGCAGAATTCTCTGTAGAATATTGAACCACGAGTCAATACTCTCACTTGAGTCACTTTTTCTTCGTAACACTGGCCCAGTGATTTATTGTCGCTGAAACCTGGAACCTTCCGTCTGCAATGTGTGTCTAGGCTGAACTGAACTAACTCAATTCGACGCCATCTATCCTGAAGTTTCCTTGACTTTGATATGACTCCTTTTCATAATATTACCAGACATGACTGTGGGTCGTAAGCCTGGGTCTGTTTGAATGTAGTGAACCTTTGCTTTTAGCAGTGAAGTAGTTTTTCTGATAATCTGTAACAATTATCTGATACGTAGTAGCAAAGTAGGCCCCTAAGTGTGTGGACGTTGCAAAACAGTCTCAACTTCCAGCTGATATTTTCTTATTTTGAACATCATTATTGCTCCTGAACTTAAGCTGATATCATCTGGTCATCAGCAGCAGATCTTATTATTTTTGTTCTGCTCAAACTCGTTTCTTGTGCTACGGTGCCGTTGTTGTATGCAGACTCACTTTTATCTTCTCGTGGAATAGGTTGAGGGTAGTACATAGGTCTGGAAGATATGCTCTTTATATATGTTCTTCATACATTTGGACCAATCTGTTTTGATCAATCTTCTTTTTCTATATAATTTTTTGCTACACTTTTTTTTAGCAACGTGGAAACAAACGATAACAAGGCCCAATGGACGCAAATATATGCTAATAATGGTTGTAGGTACCTCTGAGTCTGGTGTCACTCTGACCTATGTTTTGAAGTTTGTTCTTTATTGACTAGCATACAGCATGTAATAATAAAACATATAAAACATGACACACATAGAGAGAGACATACACACATATACAAGCGCTCAGAAACATATTTTTAATAGCCAAGCATTTTCTGTTTCAGAAATATTTTCAATGATATGCTGTGCTGGGTGAAAAAACTGGTAAAGCAATCACGTAAAAAATTATTCATTAAAAATGTTCTATTATAGCTGTGCTGATTTATTCTCTATTTTTCAAACCACTCGACCTTTTTTCTTGTGATTATGGACATACATGAATAAGGATCAAGCAATCTTTGAAACAGATCAAGAAAAACGTGAGAAAAAAAAAGTAACACTAAGAGGTGGGAAATGATTTTAGCAGCATTTAGCTTGCAAGAGATTGCATGTGTACTATAGCGGGGGTTCTATGTCGCAAAATCGTGCACTTCATGCAACAAGCACCAAATTTGGCAGAGATGGCCAGATTTATGTCCTTAACAAAACCTGATATAGAGCCACCATGAAAAATGTGTAAAAACGTGTTTTGGGGGCATTTTTCAAAATGGCCGACACAAAAAATTGGAATATATTTTGCATAATTGTTCATTTAATGCTACAAACACCAAATCTGGCTGAGAAGGACAATTTCATGCCCTGAACATAACCTCATACAGGTCTATTTGAAAATTAATTTTTTTTTGAGTATTTGAGCAATTTCCAAGATGGCCGCCAGCAAAAAGGGGAATCGTATGCTGTACAATGATTCATTTTCACCCATAACACCAAATCTGGCAAAAAAGGACAGTGCTATATCCTGAAGAAAACCTGATGAGCCACAATCAAGAAAAGAACAAAAAATGTTTTTGAACAACAAATCAATTTTGAATATCACTCCCGCAAATTAAAGTTAGTTTACAGTGCTATTCATGATAATAGATGACGGAACCAAATCAGCATAACCACAAGTCATCCAGACTCTCTTCAAGCAAAAAAGCGTTCATAATGTAGATATTTTACAATAACATATATTGTGTACATAACCAGTTTTGTGTAATGCCAGCAGGTGCGGCGGCACGAGGGGTGGGGTGTGGGGGGGGGCTGTGTAGGGTGACTCACCTAGTTGCTGCTGGGCTTCGATGACAGGAAAGCACAACTGCTGAGAGCAGTGCACTGTAGTCCCTGTTTCCAGCACCCACAGTGTTTTGTCCTGCAGGCCTTCTTGCAGCCACATTTCAGCAGTTCTCTGCACACTCTAGATGCTTCTGGAAGGCTGGTCCAGAAAGGCTCCCACTGTCCTGCAACGAACTGCCAACCCCAAGCAGACGGATTTGTAAGAGTTTGTACTGGGCGGTCTGCCTGGCCCCAAATGTAGCTGCCTTGGCAGATGGCCCTCTTCGTGTGCTGCAGCAGTGCCTCACTGGTTGGTGGAACATTCTCAATCTGCCGGCCCTTTTGGCTGAATAGGTGTCTCCTGGCACTGTTGACGTCGAGACAGTTGCTTGTCTTGTCATACAAGAGCACAACAAAGCGCTCCAGTGCTGCTCTGTCTGTGGATGTCAGCTCACATGGAGGTTCAGACAGTGCCATAAAAGTCCTGGTGACATCCTCAGAGGCACCCCATACATCCCACGCCTTCTTCTTCCTCACTCCACTGTGAAACTGTGAAAGATGGGCAGGCAACGTGACTTCTCCGGACCAAGGGCCCCTGCGATGTGATGAGCAGCGATGTGTCTGAGATCCTTCCCAGTACCCATGGACACCCACACCTCATGTGACGGATGGCGTGATGCTGCGGCAACAGCTAGGACGACGACATCAGTGTCCACAGTTCTGAGAAGGATCCTCCTGCTGTCCTTGGCAGCATGGCAGAGGTGGACCATCATCCGGCTGTCAGCTTCCTCATGTGTGCATGGAGACAGGTCACTCAGCTCTGCAGGACTGTTGGAGACAGCAATGGACCCTTGAGTGCTGATGATTTGTTTGTCAGTATCAAGCGTGATAGCACACTGAGCGAGGTAGTGGAAAAGCTCAGATTTGTTTGAGTCAACCCTGAGAAAACTGTGCCAGTTTGGTGGTATGACTGTTTCAGGGCTGACTCGTCTCCTCTTTCCAACTCCTCTGTTGTCACTGGTGCAACTTTTCAAACTGTCAGATCTGTAGATGTCAAAGACAAGATCCAAACGATCAACATTCAGCAGCATCTGCGTGGCAGGAATACACTTTCTGCGTAGGATCCAAATGTTTTTGCAGCCCCTGGCCTAATCATGTTGACAACAGCAGCCCCATCAACAATCATCACATCCGCTGCAGGCCTATTTTCTTCCAGTGGATGCACAGCTTCAATGCACTAAAGCAGGCTTGCTTTTGAGGCGGACCTGAGTTTTCCTGCAGAAGAGAGTGAGGGAGGAGTGGCCTGATTCTCATAGGTGAAGAAATCATCGAGGCCTCCACTGCGTGTCTGGCAAGCTATGCATAGCCTGGAGTCATTCTTGAGGCTTGATAATTTGTAGGCGCTCGCATTTTTCTTCTTCCCCTTTACGCCTAAAATCAATACCAGGTTGTTTCTCTTGATGGGATCTGACAACAACTTGGTCTTTTTCAAGAGTCGATCGTGGATGAGAGCCTTGAATTGTTGATCTCCAGTCGCCATCAGTTGTTTCATGGACTCGTGTGCTGCTGGACGCACAATGTCCTTACTGTGAAGTGTGATGAATTCTGCACTCCTCTTTGAAAAGGGGTTGCCTGCCTCTTGGGTGGTTGCAGTCAGCTTCATCACATCACTGCGGAAGGATTCTTGAAACGCTCTTGACTGCTCATGGTGAATTGATAACTCATCATTATCATCTCTTTTCAGGGATGTCTCAAACTCTTTGATGACATGTGAGACTTCAAGGCCACCGACCATCCACCGTCTGAGTGCAGACGGATTGTCTGTGAGTCCGACAGCGCCACCTTCACCTTTGACTATGGCGCTGTTTTGCTCATGGGCATGGTCTAGTGCAATCTTGGAAAATGGGCGAGCAGCTTTCTTGAGCACAAAGTGGCCTTTGTTGAACTCATGCGACTCATTGGCACTGATGTTCCCCATGTCATTTATGTGTACAGTCAGCCACCTTGCATAATTCTGCTGATCAAGTGCAAAGAACACTGGTGCCATTCTTGTCATTTTGGATCAACATATGTATTTTCATACAACGTTATCATCGTCCAACGTTTTAGCATTAGAAAATAATTTTAGCTTACATTCATTTTGCTTGATAATATTCACTGCGGGCACCTCGTGCTAGAAAATCGTCTGCAGTTTTGGCTCATCTTTTTTATTTATTTCTCAAAATAAAAAGCGATTTTGAAGTGGCTTCAAATCTGAAATCAATTATAACATTGTAAAGAACAATATATCAAAGTATTGTGCTTGTTGCACGAAGTGCACAGTTCTGGTTAATTCTGCAACATAGAACCCCCGCTACTACCTTTCATTTAAATTACATAGAATTAATTTTTTTTAAGTGGTTTTCTTTGATGTCACGTTAGACGCATACGCAGATTTGATTGATAGGTAGTCCATAATTTAACACTACAATTATCATTGGAATAAAGACGGTGGATCTCTTTTTATATACGTTTTCTTACGGCGTTGGAGATTCGATTCGTGGTTGTTATTTTAAATGTCCTTTGTCAAAACCTGTAATGTATATAATAATACTCACTTTGGAAGATTTCTGTTTGATCATTTCGGTGACGTGTGATATGATGGTGTGTTGATAGAACTTAGTAAGTGTGTTGTGTTTCGACACAGACATTAGTAGGCGTGTAGAAGTTAGGATGGCGCTATGTATTGCCTAATGCATTTCACTGCCATATTTTCTTGAACTGTCTCATTTGGTGTGCGTCTGGTCTAAACGCTGGCCGCTCGGGATTGTGAGAATAGGAAATTAGTACACGATCACAAAATATGTTTCATATTAACATGAACACGTTTTTATAATGAGCAATGGTGTGGGTACAATTAAAGGCGTGGATAAGAAGGGCAAAACAGTAGACCCAAAAGGTGATTCATTCATATTTCTTCTTCGTCGATCGCTCTGACAGATTCCTGTCATTATGAGCGCAGATGCGGCATGCTGCCGTTATGCGCCTGACTAAGAAACAGGCCCAGCCTTCGGCTGCAGAAAATATTTGCAAGAATGTTTCGAAAAAAGGCAGGAGAATCAATTGCAATCAATCAATCAATCAATCAATAAATTCTTAGTTATTGTCCCCATTTAAGACAAGGGCATTTGTCTTGCAGTAAATATAAAAGACTACATAAAAAAATACAATGCAATACAATAAATACATAGACATTAAAGAGACCGCACACGTGAACAGTCCCCACCCCCAACCACGGCAACACAGTTCAAGTCACGATAGAACTGAATGGGACAGCAAAGTCAGAAAGCGAGTAGATGATAGAAAGCAAAGGGAAAGGGCCAGAGTCAACGAGAGGGACAGATTATAGAGGAAGTTACAAGCACACGGTATCTCCACGGGGGATTCATTCATACTGTTGCAGTAAAAACAAAAGGAGTAGTGAACCTAACTCAACATTTCCACTGACCCGAAAGCCTGGCCAACTTTCAAACTACTGTATGTTAAATGCTGTTTGGGTTGGAAAAGGTCACTTGAAATGCAGAGGGGGTAAAAAATGAAGAGGTCAATCTGACATGATTGGAAGTAGACAGCGGATGTCACCCGCTGAAGAAGAACAAAGTTCGAAAGCTTCCAATGTCTAGCCTACTCCATCAGGTCAGATATACCTCTTCATTTTTCTCCCTCTGCATAATTATGTTAAATGCTGTTTTGTGTGTGGTATAATGACAGGTCAGGTAAAAGGCGAGGGAAAGGGGAGGGAGGAGAATCATTGCATCGGGTGAAAGCCAGAAGGTGCTATCATCCTTCTAGTCCTTTTGTGATGGTGCAGTCTGGCTGTCACCCAACCCCATGGGTGGGTGCCTGGGAGGTGGGCGGACAAAATGTCAACGAGATTTAAAAAAGAAAAATGATTGGAATGCGTTCACTGAAAAGAAATAAAACAAAATCAAAAACCACAAAAAAGAAGAAGAGAAACCGAAACATACTGCATCCCGATTTAAACTTATGACAGACAACGCCCACCTCTGTAATAATGCTTTCTGTTTAGCATTCCCATGTACACCGTAGAATCGACATAGTTATTAGATATCACCTAAAACTCGTCTGACAGGCCTCAATGAGGTTCACACAACTTTGTACACTGTGATGAACGTATCTTGTTGAAAAAATTGTATTTCACGTTTGTTCCTTTATTTCTTGTCGGCATTGGAAGAGTGTACGTGATAATGACATGATGTGATGTAAATCAGATGACTCTTTTGTACTGTTTGGTTTGCGTGTGATATTATGTTTTCGTCAGATTTTGACTCTTTGTCAAAGTTTTGCTTTTTGATAATAATTATTTGTCTCCAAAATTCTGTTTACTGATTTTTGTTTCTTGTCATAATCATGTGATATACGACTGTGTACATTATGCAAATGAACTTGGTGTCAATAGAGGAGAAAGAATGCATCAATTGACTTGTGTTTGTATGAGTTCGTTTTGTTGCTTTCTTTGTATTCAATTGTGCTTGTGTGTTTGCGACTAATGGTATAACACACACAGAGTGCACGCACACACGCACATTATCTGTTATAATCTATCTATCTGTTATAATATTTCTTCATTGCGTGTTGATTTTTCCCCAGTTTCCATTTTTGTTCTTTTCATTTTAATTGCTTCACTTTTTTCTTATTTATTTATGACGACAGGATGAATAAAAGCTTTGTTTAGCTTATTCCTTTTATCGTCAATAAAAATAATTTTGACTTGATTTGACTCACACCCGCGCGCAAAAAAAAGCTGTATTTGGCGTTCGCGCTTTACGCAGCGCCGATCACAACTTGATTACACCACACCGCAGCCGCGACGCGCGTACACAGCTCACACACGTACACAGCCACGCACGCAACGCACACACGACGCTACGCGCAACACGCTGCACAGCACACGCAACGCACAACGCACACGCATCAGCACGCACACTGCCAACTCACACCACACGCACGCTACAAGCAGCACGCACGCACAAACAACTACACACACAACACACACACACACACATCACAACACACACAACACACAGTAAACACACACACGTGAAGTAGTGTCTTGGGCGCCTTCTGCCTTTATTTCGGTTCCAGTGATCAGGGTATTTTTTTAAAGTCCAGCTATCTCAGGAAGACAAATATATTTATCCTTTCTCTTGATTATTCATCTGGTTAGGGTTAGTCAGAACAACAGATCTTCAGATAGGTAAAATTTTACTCGTACGTGTGTATTGTATATGTGTGCGTTCGTGAATGAAGGCGTTGGAAGAGAAAGAGGCGGATTTTTTACAATGAACTCCAGAAATCCTGTGAATTTATACTGCAAGCATTACAGCTGATGTTTCTGCATATTACAACACAAAAAACAATATCCTTCCAATACACTTTCTTAACTACACCCCAAGTAAGGGAAGTGTATCTATCGATGCTCGCTGGCTGTTGTTGTTGTTGCTGCTGCTAGCTACGGGCTACTGCGTGCTGCTGCTGCGGCTGCTGCTGCTGCTGCTGACTGCTGAAACCAATACCGACTTGGGTTCTGTTTATATTGGTTCATCGGAAAACAATCGCCCCTGGTTCTGGTTCTGTTTCGGGGTAGGTACCATCATCGGTGGCTTACGTTCTGGCAAAGAAGCCACCAGCGACTGGCTAGGCCTACCGAGGAAGCTGGGCCGTTGCAGGGTATGAGAGCTGTGGGGGGTGAAGCCTTGCTGGGGAAATCTTTGAGGGATGTTCTGCTGGGTTCCATGTGGCTTCAGCTCGGGAACTTTGGGCTCCTCCACCTCGTCGTCGTCTTTCTTCACGCATTTCAACATCTCCTCGTCAAAGACGGACACTGCTCCTTCCTGCTGGCACATGCCCGTGTAGAGCACGCGCTGCTGGTGGCACATGACGTAGTAAGGCGAGCCCTGGCGGCCGGTCCAGGCGTTGGCACCATCGTTGCGCCCGCGGCATGACGGGTAGCGGACGTGGCAAGGCACGCACTCTGAGTGGCCCTCGCATTGGTTGGCTTGGTAGTCGCCTGTTTGGTGAGGGGGTGTGAACCGAGGATTATGGTGGGTGAACTAATAATAATGTTTTACACACTAACGCGCGCGCGGACACACACACACACAAATTACACATATACACACACACACACACACACAGCAGGCACACACACGCACGCACACCATGTACACGCACCAATTTGCCCCCAGGGACAAAGACAAAGAGACAAAAGAAAGAGAAAGACAGACAGGACAGGCGGGAGAGAGACAGACAGGTTGAGAGAGAGAGAGAGATAGCGAGAAACGAGAGAGGAGAGAGAGGAGAGATGAGAGGACGAGAGAGAGAGAGAGAGAGAGATATAGATATTATATATATATATATATATTATATATATTATATATATATATATAGAGAGAGAGAGAGAGTGAGAGCGGAGAGAGAGAGAGAGAGTAAACACCACCCAAAAACTGTATCAATGGGGGACTAATTGAATGAAAAATCCAAAAGACGCCAGTGCAAGTTTGCGCAAGTCGCAAACACCATACCTCAATTTGATTTTGCTTTAAAGCAGCAGATCACACTTCTGTGATAAGTACAATCTGTAAAAATCCGTATCTAAACATTAGATTTGGCGTCAGTTACCCGAAAAGACAGAAAAAGCAGAAAGAAACGAAAGGAAAAAAGCAATGACCACACACCACACACACACACACACACACAAACACACACGCACGCACGCACGCATGCCACGCCACGCACGCACGCACGCCACGCCACGCACGCACGCACGCACGCACGCGCAACGCACACGCACACGCACGCACACGCACACGCACACGCACACCCACACACACACACACACAGTTTGAAAAGAAGAGAAGGCTATACAGTAGCCATAAGCTATGAGGGCATTAATGATTTTAGAGCATTGGACAGGTATAAGATTTCCCTCCCTAAGAGAACAACAAAATTTCCCCTGGCATATCAAAAGACTGGAAATAGCAGGAATTCTTTTCTCAAAGGATATTTAATTTTTCAACAAAAAATAAAATTAAAAAAATCCATGTCCAAAGCCTATCCCGAATTAATTTCAAAAACTTATATGTAAAGGCCAATGGCTAAAATATTTTCCTTTTTTTAAAATTCGTTCCAGCTAGGCTAGTTTAAGCCAAACAAACATACCAAGAATATACCTACCCAGCGTGGGGATAGAGGATAGCTTTTCAGTACAAATGTAACCTCCTCGAAGTTATGTGCTAGTAACTTGTCTAGAAACTTCATCTAATCGGTCACGCTCTTGACTTGCCTTTTCTTTTCTTGTGTCATCTACTATCTTCTGCCTTATTGATCCAGTTCTCCTGCACTTTTTTTTTATCAAAAACCCAAATCAAAATCTTCAAATAAGTTTTTTCTTTGAGCTCCTCTGAAACGGAACATGATAGCTCAATTCAGCGGGTGGTGACCAGTGAAAACTGAAAACTGGACACATACGTTCCATCCAACCATTATTGCCATATGGCCTGGGAACGAAGATATAAAACAAAGAAGAAGAGAAGAAAATAATGATGATGATGATGATGTGATGATGATGAGGAGGAGGAGGAGGAGGAGGAGGAGGAGGAGGTGGAGGAAATAATAATAATGTAAAAAGACGACGAAGAAGAAATAGACGAAGAAAGAAGAAAAAGAAGAAGAAGAAGAAAAAAAGAAATAGACGAAGAGAAAGAAAGAAAGAAAGACCAGAAGGAAGAGGAGAAACGAAAGAAAGAAAAAAAAAAGAAAAGTTTCACACACACAAACTCACAAAGGGTCCAGACGGTTTCCTGTCGTTTCCCCGCACACTCCGTTCGCCAGGGTCCTCCCTGCGATGAAGACGAAAGGGGTAGGGCACTCCGCTGCCTCTCTCCCACCCCTCCGTCTGGGGAAGGCGCGGGAGTGCTGGAGGCCCCGCAGTCGTAGTACTGGGCGCAGTGGGTGGGGTGGGGCAACGGCTCTGGAGCCCCGGGGGCAGGGCACGTGGGCTTGATGACGCATACGACTGTAGCCTGCGTTTTTAGAAACAGTGATGGTGAGGATGAAAATGTGTAAAATCAGGTGGTTTTGGTCGTGTGGAAAGCGAGAAAGAGACTTTTGGACATTCAAATAAAATTTTTTTTTGTCATTGCCTTCAACGGTTTTGTGCGAAGGGTTAGGGGTGGGATTACATAAAATCTTTAAATGTTCAAACAGATCAATGCATTCGGTTGTCCGTACCGT
>CM065687.1:43531929-43535975 GCA_017654935.2 Phymorhynchus buccinoides | reverse complement strand
TGTATGTCTGCATGGGGGGGTGTGGGGCATATTCTTCAAAGTTATTGCAAGTGACACAGTTACATTGAGATGATCTGAGATGCCTGAGAAAAATATCAAAACAACTGTTTTCCTAGCAGATAAAATCAAGAAAGCATTAGTAGCCAGGGAATATTCGGCCACAATTTAGCACAACAGAAAAATAAGTCTATTTTCAAGGTATAATGCATCACTGTGTGGCCTCATATTTTCCAAACTTTTGTTTATTAAGCACAAAATATTCTGTAATAATGTGTGAAACAAGAACTCTGAAGAGAGTTTATGGTGGAGCTGACATTTCAGTGTTTTATCTATGCCGTGTCTGATCACGTTGTCATGCATTTCGGTGTACGTTTTCATTCTTCTATCAAACTGGCTTTCCCTTTCGTTTTGGGGACAGGTTGTGAGCACATCATCATTCTGTTGTCCGCGTTGTCACTAGTTCACTAGTGGGTTGTTTGAATGGAAAGCAACGACGGGTTTTTGCAGTTTTGGATTCAGATTCCATTGGATTCAATCGAAAAGTAGCTATATCAATTTTTTGTCTGAAATTCCTCTCTTCACCTTGGATTTCAAATAGGTAATCCGTGGGCTTCTTCGTTATCCCTGTTCAATGTGTGGTGTGTTCTGGTCTCTCAAAAGGATATATACTCAAAAGGACTAGGCTAAATCGAAGGTATTCTGCGTTTGGAATTTGCTTCGAAGAAAGCCAAAACTAGTATGTTATTCCCAGGCACACACTCAGATTTTGTGGACATTGGGGTACTCTAGACCTGAACTCAGAACTATAGGGCATGAAAATTCGATTGAAAACAACGATAAAAAGTCTTAGTTTTGTCAGACTGATAAACAGGGGAATAAAACCTCCAAGTTGGCCTTGAAGAGTCAGCGTATTAGGATTTTTTTGCTTTTGTAATAATTGAATCCAGTTTCCTTGAAATGGTAAAGCGCATTAAACAAGGGCTGCTGCGTTCCAGGCGTTGCAATTTCGATCTCACCGACTTTCATCATTCGCATAATCAGAAGAATGTCCTCCTGAGGACAGAATGGTAAAATGTGCTAGAAGAAGGACGATGATGACGGGATTCAAGAGAGATGGAAAATTAACCCCCCCCAATATGCTTAAAAGCAACAATAATGAAACACCAATCAAAATAGTATGAATGGACGACAATCGCCATGATCGTTTTTGGGCAGGTTAGAGTAGCTTCCCATTATGATTTCCAAGACATGGCGGGCGTGGTGGCGGTGAGTTCCAGTTACTCCACCACAGAGCCCTTCATAGAGGCCAACTTCGACCTCCACATCTACAAGATAGGCAGCCAGTACAAGGCCTTCATGTAAGTCCGCTTCGCTTTGTTCCATTCTCTTTGCCTTGTTGGTTGGTGTTGTGGTGCTTGATGTTTTAATTGTGGTTGTTGTAGTTAGTAGTATTATATGCACACCCACATGTAGGTGTGCATATATTGGAATATGGTCACACAGATGGTTGACTCGGAATGGTAGACATATTCTAACACGCTATTCCAAACTGATTGTCACGTTACGATAACTGAAGCAAATTGTCACAAGCTCCCCCACCCCCCTCTCCCACGTTTCTCTCTCCACCCTTCATCTCTCTCTCCTCTCTTCCACTTTTATTTGCCCGTTTCTCTTTCTCGCTCCCTCACCTCTGTATCTTATCGCACAAATCCACCAACCACCGTCCATCCCCAATACACACACACACAAACACTGTACAAGTACACAATGTTCATGTACTGTGATGCTCACTACATACAAACATAGTACGTGCATAGCTTCACAGGATGCGATTGAGAAGAAGAGGGGATGAGAGAAGGAGAAGAGGAGAGACGAGACTCGGAGAGAAGAGAGAGAAGAGAGAGAGAGACAGAGAGAAAAGCGGAAACAGACAGGGACAGAGAGACAGACGACCAGACGGACGGACTGGAGAGCCAGACATGCAGAAAGACTTGCGATTATGCCAACTGTGCAATCACAGACGCAAACTAATGATCCTCATAAAACAACGCTGTAATTCAAAGCAGTTTAATGGCATCGCCACGAGCAACCGTGTTTGATTACAAAACTCTCTCTCTCTCTCTCTCTCTCCCTCCCACCCCCCCCCCCCCCCCCCTTTCGTCATCTCTCTCGCTCTCTCGTCTCTCTCTCTCTCTCTCTCTCTCTCTCTTCTCTTCTCTCTCTCTCTTTCTCTTTTCTCTCTGTCTCTCTCTCTTTTCTCTTTTTCTCTCTCTTCCTCTCTCTCTCTCTCCTCTCTCTCCCTCGCCTGTTTGCTTGTGTTGATTTATAATTGCACATTGTTACTTTGGTAGATCATAGGTTTGGGAATTGGCAAAGTTTGCATGAAAAATATGCTGGAAATCACTCAAGCGTTCTCCCTGACAGTAAACGAGTTCTAAAGGAAACACAGATGACTGAACTGCATCAAGCTGCATCAATATTCAAATTTCATATGGACCTCTCTAAAGTTCTTCTTTCTTTCCTTCTTTTTAAAAAATTACAAATAACAAGACTGCATAAGCATAAAAAAACTGAAACAGACTGCAACGTCACTGGAAGTTATCCGATAAAAAAACAAACCCTAGTCAGACACACTTGTCTAAGACATGAAAAAGAAAACAAAGTTTTGTAAGGAATAAAGGATTAAGGGGGAAAAAACTCTCTGGGAGAAAAAAACCCTGCGCATGTGGTCAAAGACAAGTGCAACAAACCCCTCTCACATGCACACACAAACACATACATACACTATCTCTCTCTTCTCCCTCTCTCACACACAACCTGGGGACTTAAGGAATGCAAAAAGAATGGATAAGAATAAAAAATCTAAACGGGGTGGGGTGGGTGGGTAGGGAGTAGGGGTTTGGAAGGGAAGGGTGGGGAGGGGTGGGGAGGAGGTTATGGGAAGGAGGGGGTGGGTGGGTATTGGGTGGTAGCGAAGGATAGGAATCAAATTGATCATTATTGGCTCTTGCTTAATCTTAATCTTTGTGAAGAACAAACCCCCAAATAGAGGCTCAGGGTGGCTAATTCGGCTCTGGTTTAAAAAAAAGAAAGATTCACTCAATACAATGTGAATCATGTGAAGGACAGGCTTGCATTGTGGGCTCTTGCAGCTAGTTCAGTTTGGTCTTATGTGAGAGATTGACCCAAACAAAGTTGATAATGAAAACTAGACATTTCATTTGAAACAAGTTTGTAAACTAATTGGGAATGCAGAGGTCCATGCCGGGGGCAGTGGGGAGAACCTTCTTCGATTAGCTGTGGCTATTGAACCCTACCACACTGCCCAGTATACAGGGGTGTGACAGCTGGCCTTGCGGAAAGACTGAGATAATGATAAATAACATGTCAGGAAAAACCTCTCCTGGGTTTTTTTATGTACGCATCAATGTCTTGTATCATGGCCGCCATTTTTAGGAAAGTCGCGTAATTCCTAAAAATTTGTAGGCAATACGTGTAATAGCTAGCGGTCACAAACATTACACGTATTTCCTAAAATCTTTAGTCAATACATGTATTGCCTTTTTTTGAAGGATTGCCGGTAAAGAAGAAAATGTCGGTTTTCAAAGTCAAACTCCAAAGCAAGGTCATCACGGTTTTAATGGGACCTTCTCTACACGCCAGATCGGGCAAAGAACGAAAAGTGAGAGAACGAAAAAGAATCGTTGAGGAAAAGGGTAGGTTAAACGACGACACATATAATCTTGAAAGGAAACGTTGCATTTGTCTTTTTACATACTATATTTTTCATATATTTTGATTAAAGCTACAGAAATAATGGAGTTTACATGATGATATGTGTAGGGCAAAGGATGAAAAAAGATGTGTGCACAAGTGCGCATGCACATGTGTGTGTGTGTATGTGTGTGTGTGTGTGTGTGTGTGTGTGTGTGTGAGAGAGAGAGAGAGAGAGAGAGAGAGAGAGAGAGAGAGAGAGAGAGATAGAGAGAGAGAGAGAGAGAGAGAGAGAGAGAGAGAGAGAGAGAGAGAGAGAGAGAGAGTGAGTG
>CM065687.1:43516929-43526929 GCA_017654935.2 Phymorhynchus buccinoides | reverse complement strand
AGATTGAGACAGATAGAGAGACAGAGACAGAGAAAGTGACAGAGAGGGAGATATATAGAGAGAGACAGAGACACAGAGAGAGTAAGTGGCCTTAAACTGGTCAGAATGAAAATGAAGAAAAAGTAAATTATATCATAAAAGAATATTTCAACTTATGCTCAACATACATTTATTTTTAAAACGAGCAAGATTCTGAAATGGTGTGTATTTGAATGAAAGTGAACAATATGGCGTTAAATGCAAAGCGGGGAGTGAGCTTCGAAGACGTTGCTTCTTCTTATGACTTAATTTTCTGGCATTTCAGCCGGGCGACCAGTTCTGGCACCATCAAGCACCAAGGGCTGGACGGTCATCACAACAACCCGCACCACCCCTCTTCCCATTCCGCGCACCCCTCCGCCCAGCCCAGCCAGCAGGCCCCGCACCATGCCATGTGATTCAGCTTAATGAACATTGAGTTACTGCATAAGGCAAGCCTTGGCTTAAGGCTGTGTCAGACCAATTGACATAGGCTAGAACACCAAGGCTACATCAAAATGTTGTTGTGCTCTGCATAGGTACGGAGATTGTCTTTAGCCATGACAAGCTCCTAGCATAACATCATCAGTATCCAAAATCCTCTGATGTCGGCGTGTGGCTGCCCACGTGGCGGTGTAATCAAAAACGGTCGCGCACGTAATGTTCTCATCTCTAACTGGTGCATTTGTGCCATAATGTTCAAGTACTTCGGCTGCCAGGGTACGACATCAACAACACCAACAACTGCATAAGGGTATGTGCACATTAGATTCGCAATCTGCAAGTTCTGTACGGAAACCCCTTTCACTTAGGCTTACATAAGAAATAAACGCATGGGATTGCGGATGAGTTTCTGTGTCAGCTTATTTCTTATGAGAAGTGAATGGGGTTTCCGTACGGAACTTGCGGATTGCGGACCTAATGTACACAGACCCTTAAAGATTATGGTTGCTGAGATACACACGCACCAAACACATGGACTCACTCAAAAATGATGCACGCGTTGATGCATCCACACAAAGCAGGCAAGCAAAGGCAATGCACAAGCATGACCACACACACGCTTTCACGCTCGCATACACGCATTTACGCACGCGCACACATACTTCTATATTGTTTTATTCTTATCATTTCATTTATGCTGATGCTGATGCTGTGCATGTTTTTTAAAAAATATTTTGTTTCTTGAAACAAAAGACACTGGTGGAAATAAATGAATCGCGAATGAATCAAGAAAGCACTTAAAGAATGTTCACCTCCTTGACGGCAATTCAGTTCCTCCGTGATGTCTTTGTTAGGCTGTGTGTATAAAATATGTGGAAACCCATCCGTAGTTTCCATACGCAACCCGTAAAAGAAATTGAAGTAGGAAACACGAAGGCAAGTGCACATATATGCGGAAATGCATCAGCATTTTCCGGGCAGAAAACCACCTGCGCGTGTAATATATATGCACACGCCTTCAAAATGTGTGTGTTGGGTTCCAGGAACGCCACAGGGGCTGTCCGGTCAGGTCTCCCCCACAACTCCATGGGCAGCGAGCGACCAGTCATGCCTGGGGTGGGTGGTGCCGTCACCGCTAACCCTCACGGGACTCACTCTCAAGGTCACCATCCCTCCTCACAGATGTTGCAGAGCATGCCCAACGCGCACAACAACCCCCACCCCCATAACCCCCATCACCCCCAGCCCGCACAGACTCACCACGCCCCTCCCATGCACCCGGCCATGGCGGCTCGCTCGGTCAGCAGGGACGAGGAGGACACCATGAAGAACTTGAGGAAGACTTTCGCCGGCATCTTCGGCGACATGTAACGTACTGCATCCCTACCCGGTCAGTGCCACTGTTAACGCCGTTTTGGTTTGACAAAACGGCGCCCGATTTTGAACCGCCGTTTTGTCCAAATGAAAGTTGGAGTTATAAAAACTCATTCTTGACAAGTTCTCTTTTAAAAAAAAAAATCTTTGTTAAATAAAACGAGTAACAACCTGACCACTGACACTGGTCACTTTGGCCTAATTTTACCGTTTGAATGCAAATTAGTGTATTAGGACCAGTGGTCAACCACATCAACAATTTTGATGTCATTGACCAACCACATCAAACCTTGTTCATTTGGACTAGGATCCTAATACACTAATTTGCAGGCAAACAGTGAAAATAGGCCAAAGTGACCACTGGTCAGTGACACTGACCACTGGTCAACCACATCAAACCTTGTTCATTTGAACTCCTAATACACTAATTTGCAGTCAAACCGTGAAAATAGGCCCAAATGACCACTGGTCAGTGACACTGACCACTGGTCAACCACATCAAAAATTTGTTCATTTGAACTCCTAATGCACTAATTTTCAGTCAAACAGTGAAAATAGGCCAAAGTGACCACTGGTCAGTGACACAGACCACTGGTCAACCACATCAACAATTGTTCATAATGATCTCCTAATACACTAATTAGCATTCAAACGGTAAAATTAGGCCAAAGTGACCAGTGTCAGTGGTCAGCTTGTTATTCATTTTATTTGTTTTGCTTTTGTCTATAGACAAAACGGCGGATTGTTGAACCGCCGTTTTGTCCAAATCATAATAGAAAATTTGGACAAAACGGCGGTTAACACCACCAGAGAGAGGCCACAGTGCTAACGGCTGCGAGGATACTGGCTCTGTTAACCGCCGTTTTGTCCAAATTCCGCCGTTTTGTCTATAGACAAAACAGCGGGGTTAGATCCGCCGTTTTGTCCCAATTTTCTATTATGATTTGGACAAAACGGCGGTTCAACACGGCGCCTGATTTTGAACCGCCGTTTTGTCCAAATGAAAGTGTCAGTGGTCAGCTTGTTATTCATTTTATTTAACAAAGATTTTAAGAAAATGAGTTTTTATAACTCCAACTTTCATTTGGACAAAACGGCGGTTAAAAATCGGGCGCCGTGTTGAACCGCCGTTTTGTCCAAATCATAATAGAAAATTGGGACAAAACGGCGGATGTCTATAGACAAAACGGCTTAATTTGGACAAAACGGCGGTTAACAGTGCAAAGCAGAATTCTCTGTAGAATATTGAACCACGAGTCAATACTCTCACTTGAGTCACTTTTTCTTCGTAACACTGGCCCAGTGATTTATTGTCGCTGAAACCTGGAACCTTCCGTCTGCAATGTGTGTCTAGGCTGAACTGAACTAACTCAATTCGACGCCATCTATCCTGAAGTTTCCTTGACTTTGATATGACTCCTTTTCATAATATTACCAGACATGACTGTGGGTCGTAAGCCTGGGTCTGTTTGAATGTAGTGAACCTTTGCTTTTAGCAGTGAAGTAGTTTTTCTGATAATCTGTAACAATTATCTGATACGTAGTAGCAAAGTAGGCCCCTAAGTGTGTGGACGTTGCAAAACAGTCTCAACTTCCAGCTGATATTTTCTTATTTTGAACATCATTATTGCTCCTGAACTTAAGCTGATATCATCTGGTCATCAGCAGCAGATCTTATTATTTTTGTTCTGCTCAAACTCGTTTCTTGTGCTACGGTGCCGTTGTTGTATGCAGACTCACTTTTATCTTCTCGTGGAATAGGTTGAGGGTAGTACATAGGTCTGGAAGATATGCTCTTTATATATGTTCTTCATACATTTGGACCAATCTGTTTTGATCAATCTTCTTTTTCTATATAATTTTTTGCTACACTTTTTTTTAGCAACGTGGAAACAAACGATAACAAGGCCCAATGGACGCAAATATATGCTAATAATGGTTGTAGGTACCTCTGAGTCTGGTGTCACTCTGACCTATGTTTTGAAGTTTGTTCTTTATTGACTAGCATACAGCATGTAATAATAAAACATATAAAACATGACACACATAGAGAGAGACATACACACATATACAAGCGCTCAGAAACATATTTTTAATAGCCAAGCATTTTCTGTTTCAGAAATATTTTCAATGATATGCTGTGCTGGGTGAAAAAACTGGTAAAGCAATCACGTAAAAAATTATTCATTAAAAATGTTCTATTATAGCTGTGCTGATTTATTCTCTATTTTTCAAACCACTCGACCTTTTTTCTTGTGATTATGGACATACATGAATAAGGATCAAGCAATCTTTGAAACAGATCAAGAAAAACGTGAGAAAAAAAAAGTAACACTAAGAGGTGGGAAATGATTTTAGCAGCATTTAGCTTGCAAGAGATTGCATGTGTACTATAGCGGGGGTTCTATGTCGCAAAATCGTGCACTTCATGCAACAAGCACCAAATTTGGCAGAGATGGCCAGATTTATGTCCTTAACAAAACCTGATATAGAGCCACCATGAAAAATGTGTAAAAACGTGTTTTGGGGGCATTTTTCAAAATGGCCGACACAAAAAATTGGAATATATTTTGCATAATTGTTCATTTAATGCTACAAACACCAAATCTGGCTGAGAAGGACAATTTCATGCCCTGAACATAACCTCATACAGGTCTATTTGAAAATTAATTTTTTTTTGAGTATTTGAGCAATTTCCAAGATGGCCGCCAGCAAAAAGGGGAATCGTATGCTGTACAATCATTCATTTTCACCCATAACACCAAATCTGGCAAAAAAGGACAGTGCTATATCCTGAAGAAAACCTGATGAGCCACAATCAAGAAAAGAACGAAAAATGTTTTTGAACAACAAATCAATTTTGAATATCACTCCCGCAAATTAAAGTTAGTTTACAGTGCTATTCATGATAATAGATGACGGAACCAAATCAGCATAACCACAAGTCATCCAGACTCTCTTCAAGCAAAAAAGCGTTCATAATGTAGATATTTTACAATAACATATATTGTGTACATAACCAGTTTTGTGTACTGCCAGCAGGTGCGGTGGCATGAGGGATGGGGTGGTCGGGAAGGGGGGGGGGGGGGCTGTGTAGGGTGACTCACCTAGTTGCTGCTGGGCTTCGATGACAGGAAAGCACAACTGCTGAGAGCAGTGCACTGTAGTCCCTGTTTCCAGCACCCACAGTGTTTTGTCCTGCAGGCCTTCTTGCAGCCACATTTCAGCAGTTCTCTGCACACTCTAGATGCTTCTGGAAGGCTGGTCCAGAAAGGCTCCCACTGTCCTGCAACGAACCGCCAACCCCAAGCAGACGGATTTGGAAGAGTTTGTACTGGGCGGTCTGCCTGGCCCCAAATGTAGCTGCCTTGGCAGATGGCCCTCTTCGTGTGCTGCAGCAGTGCCTCACTGGTTGGTGGAACATTCTCAATCTGCCGGCCCTTTTGGTTGAATAGGTGTCTCCTGGCACTGTTGACGTCGAGACAGTTGCTTGTCTTGTCATACAAGAGCACAACAAAGCGCTCCAGTGCTGCTCTGTCTGTGGATGTCAGCTCACATGGAGGTTCAGACAGTGCCATAAAAGTCCTGGTGACATCCTCAGAGGCACCCCATACATCCCACGCCTTCTTCTTCCTCACTCCACTGTGAAACTGTGAAAGATGGGCAGGCAACGTGACTTCTCCGGACCAAGGGCCCCTGCGATGTGATGAGCAGCGATGTGTCTGAGATCCTTCCCAGTACCCATGGACACCCACACCTCATGTGACGGATGGCGTGATGCTGCGGCAACAGCTAGGACGACGACATCAGTGTCCACAGTTCTGAGAAGGATCCTCCTGCTGTCCTTGGCAGCATGGCAGAGGTGGACCATCATCCGGCTGTCAGCTTCCTCATGTGTGCATGGAGACAGGTCACTCAGCTCTGCAGGACTGTTGGAGACAGCAATGGACCCTTGAGTGCTGATGATTTGTTTGTCAGTATCAAGCGTGATAGCACACTGAGCGAGGTAGTGGAAAAGCTCAGATTTGTTTGAGTCAACCCTGAGAAAACTGTGCCAGTTTGGTGGTATGACTGTTTCAGGGCTGACTCGTCTCCTCTTTCCAACTCCTCTGTTGTCCCTGGTGCAACTTTTCAAACTGTCAGATCTGTAGATGTCAAAGACAAGATCCAAACGATCAACATTCAGCAGCATCTGCGTGGCAGGAATACACTTTCTGCGTAGGATCCAAATGTTTTTGCAGCCCCTGGCCTAATCATGTTGACAACAGCAGCCCCATCAACAATCATCACATCCGCTGCAGGCCTATTTTCTTCCAGTGGATGCACAGCTTCAATGCACTAAAGCAGGCTTGCTTTTGAGGCGGACCTGAGTTTTCCTGCAGAAGAGAGTGAGGGAGGAGTGGCCTGATTCTCATAGGTGAAGAAATCATCGAGGCCTCCACTGCGTGTCTGGCAAGCTATGCATAGCCTGGAGTCATTCTTGAGGCTTGATAATTTGTAGGAGCTCGCATTTTTCTTCTTCCCCTTTACGCCTGAAATCAATACCAGGTTGTTTCTCTTGATGGGATCTGACAACAGCTTGGTCTTTTTCAAGAGTCGATCGTGGATGAAAGCCTTGAATTGTTGATCTCCAGTCGCCATCAGTTGTTTCATGGACTCGTGTGCTGCTGGACGCACAATGTCCTTACTGTGAAGTGTGATGAATTCTGCACTCCTCTTTGAAAAGGGGTTGCCTGCCTCTTGGGTGGTTGCAGTCAGCTTCATCACATCACTGCGGAAGGATTCTTGAAACGCTCTTGACTGCTCATGGTGAATTGATAACTCATCATTATCATCTCTTTCCAGGGATGTCTCAAACTCTTTGATGACACGTGAGACCAGGGCCACTGACCATCCACCGTCTGAGTGCAGACGGATTGTCTGTGAGTCCGACAGCGCCACCTTCACCTTTGACTATGGCGTTGTTTTGCTCATGGGCATGGTCTAGTGCAATCTTGGAAAATGGGCGAGCAGTTTTCTTGAGCACAAAGTGGCCTTTGTTGAACTCATGAGACTCATTGGCACTGATGTTCCCCATGTCATTTATGTGTACAGTCAGCCACCTTGCATAATTCTGCTGATCAAGTGCAAAGAACACTGGTGCCATTCTTGTCATTTTGGATCAACATATGTATTTTCATACAACGTTATCATCGTCCAACGTTTTAGCATTAGAAAATAATTTTAGCTTACATTCATTTTGCTTGATAATATTCACTGCGGGCACCTCGTGCTAGAAAATCGTCTGCAGTTTTGGCTCATCTTTTTTTATTTATTTATCAAAATAAAAAACGATTTTGAAGTGGCTTCAAATCTGAAATCAATTATATAACATTGTAAAGAACAATATACCAAAGTATTGTGCTTGTTGCACGAAGTGCACAGTTCTGGTTAATTCTGCAACATAGAACCCCCGCTACTACCTTTCATTTAAATTACATAGAATTAATTTTTTTTAAGTGGTTTTCTTTGATGTCACGTTAGACGCATACGCAGATTTGATTGATAGGTAGTCCATAATTTAACACTACAATTATCATTGGAATAAAGACGGTGGATCTCTTTTTATATACGTTTTCTTACGGCGTTGGAGATTCGATTCGTGGTTGTTATTTTAAATGTCCTTTGTCAAAACCTGTAATGTATATAATAATACTCACTTTGGAAGATTTCTGTTTGATCATTTCGGTGACGTGTGATATGATGGTGTGTTGATAGAACTTAGTAAGTGTGTTGTGTTTCGACACAGACATTAGTAGGCGTGTAGAAGTTAGGATGGCGCTATGTATTGCCTAATGCATTTCACTGCCATATTTTCTTGAACTGTCTCATTTGGTGTGCGTCTGGTCTAAACGCTGGCCGCTCGGGATTGTGAGAATAGGAAATTAGTACACGATCACAAAATATGTTTCATATTAACATGAACACGTTTTTATAATGAGCAATGGTGTGGGTACAATTAAAGGCGTGGATAAGAAGGGCAAAACAGTAGACCCAAAAGGTGATTCATTCATATTTCTTCTTCGTCGATCGCTCTGACAGTTTCCTGTCATTATGAGCGCAGATGCGTCATGCTGCCGTTATGCGCCTAAAACAGGCCCGTCTTCGGCTGCAGAAAATATTTGCAAGAATGTTTCGAAAAAAGGCAGGAGAATCAATCAAATCAATCAATCAATCAATCAATAAATTCTTATTTTATTGTCCCCATTTAAGACAAGGACATTTGTCTTGCAGTCAATATAAAAGAATACAAAATACAATGCAATACAATACAATAAATACATAGACATTAAAGAGACCGCACACGTGAACAGTCCCCACAACCACCACGGCAGCACAGTTCAGTCACGATATAACTGAATGGATCAGCAAAGCAGAAAGAGAGTAGATGACAGTAAGCAAAGGGAAAGGGCAGAGTCAAAGAGAGTGACAGATTATAGCAAGTTACAAGCACACGGTATCTCCACGGGGGATTCATTCATACTGTTGCAGTAAAAACAAAAGGAGTAGTGAACCTAACTCAACATTTCCACTGACCCGAAAGCCTGGCCAACTTTCAAACTACTGTATGTTAAATGCTGTTTGGGTTGGAAAAGGTCACTTGAAATGCAGAGGGGGTAAAAAATGAAGAGGTCAATCTGACATGATTGGAAGTAGACAGCGGATGTCACCCGCTGAAGAAGAACAAAGTTCGAAAGCTTCCAATGTCTAGCCTACTCCATCAGGTCAGATATACCTCTTCATTTTTCTCCCTCTGCATAATTATGTTAAATGCTGTTTTGTGTGTGGTATAATGACAGGTCAGGTAAAAGGCGAGGGAAAGGGGAGGGAGGAGAATCATTGCATCGGGTGAAAGCCAGAAGGTGCTATCATCCTTCTAGTCCTTTTGTGATGGTGCAGTCTGGCTGTCACCCAACCCCATGGGTGGGTGCCTGGGAGGTGGGCGGACAAAATGTCAACGAGATTTAAAAAAGAAAAATGATTGGAATGCGTTCACTGAAAAGAAATAAAACAAAATCAAAAACCACAAAAAAGAAGAAGAGAAACCGAAACATACTGCATCCCGATTTAAACTTATGACAGACAACGCCCACCTCTGTAATAATGCTTTCTGTTTAGCATTCCCATGTACACCGTAGAATCGACATAGTTATTAGATATCACCTAAAACTCGTCTGACAGGCCTCAATGAGGTTCACACAACTTTGTACACTGTGATGAACGTATCTTGTTGAAAAAATTGTATTTCACGTTTGTTCCTTTATTTCTTGTCGGCATTGGAAGAGTGTACGTGATAATGACATGATGTGATGTAAATCAGATGACTCTTTTGTACTGTTTGGTTTGCGTGTGATATTATGTTTTCGTCAGATTTTGACTCTTTGTCAAAGTTTTGCTTTTTGATAATAATTATTTGTCTCCAAAATTCTGTTTACTGATTTTTGTTTCTTGTCATAATCATGTGATATACGACTGTGTACATTATGCAAATGAACTTGGTGTCAATAGAGGAGAAAGAATGCATCAATTGACTTGTGTTTGTATGAGTTCGTTTTGTTGCTTTCTTTGTATTCAATTGTGCTTGTGTGTTTGCGACTAATGGTATAACACACACAGAGTGCACGCACACACGCACATTATCTGTTATAATCTATCTATCTGTTATAATATTTCTTCATTGCGTGTTGATTTTTCCCCAGTTTCCATTTTTGTTCTTTTCATTTTAATTGCTTCACTTTTTTCTTCTTTTTTGCTATGACGACAGGATGAAAAAAAAGCTGTTAGCTTATTCCTTTATCGTCAATAAAGATCATTTTGACTTGATTTGACACACACGCGCGCGCGCGCGCGCGCTCACACACACACACACACGCACGCACGCACGCACACGCACACGCACGCACGCACGCACGCACGCGCACACGCACACGCACACGCACACGCACACGCGCACACGCACACGCACACGCACACGCACACACGCACGCACGCACACACGCACACACACACACACACACACACACACACACACACACACACACACACACACACACACACACACACGTGAAGTATGTCTTGGCGCCTGCCTTTATTTCGGTTCCAGTGATCAGGGTATTTTTTTAAA
>CM065687.1:43501929-43511929 GCA_017654935.2 Phymorhynchus buccinoides | reverse complement strand
TTGTGAAGCTGACTGCTGGGTTTGCAAGCTGCCTAGCTCTTTATACTTCAGCTGTTATCTCCCAACCGACTAACAGTGTCCACCCCAGGAGATGACGAGTCAGGAAATAATCCGCCCATCAAAGACCGATTAGGGACAGCCCCTGGTTGGACCCGGGAAGACCAGTCTCCGCTGATAACCCTGTGGCGGCACAGATTGTCTCCGCTGCACAAATTGTCTCCGAGACAATCCGTGCAGGGAGACAATCCGTGCCGCCTAGAGGGCACGGATTGTCTCCGCTGCACGGATTGTCTACCTGTATCGACCCTTACAGCACTGATTGTCTCCAATGCTAGCTTTCTTTCTCTTATTTTGTATGTCACTTTCTCTTTGTCACTGTCTCTCTCTGTCTTTCTTTGTCCCTCTGTTTATGTTTATCCATGCAAGCGTGCCTGCGTACACGCACATATGTGTGTGTGTGTGTGTGTGTGTGTGTGTGTGTGTGTGTGTGTGTGTGTGTGTGTGTGTGTGTGTGTGTGTGTGTGTGTGTGTGTGTGTGTGTGTGTGTGTGTGTGTGTGTGTGTGTGTGTGTGTGTGTGTGTGTGTGTGTGTGTGTGTGTGTGTGTGTGTGTGTGTGTGTGTGTGTGTGTGTGTGTGTGTGTGTGTGTGTGTGTGTGTGTGTGTGTGTGTGTGTGTGTGTGTGTGTGTGTGTGTGTGTGTGTGTGTGTGTGTGTGTGTGTGTGTGTGTGTGTGTGTGTGTGTGTGTGTGTGTGTGTGTGTGTGTGTGTGTGTGTGTGTGTGTGTGTGTGTGTGTGTGTGTGTGTGTGTGTGTGTGTGTGTGTGTGTGTGTGTGTGTGTGTGTGTGTGTGTGTGTGTGTGTGTGTGTGTGTGTGTGTGTGTGTGTGTGTGTGTGTGTGTGTGTGTGTGTGTGTGTGTGTGTGTGTGTGTGTGTGTGTGTGTGTGTGTGTGTGTGTGTGTGTGTGTGTGTGTGTGTGTGTGTGTGTGTGTGTGTGTGTGTGTGTGTGTGTGTGTGTGTGTGTGTGTGTGTGTGTGTGTGTGTGTGTGTGTGTGTGTGTGTGTGTGTGTGTGTGTGTGTGTGTGTGTGTGTGTGTGTGTGTGTGTGTGTGTGTGTGTGTGTGTGTGTGTGTGTGTGTGTGTGTGTGTGTGTGTGTGTGTGTGTGTGTGTGTGTGTGTGTGTGTGTGTGTGTGTGTGTGTGTGTGTGTGTGTGTGTGTGTGTGTGTGTGTGTGTGTGTGTGTGTGTGTGTGTGTGTGTGTGTGTGTGTGTGTGTGTGTGTGTGTGTGTGTGTGTGTGTGTGTGTGTGTGTGTGTGTGTGTGTGTGTGTGTGTGTGTGTGTGTGTGTGTGTGTGTGTGTGTGTGTGTGTGTGTGTGTGTGTGTGTGTGTGTGTGTGTGTGTGTGTGTGTGTGTGTGTGTGTGTGTGTGTGTGTGTGTGTGTGTGTGTGTGTGTGTGTGTGTGTGTGTGTGTGTGTGTGTGTGTGTGTGTGTGTGTGTGTGTGTGTGTGTGTGTGTGTGTGTGTGTGTGTGTGTGTGTGTGTGTGTGTGTGTGTGTGTGTGTGTGTGTGTGTGTGTGTGTGTGTGTGTGTGTGTGTGTGTGTGTGTGTGTGTGTGTGTGTGTGTGTGTGTGTGTGTGTGTGTGTGTGTGTGTGTGTGTGTGTGTGTGTGTGTGTGTGTGTGTGTGTGTGTGTAAAGTGTATGACAATGTTAGGCAAAAATGTTTTGTTTTCAATCCATATATTATTGAAAGAAAAAATGTTGCTTCACTTTTGTCGTCTGACAATGAAGCTGTGTTGAAGTCAGTAGCCAAATTTATAGCTGAGGCACAAACAGTGCGCCAGAAATGTTTGACGGCAGTGCATAATGCTACTAATACTGTTGTTTAGATTATGGATGTTAAAGGGTGTCTACACCTCATTTAAATATTATGTTATCCGTGGGTTATTGTGTGAAAGGTCGAGAGAAGCTTCTCTTTCACTCGTTGCTTCTTGTTTCACTTTGCTAATCGATCGCTAACTTTTGTTCTTGTTTGTCCTTTTTCTGCCTATGTAAACTACATTTTCCTTTTACAAATGCTTTAGTATACTTGAATGTGACAAAAGATGTATACGGTACTGGATTTAGTCATGTTCATTCCTTATCTTTGTTCATAACCCTATATAAGAGAGAGAGAAATGTTATGATTACCCCCCTTGTCATTAGACCCTTTCAGGTAATGACAATAAAAACGTCAAGTGTCAAGTCTCTCTCTCTCTCTCTCTCTCTCTCTCTCTCTCTCTCTCTCTCTCTCTCTCTCTCTCTCTCTCTCTCTCTCTCTCTCTCTCTCTCTCTCTCTCTCTCTCTCTCTCTCTCTCTCTCTCTCTCTCTCTCTCTCTCTCTCTCTCTCTCCATCTCTCTCCACCCCTCTCTCTCCCTCCCCACTCCCTCTCTCTCCTTGGGTATTTCTCGATTTGAGTGCTGATCGAGCACGTGCGCGTGAGTGTGTGTGTGTGGGTGGGGGGTGGGTGGGAGTTATGAAGATGCTAACCGTGTAATGTGTATGGGAGGTTGTTGAAAACATATTTCCCGCCCTTGTGTCACTCACGCGACGATCACTCCATGCACTTATGCTCTTTGCCATGCCTGCTTGTTAACCGGTTATCAATCTTCCTTAGTTTATTTTTTGTAAATTATTTTTTTATAGCTTTGATATTGTTATTTTGTTCATTTCGCTTTTTTTTCTTGTCTTTTTTCTTTTTGCGTAATCATGCAGACTGGCTATCATAGTTTTGTTCTTTTTCATATATTGCATTTGACTTGTATTTCACTTGTTGTGCATATGGCAGATTCCATTTTTGGAATGAAATGTTCCGATGGGTGCATATGTCTTGGAGTCAGTTGTACTTTCTCACTTGTTATTTTTGGTGGGTCGTTGGTGCATTATTGTATTAATTGTTTTGTAGATAATGGATAGTACTATTTCAGTCACTTCAGTTAATAATTGTCAGGGCCTGAATGGTAAGCAAAAAAGGCGTGACGTCTTTCATTACCTTAAAAATAAGAAGTACAGCGTTTACTTTTTGCAAGATACACATTTTGAGGAAAACAAAATGGAGCAATACGTTAGTTCAGAGTGGAGTTACCAAGCTTTTTTCTCTGAAGCTAGAGGAGTTGCAATCCTTTTTAATAATAATTTCGAGTTTAAGATTTAAAATGTATACAAGGGAAATGGAAACAGATAGTTTCTATTTGAAATTAAGCAGAAGGATTTTCTTTTTGCAAATGTGTACGGGCCAAACAAAGATGACCCAGAATTTTATAGCATATTAAATAACAAAATTAAAGAGTTCCATACTAATAATATAATAATTGGGGGAGATTTTAATTTAGTTCTTTATCCGTTAAGAGATTATGATAATTATAAAAACGTGAACAGCCCTAAGGCTAGAGATGCTGTGGACCGCCTGACAGATGACTTGCAATCAAGTGATATTTGGAGAGAGCTAAATCCAGATTGCCGTAGGTTTACATGGAGAAGGAACACTCCATTTCAGCAAGCCAGACTGGATTTCTTCCTTGTTTCTGATCATGTTGTTCCGAATGTAGAAGATATAGAATGTGGATATCGCACTGATCACTCCATGATATTCTTAAAATAGAAACTAAACGAAACATTTAAGCGCAACACATTCTGAAAATTCAACTCATCTTTACTAAAAGACAAGGTTTACATCGACGAAATTAACAAAGAGATCACAAATGTTAAACGAGATTATGCAGCGAGTCCATAAGAGAAGCAATTGACAACGTTTCACTTGAAAATTTACAATTGACAATTCCTGATGATCTATTCTTAGACTTGGAATGAAGATAAGGTCAAAGACAATTTCTTATGCCGCCATGAAAAAAATGAAAAAGAAGAGCGAGGAAGAGCATAAACTACAGGAGGAACAGCATCTCGAGCAGAAGGAAATTAAAAATGATGAAGTATTTAAAGCCGTAGACTCTAAAAAGGAACACAGAATTCTGATCGCTTCTCGGCCTTTTGGCTGGGAACATAAATTTTTGTTTATACCCTGGTTGGTTAGTTCAGCCCGTCGTACATGGCGAAAGCCGATACGCGACGTTAAACTGAACTTCCATCCAAAAGGAACAGCTGAAAGTAATTCGAGAAAAGAGAATAGATCGAAGATCAAGGGCTAGGTGGATATCTGATGGAGAAAAAGTAACAAACTATCTTTGCAACTTAGAAAAACGACATTACATAAGTAAAAGCATGTCTAGACTAAATGATAAACATGGTAATGTTCTACAAGACCAAAAGATATTCTGCATGAAGTTAAGGGTTTTACAAACATTTGTATGAAAAATCAGACGTGGAAGATTGATGATTTAGTGAGAAATATCCCACGCTTAGATAATGAAGAACCACAAATGTTAGAGGGTGATATTACAATTGAGGAAGCAGGTTTGGCTCTAAAAAAATATGCAGAATAACAAAAGCTCTGATGGTTTCACTACCGAATTTTTTTAAATGTTTTTGGCGTAGGATTGGTGCTTTTGTTGTTAGAGCCTTAAATGCAGGATTTGGAAAAGGAGAACTTTCTTGCGTTCAGAGACAAGGCATAATTGCATGCTTACCTAAAGCTCAGAATAAAGAACTGACCAATATCGCTGTTAAATGTTGTATACAAAATAGGATCTAGCTGCATAGCCAATGGATTGAAAGTATATTTACCTAAGCTCATCAATGAAGATCAAACAGGGTTTATGAAGAATAGTTACATTGGAGATAATTTAAGACTCATTTATGATATAATAGCGTACTTAGATGAACATAGCTTACCTGGGCTTTGCTAAACGCTGATTTCAAGAAAGCATTCGACTCGGTTAATTAGAATTTCATGCTTAAAGTTTTGAAGGCATTTGGATTCCAGCAGGAATCAAGAAAAGAAAAAACAGATCAAGAAAAACGTGAGAAAAAAAAAGTAACACTAAGAGGTGGGAAATGATTTTAGCAGCATTTAGCTTGCAAGAGATTGCATGTGTACTATAGCGGGGGTTCTATGTCGCAAAATCGTGCACTTCATGCAACAAGCACCAAATTTGGCAGAGATGGCCAGATTTATGTCCTTAACAAAACCTGATATAGAGCCACCATGAAAAATGTGTAAAAACGTGTTTTGGGGGCATTTTTCAAAATGGCCGACACAAAAAAATGGAATATATTTTGCATAATTGTTCATTTAATGCTACAAACACCAAATCTGGCTGAGAAGGACAATTTCATGCCCTGAACATAACCTCATACAGGTCTATTTGAAAATTAATTTTTTTTTGAGTATTTGAGCAATTTCCAAGATGGCCGCCAGCAAAAAGGGGAATCGTATGCTGTACAATGATTCATTTTCACCCATAACACCAAATCTGGCAAAAAAGGACAGTGCTATATCCTGAAGAAAACCTGATGAGCCACAATCAAGAAAAGAACAAAAAATGTTTTTGAACAACAAATCAATTTTGAATATCACTCCCGCAAATTAAAGTTAGTTTACAGTGCTATTCATGATAATAGATGACGGAACCAAATCAGCATAACCACAAGTCATCCAGACTCTCTTCAAGCAAAAAAGCGTTCATAATGTAGATATTTTACAATAACATATATTGTGTACATAACCAGTTTTGTGTACTGCCAGCAGGTGCGGCGGCATGAGGGATGGGGTGGTGGGGGAAGGGGGGGGGGGCTGTGTAGGGTGACTCACCTAGTTGCTGCTGGGCTTCGATGACAGGAAAGCACAACTGCTGAGAGCAGTGCACTGTAGTCCCTGTTTCCAGCACCCACAGTGTTTTGTCCTGCAGGCCTTCTTGCAGCCACATTTCAGCAGTTCTCTGCACACTCTAGATGCTTCTGGAAGGCTGGTCCAGAAAGGCTCCCACTGTCCTGCAACGAACCGCCAACCCCAAGCAGACGGATTTGGAAGAGTTTGTACTGGGCGGTCTGCCTGGCCCCAAATGTAGCTGCCTTGGCAGATGGCCCTCTTCGTGTGCTGCAGCAGTGCCTCACTGGTTGGTGGAACATTCTCAATCTGCCGGCCCTTTTGGCTGAATAGGTGTCTCCTGGCACTGTTGACGTCGAGACAGTTGCTTGTCTTGTCATACAAGAGCACAACAAAGCGCTCCAGTGCTGCTCTGTCTGTGGATGTCAGCTCACATGGAGGTTCAGACAGTGCCATAAAAGTCCTGGTGACATCCTCAGAGGCACCCCATACATCCCACGCCTTCTTCTTCCTCACTCCACTGTGAAACTGTGAAAGATGGGCAGGCAACGTGACTTCTCCGGACCAAGGGCCCCTGCGATGTGATGAGCAGCGATGTGTCTGAGATCCTTCCCAGTACCCATGGACACCCACACCTCATGTGACGGATGGCGTGATGCTGCGGCAACAGCTAGGACGACGACATCAGTGTCCACAGTTCTGAGAAGG
This sequence comes from Phymorhynchus buccinoides, assembly GCA_017654935.2. NCBI lineage: Eukaryota > Metazoa > Mollusca > Gastropoda > Neogastropoda > Raphitomidae > Phymorhynchus > Phymorhynchus buccinoides. The sequence continues at coordinate 43,505,468 of CM065687.1, read as the reverse complement.
ATCCTCCTGCTGTCCTTGGCAGCATGGCAGAGGTGGACCATCATCCGGCTGTCAGCTTCCTCATGTGTGCATGGAGACAGGTCACTCAGCTCTGCAGGACTGTTGGAGACAGCAATGGACCCTTGAGTGCTGATGATTTGTTTGTCAGTATCAAGCGTGATAGCACACTGAGCGAGGTAGTGGAAAAGCTCAGATTTGTTTGAGTCAACCCTGAGAAAACTGTGCCAGTTTGGTGGTATGACTGTTTCAGGGCTGACTCGTCTCCTCTTTCCAACTCCTCTGTTGTCCCTGGTGCAACTTTTCAAACTGTCAGATCTGTAGATGTCAAAGACAAGATCCAAACGATCAACATTCAGCAGCATCTGCGTGGCAGGAATACACTTTCTGCGTAGGATCCAAATGTTTTTGCAGCCCCTGGCCTAATCATGTTGACAACAGCAGCCCCATCAACAATCATCACATCCGCTGCAGGCCTATTTTCTTCCAGTGGATGCACAGCTTCAATGCACTAAAGCAGGCTTGCTTTTGAGGCGGACCTGAGTTTTCCTGCAGAAGAGAGTGAGGGAGGAGTGGCCTGATTCTCATAGGTGAAGAAATCATCGAGGCCTCCACTGCGTGTCTGGCAAGCTATGCATAGCCTGGAGTCATTCTTGAGGCTTGATAATTTGTAGGAGCTCGCATTTTTCTTCTTCCCCTTTACGCCTGAAATCAATACCAGGTTGTTTCTCTTGATGGGATCTGACAACAGCTTGGTCTTTTTCAAGAGTCGATCGTGGATGAAAGCCTTGAATTGTTGATCTCCAGTCGCCATCAGTTGTTTCATGGACTCGTGTGCTGCTGGACGCACAATGTCCTTACTGTGAAGTGTGATGAATTCTGCACTCCTCTTTGAAAAGGGGTTGCCTGCCTCTTGGGTGGTTGCAGTCAGCTTCATCACATCACTGCGGAAGGATTCTTGAAACGCTCTTGACTGCTCATGGTGAATTGATAACTCATCATTATCATCTCTTTCCAGGGATGTCTCAAACTCTTTGATGACACGTGAGACCAGGGCCACTGACCATCCACCGTCTGAGTGCAGACGGATTGTCTGTGAGTCCGACAGCGCCACCTTCACCTTTGACTATGGCGTTGTTTTGCTCATGGGCATGGTCTAGTGCAATCTTGGAAAATGGGCGAGCAGTTTTCTTGAGCACAAAGTGGCCTTTGTTGAACTCATGAGACTCATTGGCACTGATGTTCCCCATGTCATTTATGTGTACAGTCAGCCACCTTGCATAATTCTGCTGATCAAGTGCAAAGAACACTGGTGCCATTCTTGTCATTTTGGATCAACATATGTATTTTCATACAACGTTATCATCGTCCAACGTTTTAGCATTAGAAAATAATTTTAGCTTAATAATTTTAGCTTGATAATATTCACTGCGGGCACCTCGTGCTAGAAAATCGTCTGCAGTTTTGGCTCATCTTTTTTATTTATTTATCAAAATAAAAAACGATTTTGAAGTGGCTTCAAATCTGAAATCAATTATATAACATTGTAAAGAACAATATACCAAAGTATTGTGCTTGTTGCACGAAGTGCACAGTTCTGGTTAATTCTGCAACATAGAACCCCAACATAGAACCTTTCATTTAAATTACATAGAATTAATTTTTTTTAAGTGGTTTTCTTTGATGTCACGTTAGACGCATACGCAGATTTGATTGATAGGTAGTCCATAATTTAACACTACAATTATCATTGGAATAAAGACGGTGGATCTCTTTTTATATACGTTTTCTTACGGCGTTGGAGATTCGATTCGTGGTTGTTATTTTAAATGTCCTTTGTCGTAATGTATATAATAATACTCACTTTGGAAGATTTCTGTTTGATCATTTCGGTGACGTGTGATATGATGGTGTGTTGATAGAACTTAGTAAGTGTGTTGTGTTTCGACACAGACATTAGTAGGCATGTAGAAGTTAGGATGGCGCTATGTATTGCCTAATGCATTTCACTGCCATATTTTCTTGAACTGTCTCATTTGGTGTGCGTCTGGTCTAAACGCTGGCCGCTCGGGATTGTGAGAATAGGAAATTAGTACACGATCACAAAATATGTTTCATATTAACATGAACACGTTTTTATAATGAGCAATGGTGTGGGTACAATTAAAGGCGTGGATAAGAAGGGCAAAACAGTAGACCCAAAAGGTGATTCATTCATATTTCTTCTTCGTCGATCGCTCTGACAGTTTCCTGTCATTATGAGCGCAGATGCGTCATGCTGCCGTTATGCGCCTAAAACAGGCCCGTCTTCGGCTGCAGAAAATATTTGCAAGAATGTTTCGAAAAAAGGCAGAGAATCAATCAATCAATCAATCAATCAATCAATAAATTCTTATTTATTGTCCCCATTTAAGACAAGGACATTTGTCTTGCAGTCAATATAAAAGAATACAAAATACAATGCAATACAATACAATAAATACATAGACATTAAAGAGACCGCACACGTGAACAGTCCCCACAACCACCACGGCAGCACAGTTCAGTCACGATATAACTGAATGGATCAGCAAAGCAGAAAGAGAGTAGATGACAGTAAGCAAAGGGAAAGGGCAGAGTCAAAGAGAGTGACAGATTATAGCAAGTTACAAGCACACGGTATCTCCACGGGGGATTCATTCATACTGTTGCAGTAAAAACAAAAGGAGTAGTGAACCTAACTCAACATTTCCACTGACCCGAAAGCCTGGCCAACTTTCAAACTACTGTATGTTAAATGCTGTTTGGGTTGGAAAAGGTCACTTGAAATGCAGAGGGGGTAAAAAATGAAGAGGTCAATCTGACATGATTGGAAGTAGACAGCGGATGTCACCCGCTGAAGAAGAACAAAGTTCGAAAGCTTCCAATGTCTAGCCTACTCCATCAGGTCAGATATACCTCTTCATTTTTCTCCCTCTGCATAATTATGTTAAATGCTGTTTTGTGTGTGGTATAATGACAGGTCAGGTAAAAGGCGAGGGAAAGGGGAGGGAGGAGAATCATTGCATCGGGTGAAAGCCAGAAGGTGCTATCATCCTTCTAGTCCTTTTGTGATGGTGCAGTCTGGCTGTCACCCAACCCCATGGGTGGGTGCCTGGGAGGTGGGCGGACAAAATGTCAACGAGATTTAAAAAAGAAAAATGATTGGAATGCGTTCACTGAAAAGAAATAAAACAAAATCAAAAACCACAAAAAAGAAGAAGAGAAACCGAAACATACTGCATCCCGATTTAAACTTATGACAGACAACGCCCACCTCTGTAATAATGCTTTCTGTTTAGCATTCCCATGTACACCGTAGAATCGACATAGTTATTAGATATCACCTAAAACTCGTCTGACAGGCCTCAATGAGGTTCACACAACTTTGTACACTGTGATGAACGTATCTTGTTGAAAAAATTGTATTTCACGTTTGTTCCTTTATTTCTTGTCGGCATTGGAAGAGTGTACGTGATAATGACATGATGTGATGTAAATCAGATGACTCTTTTGTACTGTTT
>CM065687.1:43489429-43496929 GCA_017654935.2 Phymorhynchus buccinoides | reverse complement strand
GCTTTAAAAAACCCAAAACAAAACCATACAACAACAAATAATGTCTCAGGTGCACCGAAACGTGCCTACTGAAGTTCAGGATCATCATCTAGTTTAAGAAGTGGGAACTGCATCACTTGGAGGCAAAAAAATGAGAGTTGGAAGTGGCGAAGACTTCCAAACCATTTTTCAGAATAGACACATTGCCCAAAAGTAACGTTGCGCACCCAAAACAAAATAAAAAGAGACCTCACATATCAGGGTAAAGCCTAAATTGCCATATATGATACAATATGATACGATGATATACAAGAGAAAAAAGTATAAATTTAGTAGGCCTACATGTTCATTCTTTTGCTGTCCCATTTTCTGGGCCATACAGTGGCGTTTCTCCCACGCCGCTCATTCTATTATTCAGAGTCCCAACTCACAACCACACCCCGGATTGTCAGGTCGCGGAACCCGATACATGTACATTTAATATTGGTACTAAGTTTTTTAAAAAGAAGTAAATTTAGTATATAATATGAATACTAAATACAAGAATTTAATTTTAGGTTACACCGATCGAGAAAGGAGTGTGCAGGAACACAGTTGAGGGTTCGCTGGTCGAAGACGGCGCCCACGGCACACCTGAAGGTGACCAGCCTGCCCAGGGAACAGATGTGGAACGTGCGGCAGTCCTTGTCGTCGACCCGGAAGTCCCGGAAAGAGCGCTGCACGCAGGGCGTGAAGGCTGCAGCACCCACACTGATGAGCAGAACAACGATGGCTAATCCGAACATCGTGAAGTAAAGGAGGTCTTTTTTTTTTTAGAAGCGAAATATTTCCAAGAATGTCACAATTGTGCTTGTTATGTTACAAAAAGTGAAACGACTCTACTGTCAGTTTTCTTCTTCTTTATGCTTGATGATAATTGTAGTTAATTTTGACGAATGTTTTTAACAGCCTTTAATTTTTAATCTAAGCTTTGATTTTTTTAGTTTTTCGAACTGAGAAGTGTTTACAAAGTCAATTTGTTTTTCTCTTTTTGTTCTGTGAAAGTGCACCAACACAAAATTCTTGACCTCTAAAACTTTGTTTGGGAGTAGCTTTTGTGAAGCTGACTGCTGGGTTTGCAAGCTGCCTAGCTCTTTATACTTCAGCTGTTATCTCCCAACCGACTAACAGTGTCCACCCCAGGAGATGACGAGTCAGGAAATAATCCGCCCATCAAAGACCGATTAGGGACAGCCCCTGGTTGGACCCGGGAAGACCAGTCTCCGCTGATAACCCTGTGGCGGCACAGATTGTCTCCGCTGCACAAATTGTCTCCGAGACAATCCGTGCAGGGAGACAATCCGTGCCGCCTAGAGGGCACGGATTGTCTCCGCTGCACGGATTGTCTACCTGTATCGACCCTTACAGCACTGATTGTCTCCAATGCTAGCTTTCTTTCTCTTATTTTGTATGTCACTTTCTCTTTGTCACTGTCTCTCTCTGTCTTTCTTTGTCCCTCTGTTTATGTTTATCCATGCAAGCAGCGTGCCTGCGTACACGCACATATGTGTGTGTGTGTGTGTGTGTGTGTGTGTGTGTGTGTGTGTGTGCGTGTGTGCGTGCGTGCGTGCGTGCGTGCGTGCGTGCGTGCGTGCGTGCGTGCGTGCGTGCGTGCGTGCTGTGCGTGCGTGCGTGCGTGCGTGCGTGGTGCCGTGCGTGCGTGCGTGCGTGCGTGCGGTGCGTGCGTGCGTGCGTGCGTGCGTGCGTGTGTGTGTGTGTGTGTGTGTGTGTGTGTGTGTGTGTGTGTGTGTGTGTGTTGTGTGTGTGTGTACACGCGTACGACACACACATGTCACATACAACACACACATACACCACACATACACATACACATACACACGCACGCACGCACGCACACGCACGCACACGCGCAACACGCACACACACGCACACGCACACGCACGCACGCCACACACCGCACCACACGCCGACGAATAACACACACACACACACACACACACACACACACCACACACACACACACACACACACACACACTCACTTCTCTCTTCTCTTTGAGGCCCATGATCATTCATTTGATCATAGTAGCACCCTCGGGATAAAAGAAAAAGAGGGGTGGGCGGTTTTATTTGACTAAGAATAATAGTATTAGGCAAAGTGCTGCATGGGCATAGGGGAATTTAAGCATAGTGACCCAGCCAGCTCGCACCCATTCAGCGGAATTGACCATGATGCTGTGTCCTGGAACAGAAGGTTGTGAAGGGATAGAGAGGGAGGGAGCGGGAGTTGTGACTGGTGGGTTATTGCTGATCCTCCTGCACTACGTAACACTGGTAGGGTAACAGCAGTGAAGAAGCAGTGGTCGTCCTGCATTCGGACGATATTTGGTCTTTTTTGGTCATTGAAGTCTTTTAAACTGGAGGCTGTGATTAGGCCTACGTCGTTGCCGAGGAGGAAGAGACTCCAACTTGGATTGGAGGCTGGGGCATTAGACAGCGCATGGAGAGCCCTGGTCATCTGCCGTCTGCACTGCACTTTCCAGTGATTATGACTACACAAAATCTGGATGTGTTGCTGCGAGATGGCTTACCGTAATATTCCTTGCGCAATTTCTGCAGTTCTATTGTAACTAAAAACAAAACACCAGGAGTTTTCGACAAAACTTCTCACGATTTCAATATTAAACAGAATGTGCACTTTTTATGCTTAAGACTAGGATTTTTGGACAAAACTTCTCAGAATTTCAATATTAAACAGAAAATGTGCTTATTAGTTCATTTGTTGTTGTTGTTGCTTTTCATTTTGCTTGAGTAAAGTGAAAAGTTCTTTGCCTGCTGCTGATATTTCCAGATGAAAATTTCTGGCGCAATTAATAGTTGGATGACCAAAATAATTATTGAAGTGTCTGCTTCAATAGGTAAAAATATTATTGATAGTCTTAAACAGTATGTGTTTTTCCCGTGAGATTTGATATTGACACAGATCTAAAGCTCTTTTTCATCACAGTTCTTGATCCTTCACCCATGTGTGTGTGTACGTGCACCCACGGCTTTTAGTGTGTGGATTTGTGTGTTGTGTGGTTGTTTGTGTGTGTGTGCAAAGTGTGTGTGGGTGTGTGTTTGTTTGTTTGTCTGTTTTTGTGTTTGTCTGTGTTTGTGTGTGCGTGCGTGTGTGTATGCGTGTGTTTTGAAAACTTCCAATTTCAAAAAGCCATTTTTAAAAAACCGAGCTTCGAATTGAAAGAAAAGACTGGCGCTACGCCACTTGCTTCTGACTGAAAAATTGTTTTTTACGTCCTCTCGGTCATAGACACATATGTGACATTTGTAAATACAAAGATAGTGGGAATCATATTGGCTGCAATGCCCGGAGGCAGTGCAACACCAGTAAGGTCCCGAGTTTTTATTATTAATACAGATAGCTGTAGCGTTGACTACGCCTCGGTTAAACCTCATCGTCTATGGTACCGCCACATTACTTGGTACTAATAACTGACTCACTTGCTCTCTCACTGGTGTGTCTGTTATCATAAATACTACTGACAGTTACATTGCACACTGAATGACTGGTAAATGGCAAACTACTGAAGAATGCTTCACTCCGCTGTCCTGTGTTTGTCCTTTCACTCTGAGTCCACGGGTGCGTAGCGCTATCACTATGTATCGAAAAAAGACTAGCGGAGTTAGTTTATAGCGGGATGGTGGCCCACCACCTCCCCCCCCCCTCATCACTCTCAGTGACGCACTCACTACGCACCGCTATGTTAAGCTCTTAAGTGGCCGTGTATACACACAGTCAAGCGGATATTCCATGCGGAAACCCTTGCGCAATCCATAAATAGGGTGAACCAAGGAAGGGAACAGATTTGCGCACATGTCCGAATTTCCCCTATGTGCATACACTTTTATCCTTCTTTTTTCCACTTATTTACGGTTTTCGGTAGGGAACTTAAACGTCTAATGTGAACCCTAACCTTTATTTCTAACCTAACCATAACCTTATCCCTAACCCTATTCCATATTGGGTAATAGTTTGCTGCAGTGGTTTAGTCCGGTAGTGTTATTGATACGTAGTGATAGCAGGATGTCCCCTGGTCAAGTGAAGTCAAGTCAGGAAAAGTTAATTATGTCAAAAATAGTTTTTATTCAATTTGTAATAACTTTTCTGCAAAGGGGAAAAATGATGTTATGGTGTGGCAGCATTTGTTTCTCCCAAAAGTGACATTTAAAATGATGTCATACAACGGTTATTTATTTTCTAGCTTTGCAACTAGTGAAATCGTGTTCAGAAAGGAAAGAAGTACCCAATACTCATTTTCAGCTTTATTGTTGATGCTTACATTTTTCAGTGCCACTGTTAACCGCCGTTTTTGTCCAATTTCCGCCGTTTTGTCTATAGACAAAACGGCGGGGTTAGATCCGCCGTTTTGTCCAAATTTTCTATTATGATTTGGACAAAACGGCGCCCGATTTTGAACCGCCGTTTTGTCCAAATGAAAGTTGGAGTTATAAAAACTCATAAAAACACACACACACACACACATACTTTGCATACATAATACATGCTTCATACACACACTCACATGACATAATTTTCTTATATCCAAGTTTCCATTGCGGATGGGAGAAGGAATTTGCTTGCTTATAACCGAGTTTTCTTATAAGCGAGTTTCTATATATCAGAGTTTTCAATAAGAAAGAAGAAGTTCGGGCCGTGAATGACTTTTTGCTTGATTATAAGCGAGTTTTCTTATAAGCGTGTTTGTTATAAGCGGATTCGGCTGTATAATGATTGTGTTCAGCAGCCAGTACAAAAATATGTCTGTTGTAAGTTGTAAGTTTGTTTGTAATTTTGCTGATTTTCCCCCCCACTACCATGTGGATTGATAATTGAGTGTCACATCAATTTTCCTGAGATGCCTGTTTCGGGCAGGTGATCGGACAAATGCATCAGCTGATCTTTTCAACAACAAAGTAATCTACAGTATATTTCACTGAAAATGGGAATGATCTTGGTTCGTTTTTTGGTATTAAGAATAATTTAGAAAAGGTTTTTACAACATATAATGTCAAAGACAACCCCTCTTCTTTATTTTGACTATAATTTACAATAACATTGCGATCTCGTCCATTACTCTACATACGGGTTTTAAAGGGGCACCCTGACATGATGAGTTTTTTTTGTAAGAAACACATCCCAGATCACGCAGAAAAAAACACCCGTTTGCAACACTCACTTTGCTCTGGTTTTTCCTAGAAATCAAGCCTTCCAATCGGCGATTCCACCTTGGCGGAGGAGCTGGAAGTCAGATTCTTTTTTTTTCACTCCAAAGGAGAATGCGTTGTGTCGTCTCTTTCTACTATTGGCTGCCTGAGTTTAGACTAAATCGTTTGCAGGAAATTTTTCGCAAATTCAAGCCTTTTTTCTCTCTTTAAAAAAAAAGTTTATCTAAAGGAGCTTCGCTCCCAACTAAGGAAATAGCTGCATTGTTTTTTTTTTTTACTGCACTACAAAAAACAGAAAACGCTTCAACCACAATAAGTGACCTTCACCCACCCCATCCTTCAAAAATGGCTACCTCTCTCCGGCATCTCAGCCAAGGCGGAATCGCCGTTTTGACGGTCTTAATTTCTAGGAAACCAGAGCAAATCGAGTGTTTTCCTTATCCTTTGAAAAGGCTGTCTTTCTTCTGGTGATCTCGACGTGCTTCTTAAAAAAAAAACATCATCCGTCAGGGTGCCCCTTTAAGGCATCTAAAAATGGGTGTCCCTGAAATCTTTGTAACAATTCGTGGTCTTGAGTCTCCTGAGTGTTATTGCATATCTCTGAAGTTTTTCAATATTTGTTATTCCAGTCTGCATTTGGTCTGCATTCATTGTAGAAAAGCCCCCATATTTCCGATCAGATTTTGATCTGGTGGATGACTGGACCAATCAGAAACCGTTGCGTTTTGACCGTCAAATCAGTATTTTTGTGTCAAAATTTGTGTTCGCGGCTGTTGTTCTACAGTAAAATCTATATGTTTAGGTCGTAATTGTAGTTTGTTGTAAAGAGGAGGCATTTGAAAATTCACACATACATTTTATCAAACTGTATATCAATATGAATACCGGACTGATTTCCCTCGCCGATGCTGCACACTTTTATATACATTTGGGCAACTTTTGGGTCATTTGGCTTTTTTGTTGCCAAGGATTTTATTTAACATATTTTGATGATAAGAAGAAGAGGAAGAGCGAGGTGGGAGAGAGAGAGAGAGGAGGGAGAGGAGAGAGAGAGAGAGGAGAGAGAGAGAGAGAGAAGAGGGAAGAGAGAGAGAGAGAGGCGAAAGAGATAGAGGAGAGAGAGATAGAGAAGAGAGATGAGAGAGAGCTTGTGTACGTATGCATTGCGATCAAATCACTCTCTAATTGGTAGACTTAAACAGCACAGATTAGCTTGAATCACAACAAACAGATTTTTCGAGTCATGAACAAAATTGTGTCTGACATTATAGATAAGGCCAAATGCTCTTGTTTGAATGCCCAAGTTCTCTCTCACTTGTAACCACTTCATGTCAATTGTTTAGAGGAGAGTTTAGTAGCCAACTCCCTCCCTTGGTAAGCCAAAAGTCCCACACACTCTATCCTTCTTCTATCCCTGTGGTCTGTGGAACTCCCCGACTCAACGTTTCTTCTCTTCCTCTGAATTTCTCTTTCACCAGCAGGAGGTAGCCGACCATCCGCCACAATCTTGATTCTCAATCTGCTCCTCCGCACCATCAACTGACTCTTTCTCTTGGTCACATGATCCCTCCTTTTCTGTCAGTATGTGGTCTGAGTTTTCCGTTCTGTTTCCATTGATGAGGTTAAAGAAGATTTTTTTGACCCGAAACTCCCAGACCTAAAACCAAAACCTGTGAACTAGACCCTCTACCTTCATCTCTCTTTTCCTCTCTCTTTCTTCCCTTCTTGTCTCTTCTCCCAGTGTCTTGATGATCTGCTTCCTTACTTTACATTCATCATCAATGAATCTCTATAATCTAGCCGCTTTCTGGCTGCTTTCAAACAAATCTTATTTCAACAAGCAATCAAATCTGCAGGTTTGTCAAACCTATCTTAGAGAAGCCTAGTATTGATCCTGAAAAATCTCTAAAAGAACTAATCGGCCTGTCCTCTAATCTTTCATCAATTGGGGGGGGGCTTTCTTAAGCTTACGGAAAAGGTGGTGTCTTTTATAACACACTGTCTGAACCATCTTCAGGTAAAAATAATCGATCTCTACTATCCAAACCAGTCCTGCTTTATCGAGCTAGGTCACAGTAGCGGAGAACAGCCCTCTTATAAAGATAACGAACGCACCTTGCTCATTCAGCATTTGCCAAGGTTTCTTTCTCTTCTCTTCTCTCTCTCCTTGATTTTTCTGCAGCGTTTGACACTATCGACATGCACTTCATTCCTCATTTCTAGACTTCACACCTCCTTTGGTCTATCTGGGGCTGTTCTTTCATGGTTTTCTTCCTATTCTCTGATCGACACAGAA
>CM065687.1:43464933-43488929 GCA_017654935.2 Phymorhynchus buccinoides | reverse complement strand
GTAGAATAGAATGCTGGTTGATGATTGCGGAGAGAGGTTGGTTATAAAACAAAAAGGCTAGGTCCTAAGACTGACCTTGGGGAACACGAACTGAGACCATTTGACTACACTTTCTGTGTGCGATCAGAGAAGTAGGAAGAAAAACAGGAAAGATCCCCCCACAGCCCCATATAGTACCAAAGGAGGTGTGAAGTCTAGTAAATGAGGATGAAGTGCATGTCGATAGTGTCTAAACGCTGCAGAAAAGATCAAGGAGAGAGAGAAGCGAAACCTTGTTTTCATCCAAGGTCGTTCGGTATCTTTAGAGAGGGCTTTGTCTCCGTACTGTGCCCTGCTCGATAAGCAGACTGGTTTGGATAGTAGAGATCATTAACCTGAAGATGGTCAGACAGATGTTTAAGAACCACCTTTTCCGTAAGCTTGGAAAGGAATGAAAGATTAGAGACAGGCCTGATAATTCTTTAAATTTTCAGGATCGAGACTAGGCTTCTCTAAGAGAGGTTTGACAACTGCAGATTTGAAATGAGTTGGAAAGCGGCCTGAACATAGAGATTAATTGATGATGGATGTAAAGTAAGGAAGGAGATCATCGAGACACTGGGAGAAGAGAGATGAAGGGAGAGGGTCTAGTTCACAGGTTTTAGTCTGAGTTCGGGTCAAAATCTTCTTAACCTCATTAGTGGAAACAGAACGGAACTCAGACCACATACTGTCAGAAAAGGAGGGATCAGGGACTGTTGATGGTGGAGCAGATTGAGAATCAAGATTGTGGTGGATGGTGGCTATCTTGCTGTGAAAGAGATCAGAGAAACTTTGAGGGAGTTCAGACACAGGGATAGTGGAAGGTAGAGGTGTGGACTTTGGCTTACCAAGGAGGGAGTTGGCTAAACTAAACAATTGACGTGAAGTGGTACAAACGAGAATTTGGGCATTCAAACAAGAGCAATTGGCCTTATCTATAATGTCAGACACAATTTTGTTACATCGGACTCGAAAAAAATCTTCGTTTGTTGTGACATTTCAAGATAATTCTCTTCATCCCTGTGCCTGTTAAGTCTACCAAATTACGAGCAGTGAATTTGATACGCAATGCCATACGCCTAGAACAGAAAAATCTCTCTCTCTCGCTCTCTCTCTCTCTCTCTCTCTCTCTCTCTCATCTCTCCTCTCTCTCTCCTCTCTCTCATCTTTCTCTCTTCTCGTCTCTCTCTTCTCTCCTCTCTATTCTCCTCTCTCGTCTCTCTCTCTCATCAAAATCTGTTAAAATCTTGGCACCACGCCCATGACACCCAAAAGGTTTGCCACAAATGTATATAACAAGTTTTGTTGCCTAGCATCGGCGAGGGAAATCAGTCCTGGTATTCATATTGATATACAGTTTGATAAAATGTATCGTCTTGTGAATTTTCAAATGCCTCCTTCTATTTCAACAAAAACCACACTCACAAACCCTTCAAGCATCTGGCATTTTACTGTAGAAAACAACAGCACTCCCCGTGAGTCGTTACGTGAACACAAATTTTGACACAAAAATACTGATTTGACGGTCAAAACGCAACGGTTTCTGATTGGTCCAGTCATCCACCAGATCAAAATCTGATCGGAAATATGGGGGCTTTTCTACAATGAATGCAGACCAAATGCAGACTGGAATAACAAATATTGAAAAACTTCAGAGATATGCAATAACACTCAGGAGACTCAAGGACCACGACATTGTTACCAAAGATTTCATGTACACCACCCAAAGCCCCATTTAGGTCCTAAGGTGGACCCTGACGGATGAGATTTTTTGCAAGAAGCACGTCGATATCACCAGAAAGACAGCCTTTTCAAAGGATCGGAACGCTCACTTTGCTCTGGTTTTCTTGAAATTAAACCGTCAAAACGTCGATTTTTCCTCCTTGGCGGAGATGCCGGAGAGAGGTAGCCATTTTGGAATGGGGTGGGTGAAGGGACACTCATTGTGGTTGAAAACTTTTTCTTTTTCTTTGTAGTGCAGAAAAAAAAAAAATGGAGCTATTCCCTTTGTTGTGAGCGAAACTCCTTTAGATAAACTGTATAAAACATTTTTTTTTAACCGAGAAGAAAAAAGGCTTGTATTGCGAAAATTTCGTGCAAACGATTTGGTTTAAACGCAGGTGGCCAATAGAAAAGAGATGGCACACGTCTTCTCTTTGGGTGAAAGAATCTGACTTCCAGCACCTCCGCAAAGGAGGAATCGCCGATTTTGACGGTTTGATTTCTAGGAAACCAGAGCAAAGCCGAGTGTTGCAACGGGTCTGTTTTTTCTGGTGATCTGGGCGTTGTCCCTGTCGTTACTTTAAAAAAACTCATCAGTCAGGGTGCCCTCCTTTAAAAACACGTATGGAGAGTAATGGAGAAGATCACAATGTTTTGAGAAATTATAGTCAAAATAAAGAAGAGGGACTGCCTTTGACTTTCAATGTTGTAAAAAGCTTTCTCTAAATTATTTCTTTAATAGTACCAAAAAACGAACCAAGAACATTCCCATTTTCAGTGAAATATACTGTAGATTACTTTGTTGTTGAAAAGATCAGCTGATGCATTTGTCCGATCACCTGCCCGAAACAGGCATCTCAGGAAAATTGATGTGACACTCAATTATCAATCCACATGGTAGTGGGGGGGAAAATCAGCAAAATTACAAACAAACTTACAACTTACACTACATATTTTTTTGTACTGGATGCTGAACACAATCATATTACAGCCGAATCTGCTTATAACAAAACTCGCTTATTAGAAAACTCGCTTATAATCAAGCAACAAGTCATTCCCTGCCAAACTCTTTCTTTCTTATGTATTATTGAAACTCTGATATAAGAAACTCGCTTATAAGAAAAATCGGTTATAAGCAAGCAAATTCCTTCCCCCATCCGCAATGGAAACTGGGACATAAGAAAAGTATGTCATGTTTGTGTGTATGCTATGTATGTATGCAAGTATGTGTGTGTCCCCTCCTTTGCTTCCTCACTTTCTCCCTCCTCGTGCCTGTGTTTTTATGATTTTTTATAACTCCAACCAGTCATTTGGAAAAAACGTCGTTTCAAAATCGGGCGCCGTTTTGTACAAAATCATAATAGGAAATTTGGACAAAACTGCGGATCTAACCCCGCCGTTGTGTCTATAGACAAAACGGCGGAATTTTGACAAAACGGCGGTTAACAGAGGCACGGGAAAAAATGTATCAAGCATCAACTTACATAAATCTGAAAATGAGTATTTGGTAACTTCTTTCCTTTCCTTGAAACACGATTTTCACTATAGTTGCAACAGCTAGGAAATAAAATAACGTTGTATTGACATTCATTTAAAATTGTCACTTTTGGCCGAGAAAGAAACAAATTGCGGCAACACCATAACATCATTTTTCCGCTCTTGCAGAAAAGTTCATTACACAATTGAATAAAATATATTTTTTGATCATAATTGACCTTTTCCTGACTTGACTTCACCTGGACCATGGGAAATCCTGCTATCACTATCGTAATCAAATAAACACCACCGCGGACTAAACCTACTATGCAGCAAAACTATTACCCAATATGGAATAGGGTAGGGGTATAAGGTTATGGTTAGGTTAGAAATAAAGGTTTGGGTTCACATTAGGACGTTTAAGTCCCGTACCGGAAAACCCTAAATAATTGGAAGAAAAAAGGATAAAAGTCGTGATACACATAGGGGGAAAATTGGACACACCACTCTCCCTCATCCCCTCGTGCGCCACAAATTCCTGTTCTCCTTCTTTGCCTTCACCTTATATAATGCGCTATTTCCTCCTCGCCCGCACCCATCTCTTCCCGCGCAGCGTTCTTTTCCGCATGGACATTATCCGCCTTATGTAGTGTACACATCTGCCTTAGGGGTTGAACACTATGAGGTGCCTGCCGTTAGTTCGATGATGGGGGGGGTGCTGGCTTGCGCTCTCTCCGGTTGCCTCTCTTCGACCTCACTCTCTGGGACGTGCTCATCCCGCCCTCTTCTATAACTACCCGCTTCCCTACTCTTCCGTCCTTCTTTCCCCTCTGACTTTGACATAGGTGACTTATCTGTCCCTCACGCTACGACACCCGTCGGATCTCTCTCCAGAGTGACAAGGCACCTTCAAAACACAGGTACGTGCTTCGTCTGCACTCCTCCACTCCGCCTCCCCCTGTTCTCCCTCTACACCCCGCTCTAGTCTTCTCCATCTCTCCCCCCCCTTCTCTTTCTCAGTGTGCAATCGTCGACTCTGCTTGAAGCATAGTATCCTCTTCATGCTCACACCAGGAGAGAGCATAGTGGTAGTTATTAGTACTCAATCCAATGTGTGCAACCTACTTCATACACCTGATGAGTAGTATAAACAGACACACCAGCGATCGCTCTCCTCTCCGAGAAGGGGGTTGATAGGTATTTCAGTACCAAGGGATGTCGGGGGGTTCTGGGGTTCACTCTATTTAGCCGATGAGGTTTATCCGCAGGTCCGTGGTTACCGCCTTACCAAATATCTGTCACCTCTCGCATAAAAGACACCTTCCGGGACTCTTATCTTATTGGTGTCTGCGCCTGCACTATGGGCCATCTTGCAGCCAGTAATGTTCCCACTTTATCTTTGTATTCTACATGATGTCCACATATGTGGTCTCAAGCTTCTCGAAGATGACATAGAGGACCGCCTTAAAACACCATTTTTCATTCACGAAGCAAGTGGCTTAGCGTCCAGTCTTTTCAATTCGAAAGCCTGTGTAGTTTAAAACTTGCTGCCCCCTTTGTAAATTGACCACCCGTCCGAGTCTTTCATAATAACGCACACAAACACTACGCATCTACACACTACACGCAATGCTACACACACACCACAAACCCGACCAACACATAACACAATAACACACTACACACACCACGTGTCCATCACACCCTACACATGCACAAACACACATCTAAACACAACAAACACCTGTGTGTGCGTCCACCACACACCTGGGTCCTCCTCTCCTCTCTTCTCTCCTCTCTTACTATCCCCCCTCTTTCTATCTCTTCTTCATATGTTGCATATGAAGGATCAAGACACTTTGTGTTGATAAACTACAATCAGCTAGCTTACTCCTAGATCAGTGCCGTCACTCAACTATGCATATATCTCACGTCGGTGAAAATAAAAACCACATACTGTTTAAGACTATCAATAATATTTTTACCTATTGAAGCAGACACTTCAATAATTATTTCGGTCATCCAACTATTAATTGCGCCAGAAATTTTCATCTGGAAATATCAGCAGCAGGCAAAGAACTTGTTCACTTTACTCAAGCAAAATGAAAATGCAACAACAACAACAAATGAACTAATAAGCACATTTTCTGTTTAATATTGAAATTCTGAGAAGTTTTGTCCAAAAATCCTAGTCTTAAGCTGTCTCTCTCTCCATCTCTCTCCATCTTTCTCTCTCTCCCTCCTCCTCTCTCTGTCTCTCCGTCTCTCCTCTCGAAAACTCCTGGTGTTTTGTTTTTAGTTACAATAGAACTGCAGAAATTGCGCAAGGAATATTACGGTAAGCCATCTCGCAGCAACACATCCAGATTTTGTGTAGTCATAATCACTGGAAAGTGCAGTGCAGACGGCAGATGACCAGGGCTCTCCATGCGCTGTCTAATGCCCCAGCCTCCAATCCAAGTTGGAGTCTCTTCCTCCTCGGCACCGACGCGTAGGCCTAATCACAGCCTCCAGTTTTACAAAGACTCTTCAATGCCCCACCAAAATACCACAATATCGTCCGACAATGCAGGACGGACCCACTGCGTCTTCACTGCGTTTCCCCTACCAGTGTTACGTAGTGCAGGCAGGTATTCAGCAATAACCCACCCAGTCACAACTCCCGCTCCCTTCCCTCTCTATGCCCTTCACACCCTTCTGTTCCAGGACACAGCCATCCACACTCCAAACACCGTCACCTCCTGAATGGGTCGCGAGCTTGCTGCGGTCACTATCCGGCTTAAATTCCCCTATGTCCCCACGCAGCACTCTTGCCCTAATACTATTATTCTTATGTCAAAATAAACCGCCCACACCCTCTTTTTCTTTTATCACGAGGGATGCTACTATGATCAAATGAATGATCATGGGCCTCAAAGATCAGAAGAAGTGAGTGTGTGTGTGTCGTGTTGTCGTGTTGTGTGTTGTTGTGTTGTGTGTGTGAGGTGTGTGTCCGTGATTGTGTGCATGTGTGTGTTGTGACGTGAGTGTGCGTGTGCGTGTCTGCGTGCGTTGTGCGGTCATCTTGCTGTCGGTGTCATGTCGCGTGGCGTGCGTGCGGTGGTGTGTGTCCCAAGTGTATGTGTATGTGTATTGTGTATGTCATGCGTATGTGTGATGTGTTCGTGTTGTACCACACACACCACACACACACACACACACACACACACACACACACACACACACCCACCCGCACACACACACACACACACATTGACGCACGCACGCACGCACGCACGCCACGCACCGCACGACTGTGCACGCACGCACGCCACGCACAGCACGCACGCACTCACGCACGCACCACGCACACCACACAACACAACCTACCCACACTACAAACACACACACACACACCTATATGTGCGTGTACGCAGGCACGTTTGCATGGATAAACATAAACAGAGGGACAAAGAAAGACAGAGAGAGACAGTGACAAAGAGAAAGTGACATAAAAATAAGAGAAAGAAAGCTAGCACTGGAGACAATCCGTGCTGTAAGGGTCGACACAGGTAGACAATCCAGTGCCAGCGGAGGACATCTTGCCGTGCCCTCTAGAGGCGGCACGGATGTTGTCTCTCCCGTACAGATTGTCTCGGAGACAATTTTGAGACAATTTGTGCAGCGGAGACAATCCATGCCGCCACAGGGTTATCATCGGAGACTGGTTCCGTCCCGGGTCCTAACCAGGGGCTGTCCCTAATCGGTCTTTGATGGGCGGATTATTTCCTGACTCGTCATCTCCTTGGGTGGACACTGGTAGTCGGTTGGGAGATAACAGCTGAAGTATAAAGAGCTAGGCAGCTTGCAAACCCAGCAGTCAGCTTCACAAAAGCTACTCCCAAACAAAGTTTTAGAGGTCAAGAATTTTGTGTTGGTGCACTTTCACAGAACAAAAAGAGAAAAACAAATTGACTTTGTAAACACTTCTCAGTTCGAAAAACTAAAAAAAATCAAAGCTTAGATTAAAAATTAAAGGCTGTTAAAAACATTCGTCAAAATTAACTACAATTATCATCAAGCATAAAGAAGAAGAAAACTGACAGTAGAGTCGTTTCACTTTTTGTAACATAACAAGCACAATTGTGACATTCTTGGAAATATTTCGCTTCAAAAAAAAAAAAGACCTCCTTTACTTCACGATGTTCGGATTAGCCATCGTTGTTCTGCTCATCAGTGTGGGTGCTGCAGCCTTCACGCCCTGCGTGCAGCGCTCTTTCCGGGACTTCCGGGTCGACGACAAGGACTGCCGCACGTTCCACATCTGTTCCCTGGGCAGGCTGGTCACCTTCAGGTGTGCCGTGGGCGCCGTCTTCGACCAGCGAACCCTCAACTGTGTTCCTGCACACTCCTTTCTCGATCGGTGTAACCTAAAATTAAATTCTTGTATTTAGTATTCATATTATATACTAAATT
Organism: Phymorhynchus buccinoides; assembly: GCA_017654935.2. NCBI lineage: Eukaryota > Metazoa > Mollusca > Gastropoda > Neogastropoda > Raphitomidae > Phymorhynchus > Phymorhynchus buccinoides. The sequence continues at coordinate 43,481,255 of CM065687.1, read as the reverse complement.
TACTTCTTTTTAAAAAACTTAGTACCAATATTAAATGTACATGTATCGGGTTCCGCGACCTGACAATCCGGGGTGTGGTTGTGAGTTGGGACTCTGAATAATAGAATGAGCGGCGTGGGAGAAACGCCAATGTACAGCCCAGAAGATGGTACAGCAAAAGAGATCCCCATGAACACAGTAGGCCTACTAAATTTATACTTTTTTCTCTTGTTATATAATCGTATCATATTGTATCATTATATGGCACAATTTAGGCTTTACCCTGATATATGAGGTCTCTTTTCTATTTTTGTTTTGGGTGCGCAACGTTACTTTTGGGCAATGTGTCTATTCTGAAAAATGGTTTGGAAGTCTTCGCCACTTCCAACTCTCATTTTTTTGCCTCCAAGTGATGCAGTTCCCACTTCTTAAACTAGATGATGATCCTGAACTTCAGTAGGCACGTTTCGGTGCACCTGAGACATTATTTATTATGTAATACTGTTGTTGTATGGTTTTGTTTTGGTTTTTTTTAAAGCAAAAGCATACAAAATTACATTACATTAATGCAAGTGGCTCCAAAGCATCGTGTTTGAAGATTTTATGAGTGAAGAGGGCAAAAAAAAAGATCAAGAATAGGGTCTATCCGATGCATTGGTGTTCGTTTTTGGGTGAACTTGAAAATCACAATCACAAAACCATTAAGACCTAACAAAAAATACCCACCAGCCAATGAGATATAAATGAGATAATTAAATGAGATTAATATTACCCGATTGCTCCCACAAACGCCCCACCTCCCTCTCTCTCTCTCCTCTCAAGAAACATCGACAACTCTCATCTCTATCCTCTCCGTGTGCGCTCTTCTCCTGTCATAAGATCCTCACTCATCTTCTTCTCTCTCTCATCTCCTAGTCTCTCCTCCCTCTCTTTCTTTCTTTCCATCCATTTAAGGACCCTTAATGAGGATGGCTGTGTTGGACTATACCTAGTATTTAAAAAATAGAAGATGAATAAGTCTGAATGATTCACATAGAATAATATTGAACAGAATATGGATTAACTTTCAACCTTAATAGTTCACGACCGTGATTGTGTTCGAGCCCTGACTGTCGCGATTTAAGTGTTTCTGATAAATTAAAAATATACCTGAATGTTTATCTTTACGAGAGGGAGGGAGAGAGAGAGAGAGCATCGGGTATATCTCATTTATATCTCATTGGCTGGTGGGTATTTTTTAATGGCCACCAAGGTCTTAATGGTTTTCTGATTGCGATTTTCAAGTTCTTTACACCATTTTTCTAAAGAACACCAATGCATCGAAATTAATCATTCGTTTACTTTGATTATGGATACGGTACGGACAACCGAATGCATTGATCTGTTTAACATTTAAAGATTTATGTAATCCCACCCCTAACCCTTCTCACAAAACCTTGAAGGCAATGACAAAAAAATTTGAATGTCAAAAAGTCTCTCTCCTTTCACACACAAAAACCACCTGAATTTTACAACATTTTCATCCTCACCATCACTGTTCTACCAGGCTACAGTCGTATGACGTCATCATCCCACGTGCCCTGCCCCCGGGGCTCCAGGAGCCGGGTGCCCCACCCCACCCACTGCGCCCAGTACTACGACTGCGGGGCCTCCAGCACCCGCGCCTTCCCCAGACGGAGGGGGTGGGAGGAGAGGCAGCGGGAGTGCCCCTACCCCTTCGTCTTCAGCGCCAGGGAGAGGACACGTGCGTGGCCTTGGCGAACAGGACGTGTGCGGGGAACGCCAGGAACCGTTGGACCCTTGGGAGTTTGTGTTTGTTGAAAAGCTTTTCTTTCTTTTCTTTCTTTCTTTCTTCCTTCCTTCTCTTTGGTCTTTCTTTCTTTCGTTCGCTCGTCTATCTATTTTTTCTTCTGCTTCTCTTTTTATTCGTTCTTCGTCTATTTCTTCTTTCTTCGGGGTTCTTCGGGGGGGTACTTTTTATTATTATTATATCCCTCATCCTCCTCCTCATCCTCCTCCTCCTCATCATCATTCATCATCATCATCATCATCATCATTATTTGCTTCTTCTTATTTCTTGTTTTATATATTCTTTCCCCATGCCAATTGTGCAAATAATGAGTTGGAGGACGTATGTGTCTCTCAAGTTTTTTCAGTTTTTTTTCAGTTTCATGAGGGGCACTTCCCGCCTTAAGTGAGCTAATCATGTTCCGATTTCAGAGGAGCCAAAAGAAAAAAAGTTTATTTTGAAGATTTTGATTTGGGGTTTTTGGGGGATAAAAAAAAAAAAGGCTAGGAGAATGGATGGACCGGTATATGGCTGAAAGATAGTTAGATGACAGCAAAATCAAGGGGGAAAAAGGCAGAGTCAAAGAGGGTGACCGATTAGAGGAAGTTTCTAGCACAAGTTACTAGCACATAACTTCGAGGAGGTACTGAAAGATATCCTGCTATCCCCACGCTGGGGGATAGGTATATTTGGTATTGTTTGTTTGCTTAAGCTAGCCAGCTGAACGAAATTTAAAAAAGGAAATATTTAGCCATTGGCCTTTACATATAAGTTTTTGAATTAATCGGGATAGCCTTTGGACATGGATTTTTTTAATTTTAATTTTTGTTGAAAAATTAAATATCCTTTGAGAAAAGAATTCCCTGCTATTCTAAGTCTTGTGATATGCAGGGGAAAATTTTGTTTTCTCTTAGGGAGGGAAATCTTAATACCTGTCAATGCTCTAAAATCATTATGCTCATAGCTTATGCTACTGTATAGCCTTCTCATTCTTTTCAAAACTGCTCTGTGTGTGGTGTGTGTGTGTGTGCGTGTGCGTGTGTGTGTGTGCGTGTGGGCGTGCGTGTGCGTGGCGCGTGCGTGCGGTGCGTGCGTGCGTGCGTGCGTGCATGCGTGCGTGCGTGCGTGTTAGTTGTGTGGTGGTACTGTGCTTTGTTTGTGTGTTGGCATGGTTGTGTGTGTGTGTCGTTGTGTGTTTGTGTGTGGTCATTGCTTCCTTTCGTTCTTTCTGCTTTTCTGGTCTTTCAGGGTAACTGACCAAAATCTGAATTGTTAGATACGGGGATTTTACAGATTGTACTTATCTACAGAAGATGTGATCTGCTGCTTTTAAACAAAATCAAATTGAGTATGTGTTTGCGCTTGCGCAAACTTGCACTGCGTCTTTGATTTTTTCATTCAATTAGTCCCCATTGGATTACAGTTTGGGTGGTGCTTACTCTCTCGATCTCTCTCTCTCTTCTCTCTCTCTCTCTCCTCTCTCTCTCTCTCTCTCTCTCTCTCTCTCGTTCTCTCCAAACGTCTCTCTCGTCAGTCCTCTCAATCTCTCGTCTCTCTGCGCTTCGTGGTCGTCTATCTCCTCTCCCTCTCGTCTCGTTAGTCTCTCCCCCTCTCATATCGGTCTAGATATATTCTCTGGATCTCCTTCGCTATCTCCCAGCTCTCTATCCATATACTCTCTCCATCACTGGCCTCCCCCGGTTCTCCTTCTCGATCTCCCCCTCTCTTCGCTCTGCTCATATCTCCTATATACGTGGCGCAGTCACTCTCTCGTCTAATCCTCAAACTCATCTCTCCTCCCTATCATCTATATCATCCAATCTCGATCGTCTCTCTCTCTCACGGGTTTTTATCTCCGTCTCTCTCTCTCTCTCATCCTCGTCTCGCTCTCTCTCTTCCTCTCTCTCTTCTCCCTCATCCCTCCCGGTCTCTTCTCTCTCTTGTCTCTCTCTCTCTCTCTTCTCACCTCTCTCGATTCCTCTCATCAGTCTCTCTCTCCAGTTCTCTCCTCTCTCTCTCTCTCTCTCCCTCTCTCTCTTCCGAGGATCTCAAAGTATCTCTCTCTCTCTCTCTCGCTCATCTCTCTCTCCCTCTCTCTCTCTCTCTCTCTGAAGAAAAAAACACAACAAATCCTTCGTAAGTTCTAATTTTACTCCAAGCTTTCGAGGCGGGTGAACCCCTCTTTTTCAAGGTAGAGAACTGACAAAAGAAAGAGAAAGACAGACAGACAGGCGGGCAGAGAGACAGACAGGTTGAGGCACATGTGCCTCAACCTGTCTGTCTCTCTGCCCGCCTGTCTGTGTGTCTTTCTCTTTCTTTGTCTCTTTGTCTGTTCCTGACATGCTGATGCGTGTACATGTGTGTGCGTGCGTGTGTGTGTGTGTGTGCGAGCGTGTGTGTGTGTGTGTGTGTGTGTGTGGATGTGTATGTGTGTGTGAGTGTGTCCGCGCGCGCGTTAGTGTGTAAAACATTATTATTATTCACCCACACATTATCCCTTCTGTTCACCCCCCTCACCAAACAGGCGACTACCAAGCCAACCAATGCGAGGGCCACTCAGAGTGCGTGCCTTGCCACGTCCGCTACCCGTCATGCCGCGGGCGCAACGATGGTGCCAACGCCTGGACCGGCCGCCAGGGCTCGCCTTACTACGTCATGTGCCACCAGCAGCGCGTGCTCTACACGGGCATGTGCCAGCAGGAAGGAGCAGTGTCCGTCTTTGACGAGGAGATGTTGAAATGCGTGAAGAAAGACGACGACGAGGTGGAGGAGCCCAAAGTTCCCGAGCTGAAGCCACATGGAACCCAGCAGAACATCCCTCAAAGATTTCCCCAGCAAGGCTTCACCCCCCACAGCTCTCATACCCTGCAACGGCCCAGCTTCCTCGGTAGGCCTAGCCAGTCGCTGGTGGCTTCTTTGCCAGAACGTAAGCCACCGATGATGGTACCTACCCCGAAACAGAACCAGAACCAGGGGCGATTGTTCCCGAACCAATATAAACAGAACCCAAGTCGGTATTGGTTTCAGCAGCAGCAGCAGCAGCACCACCAACAACAGCAGGACATCGTACACGTTCCTTACTTGTGGGTGTAGTTAAGAAAGTGTATTGGAAGGATATTGTTTTTTGTGTTGTAATATGCAGAAACATCAGCTGTAATGCTTGCAGTATAAATTCACAGGATTTCTGGAGTTCATTGTAAAAAATCCGCCTCTTTCTCTTCCAACGCCTTCATTCACGAACGCACACATATACAATACACACGTACGAGTAAAATTTTACCTATCTGAGATCTGTTGTTCTGACTAACCCTAACCAGATGAATAATCAAGAGAAAGGATAAATATATTTGTCTTCCTGAGATAGCTGGACTTTAAAAAAATACCCTGATCACTGGAACCGAAATAAAGGCAGGCGGCCAAGACATACTTCACGTGTGTGTGTGTGTGTGTGTGTGTGTGTGTGTGTGTGTGTGTGGGTGTTGTGTGTGTGTGGTGTGTGGTGTGCGTGTGTGCGTGCGTGCGTCGTGTGCGTGTGCGTGTGGTGCGTGTGCGTGTGCGCGTGTGCGTGTGCGGTGTGCGTGTGCGCGTGTGAGCGGGTGTGTGCGTGCGTGCGGTGCGTGCGTGCGTGCGTGTGTGTGTGTGTGTGAGCGTGCGCGCGCGCGCGCGTGCGCGTGTGTGTCAAATCAAGTCAAAATGATCTTTATTGACGATAAAGGAATAAGCTAAAAAAGCTTTTTTTTCATCCTGCCCTCATAGCAAAAAAGAAGAAAAAAGTGAAGCAATTAAAATGAAAAGAACAAAAATGGAAACTGGGGAAAAAATTCAATGCACGCCATGAAGAAATATTATAACAGATTAAATAGATTATAACAGATAATGTGCGTGTGTGCGTGCACTCTGTGTGTGTTATACCATTAGTCGCAAACACACAAGCACAATTGAATACAAAGAAAGCAACAAAACGAACTCATACAAACACAAGTCAATTGATGCATTCTTTCTCCTCTATTGACACCAAGTTCATTTGCATAATGTACACAGTCGTATATCACATGATTATGACAAGAAACAAAAATCAGTAAACAGAATTTTGGACACAAATAATTATTATCAAAAAGCAAAACTTTGACAAAGAGTCAAAATCTGACGAAAACATAATATCACACGCAAACCAAACAGTACAAAAGAGTCATCTGATTTACATCACATCATGTCATTATCACGTACACTCTTCCAATGCCGACAAGAAATAAAGGAACAAACGTGAAATACAATTTTTTCAACAAGATACGTTCATCACAGTGTACAAAGTTGTGTGAACCTCATTGAGGCCTGTCAGACGAGTTTTAGGTGATATCTAATAACTATGTCGATTCTACGGTGTACATGGGAATGCTAAACAGAAAGCATTATTACAGAGGTGGGCGTTGTCTGTCATAAGTTTAAATCGGGATGCAGTATGTTTCGGTTTCTCTTCTTCTTTTTTGTGGTTTTTGATTTTGTTTTATTTCTTTTCAGTGAACGCATTCAATCATTTTTCTTTTTTAAATCTCTGTTGACATTTTGTCCGCCCACCGTCCCAGCCCACCCCATGGGGTTGGGTGACCGCCAGAACTGCACCATCACAAAAGGACCTAGAAGGATTCTAGCACCTTCTGGCTTTCACCCGATGCAATGATTCTCCTCCCTCCCCTTTCCCTCGCCTTTTACCTGACCTGTCATTATACCACACACAAAACAGCATTTAACATAATTATGCAGAGGGAGAAAAATGAAGAGGTATATCTGACCTGATGGAGTAGGCTAGACATTGGAAGCTTTCGAACTGGGTTTTCTTCGTCACGCGGGTGATCATACCGCCTGTCTACTTACCAATCAAATGTCAGATTCGACCGTCTTCATTTTTTTAACCCCACCGTCTGCATTTGTCAAGGATGACCCGTTGCACAACACACCAAAAAGAACTGCTAACATTACCAGTAGTTTTGAAAGTTGGCCAGGCTTTTCGCGGTCAGTTGGGAAATGTTGAGTTATGTTCACTACTCTCTTGTTGTTTTTTTAACTGCAACACACAAGTCATGGAATGAATCCCCCGGTGCGAGGATACCGTGTGATTTGTAACCTGCATATAATCTGTGGTGTGGCAACCTACTCTTTGACTCTGCCCTTCCACTTGGCTAACTGTCATCTACTTATCTTTCTGCCTTTGGCTGATCCATTCAGTTATATCGTGGACCTGAACTGTGCTGCCGTGGTTGGGGGTGGGGAGTGTGCACGTGTGCTGTCTCTTTAATGTGTTGTATTGTATTTTATTGTATTGTATTGCATTGTATTTTGTATTCTTTTGTATTGACTGCAAGACAAAGTTCCTTGTCTTAAATGGGGACAATAAATAAGAATTTATTGATTGATTGATTGATTGATTGATTGATATCTCTGCCTATTTTTCGAAACATTTCTTTCTTGCAAATATGTTCTGCAGCCGAAGACGGACATGCTGGGCCTATCTTTTTTTAAGGCGCATAACGGCAGCATGACGCATCTCTGCGCTCATAATTGACAGGAAACTGTCAGAGCGATCGACGAAGCAAGAAATATGAATGAATCACCTTTTGGGTCTACTGTTTTGCCCTTCTTATCCACGCCTTTAATTGTACCCACACCATTGCTCATTATAAAAACGTGTTCATGTTAATATGAAACATATTTTGTGATCGTGTACTAATTTCCTATTCTCACAATCCCGAGCGGCCAGCGTTTAGACCAGACGCACACCAAATGAGACAGTTCAAGAAAATATGGCAGTGAAATGCATTAGGCAATACATAGCGCCATCCTAACTTCTACATGCCTACTAATGTCTGTGTCGAAACACAACACACTTACTAAGTTCTATCAACACACCATCATATCACACGTCACCGAAATGATCAAACAGAAATCTTCCAAAGTGAGTATTATTATATACATTACAGGTTTTGACAAAGGACATTTAAAATAACAACCACGAATCGAATCTCCAACGCCGTAAGAAAACGTATATAAAAAGAGATCCACCGTCTTTATTCCAATGATAATTGTAGTGTTAAATTATGGACTACCTATCAATCAAATCTGCCCCCTTTTTCGTCACTACTGCGTCGCCGCCTCTAACGTGACATCAAAGAACAACACTCAAAAAATAATCGATAGTCAATTTAACATGTAGTAAGCGTTCTAGACGTTCGTTCATCTGTTTCAGCTCATGCTACGTTATGGGTTATATTTTAGCCAGATATATAACAGAAACTTACCTCATGGTTAGTGCACATTCGTGCTATAATCTTTATGTTTCTATAGCCCATACACACAATACTTTGCCTAGTATAGTGTCGTTCCATCAATGTTATTATTAATTGATTTCAGATTTGAAGCCATTTGCAAATCGTTCTTTTTTCTTATTTTGAGGTTAATATAGATACAAAGGATTTATGAGCCAAAACTGCAGACGATTTTCTAGCACGAGGTGCCCGCAGTGAATATTATCAAGCTAAATGATTATTAAGCTAAAATTATTTGCCTTAATGCTAAAACGTTGGACGAATGATAATCGTTGTATGAAAATACATATGTTGATCCAAAATGACAAGAATGGCACCAGTGTTCTTTGCACTTGATCAGCAGAATTATGCAAGGTGGCTGACTGTACACATAAATGACATGGGGAACATCAGTGCCAATGAGTCTCATGAGTTCAACAAAGGCCACTTTGTGCTCAAGTCAAAACTGCTCGCCCATTTTCCAAGATTGCACTAGACCATGCCCATGAGCAAAACAACGCCATAGTCAAAGGTGAAGGTGGCGCTGTCGGACTCACAGACAATCCGTCTGCACTCAGACGGTGGATGGTCAGTGGCCCTGGTCTCACGTGTCATCAAAGAGTTTGAGACATCCCTGGAAAGAGATGATAATGATGAGTTATCAAATTCACCATGAGCAGTCAAGAGCGTTTCAAATAGCCTTCCGCAGTGATGTGATGAAGCTCACAGACTGCAACCACCCAAGAGGCAGGCAACCCCTTTTCAAAGAGGAGTGCAGAATTCATCACACTTCACATTAAGGACATTGTGCGTCCAGCAGCACACGAGTCCATGAAACAACTGATCGCGACTGGAGATCAACAATTCAAGGCTCTCATCCACGATCGACTCTTGAAAAAGACCAAGCTGTTGTCAGAACCCATCAAGAGAAACAACCTGGTATTGATTTCAGGCGTAAAGGAGAAGAAGAAAAATGCGAGCTCCTACAAATTATCAAGCCTCAAGAATGACTCCAGGCTATGCATAGCTTGCCAGACACGCAGTGGAGGCCTCGATGATTTCTTCACCTATGAGATCAGGCCACTCCTCCCTCACTCTCTTCTGCAGGAAAACTCAGGTCCGCCTCAAAAGCAAGCCTGCTTTAGTGCATTGAAGCTGTGCATCCACTGGAAGAAAATAGGCCTGCAGCGGATGTGATGATTGTTGATGGGGCTGCTGTTGTCAACATGATTAGGCCAGGGGCTGCAAAAACATTTGGATCCTACGCAGAAAGTGTATTCCTGCCACGCAGATGCTGCTGAATGTTGATCGTTTGGATCTTGTCTTTGACATCTACAGATCTGACAGTTTGAAAAGTTGCACCAGGGATAACAGAGGAGTTGGAAAGAGGAGACGAGTCAGCCCTGAAACAGTCATACCACCAAACTGGCACAGTTTTCTCAGGGTTGACTCAAACAAATCTGAGCTTTTCCACTACCTCGCTCAGTGTGCTATCACGCTTGATACTGACAAACAAATCATCAGCACTCAAGGGTCCATTGCTGTCTCCAACAGTCCTGCAGAGCTGAGTGACCTGTGTCCATGCACACATGAGGAAGCTGACAGCCGGATGATGGTCCACCTCTGCCATGCTGCCAAGGACAGCAGGAGGATCCTTCTCAGAACTGTGGACACTGATGTCGTCGTCCTAGCTGTTGCCGCAGCATCACGCCATCCGTCACATGAGGTGTGGGTGTCCATGGGTACTGGGAAGGATCTCAGACACATCGCTGCTCATCACATCGCAGGGGCCCTTGGTCCGGAGAAGTCACGTTGCCTGCCCATCTTTCACAGTTTCACAGTGGAGTGAGGAAGAAGAAGGCGTGGGATGTATAGGGAGTGTGACTCTGAGACAGGCATGGTACACCAGGGACTTTATTTCTGTTGTTTTCCTTCAATGTCTTTCTGGCACTGTCTGAACCTCCATGTGAGCTGACATCCACAGACAGAGCAGCACTGGAGCGCTTTGTTGTGCTCTTGTATGACAAGACAAGCAACTGTCTCGACGTCAACAGTGCCAGGAGACACCTATTCAACCAAAAGGGCCGGCGAGATTGAGAATGTTCCACAACCAGTGAGGCACTGCTGCAGCAAACGAGAGGGCCATCTGCCAAGGCAGCTACTTGGGGCCATGCAGACCGCCCAGTATCAAACTCTTCCAATCCGTCTGCTTGGGTTGGCGGTTCGTTGCAGGACATTGGGAGCCTTTCTGGACCAGCCTTCCAGAAGCTCCTAAGTGTGCTAGAGAACTGCTGAACTGTGGCTGCAAGAATGCCTGCATGACAAACACTGTGGGTCTAGGAAAACAGTGACTACAGTGCACTGCTCTCAGCATTGTGTCTTTCCTGTCATCGAACCAGCAGCAACTTATGTGAGTCACCCTACACGCTCCCCCCTCCCCCCCTTCCCGACCACCCCATTCCCTCATGCCACCCACCTGCTGCTAGTACACAAACTGGTTATTACACAATATATGTTATTTGTAAATATCTACATTTATAACGCTTTTTTGCTTGAAGAGAGTCTGGATGACTTTGGTTATGCTGATTTGGTTCCGTCATCTATTATCATGAATAGCACTGTAAACTAACTTTAATTTGCGGGAGTGATATTCTAAAATTGTTTGTGTTTCAGAAACATTTTTCGTTCTTTCTTGATTGTGGCTCATCAGGTTTTTGCTTCAGGATATAGCACTGTCCTTTTTGCCAGATTTGGTGTTATGGGTGAAAATGAATCATTGTAGCACATACGCTTTCCCCTTTTTGTTGCTGGCGGCCTCTTGGAAATTTGCTCAAATACTCAAAAAAAAACATTAATTTTCAAATAGACACTGTATGAGGTTATGTTCAGGGCTATGAATTGTCCTTCTCGAGCCATATTTGGTGTTTGTAGCATTAATGAACAATTATGGCAATATATTCCAATTTTTTGGGTCGGCCTTTTTGAAAAATGCCCCCCAAACACGTTTTTTACACATTTTTTCATGGTGGCTCTATATCAGGTTTTGTTAAGGACATAAATCTGGCCATCTCTGCCAAATTTGGTGCTTGTTGCATGAAGTGCAACGATTTTGCGACATAGAAACCCCCCTATATTACACATGCAATCTCTTGCAAGCTAAATGCTGCTAAAATCATTTCCCCCACTCTAGTGTTACTTTTTTTTTTCTCTCACGTTTTTTCTTGATCTGTTTTTAGTTACATTGGAGATAATTTAAGACTCATTTATGATATAATAGCGTACTTAGATGAACATAGCTTACCTGGGCTTTTGCTAAACGCTGATTTCAAGAAAGCATTCGACTCGGTTAATTAGAATTTCATGCTTAAAGTTTTGAAGGCATTTGGATTCCAGCAGGAATCAAGAAAAGAAAAAACAGATCAAGAAAAACGTGAGAAAAAAAAAGTAACACTAAGAGGTGGGAAATGATTTTAGCAGCATTTAGCTTGCAAGAGATTGCATGTGTACTATAGCGGGGGTTCTATGTCGCAAAATCGTGCACTTCATGCAACAAGCACCAAATTTGGCAGAGATGGCCAGATTTATGTCCTTAACAAAACCTGATATAGAGCCACCATGAAAAATGTGTAAAAACGTGTTTTGGGGGCATTTTTCAAAATGGCCGACACAAAAAAATGGAATATATTTTGCATAATTGTTCATTTAATGCTACAAACACCAAATCTGGCTGAGAAGGACAATTTCATGCCCTGAACATAACCTGATACAGGTCTATTTGAAAATTAATTTTTTTTTGAGTATTTGAGCAATTTCCAAGATGGCCGCCAGCAAAAAGGGGAATCGTATGCTGTACAATGATTCATTTTCACCCATAACACCAAATCTGGCAAAAAAGGACAGTGCTATATCCTGAAGAAAACCTGATGAGCCACAATCAAGAAAAGAACGAAAAATGTTTTTGAACAACAAATCAATTTTGAATATCACTCCCGCAAATTAAAGTTAGTTTACAGTGCTATTCATGATAATAGATGACGGAACCAAATCAGCATAACCACAAGTCATCCAGACTCTCTTCAAGCAAAAAAGCGTTCATAATGTAGATATTTTACAATAACATATATTGTGTACATAACCAGTTTTGTGTACTGCCAGCAGGTGCGGTGGCATGAGGGATGGGGTGGTGGAAGGGGGGGGGGGGGGGGGGGGGGGGGGGCTGTGTAGGGTGACTCACCTAGTTGCTGCTGGGCTTCGATGACAGGAAAGCACAACTGCTGAGAGCAGTGCACTGTAGTCCCTGTTTCCAGCACCCACAGTGTTTTGTCCTGCAGGCCTTCTTGCAGCCACATTTCAGCAGTTCTCTGCACACTCTAGATGCTTCTGGAAGGCTGGTCCAGAAAGGCTCCCACTGTCCTGCAACGAACCGCCAACCCCAAGCAGACGGATTTGGAAGAGTTTGTACTGGGCGGTCTGCCTGGCCCCAAATGTAGCTGCCTTGGCAGATGGCCCTCTTCGTGTGCTGCAGCAGTGCCTCACTGGTTGGTGGAACATTCTCAATCTGCCGGCCCTTTTGGTTGAATAGGTGTCTCCTGGCACTGTTGACGTCGAGACAGTTGCTTGTCTTGTCATACAAGAGCACAACAAAGCGCTCCAGTGCTGCTCTGTCTGTGGATGTCAGCTCACATGGAGGTTCAGACAGTGCCATAAAAGTCCTGGTGACATCCTCAGAGGCACCCCATACATCCCACGCCTTCTTCTTCCTCACTCCACTGTGAAACTGTGAAAGATGGGCAGGCAACGTGACTTCTCCGGACCAAGGGCCCCTGCGATGTGATGAGCAGCGATGTGTCTGAGATCCTTCCCAGTACCCATGGACACCCACACCTCATGTGACGGATGGCGTGATGCTGCGGCAACAGCTAGGACGACGACATCAGTGTCCACAGTTCTGAGAAGGATCCTCCTGCTGTCCTTGGCAGCATGGCAGAGGTGGACCATCATCCGGCTGTCAGCTTCCTCATGTGTGCATGGAGACAGGTCACTCAGCTCTGCAGGACTGTTGGAGACAGCAATGGACCCTTGAGTGCTGATGATTTGTTTGTCAGTATCAAGCGTGATAGCACACTGAGCGAGGTAGTGGAAAAGCTCAGATTTGTTTGAGTCAACCCTGAGAAAACTGTGCCAGTTTGGTGGTATGACTGTTTCAGGGCTGACTCGTCTCCTCTTTCCAACTCCTCTGTTGTCCCTGGTGCAACTTTTCAAACTGTCAGATCTGTAGATGTCAAAGACAAGATCCAAACGATCAACATTCAGCAGCATCTGCGTGGCAGGAATACACTTTCTGCGTAGGATCCAAATGTTTTTGCAGCCCCTGGCCTAATCATGTTGACAACAGCAGCCCCATCAACAATCATCACATCCGCTGCAGGCCTATTTTCTTCCAGTGGATGCACAGCTTCAATGCACTAAAGCAGGCTTGCTTTTGAGGCGGACCTGAGTTTTCCTGCAGAAGAGAGTGAGGGAGGAGTGGCCTGATTCTCATAGGTGAAGAAATCATCGAGGCCTCCACTGCGTGTCTGGCAAGCTATGCATAGCCTGGAGTCATTCTTGAGGCTTGATAATTTGTAGGAGCTCGCATTTTTCTTCTTCCCCTTTACGCCTGAAATCAATACCAGGTTGTTTCTCTTGATGGGATCTGACAACAGCTTGGTCTTTTTCAAGAGTCGATCGTGGATGAAAGCCTTGAATTGTTGATCTCCAGTCGCCATCAGTTGTTTCATGGACTCGTGTGCTGCTGGACGCACAATGTCCTTACTGTGAAGTGTGATGAATTCTGCACTCCTCTTTGAAAAGGGGTTGCCTGCCTCTTGGGTGGTTGCAGTCAGCTTCATCACATCACTGCGGAAGGATTCTTGAAACGCTCTTGACTGCTCATGGTGAATTGATAACTCATCATTATCATCTCTTTCCAGGGATGTCTCAAACTCTTTGATGACACGTGAGACCAGGGCCACTGACCATCCACCGTCTGAGTGCAGACGGATTGTCTGTGAGTCCGACAGCGCCACCTTCACCTTTGACTATGGCGTTGTTTTGCTCATGGGCATGGTCTAGTGCAATCTTGGAAAATGGGCGAGCAGTTTTCTTGAGCACAAAGTGGCCTTTGTTGAACTCATGAGACTCATTGGCACTGATGTTCCCCATGTCATTTATGTGTACAGTCAGCCACCTTGCATAATTCTGCTGATCAAGTGCAAAGAACACTGGTGCCATTCTTGTCATTTTGGATCAACATATGTATTTTCATACAACGTTATCATCGTCCAACGTTTTAGCATTAGAAAATAATTTTAGCTTAATAATTTTAGCTTGATAATATTCACTGCGGGCACCTCGTGCTAGAAAATCGTCTGCAGTTTTGGCTCATCTTTTTTATTTATTTCTCAAAATAAAAAACGATTTTGAAGTGGCTTCAAATCTGAAATCAATTATATAACATTGTAAAGAACAATATACCAAAGTATTGTGCTTGTTGCACGAAGTGCACAGTTCTGGTTAATTCTGCAACATAGAACCCCCGCTACTACCTTTCATTTAAATTACATAGAATTAATTTTTTTTAAGTGGTTTTCTTTGATGTCACGTTAGACGCATACGCAGATTTGATTGATAGGTAGTCCATAATTTAACACTACAATTATCATTGGAATAAAGACGGTGGATCTCTTTTTATATACGTTTTCTTACGGCGTTGGAGATTCGATTCGTGGTTGTTATTTTAAATGTCCTTTGTCAAAACCTGTAATGTATATAATAATACTCACTTTGGAAGATTTCTGTTTGATCATTTCGGTGACGTGTGATATGATGGTGTGTTGATAGAACTTAGTAAGTGTGTTGTGTTTCGACACAGACATTAGTAGGCATGTAGAAGTTAGGATGGCGCTATGTATTGCCTAATGCATTTCACTGCCATATTTTCTTGAACTGTCTCATTTGGTGTGCGTCTGGTCTAAACGCTGGCCGCTCGGGATTGTGAGAATAGGAAATTAGTACACGATCACAAAATATGTTTCATATTAACATGAACACGTTTTTATAATGAGCAATGGTGTGGGTACAATTAAAGGCGTGGATAAGAAGGGCAAAACAGTAGACCCAAAAGGTGATTCATTCATATTTCTTCTTCGTCGATCGCTCTGACAGTTTCCTGTCATTATGAGCGCAGATGCGTCATGCTGCCGTTATGCGCCTAAAACAGGCCCGTCTTCGGCTGCAGAAAATATTTGCAAGAATGTTTCGAAAAAAGGCAGGAGAATCAATCAATCAATCAATCATCATCAATCAATCAATCAATTCTTATTTATTGTCCCCATTTAAGACAAGGACATTTGTCTTGCAGTCAATATAAAAGAATACAAAATACAATGCAATACAATACAATAAATACATAGACATTAAAGAGACCGCACACGTGAACAGTCCCCACAACCACCACGGCAGCACAGTTCAGTCACGATATAACTGAATGGATCAGCAAAGCAGAAAGAGAGTAGATGACAGTAAGCAAAGGGAAAGGGCAGAGTCAAAGAGAGTGACAGATTATAGGAAGTTACAAGCACACGGTATCTCCACGGGGGATTCATTCATACTGTTGCAGTAAAAACAAAAGGAGTAGTGAACCTAACTCAACATTTCCACTGACCCGAAAGCCTGGCCAACTTTCAAACTACTGTATGTTAAATGCTGTTTGGGTTGGAAAAGGTCACTTGAAATGCAGAGGGGGTAAAAAATGAAGAGGTCAATCTGACATGATTGGAAGTAGACAGCGGATGTCACCCGCTGAAGAAGAACAAAGTTCGAAAGCTTCCAATGTCTAGCCTACTCCATCAGGTCAGATATACCTCTTCATTTTTCTCCCTCTGCATAATTATGTTAAATGCTGTTTTGTGTGTGGTATAATGACAGGTCAGGTAAAAGGCGAGGGAAAGGGGAGGGAGGAGAATCATTGCATCGGGTGAAAGCCAGAAGGTGCTATCATCCTTCTAGTCCTTTTGTGATGGTGCAGTCTGGCTGTCACCCAACCCCATGGGTGGGTGCCTGGGAGGTGGGCGGACAAAATGTCAACGAGATTTAAAAAAGAAAAATGATTGGAATGCGTTCACTGAAAAGAAATAAAACAAAATCAAAAACCACAAAAAAGAAGAAGAGAAACCGAAACATACTGCATCCCGATTTAAACTTATGACAGACAA
>CM065687.1:43452433-43454933 GCA_017654935.2 Phymorhynchus buccinoides | reverse complement strand
TCGGGCAGGTGATCGGACAAATGCATCAGCTGATCTTTTCAACAACAAAGTAATCTACAGTATATTTCACTGAAAATGGGAATGATCTTGGTTCGTTTTTTGGTATTAAGAATAATTTAGAAAAGGTTTTTACAACATATAATGTCAAAGACAACCCCTCTTCTTTATTTTGACTATAATTTCAAAACATTGCGATCTCTCCATTACTCTACATACGGGTTTTAAAGGGGCACCCTGACATGAGTTTTTGTAAGAAACACGCCCAGATCACCAGAAAAACACCCGTTGCAACACTCACTTTGCTCTGGTTTCCTAGAAATCAAACCGTCAAATCGGCGATTCCTCCTTGGCGGAGGTGCTGGAAGTCAGATTCTTTCACCCAAAGAGAAGGCGTGTGCCGTCTCTTTTCTAATGGCCGCCTGCGTTTAAACCAAATCGTTTGCACGAAATTTTCGCAATTCAAGCCTTTTTTCTCTCTTTAAAAAAAAAGTTTCTCTAACGGAGTTTCGCCCACAACAAAGGAATAGCTCCATTTTTTTTTTTACTGCACTACAAAAACAGAAAACGTTTCAACCACAATGAGTGTCCTTCACCCACCCCATCCAAAATGGCTACTCTCTCCGGCATCTCCGCCAAGGAGGAATCGCCGTTTTGACGGTTTAATTTCTAGGAAACCAGAGCAAAGCGAGTGTTCCGATCTTTGAAAAGGCTGTCTTTCTGGTGATCTCGACGTGCTTCTTGCAAAAATCTCATCCGTCAGGGTGCACCTTTAAGGCATCTAAATGGGTGTCCCTGAAATCTTTGTAACAATTCGTGGTCTTGAGTCTCCTGAGTGTTATTGCATATCTCTGAAGTTTTTCAATATTTGTTATTCCAGTCTGCATTTGGTCTGCATTCATTGTAGAAAAGCCCCCATATTTCCGATCAGATTTTGATCTGGTGGATGACTGGACCAATCAGAAACCGTTGCGTTTTGACCGTCAAATCAGTATTTTTGTGTCAAAATTTGTGTTCACGGCTGTTGTTCTATAGTAAAATCCAGATGTTTAGGTTGTATGTGTAGTTTGTTGTATAGAGGAGGCATTTGAAAATTCACACATACATTTTATCAAACTGTATATCAATATGAATACCGGACTGATTTCCCTCGCCGATGCTGCACACTTTTATATACATTTGGGCAACTTTTGGGTCATTTGGCTTTTGCCAAGATTTTAACATATTTTGATGAGAGAGAGAGAGAGAGAGAGAGAGAGAGAGAGAGAGAGAGAGAGAGAGAGAGAGAGAGAGAGAGAGAGAGAGAGAGAGAGAGAGAGAGAGCTTGTTACGTATGCATTGCGATCAAATCACTCTCTAATTGGTAGACTTAAACAGCACAGATTATCTTGAAATTCACAAACAGATTTTTCGAGCCATGAACAAAATTGTGTCTGACATTATAGATAAGGCCAAATGCTCTTGTTTGAATGCCCAAATTCTCGCTTGTACCACTTCACGTCAATTGTTTAGTTTAGCCAACTCCCTCCTTGGTAAGCCAAAGTCCACACCTCTACCTTCTTCTATCTCTGTGTCTGAACTCCCTCAACGTTTCTCTGATTTCTTTCACAGCAAGATAGCCACCATCCGCCACAATCTTGATTCTCAATCTGCTCCACCATCAACTGACTCTGTCCCTGATCCCTCCTTTTCTGGCAGTATGTGGTCTGAGTTCCGTTCTGTTTCCACTGATGAGGTTAAGAAGATTTTGACCCGAACTCAGACTAAAACCTGTGAACTAGACCCTCTACCTTCATCTCTCTTCTCCCAGTGTCTTGATGATCTCCTTCCTTACTTTACATCCATCATCAATGAATCTCTATGTTCAGGCCGCTTTCCAACTCATTTCAAATCTGCAGTTGTCAAACCTATCTTAAAGAAGCCTAGTATTGATCCTGAAAATCTAAAGAACTATCGGCCTGTCTCTAATCTTTCATTCCTTTCTAAGCTTACGGAAAAGGTGGTTCTTAAACAGCTGTCTGACCATCTTCAGGTAAATGATCTCTACTATCCAAACCAGTCTGCTTATCGAGCAGGTCACAGTACTGAGACAGCCCTCTTAAAGATAACGAACGACCTGCTCACTGCCAAGGTTTCTCTTCTCTCTCTCCCTGATCTTTCTGCAGCGTTTGACACTATCGACCACTCCATCCTCATTTCTAGACTTCACACCTCCTTTGGTCTATCTGGGGCTGTTCTTTCCTGGTTTTCTTCCTACTTCTCTGATCGCACACAGAAAGTTGTTGTCAATGGTCTTCAGTTCGGTGTTCCCCAAGGTTCAGTCTTAGGCCCTATCCTTTTTGTTCTTTATACCCAACCTCTCTCCGCCATCATCAACCAGCATTCTATTCTACATCATAGCTTTTCTGATGACAATCAATTGTACATTTCTGCCCACCTGAGTCAATTAGATCAAATGATTTCTTCTTCTAAGTTGTGCATCTCTGCTGTTAAAACATGGATG
>CM065687.1:43439933-43449933 GCA_017654935.2 Phymorhynchus buccinoides | reverse complement strand
GAAGAAACAAAACCATAACCGAAAGTATGTGGGGCTCGTGCCGTGGAAACAACGCCGCCATTTTGTTATACACTTTTGACATCCCTGTGAGCTCAAACAAGGGTATTAAAGCCACCCTTAGCTGCCCGAACGGACAGCCCGAATCTGTGTTCGCCGAACAGAAATGTTCGGCCGAACGGAGTTTTCCCTTAATTGCGATTAAGTGTATTCGCGATTAGCGACGGCTTGTGCCGTGGAAACAACGCCGCCATTTTGGTTACACTTTTGACATCCCTGTGAGCTCAAACAAGGGTATTAGTGAGTAGTGCAACAGTCACATTTCCCCCCCAATGACTTTCAGATTAGTGATTGCAAAATTAAATGCTGTGTTGAAGCAATGATGGAATCAGCCAAGTGACTGTAATTGTAAGATTGTGGCAACGATGGCTTGTAGAGGTGAGGAAAAACCCGGTTTGAACCGAAAAACCGGTCCTAAAAATTCCGCGGTTCAAAAAAACGGTTCGAGTTGCTGTGAACCGTTTTTTTTAACTGCAAACTGAAAGTAAGTTTCTCTTAGAATAGTGCATTCTTTCCGAAGAACAACACTGAATCTCAGCGCAGATTGGGTGTTTGTAAACGAAGAGTAGCTGTTTCTAGTTGTCTGGTGTTGTAAGGAGCAAGTATGGCCAATGAGTAGGCATACACTACAGTAACGAACATTTGGAGGCATTTGCTCCTGGATTTTTTTTCCGAAAGAGTGATGGAGTGATTGTAGAAAGCATTGTTTTGTGCTTGCAATGTGGCAGTACGATCAATCGGGATAGTGGAACAACAATAAAACAATGTCTTTTTAAGTTTATTGAATTTCATTTCTATAAATTCTTATGCTAAGAAGCTGAGCAAAAAGATTTTGATCTGCACACACACACACACACACACACACACACACACACACACACACACACACACACACACACACACACACACACACACACACACACACACACACACACACACACACACACACACACACACACACACACACACACACACACATACACACACACACACACACACACACACCACACACACACACACACACACACACACACACACACACACACACACACACACACACACACACACACACACACACACACACACACATACACACACACACACAAACACACACACACTCTCTCTCTCTCTCTCTCTCTCTCACACACACACACACACACACACACACACACACACACACACACACACACACACACACACACACACACACACACACACACACACAGGCGCGCGCACGCACACACACACACACAAAAGCTTTTTCTTATCAATAAACGGACATGAACTTGCTATTGATATTTGCACTGTATTTTATTCATACGTAAATGTGTATAGTTTCTCTCTCTCTCTCTCTCTCTCTCTCTCTCTCTCTCTCTCTCTCTCTCTCTCTCTCTCTCTCTGTCTGTCTGTCTGTCTCTCTCTCTCTCTCTCTCTCTCTCTCTCTCTCTCTCTCTCTCTCTCTCTCTCTCACTATCTCTCTCTCTCTCTCTCTCTCTCTCTCTCTCTCTCTCTCTCTCTCTCTCTCTCTCTCTCTCTCTCTCTCTCTCTCTCTCTCTCTCAAATGTCAGTTAACTTGTCCTAAGTTTGAGGACTTTGGACTGAAATAAGTAATCATTGGTTTGTAAAGTGAATGAACTAAACCCTTCTTTAACCTTGACAACGTTGCAACTTAATTGTGAATGTTGTGTAAGCGAACTCGGTTGTCATAATGCAGAGATGCTTCAAAGGTAGTCCGTGGGCCTCCCCCTCCCCTCCCTCTCCCCCCTGGATTGAGAGACTAAATGGCAAAGTTCATATGTATGGTCAAATGTGCGTGACCAGCAGTGATTAAGAGAGTAACTTACAGAGCTCAAGTGTATGGTCGAACATGACCAACAAACACCAAGCCCTGTAGTCTCTCTCTCTCTCTCCTCCTCCCCCCCTCTCTCTCTCTCTCTCTCTCTCTCTCTCTCTCTCTCTCTCTCTCTCTCCTCTCTCTCTCTCTCTCTCCTCTCTCTCTCTCTCTCTCTCTCTCTCTCTCTCTCTCTCCCCTCTCTCTCTTCTCTCATTTTCTCTCTGTGTGTGTGTGTGTGTGTGTGTGTGTGTGTGTGTGTGTGTGTGTGTGTGTGTGTGTGTGTGTGTGTGTGTGTGTGTGTGTGTGTTTCAAATATCCACATTTCTAAGTTGATGTAATGAATTTTAATGATAATTATTTGATTGGTATTATTTCGTTTCATACGTTTGATTAAAGTTCTTTCAGCTATGTTGTATTTATGTCATGTTGTTGCACCTAACTTTTGGAGATATTAATGTACACTTGGACATGAACTTGAACTTTAGGGCTCTCTCTGAGTAAGAAAATAAGGGAATATTGAATTGGGAATGAGGTGTAATTATGGACGAAGAAAGGAGAAGAAATGTAAAGGGGAGAGATGTCGTTGGAAGAGGATAGATTTCGAAGTGTCAACGAATATTTGTATGAATGTAGAATTACGAAAAAAAATAGGCCTACATGGTTTTGCGTATACCCTTTTGGCAAGATATTTGGGACCTAGCACCACGAAAGGGACATTAAGTCGCCGGGCTAGTTTCTCACAACAGGCTTGCACATTAACAAATCTCTTTTTTTTTTTCAATTTTGAGTTATCTTTTGTGTTCTCTAGCATCTTATCTTTCATATTTATAAATGATGATCTTTAATATGGTCTCTGAATGGTCTAATAAGTGTTTTAAAATGAGTAGGTCAATGCATTTTCTACATCTAGGCTAGACTTTAGACTGTGTTTTCTGAAAATGGCCGACGCTCGCCCTATTAACTTTAAATGCTCATAACTCTGGAGCGGAAAAAGATACAAGTATAGTCCTTGTATCATTAGAAAGAGAATTATCTGAAGTTTTCAATTGTATCATTTTATCAGAATGGTCAGTTTGACATTTAATGTCCCTTTCGTGGTGCTGGGTCACATTTAGGATGAGGATGGTCAGGATGGTTTAAAACACATGTTTACTTTTCCCACCATGGTAAGGCGTTGTGCTTTTAGCTCGTTGCCAACGCAAGAAGTCGAATCACGCGAACGATGTTTGTTCTTCAGCTGTATTGGCTTCTGTGAAGTCCTCAGTCCTCCCTAATGATCATGATGGGCCTCCTCGCGACGACAATCTGTCTATCTTGGTTTTCCTTCCCAACACCGCTATCTCTTTGCTGCTCTCTCTCTCTCTCTCTCTCTCTCTCTCTCTCTCTCTCTCTCTCTCTCTCTCTCCCTCTCTCTCTGCGTATATCTGTATGACTGCCCCATTCTCCTTCCCTCTCTCTCTCTCTTTCTCTTTCCTTCTCTCTCTGTCTCTCTCTCTCTTTCTCTATTCCCATCTTATCCTTTAAAAAAAATTCTTCCTTAAAAGTGCTATTATTCTGAAAAAAATTGAATTTGTCTCCATTCCTTCTCTCTCAGATAGGGTTCTGGTTCAACAATGTTTGTATTTAGTATTTGGTATATTCTAGTCACAGAGACTTATCTCTGTGAAATTCGGACTGCTGTCCTCCGGAGAGCGCGTCGCCGCAAGTGCAGCGCCTACCCAATTTTTTGCTTTGTTTTGGGGGGTACTGGGTGAGGAGGGGGTCACTTGGAAAACCTAGCTATCAATTTGGCCAAAACAGGCAGCGGGATTTGTCCCTGCTCTTACCGACGTTCAACTGTCGTGGGATTTTTACGTGCGTAAAGCGCAGGGGTCAGACTAGCTTTAAGCACCCATCCGAAGGACTCGACGTTCAGTTCGATTTTCCTGTCAAATTTAAAAGAAAGGGCGAGGCCGGGATTCGAACCCGGGTCACTCACGTTAACCACTCTGCCACTTTTCTATTGACTTGTAGGCTAGTAGTATTTCTTCCTGGCATGAATATTTTGTCAGCTGCGCTGTCGACGCTGCGCGCGCGCGCGTGTGTGTGTGTGTGTGTGTGTGTGTGTGTGTGTGTGTGTGTGTGTGTGTGTGTGTGTGTGTGTGTGTGTGTGTGTGTGTGTGTGTGTGTGTGTGTGTGTGTGTGTGTGTGTGTGTGTGTGTGTGTGTGTGTGTGTGTGTGTGTGTGTGTGTGTGTGTGTGTGTGTGTGTGTGTAAAAACCGGGTGTGTAAAAACCGGGCTTCGAATCGACACACATAATCTAGTGGGGGTCTCTTTGTAACGATGTCGCTGTCGTGAGTCTTCTTGACAGATTAATGTCTAATTATAGTCGCAAACGTGGTGGTCTATTTTTATTAAGACACTAGCAGCTACGCCCCGCGCTCGTTTCGTTTCGCGGCATCTTTTCCCCGGCACAGGTCTTTAAAATAGCAGTTGCCAGAAGAGCACTTCAAAATGTCTCCCACTGTAGTCCATGTTTGCGGAGCCCCCTCGGCTCTCACTCTCACTGTGCTATTGGCCATTCAAAAATGTTTTCACTGCATTCCCATGTTACTGCTGATTATATGGCTACAGTAGTCTAATGCCAACGGTTTTGAAATTATGAGCATTTGTTTTCAGAGCCCCATCAGCTCTCACTCTCACTGTGCTATGTCTTCCACTGCATTCCTCTGTTAATGCTGATCACAAATATATATGGTTGTAGTGGTCTAACGCCAACGGTTTTGAGACTATGAGCGCTTGTTTTCGGAGCCCCTTCAGCTCTCACTCTCACTGTGCTATTGGCCCCTTCAAAATGTCTTCCACTGGGTTTCCGCTATGTTGATGATCATGAATATATATATATGGTTGTATGGGTCTAATGCCAACGGTTTTGAAATTATGGGCATTTTTATCCGGACAGACCGTCATCATGTAACAGCTTCAAGGTCAAATGTAAAGGTCAAGGTCAAGTGGCTTTTAAATGTCTCCAACTACATTCCTTAGATCATGGTGATCAAGAATAAATGTGGTTTTGTGGGTGTAAACCAAATGGTGTCCAAACAGGTAAAAAGGAGTTCAAAAATCAAGGTCAAGGTCATTAGGATAATCAATACTTTGCACCACACATGACCTTGAGGCACTCTACCAACCTGCCAACTTTGAAGCCTGTAGCTGAAAAAAAATGTGAAAGATATGGCCAAAACACCAAGTTGACACCTCCAAGGCCTATGTCCTTGACCTTGACCTTCATCGATACCCAATATTCCAAATCACCATTAGTCAATCCACCCTTGTCACAAGTTTGAACGTTGTAAGTTTATTATGAAATATATGGCCTCAAAATCAAAACGTTTTTCGGGTTTCAATGTCAAGCTTCAAGGTCAAGGTCACCACATTTATAGTGTTATTATGGGACCATTCCTGCACTGTGATACACCACCACACAAAATTTAAAGCCATTCTGTTTGCTGGTTCATGAGATAAATCTTGGACATGATATATATAGCGTAAAGAAGAAAATGTCGGTTTTGAATGTCAAACTTCAAGGTCAATGTTAGAACACCAACAATCTATGTTAGGGCGTCTTCTACTCAAGGTGAAACACCACCAAACAGAGTTTAAAGCGATTATGCCTAGTAAAAATGTGAAAGATATGGCTAAAAATCGAATTTATAGACCCTAACCACTTTCACGGTGTACCGATGTCGATGTCCTTGACCTTGACCTTGACCTTGACCATGACCGGTACCCTATATACAGAACTACCAAAAGTCAATGAACATACATACTAAATTTGAAGTCTGTAAGTCCAATGGCACAACAGAAATGGTCCCTAAACAAAATATTGGTTTCCAAGGTCATACGTCAAGGTCAATGTCAGTACGGTCAAATGTTTATATGGGACCATCTGTATACCACGATACACCACCACACAAAATGTGAAGCGATTCTGTTCAGTGGTTCATGAGTTACAGGGCGGACAGACACACACACACAGAAAGTCAGACATACTTTGAATTTTATTATATATGTATTAGCAGCAACGCCCCGCGGTTGCTACGCCCTACACTCGCTTCGCTTTGCGGCGGCTTTTCCCTGGCACAGGTCTTTAGAACAGCAGTTGCCAGGATAGCACTTCAGAATGTCTCCCACTCACTGTAGTCTATGTTTACGGAGCCCCCTCAGCTCTCACTCTCACTGTGCTATTAGCCCTTCAAAATGTCTTCCACTGCATTCCCCTGTTAATTATTTCCCGATGGCCCCTGCTGAGCAACGGATGTACCGTCAGCCGGCTGCTTCACCTAGCTTTGCAACCGTTGACGACGGACCGATTTTGGCATTTTTGTAAAAAAATTACGATACTTACTGCATTAGTAAGCGCATATTGCTATATGGATATATCTACAATAGTGGTCACGTGCCTGGTTGGCAGCTGTGCACTCGAGCTCCGAAAGTTTTGTTGCTTTGCATGTTTTGAGTGGTTGGTGAATGTTCTCTGTGCACTCATATTTTTCATCATGAATCTGACAAGATATTGGCAACTTTGTTTGGCGATTTTACCACCAAATATGCCGCTGCTGTTCAAAATAATGTTTGGACTGGCCTACTTGAATCTCGCGCTCACTTCGCCATTTTGCCCACTGACACGGATACAACACTCAGTGTGTGTCAACACTGCACGGGATTGCCGGTCCCTCGCTCAGATATACCAACCTGTGTGACTGCAGGTGAAAATCAAGTTTTCAGAAAATATTCTCGCGCTGATCTTTTAGCTTTCAAACCTGGCCGCCTGTCAACAGAAACCATTGCTCGTCTTCGTCAATTCAACATCGGCTTTCGTCTTCCGAAGTCAAAGAGACGATCTCGACGAGGCGGAAAGCAAAGACGTTTTCGCGAATCGAACGCCAAACCCACCACCCAGTTTCTATTGTCTATTCGCCTGTCTTGACACAGCGACACCCTTTCCTACGTCGAAGACCCAGTCCCGTTCAGTCTGCAGAGCCTGGTAACCCACCACCCTCCCCTCACGGACCAGCCAAGGCCTATTCCAGTGAAAATATCCACTTCCAGAACAAAGCTAGTACAAACACAACCTGGCAATGTACGATCAAATCTCATTCAAATCGATACAAATGGACATTCGCAGGAACCATCAAAGTTTTTAAAGGTAATGTCTTTTAATACACAGTCACTTGATTAGCGAAGGTAAATTCGATTTAGTGTTTCTGTCAGAGACTTGGTTCCAGCCCACCGGTGATGAAAGTGACATGGCAGCAGTGACACCCCCTGGTTTCACTCTGAAATCCTTCCCCCGCCACTCTGGCAGAGGGGGTGGCCTTGCTGTACTATTCAAAGACAATTTAAGTCCGAGTATCACAGTTGGGACAGTTGAAAAAATGTTTACATCGTTCGAAGCATGTGAAGTTCGTCTAACTGTCAATGGTCGTAAACTAGTATTTGTCTCTGTTTATCGTCCACCCCCAAACAAGAAGAACGGACTGACAAACCAACAGTTTATCAATGAATTTCCCACTCTACTTGAATGTTATCTTGCATGTGATGCTCTATTTCTTCTGGGTGATTTTAATTTTCACTTTTAATCAAATATTGACCCTCATGTTCTCTCTCTAAGACAGACTGGAGCATTTTAGTCTTGAGCAGCTTGTTAATGACCCATAGACGTGGTCATATCCTTGATTGGTTTGTAACTAACACCCATGATGTCGTTCATGATGTTTCTGTGACGGAACTTGTTTCTGACCATTTCCTTATTTCTGTCTCACTCAAGTTTGTAAAACCTGGTAAGTGCAAACGACTCGTGTCATCACGAAATATGCTTTGTTTGAGCAGTGAAGGATGACGTTGCCTCAGCTCTACCGTGAGAACAGTGATCTGGCTGAGCTGTACAATATTCTGCTTGCCGGCCTCCTTGATAAACATGCACCTTTGGTCCAGCGCATGATTGCTGACCGCAGTTCTGCTCCATGAATGTCCCTAGAAATCAAGCAAGCTAATACTGCCGAGCAGCACTGGCGAAAGCTCGGACTGACTGTTCTAAGAGAAATATATGCCCACCTTATAAATGTTGTTAATAGAATGATAAGAGATGCGAAGAATGCCTTTTACAGCGCAAAAATCGAAACATCCGGCTGTGTTAGGGAATTGTTTAATATCAGTAGTCAGTTGATGGGTGTGAAAGTGAGCTCAGTTCTACCAAGCTTGATTCCTGTTGTGTCCCTACCCGAAACATTTTTGGAGTTCTTTACCACAAAAATAGAACTCATACGACAAAACTTCAAGTCTGATAATGTTGCCGTTGAGTCAGAATCTTTTAACGGAACCCCTTTTGTATGTTTTCAACCAGTCACAAATAACAATGTAAAGAAAATCATTCATAGCATGCCAAAGAAAGCCTGTGATCTAGACCAAGTTTCATCTCCTCTTTTAACTTCATGTTTAGACGAAGTTTTACCAGTCATTACTGACATCATGAATGAATCTCTTAGCACTGGCATAGTTCCGCATTGTTTTAAAGGACCATACGCATCTCCATTCGGACCTAAAAACGTTCTGGAAAACGTTTCAGCATTATTTCCTACTACACATAGACACAGTATACAAACTGTATCTATGTAACCTACCTTTTATGTTACATTCTTCAAGATAAAGTGAACGCACACACTTTTATTTCGCAAAAATCGGTCTCCTGTGGCAGATTTGCCAGCTGCCATTGAATCTCACCAAAAATGGGATTTGTGCGATAATCCATTTGGCGTGACGTAGATTAGGGGAAATCAATACGGCACCTGTGACTGATGTTGAACTATTTGAAGACAAATGATTTTACCTGTTTGTGGCCCGTTTTTAATAATAGAACTTGTTGGGACACTTTCAGACCTAGCTTATGACGTAACGCTGTCAGAGGATACGTATTATTATTATTATGACGCTAAGTTGTACACCTTCAAGTTCCTCTCTTCTTGTTCTAGTCCAGGCGAAATTATAAAGTTTACCTTGTTTTGTGATATATTAGGTTTCTATGTTGATCTAACATGATTTGAGGGTGCTTAATCAAAATCCGTCCGAGGCTAAGTTGTAAGTGTTGGGCATTTTGAGTTATGACGTAATATTCAAAATGGCCGACATGGGACTCTAGAGAACTTTAACGTAATTATTTTGTATCTAATGCTTTTTTTGGTAAGAAAAATAGAATAATTTGCTGAAATGATTCAAACTATGTGAACTATATCCTATTTTAGTACTTATTAGCCCCCAGCCACTGCGGAAAGGGCTATCACGATATTTCGTGTCCTTTCATTTGCCTGGTAATTATCTTAAGAGCCATGTCACAGGATCACTTCGAATGTGTCTGCTACTATTTTAATGAAGCTGATGTGCCCCTAAGTATGACTTGTTGACCTTGGCCTTTGGCCTTGAGTATGTGATTTTATTGTATCAACTATACTTTTTCAACTTTTGCACTGCTGTCGTAAAATGTTTCTAAGCTAAGGTTTGTGGAGGATGCCTGTTTTATGCCTAAACCTTTCATCTTAAATGCTTGACCTTGAATTAGCATTGAATATTTCAACTTTTTGCTTTAATATATTTTAAATCATTGCAGTAACTGTCTCATAATTGGTACATGAGCTTATGGTTATATAGATGCTAACCTAAGTACCGATGACATCTCTAGCCTTCATCGTAACGCTTGGCCTTTGTTGTTAAGCGCCAAGCAGAACAACACTGCGATCAGTGTCGATATTATATTTTATTTTATAGGTTGGTAAATGACCAACATTTCATTGCACGTCGGCACTTTCATCCCACCTATAAATTGGTTAATGCACCAATTATGAGACCATTACTGCAAAGATTTAAAACAAATAAAAACAAAAAGTTAAAATATTCAATGCAAATTCAAGGTCAAGCATTTAAGAAGAAACGTTTAATAAAATGGGTATCAGGAATTCAATAGTCTCTATACACATTAGCTTAGGACAAAAACACCATAGCTTATTTTACCACAGCAGTGCAAAAGTTGAAAAAGTATAGTGGATACATTAAAATCACATACTCAAGGTCAAATGT
>CM065687.1:43424933-43434933 GCA_017654935.2 Phymorhynchus buccinoides | reverse complement strand
CTTTGATATTGTGGGAATTGAAATCGAGGTATAAACTGTCCGTGTCATTTTCTATGAGAAAGAAATCTTCTCTGGAAAAATATCGATCCAAAAAGTCAAAATAGAATTTGAGCATGAACAGTTTGGCATATTTGTACACACAAAAATCCAATGTGTATGGGGAGAGAAAATCAGATGCGTTTTCTTCTTAGTTTGATTTCGTACAGGTTGTCTTCAACTATAGCTGCGATAACGATACAAAGTGAGGATTATTGATGTTTTCAGCTGCTTCCTTTTCATTGCAAATTTGAATTCTTTTGAAGTTTGCTTCATAATAATAATAATTATAATAATAATAATAATGGGAATTTACATAGCGCTCTTACTATAAATATTTATCTGTTCCGTGTTCCTTTTTTGTATGTAAATAAGCAATATGGTTTGTGCATTGTGCGTGAGTGTTTGCATTTTGTCTTTGTTAGCAAGCACGTTTATGCCATATTAAGGAGTCGGTTATAAGCCATAAGCATTTGCTGACCGATCTGGCACATGACATGCAACACACACACACACACACACACACACACACACACACACACACACACACACACACACACACACACACACACACACAAACACACACACACATACACACACACACACACACACACACACACACACACACACACACACACACACACACACACACACACACACACACATACACACACGCATCACACACTTGAAAGAAATGTCCATAAACAAAAAGAGAGAGAGAGAGAGAGAGAGAGAGAGAGAGAGAGAGAGAGAGAGAGAGAGAGAGAGAGAGAGAGAGAGAGAGAGAGAAACAGACAGAGAAAGAGACAGAGACAGATGAAGAATGTACACAATGACATCATAAAGGACTCTGACGTCACTTTCTTGACTTTTTAAATGGCGTCAAGTTTGTTTTTTTCTATAAAAAAAAAGGCAGCTAAGTTTGATCAACTATTGTACACTATGTTATATATTATCTAGAGTACTAACAGGTCTGCGCGTTGGGTCCATGCATACCCCCCCCCCCCCCCCCCCCCCACCCCCCCCATCACCACCCTGTCTCTCTCTCTCTCTCTCTCTCTCTCTCTCTCTCTCTCTCTCTCTCTCTCTCTCTCTCTCTCTCTCTCTCTCTCTCTCTCTCTCTCTTTTTTTTGTTTATGGACATTTCTTTCAAGTGTGTGATGCGTGTGTGTATGTGTGCGTATGTATGTGCGGGCGCACGCACACACATGCGCCCGCGCACGCATGTGTATGTGTCAAATTGCCAATCGCTTTTCTTTTTCATTTTTTCCACCTTTTACGCTGCGATAAAGTCCGTCAATGCATGCTTGCCTCATGATGATTGTCATGTGCGCGTGTTACTGCATGGGTTTTCTTTTTTAAACAGTGAGTTAGCTGATGATATTTTTCTTTCCTTCAATTTGTGGTGTAGGGCCACAATTGTAGGATTGGTGTGTGACCACACAAACTAAGTCAGATTGAGAAGTGGGCTGAACTGCGCTCACTGTACTATAATTTTTGTGTTTGGTAAAATTGATTTTTGTAATCACTTCTTATTTGTATGGCCTAGGAAGTGGAGGCCCATCTTTTGTCTGTGTGCGTAGGGCACACGAGCTTACTAACGCATCTCTGTGAAGGGACCAGAGATTCTGGGAATGTATGCGAGAAAGTCTCAACCAGTAAAGCAAAATCATACTTTGCAACAAAGTGAGATGTATCCAGTTCGTTTGCCATACTCCACAGGCCTTCAATGTTAAACGAAACAAATTTCAGGGTGCGCTTTGTCACATTATTAGCTCCTGAAACCTGAGTTAAGTTACCGTCATTAATGGATACTAAACTATCATCATCAGTATCATTTATTTCAGAGTTCATTATGGCATTATCTAGAACATGTGTTTGGGGGGTTTCATGGTTTGGCATAGTATGAGTCATGATATTATCTAACATTTGGTGGGATCTAGCGCGGAGAGAGAGCGAGCGAGCGAGAGAGAGAGAGAGAGAGAGAGAGAGAGAGAGAGAGAGAAAGAGAGAGAGAGAGAGAGAGAGAGAGAGAGAGAGAGAGAGAGAGAGAGAGAGAGAGAGAGAGAGAGAGACAGTCAATATAGAAAAACATACGACGAGAGACAGACAGGCAGCAAAGGCATACACATACAGACGAAGACACATTCAGACAGACAAAGCAGAAAAGACAAACGAGAGCTCTAGACAAAGTCCCCCCCCCCCCCCCCTCACACACACACACTATATATAAATTATATATATAGGCCTACATACAGAGCGAGATAGAGAGACAATTGAGAGAGACAAAGGCATAGATAAAGACAGACAGTGAGCCAGAGACAGAGAGCCGCTATGGGCGAATAAGTTTTAGTTCCGTTTTTCACCGGAAGTAAAATTGGCGGCTCAATAGCCTGCATATAGCCACTGCCAAATGGGCATATCGTGTGCCTAGTTCTACTGAAATGATCTATCATAGCTCAAACGAACACTGTTTGGCGATCAATTATGATTACTGAAAAACACAAAGTGCATATAAATTGTCGTTTTCATTACTTGAACACCTCGAAATAAAGGCTGGGTTCCATAAACAACCACAAGGGCCCAGTTTAATGGATTGTTTTGACCCGAATCGAAAGCTCAAAACCAAATCTCGTTCTGAATTCTGAATTTGGATACGTAACCGTCAGCCAAAGGTGACAGCCAAATAGGGTGCCTCACAAAAGACAGTAAATTTGTGCCTAATTAGTCTTTGAATAATTTCGTGTATGTTCTCTATGTATGAATGAAATGTTCTCTTCTTGTTTTATTAATAAGTGGGGGTAGCTAAAGAATTTGAATTCCCTGAGTATTAATTGTCCGCACCGGTTGAAAGGAGTGATCGCGTTTGCTTGCGTGTTTGTATGCGAGTGATTGATAGTATGACAATGATGATAATGATGATGATGAACTTGTACGTTGAAGCTTACATTTCGCGGAGCAGAGCTCCACACACATTTAACTGTTAAAAAAAGGGGGGGGGGGGGGGGGCGAAGGCGAATATACTGTACAGCACATGCACACTATGTCCCTCCCACAATTAAAGTGACATGATAATTAAAGGGCATACGTCTCTGAAAAAAAGAGTGTGTGAGGATAGTTTTGCTATGACATGACACTGATTAGAAGCCTAAGGTCCTGCTGTCGTCTCCTACATTCCGTGTGCGGGTCAGTAATCCAAGCGTGCACGGGGGTGCTGACCCCTAGAACATGTACTTAGTTTAATTAAAATATTCAACACCTGTCGCTTCTCGTTCTGGCATTTCCCACTCCTATCCTTATTCTACCTCTTCTCATACATGATTAGATACACTGAATCAAGAACCAAATTATCCTACAAATCACTATGGCCAAAGTATGTAGTATTAATAATCACGTGCATATATGCATGTTTGTAATCTGTTAGGTGGGGGTGGGGTGAGAGAATTACTATAAAAATAAGAAGACAGTGACTTTTGGATTGATCAAGGAATGTAAAAGAATAAAGAGTTCAGATCTTGCGTTCAGTATTAATTCATCATTGTATCAATGAGTGCGGATGTGTAAGGTGATATGGTTAATACATGGTGTTAATACTGGTTTAAAATGGAATGTTCAGCCCAATTACCCACTAGAGTTCTGTCCAATAGACCTACTGCGTAAATCAAATCAGGCAGAGTGATCCGCGTTGGTAAGAGTGATCTCCCTTGAAATGTCTTACAATTTCCTTCATATTTTTACTTGCACACACGCACTTCCTACTTGCAGTGTGTGTGTGTGTGTGTGTGTGTGTGTGTGTGTGTGTGTGTGTGTGTATGTGTGTGTGCGTGCGTGTGCGTGTGCGTGTGCGTGTGTGTGTGTGTGTGTGTGTGTGTGTGTGTGCGTGTGTGTGTGTGCGTGCGTGTGCGTGCGTGCGTGCGTGAGCACGCGCGCGAGCGTGTGTGTGTGCGTGAATGTAGACAAAATTATGCACACAAAATTACACACTCTCTCTCTCTCTCTCTCTCTCTCTCTCTCTCTCTCTCTCTCTCTCTCTCTCTCTCTCTCTCTCTCTCTTTCTCAATCTTGAATAACTTGAATAAGAGGTTTGTGCTGTGTGTGCGTGTGCGTGAATGTAGACAAAATTATGCACACAAAAATTACACACACACACTCTCTCTCTCTCTCTCTCTCTCTCTCTCTCTCTCTCTCTCTCTCTCTCTCTCTCTCTCTCTCTCTCTCTCTCTCTCTTCTCAATCTTAAATAACTTGAATAAGAGGTTTGTGCTGTGTTTTGTGGTGTGTGTGTGTGTGTGCGTGTGCGTGTGTGTGCGTGCGTGCGTGCGTGCACACACACACCACACAAGTCTGTGTGTGCAACGCATAATTTTGTCTACATTCACGCACAACGCACGCACGCACGCACACAGACACACACATGCGTGCACACACAACCAGCAAAACCAAATGTCTCTCTCGATCTCTCTGTCTCTGTCTCAAGGTCAGACACACACACACACACACACACACACACACACACACACACACACACACACACACACACACACACAACACACACACACACACACACACACAAAAACACACCACAAACCTCTTATTTAATCTTCCTCTTATTCAAGTTATTCAAGATTGAGAGAGAGAGAGAGAGAGAGAGAGAGAGAGAGAGAGAGAGAGAGAGAGAGAGAGAGAGAGAGAGAGAGAGAGAGAGAGAGAGAAACTTGAAACTTGAAACTTGAAATACTTTAATGTCTTTAGGCCATGGGCACATAAACATTGGGGAGAATGGGGGAACATATATAGTAATACAGAAAAAGAAAAAAAAGGAAAACAAAGTATAAATTGCACGTTCTTGGCAATTACTTTCGATATCTACATAGAATAAACAATAAACTGGTTCAACACAAACACAAATAATACTTAACAATCAAAATCATTTCTTAGTTGAACATTAATGTTTAGCCTTCCAAAAATCGCTGTCTTTGTCTCATGGCGTGGAAGATATACTTGGAAACTAAAATAGAAAGTGTTTTACATTCTCCGTCAAGTAGTCTCTCCAGTGGAACATTGATTCCATTTGCCAAATATCTATTTCTAAGCTCTGAATACAAGGGGCAATGATACAAAAAATGCAGTTCATCCTCTAACATGTTTTTACACTTCGGACAATACGATTGTGTTACATCTATGCCATATCTGTTCATATTTTTGTTAATTGGTAATACTCCACATCTAATCTGAGTTAAAGCCACACGGAAGCAAACAATATCAATTTCATTTAAGTATGTACATAGTGCAAGATTGTTCTCAACCAAGCTGTATAGGCTGTATCTTTCTTTATCTCGGATTGCACCTATTCTTGAAAGAACATGTCTATTAAACGCTGCTTAAATTCACTTATAAACACATTAATATGTGCGACCCCTTGATTTAACCAGACTTGGTAGAAACCTGCATTTGAAAGCATTTCTGTCACTTCAGTAGCCCAGCATTATCCATGGATATCATCATTAAATAAGCTTGTTTAGGTAATCTATCATTATCCATAGTTAACAGTCTAAAGCAATATTTAATGCATCGCATACGTTAATTTACAAACAGTGGGTATCTACCTAACTCTCCATAAATCATTTTATTTGGCGTTTTCAATGGCAATCCCAAATATCTTTTGCAAGCTAATAAGTGTACTTTTTCAATGTGGTCTAACCTCTTAAAACCCCAAATCTCAGAAGAATACAATAAAATAGACTGAACTTTAGCATCAAATATTCTGAAAAATATTTTAGGTGACATTTCTTTACATTTTCTGAACGCTTGACAAAGCCAGTATAACGCCTTCTTTCCTTTTGCTACCAAATGATTTGTACCCAGTATGGTGGTAAAAGAGAATCCTAAGTAACAGTAAATATTAACAACATCTAATTCTTTTCCTTCATAAAACCACCTTTCTCGCTGTCCCAAATACCCTCCCTTCCTGAACACCATTACTTTGGTCTTATCTTTGTTAATTGTCAATTTCAAATCATCACAACAAATTTTAAGCGAATTTAACTGGGATTGTAAACCGCCGGGGGTTGTTGATATCAAAACCACATCGTCTGCAAACAACAGTATGAATAGTTCAAGCAAAGTAGGTAACATCTGTACACCATGGACACCAGTACTGTTAATATGATTTGCTAACTGATTAATAAAAAGGGAAAACAAAGTAGGGCTCATAACACAACCTTGTCGCACACCTGTAGGACAACTAAAGAAATCTGAAAATTCACTGTTCACACGCACACAAGAAACCAGAGACTCATACATACTTTTTAAAGCACTGAAAAACTTTCCTTTTATACCTTCATTATATATTACTTCCAATAGTTTATCATGATTTACCGAATCAAAAGCCTTTTTAATGTCAATAAAGCAAACATACAGTTTCTGTCTTCTTTTATTAAAGCAGTGGTCGACAGTGGAATAGTTTTTTCGAAATCCCGCCTGGTTTTCAACGATAGTATTATTTTTTTCTAACCAAGCCTGTTGCTTAAATCGATGTGTAGCATTTACATGAAGTGAAATGAGTGAAATTCCTCTATAATTGGCTGGCTGGTCATGGTCACCTTTCTTAAAGCCATTCTTGTCATTCCAATAATGACAATTGCTTTCGACCATTCTTGTGGGTATTCCCCGGAGTCAAAAACCTTGTTAAAAAGCTTGGTCATAAATTTAATAACCCTTTCACCTCCTGCTTTTAACATTTCTGGAACAACACCATCCAAACCCCATGACTTTCCATTATTTAATTTCCTCATTGCATCTGTAACTTCTTTTTCTGTCATTTCCTTATTTAGATAGAGATCACTTGCATCATTTATATCATTATCAATATTATTTCCATTAATATTACCATCACCACCTTTTTGGAAAACTCCTTGAAAATGGTTAAACCAGTCATCTAAGTTTATTTTATCACTTGCATTCGTTTTCAAATTGCTGTTACCAAGCTTCTTTATTTATTTCCAAAATTCTGCTGGCTTGT
Organism: Phymorhynchus buccinoides; assembly: GCA_017654935.2. Taxonomy (NCBI): domain Eukaryota; kingdom Metazoa; phylum Mollusca; class Gastropoda; order Neogastropoda; family Raphitomidae; genus Phymorhynchus; species Phymorhynchus buccinoides. The sequence continues at coordinate 43,427,877 of CM065687.1, read as the reverse complement.
TCACATTTGCTGCAAGAGACTACGGAATTCACGTTTTTTTCTTTTAAGCAATTTCTTGTAAGCTTTTCTATGTCTGACAAATTCTTGCCTATCATCCTTGACACATTCCTTCTTTTGTTGTTTGCTTTTCCTAAAAACTTTGAACAGCCTTTTGCAGTTGGCTTTTGCATCCCTACATTCTTGGTCATACCATGGTTTATTCATCTTGCCTGAAAATATATAACATTGTTTCACCATACAATCAGCGGCACTTTTTAAACAATTATTAAAAACCTCCAACGCATGATTAACATTATTGTCTAGTTCCATAGTGGCAGCTTCTAACACACTTGCAATCTTTTCACTATTAACGTTAGCTACAAACTCGGGTTCTTTCCCTTTATCCCAGACAACCTTCTTAGTAGGGATTGACTTACTATTTTCTGCTTCTCGACTAGGTGTCACATTAATATCAGAATGAACGCAAATTGACAGTGTAATAGGTAAGTGGTCAGAGTCTACCATCTCAGAGACAAACAAAGATTTCCAACAAAATTTGTACTGGAGCTCAATAGAAGCAATAAAATAGTCAACAACACTAGAACCTGCAACTGAAATGAACGTACAACTATCATCAAACCCAAACACATCAAGCCGTCAAAAATATTACAAAAGTCAATCAATTGCTCACCAAATAAATTCATTTCATCATCTTGTGAATGTCTCTTTACTATTTTGCTGATTTCATCCAAGTCTCTTTCATCATCAGATAAAAATAAAGTCAATATTCTTGTCAGCAGTCCTCGAGTTCACATATCAAGACATAAAAGTCATCAACGGATTCACGGAGATCCAACATACACTTTTCTAATAATTCTAAACCAAACCCGTTTTCTTCGACTTTCCAAGAGGGCGAATCATATGGAGGAGTGTATGTGGCAATGAAGAAAACATCTTTATCTGTGTTTAGAAGTTCACTTGATAGTTTCAAAATTACTGTATTGTTTACATCACAAGGCACTCTCTCAACGAAAGTCAAAAAACTTTTTTTAACCAACACCATTACACCCCCTGCATATCTTCCCTGTTTTGACAGTTTTCTAGCTTTAGATGGAAACATAAAAATCTACAAATGCACTCATCAATTTCACCATCAATAAAGGTTTCAGTTAGACACACAAAATCGTGTATTTGAATGAAGTTGACAAATGCTTTTTCTGTTAATTTTGACTGTAAACCGCACACATTATAATTAAGAAAGGTGATGCGTGACTGGGGTGTTTGATTTTGATTTTGCCGAAACTGGGGAATGTCTGTAGCTCGGTTTTGAGTGTCTCTTTGTTCGTGTGCCCGGCCTATTCCCTATTCATTAGTACTGCTTGCTGATGCGTCTCCTGTGGGAGAAAGTTCTCTTTGAGTGCTTTCATCTCTGCTGTGGGCGCTGTCTGTCCGCCCAATTCTGAAGGCGTCCATGATGCTGGTCTGGCTCAGGGTGCGCTGCTGCGCTGTCCGGGAGCGTAGAGCACGGCCATCATCCTGAACCGTTTTTCTTTTGTTGCTTAGAGCACGGCCATCATCCTTGTGTTTCCCGAACCGTTTTTCTTTTGTTGCTTGTCTGGCTCTGGGGCGTGAATGACGTGAGGTGAACTCCCCAGGTAGGATCTACTCCTCATCCTCTGGACCGTATTGTTCTTGTTGAGAATCGTTTGAGTCGTCCCGTTCTTCCTCATGAAGTTCCACACTTTGCTGCTCTGAGGGCTGGCCTTGGTTCGGTGTTTTTTTTGCATTGTTCAGGTTGTTGGTCAAGAACGTTTTGTTGTTCAGACTGACACTGCTTTGTTTGAACATTCCGATCTTCTTGATGTTGCAGACCATTTTCCTGTTGAGCGTCACGTTTTTCTTGATTCTGCGTATCACCCACCTGCTCATTTTCTTTATGCTGATTGACACTTTGATGCTGTTGCTGCTGTTCATGGTTGATTGGTGTCGCGTTGTTCCCTCTTACTATCTGTTGCTCGATTTGCTGACGAGCTTGTTGCTGTCTTGGTGGTTGTGGCTGGCTTTGCGGGGATCGTTCCTCATTTCTTAGAGAAGGTTGCTCCTTGCTTTGTTGGCTGTGTTTGTTTTTCTTTGCTTCATATGTTTGCTGCTTTTCGCTTTGATGGTTTTGAGTTGCCTTCTGCCTTGCTGAGTTTTGCTGAGCTTTTGAGCTTTATTCGCATGGTTAGGTGACCGACGTGGGGTTGGCAGGGCTCTGAATTCCTGGGATGTTTCCAAGAGTCTTTTGGGCGACGTTTCCTCCCTTTGTGCCAGGTTTTGTCTGTTCAAAAGTTGTGGCCATTGTACAAGATCTAATAGAGGGGACTGGTCCACTACTTGCTATCTCTGGTTTGAAGGACACGCAGGGAAGGGTCCTCTTCCTTGCTGTTGTTGAAGGGGAACAAATGGAAATGTTTGTCTTGCTTGATGAAGGTAGGGAGGGGCACACATGAAGGGATTTTGCTGCTGGTGAAACTGAGGGGGGTCACACGGATATCGTTCTTCCTCTCGGTCGGAAACATGGGAGACACTGTGTGACTGATCCTGACTTGGGTTAGATCCTATGGGGACCTGGCGAGACTCTGCCACTTCTTGCTGTTGGTGCTTAGAGGAAAATTGCCTTCTATGGCCGTCAGGTAAATCGACATCACGGGAAGACCAGTTTTTGTCGATATTTGCACTGGGAGTGAGGGAGTAGGGGAAGCCTTCAACGTAAACTCTTCCATTTCTGAATACTGGCACCTTTCCTTCGCTTTTGAGCTGCTGACTTGTCTCCCTTTGACGAACAGTAAGATCAGTTGTTACAAAATGTCTTCTTGCCGTAACTGCGCTCTCAGATCATGGTATCTGAGAATACCAACCTTGTCGTTCAACAGAAAACATACGATTAAAGGACGTGGCTGATTTCTGTATCCATGTTTTCCAA
>CM065687.1:43412433-43419933 GCA_017654935.2 Phymorhynchus buccinoides | reverse complement strand
AATATATAAAGCATGGAAAGAGGTCTAAATGTGATATATTATTATTTTTATAAAACAATTACTAAAACATCGATCAGGTATGTCTAGACAGAACTGTTAGGCAATAAATATTTGGCGTTTGGAGATCCAACTAACGCAGTCTGAACTCTGTGTCTTTGAGTTGTGTCCATTGCAAGACAGAAAGCTCTTCTCAGCCAAAGCGAACTCTATGGCTAAATATAATTAAGGAATAAACTTAGTCCACGAATAGGCCGAGATCGTTACCTTAGTATGTTTCAGAGTTCGGCCTTACAGTGCTGTTTTGCTTAGCTGTGCCTACTACTACTGTTACGAGTATACGACGCACGAAGAAGGCTTAACATGAGTTTACACACCCTCTATCTTTTGCCAAAGAAAACATCTGCACGGGAAACATTGACTAATGCATCGATGACTAAAACACAGGTACATCCGAAGATGAAGATGGAGACAGTTCCGAAGAGGTTGAAGATTGCGAGAACAGCGATACCGCCGTCTATGCCAAGGACGACAACTGCGCGCAGTACTATGACTGCAGCTCTATGGATGGGTCAGTCAGTGACGACCCTCACTTGCTGGAGTGTCAATTCCCGCTGCTCTTCAACCCAAACTCCAAGCGCTGTGAGCACTACTCCATGGTCAAGTGTGGGGACAGGATGGAACCCAAAGATGCCTGTAAGTCTGTTGGAGGTGGTGGTGGAGGGCTAAACCAATGAATGAAATAATAAGTATATTCGGTTTGAAAAACGTTAGATGCGTGGGGAGAGGCGTGGAGTAACAACGAGGGTACGTCAGCCTGAATTATAGAACGGGTGGACTTGCTGAGAGCATTTATGATCCAGTCTCGTTTTTGTGCTTTGACCAGAGCTTGTTTCTTTTTTTCCAATGTCATTCTTTCTTTCTTGGACAAGTTTCACCACCGAAGTATCTCGATTAAGTAAGTCATCAAATGGCATTGACAACAACTACAATATACAGTTATATTACAACAAATAATGAGCGTCACAAAGTTGATGCTGAATGTCTGCCGTTGCAGGTGAATACGTGGCTAACCAGTGCGATCGAGGCGCCATCTACTGCACCCCGTGCAACGTTCGCTTCCCGACCTGCAAGGACCAGCGGGACGGCCTCAACCCCTGGGTGGGGCGCGAGTACTCCGACCTCTACGTGCTCTGCCAGGACGAGCGCGCGCTCTTCAAGGGCAATTGCCGCAGTGACAGCCCCAACATGACCCAGATCTTCGACCCCGTGGCCCGGATGTGCGTGGAGCTGACCGAGGAGAACAGCTACCTGGGCGTGGACATGTTCAGGGACACGGGCGATGATGAGAGATCACTGTGACCTTAGAACTGGAATTGTGGAGGCAAGAAGAAAAGGTTGAAAACTGTTGCTCGTAATGGAAACAGAAACTGAACGTTAACATAACATGGAGAAAGGTTGTTCGTAAAGTTTGTATTTTTTAAAATGTACAGATATGCTTTCTTCTCATGGAATTATGCTAGAAATTCGAAGACAAGAAGAATAGGTTGAAGCAAACGTTGATTCATGTGATTGTGACTGGAACTCTGAGGGCATGTATTCATGAGCATATAAAGTTGGGAATGAATGCGAGGAATGTAATATATTGAAGGCTTGCAAGTTCATTTGTAAGGTTACATTTTGCGGGATTGCGGGTTTGATTTTAGGTTACCCTTCGCCTTGTTAGTTTTACTCTTTGATACAGGTACAATCTGTGATACCTTTGTATTGTACCCTTAGAATACACGTAATTTTTTAAAAAAGAAGAATACAATGCAAGGCTTTGCTAACAAAAATGACGGACAGTTTAAAACCATAATTATTGTTTTTGAAGATTAACATTGCAAGATATCTTTATTTTGAATAAATAATATGGTACAGCAAAGCCTTGAGTGTGGAAGTGGATGGTGTGTGTCTATGGTCTATGTGGAGGGGGGGGGGGGGGGGGGCGATCACAATTTATCTTTGAAAGATATATATGGACAATTGTTTAAGGATCAATGAAAGTGTCAAAGCTTTAGTATCTCTTGCCAATCGGATTCTGGATGTTTTGAAGCCCACAATTCAATCACTTCTAAAAATGATAGTTTTTTGTTTCTTTAAAGCATTGTGTTCAACAACGTATATTTATGCCTGAAGACAAAATTGTACCCTACCAAAAACGAACTTATCTCTTCCCGGATTAGTGTGTGTGAAGGGGGGGGGGGGGGGGGGGGGGGGGGGGGCACAAAACTGTTTGTTCCTCTCCAACCGCTTACGTATAGAAGACGTCGCAGACAATATGGCAAATACCCCGAAGAGTTAGGATCAATATGTGACAATGTACAGACAAGTTTTAACATGGGAAATCCGCATTGGAGGTAGTTTCCGATCTGTGGATCACGCATAGTGACGCTGTTGTTTGCTAATAGATAAGACATAACTCAACAAGATAAGAAACTAGCAAGGTCTGGCTGGAGCAGTGCAAACTTCCGCCAGGGAGTCAGTCAACACGGGTCACTACTAAGCTACATAAACGCTATAAACTCATGAAAGAATCGTTTTCCCTAGGATCGAGTTTTCAGATGATCTCGGCGCATTACAAAAATGAAAACCATGAATAGTTCCTACTGGCGCGCGAGTGTGGCCTGTTTCTTATATCTATGTCTTTGTCTGTCTTTCTCTCTTGCCAATACAATTGGTCATGTGTCATTTTGTCTACAACCTCTCCCCCCCTCTCTGTGTCTCTCTCTTTCCCCCCTCTATATTTCGTTTACACGCGTCTGACCACAACATAATCTGTATTAATTAAAGACGTCACATCTTTTGTCTTTTTTACCTATCCTCCTACTACATAGGCGCCCACACTCCACTTCTTAATTTGTTACTCCCCCCCCCACCCCCAAACCCCCCCAGCTTCTGCCCCACTATGCACCTTTCGCCCCCACTATCCCTTGTTTTTTCGTTGTCCACCCACACGCAGGATACACTTCAAACCCAACCTTCAGACCCCAAAATCCGACTGTAGGCTAAGTGTTGATAAATTAATCAGAAGGGGGGCGGACTGGCCATTTAACAAGACAAGACAAAACACACCCACACCCACACCTAGGGTGTTCACTGTCTTGCCTCATTCGACTGTATATAAAGAAGAGCACTTAGATTGTTCTTCCGAACAAAGAGCAAAAGCTCGCAACGCTTCAAACTACTGTGACGAAAGATCGATCAGACTTGGAATTGTTGAATTTGGTAAGTGGTTGGATAGTGACATCTGCTTGTTTTTTTGTTTTGTTTTTTAAAGTAGTTTCAGTTTTTGAGTTATGTTATATGATGCTCTTTTCTTTTCTTTTAAAATATGTTGGAATATATTTTTCTGTAATGATGTTTTTTTTGTGTGTGAATTAAATGACTTCAAGGCATAATTAAATTTTGTTCATTGGTGTTTTTTTAAAAATGTCGTTGCTTTCCAGATGCGGATTAATAGAAGTGGCAAGCTTTCACGTAGAGATGAATTGATGAAATGGAAAAGAAAAGATGTTTTATGGAAGGCATAGGTTATGTGTAGGTGAATTTTCTATTCGAAATGTGTGGGTTTTTTTTAATGAGGTTTTGCATTTTCATGCCTTTTTTTCTGTTTTTAAATTATGCCACGCGTCTCTTTATTTATATCCTGTACACATTTTTCCGGTTCACAAGTTTATGCATTCCATATTTACTTCTACATCGTCTTATTCTGTTGTTCTTTGCTAGTCGTGATGCTTTTGTTTTTGTTTTCGTGCAATACGATTCGGAGAATCCATTAAGTAGAAATGTTTGTCTCAACAATGTAGTGAACATTGCTGTTATTCAGGACAGAACTTACGGTAGGTTTATTTGATAAGATTGGCGGTGGTCAATAAAGGGCCAGCCACGCGTCCACTAAAATCGCACGACTGTGCGATGCGATTCGATCACGTGATCTCGATGCACCAATCACATTTGTTCTTGGAGACAACGTGATCAAATCGTATTGTACAGTCGTGCGATTTTCATGGACGTGTGTCTGGCCCTTAAGAGTTTCCTTCACCCATTTTTCCTTTGCTCATCTTTTTCTTCGTCCCTCTCTTTTAAAGAAATCTTCTCAAAATGTTTTTTGGTTTTTTTGGTCAATCATCTAAGCGCACAAACTTTGGCAAAGCTGCAGTTTAGTTAACCCATTCGTGTTCAAGGTTTTCAATCTCAATGAGTCGCTCTTTCGTTGTTTAAAAAAACAAACAAACAAGGGCATCGCCGAGCGGCAGATATGTCCTTTGCCGGCTACGCCCTGTATCTCCCTTGCCCCTCACATCTTAAGCCCCCGTCCTCCTTGTGTCCTTTGGGTGATGCACCTACACACCCTTAACGGGGTGCAAATCGTTTTCTGGGATGCACATCCTTAATTGGTGGGGTGTACACCCTTAACACTGAGAAACATGTCTGCCGCTCGGCGACATTTAAGCCCCACGTGGCACATTTTGTGCTACGATGTCTTTTACTTTGAGTATTAGACCCCCTCCTTTACCGGGATGTACACCCTTAACTCGGAGACATGTCTACCGCTCCGCTACATTGAAATCCCACGTGGCATAATTTGTACTGCAATGTCTTCTATTCTTCTTTTTACATCCCCACACAAAATTTGGAGTGATTGTATACATAATTTTACGAGATATAGGAGGGTACAATTGAACTAAAAAGCATCAAAACGCTACACTCACACAGGCACATGAAGATGAAATAAACAATTAACACGGTTAATAAAATCAAATTTTCGTCTTTAAAAAGACTTTCACGAGGTGAATGCAATACACTAAGCGTAACAATGACGGTAGTGAATGGATGACACATACTAGTACTATGACGTGATAATCTCATGACGATAGTGTTAAAGAAAATAATGAATGAAAAGACGTAATCTTCGTCATCCCCTCCTGTCCCTCTTCTATCTGTTTGTTTACCCCCCACGCTACCCTCTCTCTCCCTCTATCCCTCCCTCTCCTTCCCCATCTCCCTCCCTCTCCTTCTGTTCTCCCCCCTCTCGCCAGTTCTCTGTCTCTCCCTCCCTTTCTCTGTATCTTTATCTCTGTCTCTCTCTCACTCTGTCTATCTTTCTCTCCCCCCCCCCCCCCTCCCCCGGTAAAACGTAACAATGAACTAGTGAATGGATGACGCATACTAGTACTATGACGTGATAATCTGATGACGATAAGTTAAAGAAAATAATGAATGAAAAGACGTAATCTTTGTCATCCCCTCCTGTCCCCCTTCTACCTGTTTCTTTACACCCCACCCCACCCCACCCCATCCCACGCCACCCTCTCTCTCCCTCTCTCCCTCCCTCTCCTCTCCCTCCCCATCTCCCTCCCTCTCCCTCTGTTTCTCCCCCCTCTCGTTCTCTGTCCCACCCTCCCTCTCTCTGTATCTTTCTCTCTGCCTCCCTCTCTCACTCTGTCTATCTTTCTCTCCACCACCCCCCATCTTCTCTCTCTCTCTCTCTCTCTCTCTCTCTCTCTCTCTCTCTCTCTCTCTCTCTCTCTCTCTCTCTCTCTCTCTCTCTCTCTCTGTTTTTCTTCATTCCAGTGTTATTGTCACAGTAATATACAGAATGGAGGTAGCTTCAAATTATGAGCTATAGAACATTGTCGTTATGCTGCCAGAAGTCAGCTGTGCAGTCAGGCACCAGAAGCATCATCATCAGGGGTCAGTCAGTTAGACATCATGGGGCATCATCATCAGGGGGTAGTCAGTTAGACATCAGGGGGCATCATCATCAGGGGTCAGTCAGTTAGACATCAGGGGGCATCATCATCAGGGGTCAGTCAGTTAGACATCATGGGGCATCATCATCAGGGGGTAGTCAGTTAGACATCAGGGGGCATCATCATCAGGGGGTAGTCAGTTAGACATCAGGGGGCATCATCATCAGAGGTCAGTCAGTTAGACATCAGGGGGCATCATCATCAGGGGGTAGTCAGTTATACATCAGGGGGCATCATCATCAGGGGTCAGTCAGTTAGACATCATGGGGCATCATCATCAGGGGGTAGTCAGTTAGACATCAGGGGGCATCATCATCAGGGGGTAGTCAGTTATACATCAGGGGGCATCATCATCAGGGGTCAATCAGTTAGACATCATGGGGCATCATCATCAGGGGGTAGTCAGTTAGACATCAGGGGGCATCATCATCAGGGGGTAGTCAGTTAGACATCAGGGGGCATCATCATCAGAGGTCAGTCAGTTAGACATCAGGGAGCATCATCATCAGGGGGTAGTCAGTTATACATCAGGGGGCATCATCATCAGGGGTCAGTCAGTTAGACATCATGGGGCATCATCATCAGGGGGTAGTCAGTTAGACATCAGGGGGCATCATCATCAGGGGGTAGTCAGTTAGACATCAGGGGGCATCATCATCAGAGGTCAGTCAGTTAGACATCATCAGAGGTCAGTCAGTTAGACATCAGGGGGCATCATCATCAGGGGGTAGTCAGTTAGACATCAGGGGGCATCATCATCAGGGGTCAGTCAGTTAGACATCAGGGGGCATCATCATCAGGGGTCAGTCAGTTAGACATCATGGGGCATCATCATCAGGGGGTAGTCAGTTAGACATCAGGGGGCATCATCATCAGGGGGTAGTCAGTTAGACATCATGGGGCATCATCATCAGAGGTCAGTCAGTTAGACATCAGGGGGCATCATCATCATCAGGGGTCAGTCAGTTATTCATCAGGGGGCATCATCATCAGGGGTCAGTCAGTTAGACATCAGGGGGCATCATCATCAGGGGGTAGTCAGTTAGACATCAGGGGGCATCATCATCAGGGGGTAGTCAGTTAGACATCAGGGGGCATCATCATCAGAGATCAGTCAGTTAGACATCAGGGGGCATCATCATCAGGGGTCAGTCAGTTAGACATCAGGGGGCATCATCATCAGGGGTCAGTCAGTTAGACATCAGGGGGGTCAGTCAGTTAGATATCAGGTGGCATCATCATCAGGGGTCAGTCAGTTAGACATCAGGGGGCATCATCATCAGGGGGTAGTCAGTTAGACATCAGGGGGCTCAGTCAGTTAGACATCAGGGGGCATCATCATCAGGGGTCAGTCAGTTAGACATCAGGGGGGTCAGTCAGTTAGACATCAGGGGGCATCATCATCAGGGGGTAGTCAGTTAGACATTAGGGGGCATCATCATCAGGGGCTAGTCAGTTAGACATCAGGGGGCATCATCATCAGGGTCAGTCAGTTAGACATCAGGGGGCATCATCATCAGAGGTCAGTCAGTTAGACATCAGGGGGCATCATCATCAGGGGTCAGTCAGTTAGACATCAGGGGGGTCAGTCAGTTAGACATCAGGGGGCATCATCATCAGGGGTCAGTCAGTTAGACATCAGGGGGCATCATCATCAGGGGGTAGTTAGACATCAGGGGGCATCATCATCAGGGGTCAGTCAGTTAGA
>CM065687.1:43372433-43407433 GCA_017654935.2 Phymorhynchus buccinoides | reverse complement strand
GAGGCTACACTTCAAATTGAGGCCGCTCTTTAAAATGATGTATTTTAAAAGCGTACAAAATAATAAACATACGTAATACAGACACAACACACATGACGAGTATGTGGTGCTTCTTTTGATGAGTATAAGTAGGATACATAGTTTTAAATGTTTTCCAAAAGATATAAAAAGTTACGAAATGGTGCAGAGATAACATTCTGGTTTACAGATTAAAATTATTGAAAAGCCAGGGGAGGTGATTCATGATTGGAGTGGTAAAAATAGACCGCGTGCCACAAGCTATTGCGATTTCGCGCTTGTTTAAAACAAAGTGAGTCTATTGTATCGTACATGTTCGGTTGTGTGTCTGTGTGTGTGTGTGCGTGTGCGTGTATGTGTGTGTGTGTGTGTGTGTGTGTGTGTGTGTGTGTGTGTGTGTGTGTGTGTGTGTGTGTGTGTGTGTGTGTGTGTGTTGCGTCCGTGGCCCCGACCTTTAACCTTGACTCAAACCTTAACGTTGTCATTTCCTCTAAACATATAAGGCGTTAGAGGGTTAAAGTTAGCAGGATACTTGATTTTGACGTGAGCCTTCAAGTCACGACGATCAAAGCAGTCAGATACATTGATAAAGAACAAAATAAAGATAATCCTTTGTTGCAGAGATTACTGTTGTGCAACCTTTAACCTTGACTCAGTCACACTCTTCAAACTAAAGAAGACTCTCACTCTCCACTGAAACTTTAACGTTGTCGTTTTCTCAAAAAAACATAAGATGTTAGAGGGTTAAAGTTAGCAGGATACTTGATTTTGACGTGAGCCTTCAAGTCATGACGATCAAAGCAGTCAGATACATCGATAAGGAACAAAAAAAAGAAAATCATTTGTTGCAGAGATTACTGTTGTGTTGTACCGAGTAAGAGATACTGGAAAGAAGACTCTCCATTAGATATACAAAAACGCTCTTTAAAAAGAAACACAAGACTTCAGGTAACTTATATTTTCTGTAACAAATGGATGTACCGAGTGTGTGCGTTGACGGCCCGCTTGTTTCGTTTTATTTGCGCCTTTGAATTTGACAACGGTTGTCCGTGTTCATTCGCACATCATCTCTGCGCATGCAATACTTAGCCTATCGCACTTCCGGCAACAAGGCCTAGGCCTAGAGAATAAGAGATCACGCCTTACCTCATAATCAAGACGACGTACCTAACATTTAGCCCACATTCATTTCAGTCTTGAAAAACCCCCCAGAAAATCCAGTGTTCGTCGATTTCACTGCCTTCGACGTACGAATCCTTTGTTAGGCCAAGACGATTGATCACCATGTGCAAAGACTGCACAGGGGAAGATAAACATAGATGAGCTTGCTGGCTGTGACCTTGACCTTTGCTTTGTGGCAGAGGGGGGGGGGGGGGGTGAAATTAACGAAACGAAAATAAAATATTAGGACTAATATAAAATATCTTACAGAAATGTAGATGATGTGGAACAAGTTTTCATCGCATGAACAATCAGTTTAAAACAGTAACAGATCAGGAGTATGGCCTTACGAATTACGCAACTTCAATTATTAATTTTCTAAGAGTAAGATATTCAAAGATATTCTAAAAGGGTCTTTGCCTACAGGCAAAGACTGTAGGCCTACTACAGGTGTCCGTAGACTCCCCTTACCCAGGCGGGGGGGGGGGGGGGGGAGGGGGGGGAGGGGGAGGGGGGGGGAGGGGAGGGGGGAGGGGAGGGGGGGGAGGGGGGGGGGGGAGGGGGGGAGGGGAGAGGGGGGGGGGGGGGGGGGGGGGGGGGGGGGGGTGGTTGGTCACTATGTTTTTTTCTGAAAGCTTGGTCAGTATGCTTTTCAATTTTACTTGTTTGCCAAAAATAAAAATAGGGCTCCACTATGTTACATGCGCATATATAAACATACATATAACTAAATTTTAAAGAAAGGGGTAGGGGTAATTTAATGCACAGAAATAATTTAATTTACACAGTAAAATTAAAAATTAATTCTGTTTTCAGATGCACAAGTGTCTACATAACAGTATTCTCTCTATACAGGCATGGGAATTGTCATGGGAATTCCCATGCCTGCTATAGTAATAAAAATCAGACGTGAGCCTTGAAGGCTAGAGAACGGGTGAACCCCAGTTCTGGCTCAGTACCTAAAGAACTTGTTTTAAAACGTGCAGTATTAAACATTAAGAATACAGATGACCGATGTTTTATGTGGTGCGTTCTAGCTAAACTCCATTATGTCAAAAAGAACGCAGAAAGAGTAACAAATTATCAAGCTTACATAAATGAATTAAACTTTAATGGAATTGACTTCCCTGTTAGTGTAGATAAAATTGATCAGTTTGAAGAACAAAACAAACCTATATCAGTTAACGTCTACACATGGTCATCAGAAGAAAACCTTAAACCAATCCGTGTTTCAAAGAACACTCCTCCATTTAGTAATGATCCCGATAAAAATCATGTTGATCTACTCTTACTAAAAGATGAAACAAAAACACATTACCATTATACATTAATTCGTACAATGAGCAGACTTATTCAGTTTACTTCAAAAGATGGGCATAAACAAGAATTCTGTCGAAGATGTTTACAGAGAATGCCAAGTATTTATGCAGCAGTTGAACACAGAAAACATTGTAGGTCATCTACTGACTGTAATACTGAACTTATTACTCCGAAAGAAGGAAGTAAGGTGTTCTTTAAAAACTGGAAGAAACTGCAATTAAGTCCTTATGTTGTATATGCTGACTTCGAATCTATCATCGTTCCGTATCAAGGTCCAGCCCCAAAAAATCTTCCTAAAACTGTTTTATTGAACAACCATCAAATCTGTTCATACGCATTTATTGTTGTTAGATCAGATGGGAAACATTCAACACCTGAACTTTATAGAGGACCTGATGCTGCAAAAATCTTTTTAAGTAGAATGATGAAACTACGAAATGTACTATCTAACCAACTAAATTTATTAGATTTAATCATGACACCTGAAGATTTAATTCAATTTGAATCAGCTACTGAATGTTGGATTTGCGGAAAAGGGTTTGTGGAAGACTCCCCTGACTGTCCAGACATCTATAAAGTACGAGACCATGATCACATTAGTGGAAAATTCAGAGGAGCAGCACACAACTCCTGTAATTTGCAGTTAAAGTTTGAACCAAAGACTTGGAAACTGCCTATATTCTTTCACAATCTACGTGGATATGACTCTCATTTAATTCTACAAGCAGTTACTGATGAATTTAGAACCGTCAGTTGTATAGCTCAGTCTTCAGAAAAGTACATGACATTTACATTAGGTCAATTGTCTTTTTACGATTCATTACAACATCTGATGGGATCACTAGAGTCTTTAGGTCAGTCACTATCCAAATGCACTATAACAGAAAAATACTTTGATCCAGCACTTGTTCGAAAAGGAGTATACCCTTATGAGTACATGAGTAGTTGGGAGCGGTTCGACGATTTAAAATTACCTCCCAAAGGTGCATTCTACTCTAGTTTAAAAGGAAAAGATATAAGCGGCTCTGACTACAACCATGCTCAGTCAGCGTGGATTAAGTTAAAATGCCAGACCATGGGAGACTACCACGACGCCTATTTAATGGCTGACGTTTGTTTGCTTGCAGATGTATTCGAGAACTACAGAAAAACGTGTATAAAACATTACAGTCTAGACCCTGCTAATTATATCACTGCTCCTGGTATGAGTTGGGATGCTTTCTTAAGATTTACCAAAATACAGATTGACTTACTCTCCGATCTACTAACTCTCCAGATGATTGAAGACGGACTACGCGGGGGAATCTCTATGGCTTCACACGGTTACTGCAAGGCCAACAACAAATACTTAGACGACTACGATCCTTCTAAACCATCAAATTATATCATGTATTTAGATGCAAACAATCTCTATGGTTGGGCGATGTGCCAGTCACTTCCATTACGTAACTTTAAAATGTTTACAGCTCCTTTTAATTTTAATATCGCAGAGTTTTTGCAATGGCTTTTAAAATTACCAGATTCTTACGAAACAGGATTTATTTTAGAAGTCGACTTAGATTATCCGGATGAACTCCATGACCTGCATAACGACTACCCGTTAGCAGCAGAAAGACTTCAAGTGGGAAATGACCTCCCTAAACTTGTGCCTAATCTACATGGCAAAAAAAAATACGTCTGTCATTATAGACTCCTACAATTCTATTTACGGCATGGATTAAGACTAACAGCAGTTCATAGAATCATTTCGTTTAGTCAGGAGAAGTTCATGGAACCGTACATAATGAAGAACACTAATCTTAGAACACTAGCTACTGATGCCTCAGAAAAAGACTTCTTTAAGCTAATGAATAACAGTTGTTTTGGAAAGACTATGGAAAACCCGCACAAACGTAAAGACGTTAGATTAGTTACCCAAGAAAACAAAGCAATCAAACTAACTTCAAAACCCCATTATCAAGACTTCAAAAAGTTCCATGATAACCTTTACGGTATAATGATGAAGAAAATTAATGTGAAGCTAGATAAACCAGTCTTCATTGGGTTTGCTGTTCTTGAATTGTCCAAACTATTAATGCTAGAATTTATATACGACTACTTTAAACCACTCTACCCAGACTCTAAAGTACTCTACACAGACACGGACTCATTTATTCTAGACATTCCGACTGAAGACTTTTACAAAGATTTAGAGACAGATTCAGCAAAAGGTGTTGACTCCTGGTATGACACCTCTGACTACCCAAGTAAATCTCCTTTACACTCGAATGTAAATAAAAAGGTGATTGGCAAGATGAAGGATGAACTGAATGGAACTATAATCAAAGAGTACGTTGGCCTGAGAGCAAAGATGTATTCAATTGCCAGTCAAACTAGTGTTATTAAAAAAGCAAAAGGAATTTCTAGACCTGTTGTTCAAATGGTCATGACGCACGACAACTATAAAGAAGCACTGTTTGACTCCAAGACGTTTTATCATGACAACATAAAAATACAATCTAAGTTACACGAGATAAACACAACAGTTGTAAATAAAAAATCACTCGACTCAAACAATACAAAGCGTGTGTTTAAATCACCTGAGTTTTCCTTTGCAGTTGGACACTGGAGGACTAACTGTCATAGTCAGTAGACTTTCGAAACTTGAAATCATATTGAATTGAATAAGCACCCTTTGGAGTTCTTATTGTTATTTCCCTAGAACAGATTTTAATGTGTCGTTTATTTTTTTTTCACATTCTTTTTTTATTGCTTCTATGTCTTGCGGTTGTGAAAAACTTGCTCTTGATTTTTTTTGAAGTTCAAACTTTTGCATTTTGTAGTCGTTGTAGTCTGCTTGCAATCTATTGAACTCCTCATCCGAAATTTGAGAGTCTTGCAAAGCTTTACTGATAATCAATCGAAATGAACTAAGTTTTGCCATTATTAATTGAACCATGGCTGTATGCTTTTGAAGTTTTATTTTTATTTTTTTGTTGAAAGCAGACGTACTGATTGAAAACACCCCCAGCGTCAGCGATACACAACCTAGAGGCAAAGCTACTACTGATCCGATCCCTGTCGCTAACAACCCTACAGAGCTTCCTGCTGTTAAAGTACCTAGAGTACCAAATCCAGTATTTAAGTATGTTATTGAATTAAGCAAACAAGAGTACCTTCGTTTGGTTCTGTTATAGTTAGTGAGGTCTTTTTCCAATTCTCTTTGTATTTCAGTAATCGAGGACAATCTGAACTTTCTGATTTCAGGATCATCACCACCATCAGTCTTTTCTTTGTCAGTATCTTCTTTTGGTATTTTTGGATATACTGTAACGGACATCTTTTTATATATAAAAAAAATTTAACATTTAATTTGCACTTGCTATCATTTTAAGAAGATCATCAGACAAAATGCTTTCAGTGTAATAAAACCCAATGAGATCTAAATTAGTAACATTAATGTACGTTAATTCTTTAAGATTGTTTGGATCAACACTCAATATAACTTTATCGCTGGTCGACACTGCCTTAATTTCTTCACCACGGTTTTGAATAACAATAGTACATCTTACTGATTCAACATCCAAGTTTTGCCAAGAAATAAGAATCCCTTTCATTAGGTTGTCGCTAACACCAACAGGTAGGGAATCAGGGTTGTCTGCTCTAACAGAAAGTTCAAATATCATAGTAAATTCGTCTGCTAAAGCCATTTTAGGAATGAACTCTAATTGCGTGGATGAATCTTTTGTCACTGTCTTTTTTCTATGCAGCATGTACTGTCTCTTTTTATAAGGTTTGATTGCTATTTCTCTTCTGCTGTTGTTTTGAGGAATCAGACTGACATGCAACGGTCCTGAGTTAAATGATTTGCGAAAGTGTTTGTCATTATCAAAGAATGTAAACGGGCTTAAAAATTCAAACTTAATTTCCCAATCAACGAATGGAATTAAATGCCATTTGTTATCCCTTTTCTTAACAACTTTATATTCAAACTGGCCAACATTGTCAGCTACTACATTACGCAGTTGCTCTAGTTTAGGTACTTTTTTATCACTTACTTCTGCACGTTTATAATAGCCGTTGTTTGTGTACTCAAACCATACAGCGCTCCTATCTCTCCATTTAAATCAAAGTCTTCTGTGTCCGCTAGGTCCTTCAATTCTAAAGTTGCGCATCTAACAGGGTCAAGCATAACCGGTTGATCTGGTCCACGCGACATTGTTTTAAACTAAATTATTTTATTTCTAACAAAGCATTCAGGCTGTCGCACTGAACTTCTTTTCCTTTTTTGTCAGTTATTCTTATTTTTAGTGAATGGTGAACCCCACAAATTAATTCTTTAAACTGTAATGTGGGAAACGTAATAATTTCGTAATCACAGTATGCCGCTTTTGCTGTTGGAAGAACTCTTAACACAGTAGACGGCTGGTTATCAAATAAGTTGTCATCCGTACTCAGGATATCTAAATGAAAATATAATAAAGAATGTATTCCGAGATTCAGAGAGTGTTCTCCTTTAAAAGAGGTTTTATTTTCTGTGACCGAAAAGCTGTGTATATCTTGGCCACCGGTTCTAAACCCTAACATTTTTGCTAGTTCTGGTGCAAAGTAGTAACCTACTCTCTCTTGCTCTTTGAAGATTAACGTTACTTTTAAATTTCCCTCATTAAGTTTTAAAGTAATGTCATAATCACTTAAAATCTCTTTTAATGAACAAAAACCGTAATAACCGTCTGGTATAGTCAGTTCGCTTATCGGCTGTCCTCTATCATCAATTTTTCTTATCCAATTGTTCTGTAAGGTTTTGCTTATGTTAATCCATTTAACTTTGTAATAAATTTCATGGAGCGCTACTTTTAGAGAACCATGATTTTCAATAGGACATTGTAGTGTTATTGGCTCGTCTTGATCAGTTATATAAATAAACATTTTTATTGCGAATATATAAATGAATGCTTTTAAATATAACAAAGACGTTAAATATGCAGTTGGATCATATAACCCTAAAACTATAGCTGTTGATTCAATAGTTGTTGCAGTGGGAGTTGATTCTTTTGAGGTTAAGGTCAGTAATCCATTAAACCATTATTTAAATCCTAGTGTCAAACATGATAACATCGCAAAGGCATGGTTTAGTCATCCAATGCAGTTTTATCAAAACCAGTTAAACTTTGCTGTGTTTTGCGCAACAACAGGGTGTGGTGTTTCTTTCGCTGATCACTTAAATCATCCTGGAGTCATGGTAAAAGCAGTTTACAGATTTCATTTCTATTATACTTTCAAGCGTATTTTGTCTGAACTGCATGCTCCATTACCGAATGATTCTACTTTTAATCCGTTCAACAACAGAATTGACTTGAAGGCCTTTGAACGGATTTGTAATGAGTTTAACATTAACTTGAATACAGACTTTAGGCAAAAGTTAGATCGTAATCATGGTTTGGGTACACTTTATTATTGGGGTGTGCACAGAAAGTATAACTATGATTGGAATCCTCCTTACACGTCTTTTTCTTCAGGTACGACCGTTCATCTGGGATCTATTCAACAAAAACATAAAAACGCTTGGTCAACATTTATTCTTGATACTTCTGAAGGACTGACAAAGGCGGGAATAGAACGAGTAAATGATTCTATTCGTACTTACGTGTGGTGTTTGCTGGGATCTCAAGCGCAAGTTAAATCTGAGATAATGGATCCTTCTACTGGGTTTGATGCACAAAAACAGTATTTAGCTAATTTAGAAGATGCAATCAATTCTACAGTTGACCTCCCAGCTAGCATTAAAAGGTATCAAGACGTTTTAAGATTTGCAAGATCAAAAGTAGACTTTGCTGTTGGTAGTGGATTATACATGCTGCCCTCTGATCTTAGACTTCAAATAGGTGTAATTGAAAACTATAACAACGAAATCCTTATAGCAGGAGACGGCCAAGCAATCGGTAAAAACAATGATCTAAATTCTGAAGTTGCTGCTCCATCAAGTGCACAACAAACAATTCCAATAAAGAATATGGCTGATTCAAATTCAACGAACTTACCAACTTCAATTAAATCAACGAACTTACCAACTTCAACGAACTTAACTGCAACTGATAATCATGAAAATGAAAAAACAGCATTAGTTCTTTTTTTAACAGCGGCTGGTCTAGTTTATTTTTATTTTACTAAAAAGTAATCCTACAATCATAACTAGCAGCAACCATAAATGTTCCGCCATAAAACCAACTACTTTGCTTGCTGTAGAAAAAAGCCAACTAATTATTCCACCTAATATTCCTGGTATAGCGTCTAGAGCTTTTATTCCTAATTTTTTTAATAGATTCTTTAAATGATCCAGTTGTTTTTTAATCCAATTCTTATCGCTTGATGGTGGGCCAGGAGCTGGCGGTTGAGCAGCAGCTCCTGATCCTGACCCGGTTAAAGCAAACACTAAAGTAGAGATTGCAAAACCTAAAGCTGTTAAAACACTAGCAATCGTAACACCCTGCTCTCTAAACAATGTTTTTATTCGTTCAGCCAGCGTTGTATCTTCATGTAAAATTCTTTGGATTGTTTCTTTTATTCTGCTGACTTGACTGCGGAGTTGTTCACGGTTTGTCGACAGTACTTCTAGTCTTGCAGCTCTTTCTAACTGAAGATCATCTAGTCTTTGTATGATTCTGTCTTTTACGTCTTGTCCAAGGTTACCGTCATCAGCTTCAACCAACTTTTCTTTTTCTTTCTCAATGTGAGCATCCAGTTCGCTTAACTTTGCTGTATTATTTGTTAACTCGCCCCTAATAGTTTGTAATGATTCATTAAGAGCTAATAGTTCCCTCATTGGTAAGGGGGGCTCATGTACTGTTTTTAAATGGGTTTCTTCATCCTTTGAAGTCATAAAACTAGTTTCCAATTCTATTATTTGGTCAGCAGTTATTGGTAAGCCGCTAAAAGGAATCGATTGAAGTTGGTTATCAGTTGGCAGCCTTTCTAGCGTTTTTTGAAGAGCAGAAACAGTCTGTGTGCTTATGTACGGGGCGATCCCCAGTTGCCTTAGCACGCCAACACCAAACCTGCTACGAAGACCCCTCATTGATAAAAACAATGAGGGGTTTTTATCGTGTGTAAATTTGTTTAATGCCCCTTTTTTATCCTTCACAAGTAAATGCCCCCCAGGAGCCAAAACATAGTCATTAGGGTCATAAAGATCGGATAAATTTTGACCAATAAATTTGCGAAAAGCCATCACTTTCATTTTTTTTAGTTCACGACGATTTTCGCTTTCTATATTATCCTTTATTCTTTCATCTATACTAACAGCAGGGGTTGGTTCTGCTTCATCTAGTTCATGTCTTAAAGATAGTAGGTTATGACGGCGAGATAATAAAGGAATATTTTCACTCATGTCATCTCCAGCTTCATCATCAAAATCATCATAATCGAGGTCTGGTTCTATTCCTGCCATGTTTTTATTTATAATTATGTTTTTATTTTATTTCTAAAAAAAAAGAGATGTCACAATCATACGGAACAATTCTTGATCCATACAGACGGTTAAAAGAACCACTTGGTGTTAAAGGAACCAGGCAGAGTATCGTAATAAGTAATAATCCTTCAACTATCGACCAAAGACAAATATTATCAGTAAGATTTCCTAGTCTGGGGAGTAATGAAGTCATTGTGCCAGGTACCGCACGTCTTGCTTTTAAAATAGAACTGGAGTCAGCGACGGATCCGAACAGAACTTTAGTTGCTAATCTTGGTAGAGCGATCGTTAGTAAGATTACTATTAAACTTGAAGGGAGAGAAGTAATGTCATTAGATAACGCAGATGTCTTTTTGTGTTATTGTGACCTGTGGCTCACACAAAATGAAAGAAAAGATCGAACTTATCAAGGAATACAGGGAGATAATGGTATAAAACATAGAATTAATGCTGAAGACAAAAAAGATAGCAATCAAGATGCGTTGGTTGCTCAAGTTTATGGTAATCGATTTTATATACCTCTTGACTTCGAGCTGCTAAACACGCACTCCCCGTATTATCAGGGTGCTTTACAAGATAGGCTTATGTATGAATTAACTTTTAATGATTACAGCCGGGTTATCAGATCAGCGACAGATCCTGATGCAAAATATAGTATTTCAGACATCACATTAGAGTTTGATGTTGTTCGTCATCAAGAATTAGCTCGGTTGATTTCCCAACAATACCAAACAAGATTAGCAATATACTACAACAGAATTTTAAATCATAGTAAAATACCTAAAAACAAATCAGACACAATTTGGAACATCGATTTGAATGTATCAGCAAGGTCATTGAAAGGGATTTTGTTGCTGTTTGAGGAGTCCAAAAAACCTTTTAGCAGATTAAGCGAGAAGTTTCATAATCCTAAAATAACTAAACTAACATGTACGATTGAAGGACAACCGAATCAGTTGTTTGCAAGCGGTCTTCTACCTTATCAGCATTTTGATGAAATACGAAAGCTGTTGGGTGGAGGTGGTCGGCAAAGAGACCCGGCGGCTGATTTAATTTGCAAAGACCTCCATCTTCATGATGTCAGACTTGAAGATTATTTATATTCGAAGTATGCGTTGTGGCTAGATCTTAGAACAACAGAAGACAACAAACTACATGGCAGTGGAAGAACAGTTGGTGATGGGTCAGGAGGAATAAACATTCAAATCCACAAAGAAGCAGAAGAGAGTAAGCAAATATATATTTATGTATATTTACTATGCGATGCTCAGCTGAACATTGAAGACAACAGATTAAAAGATATTGTGTATTAAAATAATGGATTTGAACAGTTTAAATTTCCTTACAAAAGAACCTCATTGTGGTTTATTTTGTGGAATGACAGGCTGCGGAAAAAGTGTGTTCGCTTTAGATTTAATACAAACGGTTTATCGTAATCACTTTGAACACATAGTAATATTCTGTACGACTTTAGAATACAACAAGTCTTATAAAGAAAGAAAGTTTATTTGGGCAGATGACGAAATCTATTTAGTCAATCCAAGTAATAAACTAAGCGAATGTTTAGAGTATTTTTATAAACTGTTTAAAGGAACATCAACTTTGTTTATCATTGATGACTGTTCAGCTGAAAGAGACATAGTCAAAAAAAGAAATAGTTTAGCAAAACTAGCATTCAGTGGTCGGCATGCAGGAATTAGCGTATGGATTTTAACGCAGAAGTATAACTCGGTTTTAAAAGACTTTAGAGAACAGTTAAAGACGGTTGTTTTGTTTTTTACTAAAGACAAAAACAGCTTTGAAGAATGTCTTGATGAAAATGATGTTGTCGAATCAAAAGAAGAAAAAAAGTCGATTAAACAAAAACTGAGGAAAGAGAAGTTTTGTAAGCTAGTGTTAAAAACAGATTTTCCTAGTCAGTACAAATGTTTGTGAAGGCAAAAAAAAAAAAAGGCCAAATTTTTTTGCTTTCTTTTTTATACTGGGTCAAATTCAAGGTTAAACTTGTTGTAAATTTCTGATAAAGTATTCATTATTTTGCTTTCAATTTCGAACAAGTATTTACTGACTATTTCATCGTCTTCCATTAATAGCTGAGATAGAACAATTTCTTTCTGCGCATTCCTTAATCTTTTCAATAAAATGACGTAATTCTTTGTCTTGAGTATCTCTTTATTCTGAGTCTCCATTTTAAAACTCTTTTTTTTTTTTTTGTCTAATCAAATCGGGGCTGTGTCTGGTGGGATTAGCTGCAGTTCTTCTTTAACAAATGCTCTTTTTGGAACGGGTCGTGTTGTCGTATCAGTTTCTCTTAAATAATACACGGGAGGATTCATTTCTATTATTCTTTTTATTTCGTACGGATCAATACTCCAAATTGGATCAGTTGCTCTTATGCGAGTGTCTCCTTCTGCTTCTCCTGGAGCATAAAGAAACCTAACTTTTACTCCAAATGGTATTAGCTGTTTTGTAGTTGAATGTTGAATTGGCAAGTCTATTGAAGAGTCAATTGTTTTCTTCTGTATTGCTTTTACTGGTTTAAAACCAATGACCTTAGATTCTTCGTTATTCATGACACGCAGAACGGAGGGTAGTCTTCTAACCCATTCAGTGTTTCTAGTTGAATCAAGGAGTTCTCTATGGTATTGATAAGAAAAAAGTCTTTCTGCCAATTGTTTGTTAAAGTTTTCGACTAAGGCTTGTGATCTATGATTTCCAGGAATACCCCTTTTAATAACGACTTTGTGTTTTAACATTAACTGATTGAATTGCCCTTTAAATTCTTTTCCTTCATCAACTTGAATTAAACGAGGATAGGTTAATGGACCGCGTCTATAGATTTCTTGTAAAGCGACAGAGACTGAAGTAGCACTTTTATCAGTCAATGGTTCAGCATCTTTATATCTTGAAGCTAAATCAACAACTGTCAACGCGTATTTAAATCTTTTTCTTCTGATTAAATCATGAGGAAGGTATAGAAGATCCATTTGATGAGTGTCATTTGGTGTTGTGTTGACAAAGTGTGGTCTTTTGATTCGTTTAGGCGCTGGTAAATAAATTTGCCAAATAGCTTGTTTAGATAGCCATTCTTTTGCTGTTTGTTCAGTGACTCCAGCAGCTTGATTTAATTTTTGAATAGCAGTTAAACCTTTCCAATAACCTTTCGGTGAATAATAAATTTTAGATAGTTTATCATTCATTTTAATACTACACGTTTTTTGCTATGAAATAAACAGCAGTCATACCAACTACAATAAAAGCTATTTCCTGGAGTTTTTGTTTTTCGGATGGTTGGTAGAAGTCACTTAGTTTTGGTGGTGGGAGCTGTTGGAGGTCTTCTCCTGTCACTAAATAATACTCTTTAATAGCGTCGTCAACATTCTTAAAAGTGTATGCTGCATGGTTTTGCAGTTTTAATTTGTTGTTAATAAAATCTAACTGAGCGAGTCTTTGCTTTTCATAAGCGTCTTGTGCTGCTGCTAATTGCTCCATTGCTCGATTATGTCTTTGTCTTTCCTTGTTTGTTTCTAGCTTACTAAACATGTAATTACTACCTGAAAAAGCAAGTGCGTTTACTACAGCACCGCCAATCATCATTGCGAGTGAAGCCATTTTATTTTACATATATATATTTTCTGGAATTATTCCTTGCTTAACAAGAAAGTCTTTTGTTGCGATTGAAGCTGTGATTATAACGATTAGTTTACCGGAGTCCTCTAGGTCAAGTTTTCCAAGGTCAGCTGCTTTCATTTTCAATAGTTTCTTACCAACCATCGTGTACGCAACAGAAAGTCCACCAATCAGAGCAGATTGATATACAAGGTTAGCAACAGTTTTTTCGGCACTCATTTTTTGTTTTTAAAATAAAAATAATAAATCAACTAAAAATGAATTGTGACGAACTGTTGTTAAATGCGCAGGAAGCCGTAATGTCTGATGAAGTGTCGACAAGTGTTATGAATAAAAAGGAAAAGTTGTATTCTCTGGCTGCGTGTGGAAAAACAAAACAATACTTAGGAACAGAATTTAGTATAGAACAGATTCAACAAATGTCTTCTGCTGACATTGAAAAGTACTACAACAGATACGAAGCACAATTAGGATCTAAAATGGTTAAAAGTTTAGGTCAAACTGTAATAGGCTTGTACACTAAGTTAGTTAGTCAGTTTTTTCCACTCGATTCAAGCCAAGATTTAATGTACGATTTAAGTCAAGATCCTGTTTTAACTAAATCATTAGAGTCTCTTAGTTGTGATCTTTTTTATAGGTTTGGCGGGCTTTTATCACCAGTTGTTATGGGGTTAATTACTTTTAATCATATAGATTTTATGGCTATTAAAAATGAACGCGACAGAGAATCAAACGAATCAGACGGAACAGCAAACAAGCCCCAGTCCGACAGTGATCAAGGTAACGAAGAGCCCAGGACGAGTTGAAGCAGGTAAAAGGTTATCAGAGTGGAATCGACAACAAAAAATGAATAAACAAACAAAACAAAAACTGTTGTCTCAGAATGAAGATGAATCAACCATAAGCGCAATACCAGTTAAAAAAGAAGAAGACAAACAAAACAGTACGAATTACGATGTTGTATTGCTTACTGTTGGTGTGGTTGCTGGTGTTGGTTATTTGTCTTATAAATTATATACAACACACATGCAACCAAAGCTAGAAAAACGAGTAGAAGTACAAACAGTACAACCAGAAAAAGTAGCAGACAAACAAGAAACCCAAAAGCCAAATAGCACAAAACCTCAGAGCGATCCATTTTTAATGCAATAATTTTTTTGTTTTAGAACTTAATAAAAACTTGCCAATAACTTAAGTAAGTAACTCGATAAGAACTTAACAATAACTTAAGTAAGAACTGGTCAAGTTTTTGTGTTAGAACTTAATAAATACTTGATGTGACTTACCAAGAACTTATTAATAACTTGAAGTTGACTTAACAAAAACTTGTTTAAGAACCTATAAAAGAACTTAAACAGAACTTAAGTAACTTCTTAAAATTAAATTTTTTTTTTTTATAAAAAAGTTAAAAAAAAAAATAAAAATAAAAAAATAAATAAAAAAGTGAAAGAATTTTTTAGGAATGTCAAGAATTCTGTGCATTTTCTTCAAATCCCAAGAATTCTATGCATTTTTTTCAAATCCCAAGAATTCTATGCATTTTTTTCAAATTCGAAGAATTCTATCAATTCCTCTCTTCACTATGCTTGACGTTATCGGAAATCCCCAAGTTGGCAGTACTCCAGTATAGTCAGAGGCGACAACGGTTATCTGATCTCTTAATTACAGTGGAAAGCCTAGACCGGTTCATGGTAGTAGAATAGATCCCCTTTAAGAATAAGGCTACAGACAGAATAAGTGTTTGTGAAGAAAGAATAAAATCATCTCAATATTTAACAAAGATTTTTCTTCTTTTTTTTTTCCCCCTTAAAAGTAGTGTTTTTGTATCTAAAATGGGGTTTAAAAAAAGTCAGATTTTTTTGTTGTTTTTTTTTTTTTTGGCTCCTAAAAGTAGTGTTTTTTCTTCCGAATTGACAGAATAAAGTGGAGACGAATTTTTACTTTTTTTACCCCCTAAAGTAGCGTTTTTGTATCTAAAAGTAGGAGATTCCCTCTTGAGCCAGAATTGGGGTTATCCCGTTAAATCACGCTGTTTTCGCGAATAAAAACGACTAACCCGCGCTGTTTTTTGTGAATAAAAAATGCAAGAAAACGGTTTAAATCACACCTTTTGGGGAGGGTTAAAAAGCATAGCAAAAAGGAGTGATTTAAACCGTTTTTTTAATAAATGGAGGAGTGAAACCGAAACCGAAACCGATACTGAGCCAGAACTGGGGTTCACCCGTTCTCTAGGCTTGTTTTGTTTTGAAGTGGTATCAAAGACCCTTTCGTTGGTGTCTTTTATTCTTCCCTCCTTGAATTATTTTCCTTTCTTTCCTTACAAAACAAAACAAAATCCAACACATCTCAATCCCTCTTCTTCCAGGCACAATCATGAAAGAGCTGGACGAGCTAAACGCAGAACTGGAAGAAGACAAAGCCAAGGTCGATGACTCTTGTGAGAACAGCGACAGCGCCATCCTTGCCAAGGGCGACCACTGCGCGCAGTACTATAACTGCAGTTCAGCGGATGGGTCAGTCAGTGACGACCCTCACTTGCTGGAGTGTCAATTCCCGCTGCTCTTCAACCCAGATTCCAAGCGCTGTGAGCACTACTCCATGGTCAAGTGTGGGGACAGGATGGAACCCAAAGATGCCTGTAAGTCTGTAGGGGTGGGAGCTGGGGGAGGGGGAGATTTGGAAAAGATAACGTATATTAAAGAATGCTCTGGATTTATTAATGTACCCGTTACAGTTACTTCCCTTTAGGTCTGTTCTGTGTCAGCGATTTCTGTCTTTCTTTCTGTTAACCTCTGCTTATACATTTGTGCTTTTATCTTTAGTCTCTCGTGTGTCTGTCTTTCCTGCTGCCTTTTGGGGGTGATCCAAACCTGAATTATCACTTATATTCAAGAATATCACATTCAAATGATCTAAAGAGCCTGTAAAGAAAATGAAACTGGGTTGTCATTTTAGTAGACGTTTTCATTGCTTTCTAACTCCTTATTGCGTGCATTTGTTTTACCTTTAAAAATAATACATATAACTGACTCACCTTGCAGGTGATTACGCAGCCAACCAGTGCAGTCGCAGTGCTCACTGTGTGCCCTGCAATGCCCGCTTCCCTTCTTGCCGGGGCCAGCCCGAGGGCCTCAATCCATGGGTAGGTCGGGAGTACTCTCCCTTCTATGTCGTCTGCCAGGACCAGCGCGCCATCTACCAAGGAAGCTGCGACAACTCCCACGGCACGCAAATCTTCGACCCCGAGAAACGGATGTGTGTGAAAATGGCTAAGGAAGTTTAAATAATATCAACTCACATTCTACTCCTTCTTGGTATTAATTATTATTTTGTTATTCTGTTTGGAAATCCATGCCTAGTGAACAAAAGAAGAATCTCTAAATTGCGACAACTGATAAATCTTCGATCAATGGATGTGCTTGAAAATGGTTCAAGAAGTTTAATATCAATTCACATCCAGCTACTTCTTCTTATCTTGCGCTTCTTCTTGTTTTTGTATTTTGTCATCATGTTTTGAAATCCATGCCTGGAAAACAAAAGTAGAATTAGTCTGTTCGGTGTTCGCAAGGAGACTTCAAGGAGCCGAATATCCGTTCTGTAGCAATGAGCAAACAGTAAGGCGAAAGTCAAAAGATAGGCTACTAATTCGTTCACAGAAATTCCTAAGCTGATATCCGTAGCGGTAAGTCGGCAAAATTGTAGTTCAGACTCCTCTCTCATGTTTATGACTCTCAATATCAAAGTCTAGTTCTTTCAGTTTCATTACGATAACCCTAGGCTGATCCTACCCCTATCCCTTTCCTGAGAATGGCAGACTGTTGTTTCTCAGTGAAAATTTGATGGAGGTGTCTAAGCCACAACTTGGCATAATTCTTGCAAACAATCAATGATTATTGTAAGCTATCACAATGAGGCTGACTGCTTTGTGATTACAATCTTGGAAGATGTTTCAAAGTATGTACCATATATAGATAAGTAAATGTCTGAACATTTGTGTCAATCTGCTTCTCAGCATACTTGAAATTCGTCTTTCTGTTCCATTTCCAAAATGAAAACGTTCACATCAATTATCAAATGGATAATGTGCAAATGTTTGTTATTTTAATTTGCTTTCATGATTTGTCTTTTGTTTTATCGGTGTTTAATATTTTTAGCGATGTAATTTATTCATAAAAAAATGTAAGCTTGCAAAGAATTTTTAACAAGAGGCAAAGCCTTCAAGGCTCACGTCTGATTTTTATTACTATAGCAGGCATGGGAATTCCCATGACAATTCCCATGCCTGTATAGAGAGAATACTGTTATGTAGACACTTGTGCATCTGAAAACAGAATTAATTTTTATTTTACTGTGTAAATTAAATTATTTCTATGCATTAAATTACCCCTACCCCTTTCTTTAAAATTTAATTATATGTATGTTTATATATGCGCATGTAACATAGTGGAGCCCTATTTTTATTTTTGGCAAACAAGTAAAATTGAAAAGCATATTGACCAAGCTTTCAGAAAAACATAGTGACCAATCCCCCCCCCCCCCCCCCGCCGGGGTAAGGGGGGTCTACGGACACCTGTAGTAGGCCTACAGTCTTTGCCTGTAGGTCTAAGCCTCTTACTCTTAGAAAATTAATAATTGAAGTTGCGTAATTCGTAAGGCCATACTCCTGATCTGTTACTGTTTTAAACTGATTGTGCATGCGATGAAAACTTGTTCCACATCATCTACATTTCTGTAAGATATTTTATATTAGTCCTAATATTTTATTTTCGTTTCGTTAATTCCCCCTCCCCCTCTGCCACAAAGCAAAGGTCAAGGTCACAGCCAGCAAGCTCATCCATGGTTATCTTCCCCTGTACAGTCTTTGCACATGGTGATCAATCGTCTAGGCCTAACAAAGGATTCGTACGTCGAAGGCAGTGAAATCGACGAATCCTGGATTTTCCGGGTTTTTTTTTTCAAGACTGAAATGAATGTGGGCTAAATGTTAAATACGTCGTCTTGATTATGAGGTAAGGCGTGATATCTTATTCTATAGGCCTAGGCCTTGTTGCTGGAAGTGCGGTAGGCTAAGTATTGCATGCGCGGAGATGATGTGCGAATGAACACGAACAACCGTAGTTAAACTCAAACAAAACGAAACAACCGGGCCGTCAACGCACACACTCGGTACATCCATTTGTTACAGAAAATATAAGTTAACGACGTTAAAATGTACCTATTTGTACACACCTGAAGTCTTGTGTTTCTTTTTAAAGAGCGTTTTTGTATATCTAATGGAGAGTCTTCTTTCCAGTATCTCCTACTCGGTATACAACACAACAGTAATCTCTGCAACAAATGATTTTCTTTCTTTTGTTCCTTACCGATGTATCTGACTGCTTTGATCGTCATGACTTGAAGGCTCACGTCAAAATCAAGTATCCTGCTAGTTTTAACCCTCTAGCATCTTATGTTTTTTTGAGAAAACGACAACGTTAAAGTTTCAGTGGAGAGTGAGAGTCTTCTTTAGTTTGAAGAGTGTGACTGAGTCAAGGTTAAAGGTTGCACAACAGTAATCTCTGCAACAAATGATTATCTTTATTTTGTTCTTTATCAATGTATCTGACTGCTTTGATCGTCGTGACTTGAAGGCTCACGTCAAAATCAAGTATCCTGCTAACTTTAACCCTCTAACGCCTTAATATGTTTAGAGAAAATGACAACGTTAAGGTTTGAGTTAAGGTTAAAGGTCGGGGCCACGGACGCACACACACACACACACACACACACACACACACACACACACACACACACAACCGAACATGTACGATACTATAGACTCACTTTGTTTTAAAAAACGACGTGAGCCAAAAAGTTATAAAGTTTCCGTTATTAAAACGAGAGTATATCGGTTTTTCTTTCAAACAATAATGCCCTTTGAATTTTGTATATCATGTCTACTTACTTACATTTCTGTGTATTTAGGCCTAATTCATAAATTTAGAGACATTTTACACTCTTTTTTTTTTATAGCAAAATGCTTCCTCTTAAATTAAGCCTCACATAAAGTTGATTGCACAAGTTGATTACAAATGCGATGTACATCTGATGTAGCCCAAGTTCTATTACTGCCCTTGACTGCCATATAACGTAGGCCTATCACGTAGGCCTACGTGCTTCATATGACATCACTGTCATGTTATGCTGCTTCTTGCTCTAACACAGTCACGAGGGTTATATCCCCGGAACATTAATTTTTGTCATTTTTTTTATAATTATCAAATTTTCTCTGGCAGTCAAGGGTGTTTTTTTGGGTTTACACATTGTTATGTTTAGAAACATGTTTCTTTTTCAAGGTTTCTTAACATACTCCTGCCTTTATAGACTGTGATATTATATTTTTGTATATTGTTCATCCTGCTTTTACACAACATGACGAAATATTACTTAATCATGTCATTTGTGACGTAGCACAACGAAAGGGACATTAAGTCGCTGGGCTAGTTTCTTTGTGGTTCTACATTTGTCATGTGTTCTTGACATAATCTTAAGCTCATTGTAATTTGAATATTAGATTTAATCACTATTATTGATGTCGCTGTTAGGATATTGTCATTGTTGTTGTCTTGTAAGAAAAAACCCAAACCCTTCCCTTAATGAATTGTGGGATGAATGAAGAGAAGGAATAAAAATCGTTGAATACAAAATGAGTAGGTCAATGCATTTTCTACAGCTAGGCTAGATTTTAGACTGTTTTCTCAGAATGGCTGACCCCCCTCCTACTGGGGGCCTCCTACTAACTTTAAATGCTCATAACGCAGGAACAGAAAAGGATACAAGTAGCATTAGAAAGAGAATGGTCTGCAGTTTTCAATTGTATACTTTTCTCAGAATGGTCAGTTTGACACTTAATGTCCCTTTCGTGGTGCTGGGTCACATTTGAATTACATTTGGAATTGTGGTTGTATGCGTTTGCGTGTGAAATGTTCCCCTCAATATAATTATTAGCTGAATGCCCCACCTTGATATAAGGGGAAAAAAGCAAGTTGTCGTGACTAATTAGCGCGTGCACTAATGTGTGTAGCTTGCGTGAGTGCCGCGATTTGTATATCTTTAGTATGAACGAGCTATCCTAGCCTAGGAACATCTCTCTCTCTCTCTCTCTCTCTCTCTCTCTCTCTCTCTCTCTCTCTCTGTATGTCTCTCTCACACACACACACACACACACACACACACACACACACACACACACACACACACACACACACACACACATAAACACACACACACTTACATGCACCCAGTTACACAAAATCAATGACAAAATGTTTCAGATGTATTTGTTAACTAAACATACGCTTTCAAAGCACGCCCTTTTCTTCCTCTTTCCATAGAGGGTCAGCAACACTGCATACGATTCGATCCCAATGCGATGCGATGCGATTTTGACGATGTCTGTGAGTCATGATTTATGTGAAATACTTCCGTCTAAAACTAATTCTGCTATTTCGCTCACTATACTCATGTAGACCCCAAATACACGAATCAAATAAAATGTTTGATACACAAATACAGATATTTCATCAGATTCGTGTACGGGGGACTGCAAATATAGTGAACATAAATAGTAGACTTTAATCAGATTTATTTTGACAGTAGAATGTCAGGAGGATCATGCCTCACATTGGGATCGAATCGTATGTAGTGTAGCGGCCCTTTGAAACAAATATGAAACCCGATGTAGCCTATCCAATCATGAATGCCTCAGCCTTCATGTACATTTGAAACAAAATCTCAAACATGTTATTCTTTTTCCTTTGTCCATTGAAAGCAACTAAAAACCAATAACATTAACAAAAGTGCAGTCAATACCCACCCTCCATCAAAATTCTAAACCCATACAGTTTAGTACTAAATACAACCGCATTTAAATAGCACAATTAAAATGTTCAACAACTTAAAATCCTGAAGGCACATTGTTTGTTAAGGCACAAAATAATCGAGTCTGAGTTTTCCTCTTTCGTCCACCCATTGTTTTGGCATTCGTTTTGCATTGCACAAAATGTACATTACAACACGGAACACAATCCTTCACGCACAACCTATCAACCCATCTCAGACCATCTTGTACTGCACAATTCGATCCCAGTCTTCACGCAAAATCAGTCAGCCAATCACAGGTCCCTTTACACAACGCAAAACCAATCAGCATCGTTGTCTCTTAATTAACTTAATTATTAAATAACGTAAACAGAATGCCCGCAACACAGGGGAGGTAGCTACAAACTCGACTCGAAGTAAACAGAATGACAATCGGTGTACAAGATCCACGTTTTTTTGGGTGTTTTAAATTTTTTTATCGTCAAATAATAAATGCATACAAAACGAGTTACAACAAATGACATATAACTACAAAGCATAACTTATTTCATAATGGTTA
Organism: Phymorhynchus buccinoides; assembly: GCA_017654935.2. NCBI lineage: Eukaryota > Metazoa > Mollusca > Gastropoda > Neogastropoda > Raphitomidae > Phymorhynchus > Phymorhynchus buccinoides. Next base: position 43,385,438 of record CM065687.1, on the reverse strand, counting down.
ATGGAACGAGAAAGTGATGATTAACAATAGACTCTGTGTGTGTGTGTGTGTGTGTGTGTGAGAGAGAGAGAGAGAGAGAGAGAGGGGGGGGGGGGGGGGGGGGCAACAGAAAATAGGGAGCGTTAGTGTAAACGGTAACTTAAGAACCTAAAACTAAAGTTGGAAGAGGTGTTTTTTCTTTTTACAAACGCAAAGAAAAAGACTTCCTTCTTTTGAAAGTGTGACAACACATAATTATAGACTATGCCTACATAATGCTATAAAATATGAGACAAGACTTGTTGATCAAAAGACACACAATAAGCTTGTTGCTCTTGAACGAACATTGGGACAGCATTTGGAACGAACACAGACAGACTAGGAGAAGCTTATGCCATGTGAGCAAAGCCTCTCCCAAGATAGTCATCCGTAGGCAGGGCAGCGTTCCGTTTCCTCTTCCGTTACTTCATTTCAAACATATTGGCCATTGCAAAGGCCACCTTTTGCAAGAGTGAATGCCCTTGGTGGGTGGGGGAAGATGCTTGAGTACTGACCAAACAAGGGATTAACTCTCGCTAATAACCCTATCTGAGGCCACTGAATGGCTGCCTTTTGCAAGAGTGAATGCCCTTTCGGATACTGACCAACAAGGGCTTAACTCTTGCCGTCAAGGGCGTTACTAACCCTAGTTGCAGTGGCCAATAGCGATGCAAGCAATGAACATTGAAAACATGGCATGGTCAGGTTTGAGGCGAAGAGAAAAATAATGTATAGATTATGCCGTAAAGTTAATGGGACACGTTTGTTCATATCACTAACAGCATTGTTCAGTCACAGTTTGGTCAACAAACAGCTACTGTCCACGCGGCTTTCTGAGGACAAGAAAAAAAAGTATAAAAAGATTGATTGTCAATGTGAGTGAAAGGGACAAGCTTTGCTTGGACGGAATATAAGCTGTGCGTGTGTGCGTGTGCGTGTGCGCGCGCGCGCGCGCGTGTGCGTGTGCGCGCGCGCGCGCGCGTGTGCGTGTGCGCGCGCGCGCGTGTGTTGGGGGTGCGGGTGTAGAAAGTTTGAGAGTTAGAAGACGGGGCACGTGCAAGCGTCCGTTTTCATGTTATGTTTTGCTGTCGTTGTTGACGTACCCCGGCTAAAAGACTCCCAACAGCCGAAGCACTTGAACAGTAGGGTACAAATGCATCAGCTAAGGATGAGAACATTACGTGCATGAGCGTTTTTTATTACCCCGCCACGTGAGTTGCCATACTCCGTCTTCGGGGGATTTTGGATACTGATGGTGTTATGCTGAGAGCTTGTTATAGCTAAAGACAATCCCCACATAACTATGCATAGCACAACAACATTTTGATGTAGCCTTGGTGTTCTAGACTATGTCTATTGGTCTGACATATCCTTAAGCCAAGGCGAGTTATGTTTTTAAGCTGCTGTTATTGCCACGAGGTGTGCTCATGTACCAAGTAAATAGATTTTGGGGTTCATACAAATTTTCACTTGAATGCCTGATAACAGGCGCGTGTGTCGATCTAAGGTCGGTGAATCGCAGGCACTTTAGGACGATTGCAAGAAGAAGCAGTTTTAAAGGAAACAGCCCATCAAAAAGTCTTGATCAAGACAGTCGCCAATATAAACAGTCTGTGACTGAAGTTGACCCCTTTTCTTTGTCTTTCCGCATGAAAGATCGTCAGTATCACCGCTGTACATTTATTGTACACTTAACAAACAAAAAACCACAATCACCGTCAAGAAAAGAAAAAACAACAACCAAAAAACAAAAACAAGTCGTCTCAGACGTACTTCTTTTTCTTTTTTCTCGGTCTCTTTCGCGTTATCCTCATTTTCTTCAGAAGCCTTTTGTAGCGTCGTAAACTTTTCCTGTATTTCTTGGTTAAATGGCCGCGTTCCCGCGTCATCGTCTGCACGAGAAAGCGGCGGTCTTTGCGCGGGAGAAGGCCCGCGAGCTTTTCCCGCTGGAGCCTGCGCAGAACCCGCCTCTCCTCGCGAGACAAGGACCAGGATTTTCCGTGTTGGAACATCACCTTGAGCAGACGGCGTTCAGCTCTCTCCACCTTCTTCTCCAAGCCTGCACAGAGCGTGGTGAACAAACAAGATACAGTGGAACCTCCCTATTAAAGGTGGACCCTGACGGATGAGGTTTTGCAAGAAACACGTCCCAGCATGTCCGACTTCGGACTTCGGTGAATATTTTGGGGTTACATCTTAGAGGGTGTCTTAATACGGAAGCTATTAATAGGATGGTTCCATTGTAGTAGTAGTAGTAGTAGTACTACTACTACTACTACTACTACTACTACTACTACTACTACTATTAATAATAATAATAATAATAATAGAAAGAGCAATACAGAAACAAACATGGTAATAACATCATAGACCAGAGCAGTCAGATTTTTCCACTCTTCCTCCTCGACTATTGAACGATTCTGGTCAATTCAATCAGTTGTTATGCAAATAAGACAGTGGTTTAAAACTCCAAACATTACTGAGGCAAAATGAAATAATAACTTCAAAGAAGATTAGATTGTTCTAACAAAAAACTGGAATTGTCATAATATGTATATGTATAAATAGTTTCCCCACCTACTGGAAGTTCTGTGCTTGTAGCTTCCTCTCATCTGTCACTCTCTTTGACTCTGCCTTTTACCTTTGCTTGCTGTCATCTACTATCTTTCTGCCTTACTGGTCCATTCTCCTGCCTTTTTTTTCAAGAAACACTTTCAAAAAAGATTTCCTCCAGCCGAAGTCGGACATGCTGGGCCTAATTTATTTCTTACTTAGGTGCATAACGGCAGCATGACGCATCTGCGCTCATAATTGACAGGAAACTGTCTGAGCGATCGAAGAAGAAGTCATAGTAGGGGGGGAACTTGCTGTGACAGGTGAAATACGTATACTTTTTCAGTGTCGATACTTTTTCCATGTCATTTGTCTACGTCTTGAAGCTCAGTTCACTCTTCAGAAGGCCGAACCATATCCGTGACACGGAAATTGGATGTCCTTCTTAATAATCTCGTTTTCTTTAGAAGACCTAGAGTAATGTTGTAAGCAGGTAAATTAGTTCTTCGTATATGCATACTTTTTAAATTAACCTCATGACTACTGGTGCCCAAACATTGCCAGAAAAAAATTAGTTAAAATAACAAAATTAATATTATTATTCTTCGATCGCTCAGACAGTTTCCTGTCAATTATGAGCGCAGATGCGTCATGCTACCGTTATGCGCCTAACTAAGAATTAGTTAGGTCCAGCAAGTCCGACTTCAGCTGGAGGAACTCTTTTTGAAAGTGTGTCGTGAAAAAAGGCAGGAAAATGGAACGGTAAGGCAGAAAGTTAGTAGATGACAGCAAGCAAAGAGAAAAGGCAGAGTCAAAGAGAGTGACAGATTAGAGGAAGTTACAAGCACAGAACTTCCAGAATGTGGGGGAACTATTTATACAAAAGAAACCCGGGTATCCCCAGGGGGGGGGGGGGGCGATTAATATAAGGGGAGATAACTTACGGTGTCGTCTGTTTTTGTTCCGCTTGGCCCGTATTTTCTCCTTCTGCTGTTCTTTGCCGATGGTTTTGCTGCGCCTGGGTCGCTCCTCCTTGGTCTCTGCGTAGACACACACAATCACACACACACGCACGCGTGCGCGCGCAGACACACATAAATACACGCACGCACGCACGCACGCACGCACACGCACACGCACGCACACACACACACACACACAAATATAGCAGACACATTTATGACAAACACAGACACACCCATTTGCTATCATTCCGTCGACCAAATAATAATCTATTCAAATCTAGTCACCTCTATTCAGGTGGAGATTTATGGAGCAAACCGCCCCCCCCCCCCCCCCCCCCCCCCCCCCCCCCCCCCCCCCCCCCCCCCCCCCCCCCCCCCCCCCCCCCCCCCCCCCCCCCCCCCCCCCCCCCCCCCCCCCCCCCCCCCCCCCCCCCCTAGCAAACAAGAACTCTTTCAAGGGAAAAAAAATTATATATATCTCTTTAACAGAACATAATCTCTCACTTTATTTTCCTCTTATTTGAAATGAGGGTCAAAATAGAGAAAATGTGTTGATATGTGAATGTGATGTTATAATTGAGAATTGATGTATATATTGTATATATTGTACATAATATGTTACTCTCCCACTCCCCACCCTCTTCCCTGTTTTTGTAACTTGTTTGTTTCTTTGTTTATTTTCCCCTCTTTTCCCCTTTCTTTATTGTTTACTACTTTGGAATCTTTAGTTCCTTCGTTATTTTTTTTATTTTTTTACGGATGGCTTGATGAAAAAAAGTATATTATTTGCTTATTCAATGTTCCATCTGGAAATAAAAATTTTGACTTGACTTGAGTTGCGTGCATGAACATGAGAATTGCTGCTGCTCGTGCGATTTTTTCGCGCTTCTCGACGTGCCTGGGCTGTCTCGATTCGGTGAGCCTCGAACTTGGCAGCTCCCTTGGTGACTGCACCACGCCATGCTGATCGGTTTGGGGCCAAAGTTTCCCAGGAGAAAATGTTGATGTCAAAGTCCTTCAGGGACACTTTGAGGGTGTCCTTGAACCGTTTCTTTTGCCCTCCATGGTTACGTGCACCAAACTGGAGTTCTCCATATAGGATGCATTTTGGGCGGCGCTCATCAGACATTCTCAATTCAATTCAATAATTTTATTGTCTTCACAAGAAGCAAAGAAATTCGCTGCCTGGCATGCACATTTTATAAATAATAATAAGACACGACACAAGTAATGTTTAGGAAGACAACTTAAATAAGACAACCAAATTTTAAAACAAACACACACACACACATACACACCAACAACAATCCAATTAGGATTGTTCAGACAAATATTAAGCATAACATTATAAAGAATTACTTGTGAAAGCAAACATTTGACACTCAGTCACACACACACACACACACACACACACACACACAAACACACCACACACATACATACATACACACACACACACATACACAAGCACACACACACATACAAGCACACACACACATACAAGCACACACACCACACACACACACACACACCCCTTTGGGCTATCAGTTAGAATAAAATTAATGAGAGCATAGAATTATAAATAAATTAACAAGTGACCTAAAATGATTGATGACAAGTATAATTGAGTATTAATTCAGAAATAATAAGTAAAGAAACTAACAAAATCTCCAGGTTTGCTAAAATAACTAATAAAATAAGGGTTCTTTAAACTATTATTAAAAGCAATAAACCAACCATAAAATATAAAATCCACCATAAAGGATGCTATCACAGATGTTAATCAACAGTCCTAAAAATGAAATCACAACACAACAGAGAGCAAAAATGAGGTACAACCTTTTCAGCAAATAAACATGGCAAACAAAATCAATGAACCATAATATGAAGATAATAAGAATAAAAATAATCACATAATGATAAATCATCAATAACAATAATTCCCCACCACCATCATCCCCACACACATTTCCCCCTCTGCATCTCTCTCCAACCACTCTTCAGTTCTTCAGTCACACACACACACACACACACACGACACACACACGGGTCTGTCGCTGACACACACGCACACACACGCACACGTGTGCACACACACACACACGCTCGCTCGCACACGCACACATGCACACACACGCGCGTGCACACACACGCACATTTGTACGCACAAAAAATATACAGGGCCTATACATACACAAGCATGAGCGGAGACTCACAGAGAGAGAGAGAGAGAGAGAGAGAGAGAGAGTGTGTGTGTGTGTGTGTGAGAGAGAGAGAGAGAGAGAGAGAGAGAGAGAGAGAGAGAGAGAGAGAGAGGAGAGAGAAGAGAGAGAGAGAGAGAGAGTGTTGTTGCACCCCCAAGCTACACACTGTGGCATTGTTTTGGTCGTCTACGGGGAAGTTTTTCCCCTAAGAAAGTAATTGCAGAGTTGTAGACCTAGTTCATGATTTGTCACCTGCACAGAATCGGAATCAGAATCAATTTTCATTGCCTTTTAAAACCGATACAATGTTTTATGACATAATAAAATTATAACAATAACCTGCACATTTCAGGTTATTTATATTAGCCATCACATTAACAAAAACACCAAAAATGCACACACGCAGAAATTAATTTAGTATGTAAGTATGCAAATTGGTTTAAACAAGATTTATTCAAATGAAGCACATACAGCAGCACATAATTATACTGACTGCCTTAAAAACTTGCCTTTAAACAATCTGTTAGGTGTGTAGCGTGGGATCTTTAGTCATTTGTCACTTCACATAGCAATCAGCCTTTATTAGAGGTCATTTAAAATGTTTTTAACCCTTTCACCGCCAAACATATTTCAACGAAAAATGTCCATTAAATTTACCTGGATAGAGAACAAAATCCATCTGCAGTATTGGGGATTCTTCTGTGACATATATAAAATAAGGTCTATCCTTACTTCCCAAAACTAAGACAATAGGGTCTTTGGATAATAGACCCCAATTTGATGCCTTTTAGTGACATAGGTGTTAAATCATTGTGGTGCTAAAATGCGACTTTGGGGGTGAAAGGGTTAATCTGTATTTACAGAAACACGCACGCACGCGCACACGATATACGCGGCGCACACACAGAGGCCTATATTGGCACAGAGAGACAAAAAGGCCTTTAGCCGTCGTGAAGGGGGAGGGGGCGGGGACAATAAATATGCAACAAAGAAAAAAAGCTCAGAGAGAGAGGGAGGGGGGGGGGGGGCAGAGAGAGAGATGAGAGAGAGAGAGACTGAGAGAAGAGAGAGAGAGAGAAGATGAGAGAGAGAGAGAGAGAGAGGAGAGAAGAGAGGAGAGAGAGAGAGACGAGAGAGAGAGAGAGAGAGAGAGAGACATTTGTTTATTGAGGGAAAAGAATAAGCACACAATGGGCTTGTTTACATCTTGCCCTCAAAACAAAAAACTTCAATTAATGAACAAAAGCAACAGGACCCCCCAAAAAAACCACAACACAAAAAACAAAACAACTACACATTCGTACACCCCCCCCCTCCCCCCCCCCCCCCCCCCCCCCCCCCCCCTCCACCCACCCACCAACCTCGCACACAGCACAGTAATCATATGAACTAAAATAAATTGAATTCACGAGATTCAGAGAGAGAGAGAGAGAGAGAGAGAGACGAGAGAGAGAGAGAGAGAGAGAGAGAGAGAGAGAGAGAGAGAGAGAGAGAGATTATGTTATCTGGAACAACAAGCAATAAACGATATTAACAATATGATTATTATTTATTTATTAAATTGCAAATATAAAAGAGCATGCGTGCAGTGTTCTGTATGCATGTCTTACCTTGTTAATTCCTTGCAAGCTGATTTTGTACTTGAATGAAGAAAAACAGACTGCAACCAAGTTTTGAAAGAGAAAAATAAGAATGAGGTCGGACAATTAAACACGTGGCTGATATGGTGAGAAAGAATGTGCTAGGATCATTGTGTGTGTAGGCCTAACGTTAAAGCCACCCTTAGCTGCCCGAATCCAATTCGGCCGAACAGGGTGTTCGGCCGAAACGAGCGAAGTCAATTAAGGCTCTTTTCATTTTCGCCCGAACAAACAACGAATCGATCGTTCGGCCGAACAGTGGTTTTGTCCCTTAATCTAACCCGAAACGAACTGTGCGGAAGTGTACCATTTGACCCCAACGTCATAGTGAGGCTCAAAGGCCTTCTTCGGTAGTAAACATGTAGGCCTAGGCTAAGCCTAGAAAATCCCCCACGCCCTTAAATTTGTGCATCTCGTCTATAGAAAGAAAATAACCTAGAAGTAACTTTTTTTTTTAAGGGGAAGCAATAGCATTGAATTATCTTCATATAATAAAATGATGTGACGATGACAGATCGATGAACAGGCTTTTGGTAAACTACAGTGGGGTGAAGCCTGTAAAGCCTAGGGCTTAACATTATTTTTTTTTTTATAGTCACTACATCAGTGTGTGCGTGTTTGTGTGTTTGTGTTGTGTGTGCGCGTGTGATGCGTTCATGTAGGCCCCTATATGAGTGTATGTATGCATGGTTGTGTGTAGTGTGTAGGTGTGTAGGTGTGTGTGTGTGTGTGTGTGTGTGTGTGTGTGTGTGTGTGTGTGTGTGTGTGTGTGTGTGTGTGTGTGTGTGTGTGCTGTGTGTGGCTTGTGCTCGGTGTGTGAGTGTATGTTGTGAATATTATGTTGTTATTTCATGCTTGTGAATTGTGTGACAATGCATACGTGTATTAGGCCTAAGTAGTAGTAGTAGTAGCAGTAGTAGTAGTCACAGTAGTTGTTGATTAATATTGTGTATTGTTTTGTCTGCTGATGTTATTGGATTTTTGTTTCATGTTTTTATTCCATTTCAATTCTGTGTAAAGCGCCCTGTAGCCTACATAGTAGGATGGGCGCTATATAAATTTTCCTAATTATTATTATTTGTGTGAATGATTTAATTGAAAGAGTTGGAGTGAGGGAAAGAGAATATAGTATTTTTTTTGTTTCAGACTTAGGGGATGTGCACATTACATGCAGAAATATCATGCGCATATCTGAACATAAGTAAAAGAATGTAAGAAATACATTAAGCTTAAGCGGATGAGATAAGCACACGGGGAAACATATGCACTTATTCCATCTGCTTATTTCTTACTTTCTTTTACTTTTGCTGATGAGCGCATGAGGTTTAGGCATGCAATGTGCACATCCCCTAAAAGCATCAAACACAGTGACTTGTACACATAATATTATTTGCTCAGCTTCTTTTTTTGGATACTGAATGACTGAAACACATACCACACACTATCAACTATCAGCAAGACAGCCATTATGTGTTCTCAGTCATTCAGTCTCTTGTGTGTGTTGTTGTGGGGGGGGGGGGGGGAGGGGGGGTCTTATAATGGGATGGTTTTATAAGGGGGGTTTCACTGTATCTACTCTGAGTGATTGACTCTTGAGTTTATCTGCTTTGTTGAACTATCAGCAATCTTTCTGGATTGCTTTTCAAAATGCAGTACGGCATTTTGTCATTAGAAGTGATTAGTAATAATAATAATTAATAATAATAATAATAATAATAATATAACAATAATAATAATAATAATAATAACAATAATAATAATAATGAAAATACATATAGCACAGTATCCCACAGTAGGCTCATCACTAATTACTAATGCGGGCGCATACAAATTATACTTAAAAGTAAAGTGTCATATAAAAAATACATATTAAAAACATGAAATAAAACATGAACCTGTATAAAAATTAAATAGCATATCACCCCAAAGAATGAGTTAAAAAAATCACACACACACACACACAGAAAGAGGGAAAAAAAATAAGCGGACGCGTAAATGTAGGACCATGTGTATTACACATAAGCATTTGGAGAACACTATAATTTTGTAGGTGATTTGTGATGCCAGCATGATCTTCATTTCATTGGTGTTTTTGAAAAGTGGACTTGCATCAAGGTATTATATGTATGGCATTGACACAATTCACCACTTTATCCATACCCTGGATAAAGTAGATACTGTATCATGAAATCACAAACACATTGACACATTCACTGACTGCATGCACACTCACACAGTCAGTCATGTAATTGTAAGTAATATGGAATTGTTTTGGAGAATGGTTTGTTACTGTGTGCAATAATGCTTTGTTTTCATTACCTCTGCTACCTTTTAGTAATTAGTGAACAATGAGTGAACAATGAGTGATCAAGACAGAAAAAACAGAATGAAAACAAATTTATTGACATATATTTATGTACAATGTGCTAATAAATGACATGTAACACACCTATAACATGGCAAAAAAATTGAAATTAAGCAAGAAGCTGCATGTAAAAATGCCAATATGAGCTAAGTGACAGTTGGACATAATTATGTTCATTTTTTTATTATTGATAAAAGTCTTTGTTTTGTAATGGTGGTGTGAATAACAACAAAGTTTGATTTGAGAGGCGTGGCACAATGTTTGACGCTGCCTGTTGTTTGACGCTGCTGTTGTTTGACGCTGCGCATTGTATGGTGTGGCACAATGTTTGACGATGCCTGTTGTTTGACACTGTGCATTGAATGGCGTAGCGCAATGTTTGAGGCTGCCTGTTGTTTGACGCTGCGCGTTGTATGGCGTGGCACAATGTTTGATGCTGCCTGTTGTTTGACGCTGCACGTTGTATGATGTGGCGCAATGTTTGACACTGCCTGTTGTTTGACGCTGCGCGTTGTTAATGGCGTGGCGCAATGTTTGACGCTGCCTGTTGTTTGACGCTGCACGTTGTATGGCGTGGCGCAATGTTTGACGCTGCCTGTTGTTTGACGCTGCACGTTGTATGGCGTGGTGCAATGTTTGACGCTGCCTGTTGTTTGACGCTGCATGTTGTATGGCGTGGCGCAATATTTGACGCTGCCTGTTGTTTGACGCTGCACGTTGTATGGCGTGGCGCAATGTTTGACGCTGCCTGTTGTTTGATGCTGCGCGTTGTATGGCATGGCGCAATGTTTGACGCTGCCTGTTGTTTGACGCTGCGCGTTGTATGGCGTGGCGCAATGTTTGACGCTGCCTGTTGTTTGATGCTGCGCGTTGTATGGCGTGGCACAATGTTTGACGCTGCCTGTTGTTTGATGCTGCGCGTTGTATGGTGTGGCGCAATGTTTGACGCTGCCTGTTGTTTGATGCTGCGCGTTGTATGGCGTGGCGCAATGTTTGACGCTGCCTGTTGTTTGATGCTGCGTGTTGTATGGCACTGCTTTGCATTAGTCTTTGTAGTAGGTTTGTCATATGTCCGTTCAAATGTTATCCAAGTACCATAGGCTGTCATATGGACAGATAGTCACACACACACACACACCCCCCCCCCCAAACCCACCAACACACAGCCAGGAAGGAAACAGGACTATACTGAAAACATTAACCAGCTTTCGCCAAGCGGCTGGTCAAAAAAAAGGAAAATATAAACTAATAAAGTGAAAATCTGCTTTATTCTTTTTCTCTTTAGGGCCCCACGACCAATTGAATTGATGATTAAATCAAGTACATACTAAAACAGACACACACAGAGACACAGACAGTTAAACACAGTACACACTTAAATGCACACTAGGCCTTATCAAAATTTATGAGGTAGAGTCATTAGTCAGTCTAGGCCCACATACTACTGCAACAAAGACATAGAATATAATTTTGTTTCTGCATAGTTTAGATCAGATTAAAGTATAGATCTACATGTATATGCTTAACACTTATGTTTTAAGTCTGCGGGATTGGTCAGTCACGATGACAAGAAATCTACACAACTTGAGTCCAAACATGAAATGTGTCGATTGTTTTGTAGGCCTACTTTCACTTCTGACTGACTGGCCTCTACTCTTTCTCTTTGCTTTACTTTCACCACTTAGCCAGACACACAGCTTTTCAAAAAAAGTTGACCATGTATACCATTGTTCAGCTTCATCAAATTTCGAACAAGGCTAATGCTACTTTGAATTGGAAGCAATAGCATTTATCTTCAATAAATGATGTGATGATGACACTTTGACAGATCGATAAACAGGCCTTTGGTCTGTTCAGTGTTCCGTGTTCGTGCTGATCAAGTGATCCAACTCTCTTGTTCACAAAACTGAAAACTGAAAGAAGCAGACTTTGAGGTTCGTAACCATGACGAGGGTGACAAAACTACATCATTGCAATTATGATATAGACATAACATAGGACGGAAAGAAAGAAAAGGTAATAGGAAGAAAAAAACAACGGCGTGTTTTGGATATATCACTGATCTAAAAATAAAGATCAGCGACAATTTTTTGTTCCTTCAAGTATGAAGAGTTCTCGGGTTCGGCCGAACAAGAAACTTGTTCGCAGGACACGACTTGTGAACGAGATTCGGCCCGAACGGCTGTTCGGCCGAACAACGAAGCGCTGTTCGGGGGCAATTAAGGGAAAACTACGTTCGGCCGAACATTTCTGTTCGGCGAACACAGATTCGGGCTGTCCGTTCGGGCAGCTAAGGGTGGCTTGTAGGAATGTAGTACTAGGGCCTATCGTACTACACGTGCAATATACCAGAAGTGGGCTGCGGCAGCACGATTGGATCAGCCAGAAAAGTGAGGAGTTGAAGAGACGAGGCAATGCGGGCTTTCTAGGCTATTCTTAGATTTCTGTGTTCTCGTCGACATGTACAGTGCGAGAAGAAAGAGTGCTGCCTAGGTACGTGAACTTATCCACCACCTCTGCCAGGTCTGACCATCACTGTCATGTGGGTTCCTCGTAGTCTTTCCCTGGGGCAGGTTGGTACATAATTCAGTCTTCTTGTGGCTTATCGGTGAGAACCAAAGTTGTCACAGGCAGCAGATAAACGAGTCTATGGACTTTTATCGAAGCCTTATTGCAAGAGTGAATGCGCTTGTTTATCTCTCGCGCGTGAGTCGGCGAAAAAGTGATCTTCACCACTCGGGCCGATAGCTAGAGGGCTAAAAAATAGAAATTGCGATAGGCTGAATGTTGGTTTGCACACACAGATGTGCGTGCAGCATGCATGATATCGCACTGAATCTCCGATTCACACAGTTTGTTCTGATTTTCTTAAGTAATCAGCTCTACTTTTACAAAACACTGCTGTTTCTCATACAGATCACACTCTTCTTATTTTGTTTGGCTCTCCCAGTTGTGATGTTCGATCACAAAAGACTGCCCAACTGAGCAAAACTCCATACTGTATTGCCACGAAAAAAGCCACAGAACATATACTTTTTCATTAGCTTAGGCGGTTCCTGTTCGATTATGTTTCATCATGGTTGGGTGTCCGCTGATCGGGACCTGATTGGCCGGGTCACTTAGCTTAGAGTTGAAGTAGCTTTATGGTGGTTCCTGCTTCATTCAGCATCACGTTGGGTATCCGGTTGAAAGGGCCGGCTGGCTGGGTCACTTAGATTAGGGTGACGATAGCTCTCTCTCTCTCTCTCTCTCCTCTCTCT
>CM065687.1:43351122-43371933 GCA_017654935.2 Phymorhynchus buccinoides | reverse complement strand
TATCTTTGTTTTTGACATTGAGGATTACGTTGCCTCAGCTCCTACACCGTGAGAACAGTGGATCCTGGCTGAGCTGTCCAATATCTGCTTGCCGGGGCCGCCTCCTTGATAAACATGCCCTTTTGTCCACGCATGATTGCTGACCGCAGTTTCTGCATCCTGATGTCCCTAGACTCAAGCAAGCTATACTGCCGACAGCAACTGGCGAAAGCTCGGACTGACTGTTCTAAGAGAAATATATGCCACCTTATAATGTGTTTTAATAGAATGAGAAGAGATGTCGAAGAAATGCCTTTTACAGCGCAACAAACGATACATCCTGCTGTGTTAGGGAATGTTTAATATCAGTAGTCAGTTTGATGGGTTTGAAAGTGGAGCTCAGTTCTACAAGCGTGATTCCTGTTGTGTCCCTACCCGAACATTTTTGGAGTTTCTTTACACACAAAATAGGAACTCCTCGACAAAACTTCAAGTCTGGATATGGTGCCGGTTTTTCAACGCAGTCACAAAATAACAATGTAAAAAGAAAATCAATTTCATAGCATGCCAAAGAACGCCTGTGATCTAGACCAATTTTCATCTCCCCTCTCTTGTAACTTCATGTTTTAAGAACGACGTTTTACCAGTCATTACTGACATCATGAATGAAATCTCTTAGCACTGGCATAGTCGCGCATTGTTTTTAAAGACCATACCGCATCTCCATTTCGGACCTAAAAACGTTCCTGGAAACGTTTTCAGCATTATTTCCACTACTACACAGACACGTAATACAAACGGTATCTATGAACCTACTTTTAGGTTTACATTCTTCAAGTAAGTGAACGCACACACTTTGATTTCGCAAAAATCGGTCTCCTGTGGCAGTTTGGCCAGCTGCCATTGAATCTCACCAAAATGGGATTTGTGCGATAATCCATATTGGTTGGCGTGACGTAGATTATGGGAAATCAATACGGCACATGTGACTGGATGTTGAACTAGTTGAAGACAAGATTTTTAACCTTTTTGTGGCCTTTTTTAATAATAGAACTTGTTGGGACACTTCAGACCTAGCTTATGACGTAACGCTGTCGAGGATACCGTATTATTATTATTATGGACCGCTAGTTGTCACCTTCAAGTTCTCCTCTCTTCTTGTTCTAGTCCAGGCGAATTATAAAGTTTACGTGTTTTGTGATATATAGGTTTCCTCTGTTGATCTAACATGATTTTGACGGTGCTTAATCAAAAATCCGGCCGAGCTAAGTTTGTAAGTGTTGGGCAGTTTTGAAGTTATGACGTATATTCAACATGGCCGACATGGGACATCCTATAGAACTTTAAAACGTATTATTTTGGTATCTAATGCTTTTTTGGGTAAGAGAAATAGAATATTTGCTGAAATGATTCAAACTATGTGAACTTATCCTATTTTAGTATCTTATTAGACCCCGCCACTGCGGAAAGTGCTATCACGATATTTCGTGTCCTTTCATTTTGCCTGGTAATTATCTTAAGATCCATGTCCGGATCACTTCGATGTGTCTGCTATTTTTAAGAGCTGATGTGGCCCCTAATTATGACTTTGTTGACCTTGGCCTTTGCCTGAGTATGTGATTTTATTGTTCAACTATACGTTTTTCAACTTTTTGCACCTGCTGTCGTAAATGTTTTCTAAGCTAGGTTTGTGGGGATTGCTGTTTGGATGCCTCCACCTTTCATCTGAATGCTTGACCTTGAATTAGCATTGAATACTTTCAACTTTGACTTTAATATATTTTAAATCATTGTTTCACTGTCTCATAATTGGTACATGAGCTTATGGTTCATATATGCTAACCTACGTATAACCGTACATCTCTAGCCTTCATCGTAACGCTTGCCTTGTTGTTAAGCGCCAAGGCAGAACAACACTGCGATCCGTTTCGATATTAGATTTTATTTTATAGGTTGGTAACAACACATTCATTGCCTCGGCACTTTCATCCACCTTAAATTTGTAATTGCCCCAATTATAGACCATTACTGCAAATATTTAAAACAAATAAAAACAAAAAGTTAAAATAATCAATGCAAATTCAAGGTCAAGCATTGAAGATGAAAACGTTTAATAAAATGGGTATCAGGAATTCAATAGTCTCTATACACATTAGCTTAGGACAAAAAACCATAGCTTATTTTACCACAGCAGTGCAAAGTTGAAAAAGTATAGTTTTTTACATTAAAATCACATACTCAAGGTCAAATTTCAAGGTCAATAAGGTATACTGAGGGACACATCAGCTTCATTAAAATAGTAGCACACAAAATCGAAGTGATCCTGTGACATGGTTCTTAAAATAATTGCCAGGCAAATAAAAGGACACAAAATCGTGATAGCCCTCTCCACAGAGTGGCTGGGGGCTAATAAGTAGAAAAATAGGAAATATATTTAACATAATTTGAATAATTTAAGCAAAACTATACTATTTTTTGAACAAATAAAAGCATTAGATACAACATAATTACGGTAAGTGCATGTTTTAACAGTTCTTTAGAGTCCCATAGTGGCCATTTTGGATATTTCGTGATAGCTCAAAATGCCCAACTTTTACAACTTGGCCTCCAAAGGATTTAGATTCAGCACCCTCAAATCATGTTAGATTGACTTAAAAACATAATATATATCACAAAACAAGGTCAAGCTTAATTTCGCCTGGACTACTACTAATCTAGCCCTACTGACTACCCTTAACTACGTCATTTGAGCTAATTGCCCGTAGAGGAGATTTCAAGATAGCAGAGTAGACAGAAGAAAAAAGGTCAGTGCATTTTTTTGTTAACTTTGAGTTAACAGTATGATTGCGTTAATTTTTATGCTTGTCTGTGAATTTGAATTATGTTAGAGTTTGCAATCCAGATCGATTTTGCATCATTCTGCACGTTATTTACGAGAAGCGTATGGGCCTTTAACATTGCTTTAGTCATACCTCTTCTTAAAAAGTCAAACCTCACTCCCGGAGCAGCACAAAAACTATCGCCTATTCCTTTCTAAACTTCTGGAGCGCATTGTTCTCTCCGCAGCTATTAGCTCATTTTAGAGTCCAACAACCTTCCTTGAACCCTTTCAGTCAGCCTATCGGAAGCATCACTGTACAGAAACTGCCTTGCTTAGGGTTGTAAATGATCTTTTACAAGCTTCTGACAGGGGTTGTGTTACGATTTTACCATTGATCATGATTATCCCAGCACTTTGGTTGTTTGGGAACGGAGGTTCACTTCTTATCTTCAAAACCGCACACAATGTGTCCTGATAAACGGTGCTAGATCTGCAAATTCTGAGCTCAACTTCGGTGTGCCCCAGGGCTCGGTGCTCGGGCCTGTTCTTTTTACTCAGCTCTATCATTCAGCGCAGCTTGAAAATCTTGCTTCCACTTGTGATTATCTACAGGCATGCATAGAGAGAGTGGCTGAGTGGATGTATGGAAATAAACTTAAAATGAATGATGAAAAGACTGAAGCAATGTGCGTAAATCAAAATGCAAAGATATTACACTGAAAACCATGTCTGTGCATAAATCTGAGATTCCATTTTCTTCTTCTGTGAAAGACCTGGGGATTTTTCTAGATCAGTCCCTTACTATGGAAGTACACGTGAACCACCTTCGAATTGAATTTGTATTGCTTAAAGTCTTAGAACTTTTATCTTAGAAATGTGAATTATTTTATATTGCTTAAAAAGGTTTTAGTGCTTTTATCTTAGAAATGTGAATTTATATTGCTTAAGGTTTTTAGTGCTTTTTTCTTATGATTTATTATTATGTTCTCTTTGTTTCCTTACGCTCTGTCTACCTGTCCTCTCTCTCTCTCTCCCTCCCCCCTTCCTCTTTGTCTCTCTCTCTCTCTCTCCCTCCCACCCCCTCTCTCTCTTTCTCTCTGCCTCTCCGTCTTACTCCTGTCAAAGTTTGCCCTGCCCACTTGTCTCCGCCTTTTTGTCTGTCTAACCCTGACCCACCCCCTTACCCTGACCCCTCCACCTCCTCCCTGCCTCCCTCTCTCTCCCTCTCTCTCTCTCTCTCTCTCTCTCTCTCTCTCTCTCTCTCTCTCTCTCTCTCTCTCTCTCTCTCTCTCTCTCTCTCTCTCTCTCTCTCTCTCTCTCTCTTATTAAGTAATGTTACTATTATTCTATGTCAATTTGTTAATTTTTAATTTTTAATTAATATTTTTATATGGTTTCATCAATGTTTGTAAAGCGCTGAGAGCTTGCCTTTAGCATGATTTTTATCGCGCTATGTAAGTGAAATTATTATTATTATTATTATTATTATTATATCAATGGAAAGAGCACAACTTGAACTTTACTCTGGTATCATTTTGAAAGATATGAGAACTACCACGCCACATTTGTACTTGAAATAACATAACCGAAAGACACGGGAAAATAGTTTTGTTGCACTACTAGCATGTGTGTGTGTGTGTGTGTGTGTGTGTGTGTGTGTGTGTGCGTGTGCGTGCGTGTGCGTGTGCGTGTGCGTGCGTGCGTGCGCGTGTGCGTGTGCGTGTGTGTGCGTGCGCGTGTACGTGCGCGTGTGTGTGTGTGTGTGTGTGTGTGTGTGTGTGTGTGTGTGTGTGTGTTTGAGAGAGAGAGAGAGAGAGAGAGAGAGAGAGAGAGAGAGAGAGAGAGGGGGGGTGACACCTCGTAATGTCCCAATCCCGTGTAATGTCCCAATTGGGACGCCGGTAAAAACATAACCTACTTGGCAGACGTAATAAGCAAACAGTAACTGAGTAAGCAATAATACAATGATTATGCCATCATTTGTTTATTTACGTGTGATTCTGTTTCCATACCATATACCTGAAGAAGAGACAAAACGGCGGAATTTGGACAAAACGGCGGTTAACAGCACCCGATTAGGCGGCAAGTCACAAAATCGCTACCGGCTGGCTACCTGCAACTGATTAGGCGGCAAAAGGTTAATGCTGATCACGAATATATATGGCTATTGTGACACCAACAGTTTTGAAATTATGAGCAATTGTTTTCAGAGCCCCCTCAGTTCTCACACTCACCGTGCTATTGGTCCCTTCAAAATGTTTTCCACTGCACTCCCTTGTTAATGCTGATCACAAATATATATGGTTGTAGTGGTCTAACGCAAACGGTTTTTGAAATTATGAGTACTTGTTTTCGGAGTTCTCACTCTCTCTGTGTTATTGGCCCCTTCAAAATATCTTTGACAGGGTTTCCACTATGCTGATGATCATGAATAGTAGTAAGAAAAGCGGTAAAGGTCGAACGTTTGAACCCGCTCATTTGCAAGTAGGCCAGAACGAGGCCGTGACGTCATTTCCGGAAGTGTGCCCTGAGCCCTTTTGACATTGACCTTGGTGGGGACACCCCCTCCCCTTTCCCACCTGGACTACCCCCTCCCCTCCCCCTCCCCTTTTTTTTATATGCCCTGCTCCCCTCTCCCAACCTACCTCTTTTTCCCCCCACCCGTCCCCCACCCAAGAGTGAGCGCCCCTGGTGGGGGGAAGGGGAAGGGGGAGGGGAGGGGGTAGTCCAGGTGGGAAAGGGGAGGGGGGAATCCCCACCAAGGTCAAGGTTTAGGGTAAAGGATAGTGATAGGTAAGTTGTGGTTATTGACTGTTGGCGGGAGTGTTATTACGGCTGAGTTATTTTCTGCCGGTGCCACTGTTAATGGAACGTAGATATTAGATGAGGTGACTGTTTTACCACTGCTAGTAGCAAAGAAAGACTATAATTACAGCAGGGGAGCCGGGAGCCTTGGAGGGAAAGACAGACAGATGGATAGATGCACAGCAAGATGAATCTATCAGTTAAACACTTACCACACGCGTACACACGCATACAAACACATACACGCGCATGTGTACACAGCCATACGCATATGCGCGCATGTCAAGAGAGAAAGACAGACAGAAAACAGTGAAGGACTGAGTAAAAAAAAAAAAGACAGTGAACTAAAGAAAGAAAGAAAGAAAAGAGGAACATTCTGGTTTAATCTCGAACCAAGGTTGTCTTGTTCTTCATCCACGTTTATTTGACTTTTTTGTTGTTGTTGAAAGCATCACTATTAAAGAGCTTTGTCGGCGTAATAATGATGAGACTGATGACGACAACGACGATGATGATGATGATTGCTGCTGCTGCTCCTTTAAGTGATATGTTATAACATGTAGTTTGATAGTGTAGTGAACAGTTAAGATGATAAACAGGAAAGCACCGGGGTTTGTTTATGGAACATCAAAATATCACAAAAGGATAAACCACATCACATATATTTTATTTTAAAAGACGTCCCAAAAAAAACAAGAGAGAATACATTTTGTCAACCACCGTCGGCCACGTGTGTGATACAAACAAGTCAAGTGGAATGGAGTGAATGCCATCTGGTAATATTTTTCGTTTAGGGTAAAGGATAGAGGTGGGGGAAAACACCGGTTTGAACCGAAAAACCGGTGCTAAGTTTTCGCGGTTCGAAAAACCGGTTCGAGTTGCTGTGAACCGGTTTTTTTAACTGCAAACTGAAAGTAATTTTTTTTTCTTAGAATAACGCATTCTTTTCGAAGAACAACACTGATTCTCAGCGCAGATTGGTTGTTTGTAAACCAAGAGTAGCTGTTTCTAGTTTGTGGTGGTGTATGGCTTTGACTTTGACTGAGTGTGTGTGTAATAACTATGTCATAAGTTTCTTTATTGTGTGTGTGTGTGCGTGTGTGTGAATATTCTGAAAAATAAATATGTGTTTGCATAGGTGAAACTAGTGATGCGAGTACTGGTTAAAAAAACCGGTTCGACAAAACCGGTTCGAATAAGGAAAACCGGTTTAAAACCGGGTCGGATTTTTGAACCGGTTCTCAACTCTAGTAAAGGAAAGTTAACCCCTTTTTTATACTGCAAGTAGGTTTGCATGCGCTGTTGTGGGCTTAATCGAAACCCGCAGTTTTGTCCGAATGTCTTTTCTTTGGTGTGCGCAAATAGTCCTCAAACTGCAGCGTGTGCGACAATCCTTTACTGGTCAGTTTTGTTTTATTTTCCGATGTGACGATGTACGATTTGCTACACAGTGATACCATTTTATCTCCTTCAAACTCGAGCTTGAATTTTCTGGGCGTCTTTTTGTCAAACTGATAGAATCGTTGGCAGCACGCTCTGCCCCCGCCATCATCATCCAGGTGACGATGTTCTGGGCAAGTGGGGGATGGAAGCAGCCAGTTGTACACGTTTTGTTGGAACTCTTCTTTCAGTTCTGGTTTGACGAATTCTTTGATATTGTGGGAATTGAAATCGAGGTATAAACTGTCCGTGTCATTTTCTATGAGAAAGAAATCTTCTCTGGAAAAATATCGATCCAAAAAGTCAAAATAGAATTTGAGCATGAACAGTTTGGCATATTTGTACACACAAAAATCCAATGTGTATGGGGAGAGAAAATCAGATGCGTTTTCTTCTTAGTTTGATTTCGTACAGGTTGTCTTCAACTATAGCTGCGATAACGATACAAAGTGAGGATTATTGATGTTTTCAGCTGCTTCCTTTTCATTGCAAATTTGAATTCTTTTGAAGTTTGCTTCATAATAATAATAATTATAATAATAATAATAATGGGAATTTACATAGCGCTCTTACTATAAATATTTATCTGTTCCGTGTTCCTTTTTTGTATGTAAATAAGCAATATGGTTTGTGCATTGTGCGTGAGTGTTTGCATTTTGTCTTTGTTAGCAAGCACGTTTATGCCATATTAAGGAGTCGGTTATAAGCCATAAGCATTTGCTGACCGATCTGGCACATGACATGCAACACACACACACACACACACACACACACACACACACACACACACACACACACACACACACACACACACACACACACACACACACACACACACACACACACACACACACACACACACACACACACACACACACACACACACACACACACACACACACACACACACACACATACACACACGCATCACACACTTGAAAGAAATGTCCATAAAGAGAGAAGAGGAGATGAATACGAGAGGGAAGAAGGAAGAGGAGGAGAAGGAGAGAGAGAGGGAGAAGGAGAGAGAAAGACACTGAGAGAGAAAGAGAGAGAGAGAGAAAGGAATAGGAAGAAAGAGACAGAGACAGATGAAGAATGTACACAATGACATCATAAAGGACTCTGACGTCACTTTCTTGACTTTTTAAATGGCGTCAAGTTTGTTTTTTTCTATAAAAAAAAAGGCAGCTAAGTTTGATCAACTATTGTACACTATGTTATATATTATCAGAGGAATTACTAACAGGTCTGCGCGTTGGGTCCATGCATACCCCCCCCCCCCCCCCCCCCCACCCCCCATCACCACCCCCTCTCTCTCTCTCTCTCTCTCTCTCTCTCTCTCTCTCTCTCTCTCTCTCTCTCTCTCTCTCTCTCTCTCTCTCTCTCTCTCTCTCTCTTTTTTTTTGTTTATGGACATTTCTTTCAAGTGTGTGATGCGTGTGTGTATGTGTGCGTATGTATGTGCGGGCGCACGCACACACATGCGCCCGCGCACGCATGTGTATGTGTCAAATTGCCAATCGCTTTTCTTTTTCATTTTTTCCACCTTTTACGCTGCGATAAAGTCCGTCAATGCATGCTTGCCTCATGATGATTGTCATGTGCGCGTGTTACTGCATGGGTTTTCTTTTTTAAACAGTGAGTTAGCTGATGATATTTTTCTTTCCTTCAATTTGTGGTGTAGGGCCACAATTGTAGGATTGGTGTGTGACCACACAAACTAAGTCAGATTGAGAAGTGGGCTGAACTGCGCTCACTGTACTATAATTTTTGTGTTTGGTAAAATTGATTTTTGTAATCACTTCTTATTTGTATGGCCTAGGAAGTGGAGGCCCATCTTTTGTCTGTGTGCGTAGGGCACACGAGCTTACTAACGCATCTCTGTGAAGGGACCAGAGATTCTGGGAATGTATGCGAGAAAGTCTCAACCAGTAAAGCAAAATCATACTTTGCAACAAAGTGAGATGTATCCAGTTCGTTTGCCATACTCCACAGGCCTTCAATGTTAAACGAAACAAATTTCAGGGTGCGCTTTGTCACATTATTAGCTCCTGAAACCTGAGTTAAGTTACCGTCATTAATGGATACTAAACTATCATCATCAGTATCATTTATTTCAGAGTTCATTATGGCATTATCTAGAACATGTGTTTGGGGGTTTCATGGTTTGGCATAGTATGAGTCATGATATTATCTAACATTTGGTGGGATCTAGCGCGGAGAGAGAGCGCGAGCGAGCGAGAGAGAGAGAGAGAGAGAGAGAGAGAGAGAGAGAGAGAGAAAGAGAGAGAGAGAGAGAGAGAGAGAGAGAGAGAGAGAGAGAGAGAGAGAGAGAGAGAGAGAGAGAGACAGTCAATATAGAAAAACATACGACGAGAGACAGACAGGCAGCAAAGGCATACACATACAGACGAAGACACATTCAGACAGACAAAGCAGAAAAGACAAACGAGAGCTCTAGACAAAGTCCCCCCCCCCCCCCTCACACACACACACTATATATAAATTATATATATAGGCCTACATACAGAGCGAGATAGAGAGACAATTGAGAGAGACAAAGGCATAGATAAAGACAGACAGTGAGCCAGAGACAGAGAGCCGCTATGGGCGAATAAGTTTTAGTTCCGTTTTTCACCGGAAGTAAAATTGGCGGCTCAATAGCCTGCATATAGCCACTGCCAAATGGGCATATCGTGTGCCTAGTTCTACTGAAATGATCTATCATAGCTCAAACGAACACTGTTTGGCGATCAATTATGATTACTGAAAAACACAAAGTGCATATAAATTGTCGTTTTCATTACTTGAACACCTCGAAATAAAGGCTGGGTTCCATAAACAACCACAAGGGCCCAGTTTAATGGATTGTTTTGACCCGAATCGAAAGCTCAAAACCAAATCTCGTTCTGAATTCTGAATTTGGATACGTAACCGTCAGCCAAAGGTGACAGCCAAATAGGGTGCCTCACAAAAGACAGTAAATTTGTGCCTAATTAGTCTTTGAATAATTTCGTGTATGTTCTCTATGTATGAATGAAATGTTCTCTTCTTGTTTTATTAATAAGTGGGGGTAGCTAAAGAATTTGAATTCCCTGAGTATTAATTGTCCGCACCGGTTGAAAGGAGTGATCGCGTTTGCTTGCGTGTTTGTATGCGAGTGATTGATAGTATGACAATGATGATAATGATGATGATGAACTTGTACGTTGAAGCTTACATTTCGCGGAGCAGAGCTCCACACACATTTAACTGTTAAAAAAAGGGGGGGGGGGGGGCGAAGGCGAATATACTGTACAGCACATGCACACTATGTCCCTCCCACAATTAAAGTGACATGATAATTAAAGGGCATACGTCTCTGAAAAAAAGAGTGTGTGAGGATAGTTTTGCTATGACATGACACTGATTAGAAGCCTAAGGTCCTGCTGTCGTCTCCTACATTCCGTGTGCGGGTCAGTAATCCAAGCGTGCACGGGGGTGCTGACCCCTAGAACATGTACTTAGTTTAATTAAAATATTCAACACCTGTCGCTTCTCGTTCTGGCATTTCCCACTCCTATCCTTATTCTACCTCTTCTCATACATGATTAGATACACTGAATCAAGAACCAAATTATCCTACAAATCACTATGGCCAAAGTATGTAGTATTAATAATCACGTGCATATATGCATGTTTGTAATCTGTTAGGTGGGGGTGGGGTGAGAGAATTACTATAAAAATAAGAAGACAGTGACTTTTGGATTGATCAAGGAATGTAAAAGAATAAAGAGTTCAGATCTTGCGTTCAGTATTAATTCATCATTGTATCAATGAGTGCGGATGTGTAAGGTGATATGGTTAATACATGGTGTTAATACTGGTTTAAAATGGAATGTTCAGCCCAATTACCCACTAGAGTTCTGTCCAATAGACCTACTGCGTAAATCAAATCAGGCAGAGTAATCCGCGTTGGTAAGCGCGATCTATCCTTGAAATGTCTTACACTTTCCTTCATATTTTTACATGCACACCCACACTTCAACCTTGCAGTGGTGTGTGTTGAGGTGTGTGTGTGTGTGTGTGTGTGTGTGTAGTGTGTTTGCGTGCGTGTGCGTGTTTGTGTCGTGTGTGTTGGTTTTTTTTGTTTTTTTTTTCTTTTTTATGTGTGGTTGTGCGAGTGCGTGTGTGTGTGCGGGCGCATCCGTGTGTGTGTGTGTGTGGAGCACAGCGCGAGCGCGTGTGTGTGTGCGTGAATGTAGGGACAAAATTATGCACACAAAATAACACACTCCTCTCTCCCTGTCTCTCTCACTCTCTCCTCTCTCTCTCTCTCTCTTCTCTCTCTCTCTCTCTCTTCTCAATCTTGATATAAGCTGAATAAGAGGTTTGTGCTGTGTGTGCGTGTGCGTGAATGTAGACAAAATTATGCACACAAATTAACACACACAATCTCCTCTCTCTCTCTCTCTCTCTCTCTCTCTCTCTCTCTCTCTCTCTCTCCTTTCTCTCTCTCTCTCTCTCTCAATCTTAAATAACTTGAATAAGAGGTTGGTGCTGTGTTTTGTGGTGTGCGTGTGTGTGCGGTGTGCGGGTGGGCGTGCCGTGCGTGCGTGCACACACACACAACACACAAGTCTGTGGGTGCAACGCATAATGTTGTCTACATTCACGCACAACGAAAGCACGCACGCACACAGACAGACACATGCGTGCACACACAACCAGCAAAACCAAATGTTCTCTCTCTATCTCTCTGTCTCTGTCTCAAGGTCACACATACACACACCACAACACACACCACACACACACACACACCACACACCACACACACACACACAACACACAAAACCACACACCCACACACCACAAAACACACCCACAAAAACCTCTTATTTAATCTTCCTCGTAGTCAAGTTATTCAAGATGAGAGAGAGAGAGAAGAGAGAGAGAAGAGCGACGGAGAGATGTGAGAGAGTGAGAGAGATGAGAGGAGAGAGAGAGAGAGAAGACTTTGAAACTTGAAACTTGAAATACTTTAATGTATTTAGGCCATGGGCACATAAACATTGGGGAGAATGGGGGAACATAAATAGTAATACAGAAAAAGAAGTAAAAAAGGAAAACAAAGTATAAATTGCACGTTCTTGGCAATTACTTTCTATATCTACATATAATAGACAATTAACTGGTTCAACACAAACACTAATAATACTTAACAATCAAAATCATTTCTTAGTTGAACATTAATGTTTAGCCTTCCAAAAATCGCTGTCTTTGTCTCATGGCGTGGAAGATATACTTGGAAACTAAAATAGAAATTGTTTTACATTCTCCGTCAAGAAGTCTCTCCAGTGGAACAATGATTCCATTTGCCAAATATCTATTTATAAGCTCTGAATACAAAGGGCAATGATACAAAAAATGCAGTTCATCCTCTAACATGTTTTTACACTTCAGACAATACGATTGTGTTACATCTATAATATATCTGTTCATATTTTTGTTAATTGGTAATACACCACATCTAATCTGAGTTAAAGCCACACGGAAGCAAAAAAATATCAATTTCATTTAAGTATGTACATAGTGCAAGATTGTTCCTAACCAAGCTGTATAGGCTGTATCTTTCTTTATCTCGGATTGCACCTATTCTTGAAAGAACATGTCTATTAAACGCTGCTTATATTCACTTATAAACACATTAATATTTGCGACCCCTTGATTTAACCAGACTTGGTAGAAACCTGCATTTGAAAGCATTTCTGTCACTTCAGTAGCCCAGCATTATCCATGGATATCATCATTAAATAAGCTTGTTTAGGTAATCTATCATTATCCATAGTTAACAGTCTAAAGCAATATTTAATGCATCGCATACGTTAATTTACAAACAGTGGGTATCTACCTAACTCTCCATAAATCATTTTATTTTGCGTTTTCAATGGCAATCCCAGATATCTTCTGCAAGCTAATAAGTGTACTTTTTCAATGTGGTCTAACCTCTTAAAAACCCCAAATCTCAGAAGAATACAAATAAATAGACTGAACTTTAGCATCAAATATTCAGAAAAAATATTTTAGGTGACATTTCTTTACATTTTCTGAACGCTTGACAAAGCCAGTACAACGCCTTCTTTCCTTTTGCTACCAAATGATTTGTACCCAGTATGGTGGTAAAAGAGAATCCTAAGTAACAGTAAATATTAACAACATCTAATTCTCTTCCTTCATAAAACCACCTTTCTCGCTGTCCCAAATACCCTCCCTTCCTGAACACCATTACTTTGGTCTTATCTTTGTTAATTGTCAATTTCAAATCATCACAACAAATTTTAAGTGAATTTAACTGGGATTGTAAACCGCCGGGGGTTGTTGATATCAAAACCACATCGTCTGCAAACAACAGTATGAATAGTTCAAGCAAAGTAGGTAAAATTTGTACACCATAGACAACAGTACTGTTAATATGATTTGCTAACTGATTAATAAAAAGGGAAAACAAAGTAGGGCTCATAACACAACCTTGTCGCACACCTGTAGGACAACTAAAGAAATCTGAAAATTCACTGTTCACACGCACACAAGAAACCAGAGACTCATACATACTTTTTAAAGCACTGAAAAACTTTCCTCTTATACCTTCATTATATATTACTTCCAATAGTTTATCATGATTTACCGAATCAAAAGCCTTTTTAATGTCAATAAAGCAAACATACAGTTTCTGTCTTCTTTTATTAAAGCAGTGGTCGACAGTGGAATAGTTTTTTCGAAATCCTGCCTGGATTTCAACGATAGTATTATTTTTCTCTAACCAAGAGCTTAGCCTGTTGCTTAAAATAGATGTGTAACATTTACATGAAGCATTAATGAGTGAAATTCCTCTATAATTGGCTGGCTGGTCATGGTCACCTTTCTTAAAGCCATTCTTGTCATTCCAATAATGACAATTGCTTTCGACCATTCTTGTGGGTATTCCCCGGAGTCAAAAACCTTGTTAAAAAGCTTGGTCATAAATTTAATAACCCTTTCACCTCCTGCTTTTAACATTTCTGGAACAACACCATCCAAACCCCATGACTTTCCATTATTTAATTTCCTCATTGCATCTGTAACTTCTTTTTCTGTCATTTCCTTATTTAGATAGAGATCACTTGCATCATTTATATCATTATCAATATTATTTCCATTAACATTACCATCACCACCTTTTTGGAAAACTCCTTGAAAATGGTTAAACCAGTCATCTAAGTTTATTTTATCACTTGCATTCGTTTTAAAATTGCTGTTACCAAGCTTCTTTATTTATTTCCAAAATTCTGCTGGCTTGTTCACATTTGCTGCAAGAGACTACGGAATTCACGTTTTTTTCTTTTAAACAATTTCTTGTAAGCTTTTCTATGTCTAACAAATTCTTGCCTATCATCATTGACACATTCCTTCTTTTGTTTTTTGCTTTTCCTAAAAACTTTTAACAGCCTTTTGCAGTTGACTTTTGCATCCCTACATTCTTGGTCATACCATGGTTTATTCATCTTGCCTGAAAATATATAACATTGTTTCACCATACAATCAGCGGCACTTTTTAAACAATTATTAAAAACCTCCAACGCATGATTAACATTATTGTCTAGTTCCATAGTGGCAGCTTCTAACACACTTGCAATCTTTTCACTATTAACGTTAGCTACAAACTCGGGTTCTTTCCCTTTATCCCAGACAACCTTCTTAGTAGGAATTGACTTACTATTTTCTGCTTCTCGACTAGGTGTCACATTAATATCAGAATGAACGCAAATTGACAGTGTAATAGGTAAGTGGTCAGAGTCTACCATCTCAGAGACAAACAAAGATTTCCAACAAAATTTGTACTGGAGCTCAATAGAAGCAATAAAATAGTCAACAACACTAGAACCTGCAACTGAAATGAACGTACAACTATCATCAAACCCAAACACATCAAGCCGTCAAAAATATTACAAAAGTCAATCAATTGCTCACCAAATAAATTCATTTCATCATCTTGTGAATGTCTCTTTACTATTTTGCTGATTTCATCCAAGTCTCTTTCATCATCAGATAAAAATAAAGTCAATATTCTTGTCAGCAGTCCTCGAGTTCACATATCAAGACATAAAAGTCATCAACGGATTCACGGAGATCCAACATACACTTTTCTAATAATTCTAAACCAAACCCGTTTTCTTCGACTTTCCAAGAGGGCGAATCATATGGAGGAGTGTATGTGGCAATGAAGAAAACATCTTTATCTGTGTTTAGAAGTTCACTTGATAGTTTCAAAATTACTGTATTGTTTACATCACAAGGCACTCTCTCAACGAAAGTCAAAAAACTTTTTTTAACCAACACCATTACACCCCCTGCATATCTTCCCTGTTTTGACAGTTTTCTAGCTTTAGATGGAAACATAAAAATCTACAAATGCACTCATCAATTTCACCATCAATAAAGGTTTCAGTTAGACACACAAAATCGTGTATTTGAATGAAGTTGACAAATGCTTTTTCTGTTAATTTTGACTGTAAACCGCACACATTATAATTAAGAAAGGTGATGCGTGACTGGGGTGTTTGATTTTGATTTTGCCGAAACTGGGGAATGTCTGTAGCTCGGTTTTGAGTGTCTCTTTGTTCGTGTGCCCGGCCTATTCCCTATTCATTAGTACTGCTTGCTGATGCTTCTCCTGTGGGAGAAAGTTCTCTTTGAGTGCTTTCATCTCTGCTGTGGGCGCTGTCTGTCCGCCCAATTCTGAAGGCGTCCATGATGCTGGTCTGGCTCAGGGTGCGCTGCTGCGCTGTCCGGGAGCGTAGAGCACGGCCATCATCCTGAACCGTTTTTCTTTTGTTGCTTAGAGCACGGCCATCATCCTTGTGTTTCCCGAACCGTTTTTCTTTTGTTGCTTGTCTGGCTCTGGGGCGTGAATGACGTGAGGTGAACTCCCCAGGTAGGATCTACTCCTCATCCTCTGGACCGTATTGTTCTTGTTGAGAATCGTTTGAGTCGTCCCGTTCTTCCTCATGAAGTTCCACACTTTGCTGCTCTGAGGGCTGGCCTTGGTTCGGTGTTTTTTTTGCATTGTTCAGGTTGTTGGTCAAGAACGTTTTGTTGTTCAGACTGACACTGCTTTGTTTGAACATTCCGATCTTCTTGATGTTGCAGACCATTTTCCTGTTGAGCGTCACGTTTTTCTTGATTCTGCGTATCACCCACCTGCTCATTTTCTTTTTGCTGATTGACACTTTGATGCTGTTGCTGCTGTTCATGGTTGATTGGTGTCGCGTTGTTCCCTCTTACTATCTGTTGCTCGATTTGCTGACGAGCTTGTTGCTGTCTTGGTGGTTGTGGCTGGCTTTGCGGGGATCGTTCCTCATTTCTTAGAGAAGGTTGCTCCTTGCTTTGTTGGCTGTGTTTGTTTTTCTTTGCTTCATATGTTTGCTGCTTTTCGCTTTGATGGTTTTGAGTTGCCTTCTGCCTTGCTGAGTTTTGCTGAGCTTTTGAGCTTTATTCGCATGGTTAGGTGACCGACGTGGGGTTGGCAGGGCTCTGAATTCCTGGGTTGCTTCCAAGAGTCTTTTGGGCGACGTTTCCTCCCTCTGTGCCAGGTTTTGTCTGTTCAAAACTTGTGGCCATTGTACAAGATCTAATAGAGGGGACTGGTCCACTACTTGCTGTCTCTGGTTTGAAGGACACGCAGGGAAGGGTCCTCTTCCTTGCTGTTGTTGAAGGGGAACAAATGGAAATGTTTGTCTTGCTTGATGAAGGTAGGGAGGGGCACACATGAAGGGATTTTGCTGCTGGTGAAACTGAGGGGGGTCACACGGATATCGTTCTTCCTCTCGGTCGGAAACATGGGAGACACTGTGTGACTGATCCTGACTTGGGTTAGATCCTGTGGGGACCTGGCGAGACTCTGCCACTTCTTGCTGTTGGTGCTTAGAGGAAAATTGCCTTCTATGGCCGTCAGGTAAATCGACATCACGGTAAGACCAGTTTTTGTCGATATTTGCACTGGGAGTGAGGGAGTAGGGGAAGCCTTCAACGTAAACTCTTCCATTTCTGAATACTGGCACCTTTCCTTCGCTTTTGAGCTGCTGACTTGTCTCCCTTTGACGAACAGTAAGATCAGTTGTTACACAAATGTCTTCTTGCCGTAACTGCGCTCTCAGATCATGGTATCTGAGAATACCAACCTTGTCGTTCAACAGAAAACATACGATTAAAGGACGTGGCTGATTTCTGTATCCATGTTTTCCAAGGCGATAAATGTGCTCTATGTCGCTTGATGTCCACCACTTTTCAGAAGAGAAATAAATGAGAACTGCCACTATTTCCTCTGTGTCACTCACCTTTTCTTTGTTCTCCCAAGGAGCCCACTCCAAAGAATTTCATATTCTTTTCTCGTTTGGATTCTTCAATTCTGTCAAGTTTGCTCTCAATCTCACCAAGTTTGTCTTGCAGGAAAACACTGTTTTGCTGTAACTCGCTGATGTCGTGTCTGTTGTCTTTGATGTCTTTTCTGGATTCGAGAACTTCATTTTCTAGTTTCTGGAGAGAATATTGAAGCTTGTTAAAATTGTCGACTTTTGTTGACTGAGGAAAGCTCCTTGTACATAAAGGCTGTGTATAATCTCAGCACTCCTTATTTCAAACCGTTCCTGCGACACAGGTAAAAAATCACTGCGTGATAAGCCACTGTCATTTATAGTGCACTGAATGAGAGCTCACAAAAATACGTCCTCACCCTTCGACGGTCAGAGGGTGAGAGAGACAGAGAGAGAGAGAGAAAGAAAGAGTGTGTGTGTAATTTTGTGTGCATAATTTTGTCTACATTCACACACACACACACACACACACACATACACACACACACACACACACACACACACACACACACACACACACACACACACACACACACACACACACACACACACACACTGCAAGTAAGAAGTGTGTGTGTGCAAGTAAAAATATGAAGGAAATTGTAAGACATTTCAAGGGAGATCACTCTTACCAACGCCAAATAAGCCAGGAAGAGTTATTTCCGAATAAGCCCTATTATTCATTCAGGTCACCAATGGCTGACTGAATGTTGCACTCAATACTCTTATCTTTTAAGTCTTTTTTTGCTTTGTTATTTTATAGACACAGTCACTTTCCATTAGAACTGCAAACCATCAGTCACATAAAAAACCCATCACGATTATGCGGAGTGTGTTTTGTTTCTCAGTCGAGCAAAGTACATTCAACGAAACTGAAGATTATGAGCATACACCACAAAGTGTCAGGTTCGTACGTAGACTCTTCTTGTTAACTTTCTGTCTGAATGGTCTTCATCATCCATCGTCCTCATCGTCCCGCACGCGCCAGTGACGTCATTGCATAATTTGCATTCCTAAAACCCGGTGACATTATCAGCAAACTATGCGCACGTTGTAGAGAAGAAGAGAGGCGGTACGGTTAAAATAAGTTTTAAAAAAATCCTTGTACAATACCTAACTGTTCTATTCCTTCCTTTCTTTCTTTCTTTCTTCTTTTTCCCCAGTTTACTGCGTCAACAGAGAATGAGTGGGGGTTTTCTGTTAGAAGTCCGTGACAAACTTCCCTCTGGTAAAAAATTGTTAATGAAAATGGATTGAATAATAATTTCTAAATACTCTTTATTGTGCTTCCCAACAAAGTTACAGTTGCGTTGCTTAATTTGATGTGGTTTAAAATTGATTAATTACATTCTAATGGTGGAAGCAAAAATGCCATTTGAAACGAAAATGGTTCATGGGTTCATAAAATGACAACCAGTCAGTTTGACACACACACACACACACGCGCGCGCACGCACGCACGCACACACACGCACACGCACACACACACACACACGCACGCACGCACGCACGCACGCACGCACGCACGCACGCACGCACGCACGCACGCATACGCACGCACGCACACGCACGCACACGCACACGCACGCACGCACACGCACACGCACACGCACACACACACACACACACACACACACACACACACACACACACGTTGTCTTAATCACTTTTAGTGGAAGGACTGAGGAACAAACACACACACACACACACACACACACATACACGCACGCACGCACGCACGCACACACACACACACACACACACACACACAACACACACACACACACACACACACACACACACACATCTCACACACACACACACACACACACACACACACACACACACACACACACACATATATACATACACACGCACTCTCTCTCTCTCTCTCTCGTGTGTGTGTGCGCGTGCGTGTGTGTCTGTTGTGTTCTGTGTTTATTTGTATTATTATTATTATTATTATTATCATCATTATTTGAACATTTAGCACGCCTGATCTAGGCGTTCACAATATAAAAATATAATATACACATATAACACCACATATAATAATATTTAACATATAGCATAAAGAATGGGAAATAAAAATTACACAAACACCCAAAGACGGTCAGACAAACAAACACTCACGCGCGGGCGTAAGCGCACGCACACCACACACCCACACACGCGTACGCACACCCACACAAATAATTATATGCGCTCACCAAGCGCAGACTCTCAGACATGCACACACCAAGTCATGAAGGAAGGGATTAGTACTTATTTAGGAAACAGATGAGTTTTGAGATGGCGTTTGAATGGGCAGAGAGGATGAGTTATGAGATTGTATGTGCCTGTCTGTTGAGAATAGGCTACTTGCCCCACTCTCGCCCCCCCCCCCCCCCCCTTCCCACCGCAACTCTTTCTGTGTTTGCTAATATATTTCCTAGCACTGACCCCCCCCCCCCCCCCCTCCCCCCATATTCCATATTCCATTCTTCATTTCCCCCTCCAACCAGTTTATTCACTTCATATTTTCATAAACTGATAAAAACTGTGCTAGCGTCTGTGTATGTGGATAGCTAGGCGGGACCCTCTACAAGGTATATATTTCATAAAAGTATATATCGTTAATTCGTTTGGACACAACAACATGGCCCAACCACCTCACCCCCTCCCTCCCTATCATCAACAATCCACCTCTCTCACTCCTCTCCTTCCCCCCACGACGTCATATTTAAATGACACCCACCCAGCATGCTGCGAGCATCACACGTACAGACGTCATTGGGCAGTTCAGGCTTGTTGGACTTTGGGGATTGTCCTGCTGGTAGATTAGGTAGGGACAAGTGTGTTGATCTATGTTTCTGTTTACTGTGTGGCTACACTCAAATTAAAAATAAATAAATTATTATTGGTTAACCTGAAGCTAAGGCAAAATGAGAGCAGTACAATTAATGACTTTCTACAGTAATGCAAAAAACAAATAAATCATGGTACAGTTTAATCTTTTGTACGTGATCATGATTCTCAAACTAGGATGCATCTGTAGTGCTGCAGCCTAGGGGATTGGCTGGCATTTGGAGACTTTCTTAAACGCCAGCTATCCTAAAGTCCTTTTGGCCGAGCGAGTGGGGATGCCCCCTAGGTCAAGTCTTCTCCGCTATAAACAAACTCTAACCCATCCCTTCAGAGTAGCAGCATCTGCTATCTGGAAGTTTCGGTGAAACACGACTGACTGGTGTGCCATTGCGTGTGTGTCTAAACAAACACCAACGTTTGGCGAATCTGTTATTTTCTTCAAAGTTAATCGCATTACGTTGCTTAAAGGGCTAGCCACACGTCCACTAAAATCGCACGACTGTACGATGCGATTCGATCACTTGATAT
>CM065687.1:43341122-43348622 GCA_017654935.2 Phymorhynchus buccinoides | reverse complement strand
ATATACAGTTATATTACAACAAATAATGAGCGTCACAAAGTTGATGCTGAATGTCTGCCGTTGCAGGTGAATACGTGGCTAACCAGTGCGATCGAGGCGCCATCTACTGCACCCCGTGCAACGTTCGCTTCCCGACCTGCAAGGACCAGCGGGACGGCCTCAACCCCTGGGTGGGGCGCGAGTACTCCGACCTCTACGTGCTCTGCCAGGACGAGCGCGCGCTCTTCAAGGGCAATTGCCGCAGTGACAGCCCCAACATGACCCAGATCTTCGACCCCGTGGCCCGGATGTGCGTGGAGCTGACCGAGGAGAACAGCTACCTGGGCGTGGACATGTTCAGGGACACGGGCGATGATGAGAGATCACTGTGACCTTAGAACTGGAATTGTGGAGGCAAGAAGAAAAGGTTGAAAACTGTTGCTCGTAATGGAAACAGAAACTGAACGTTAACATAACATGGAGAAAGGTTGTTCGTAAAGTTTGTATTTTTTAAAATGTACAGATATGCTTTCTTCTCATGGAATTATGCTAGAAATTCGAAGACAAGAAGAATAGGTTGAAGCAAACGTTGATTCATGTGATTGTGACTGGAACTCTGAGGGCATGTATTCATGAGCATATAAAGTTGGGAATGAATGCGAGGAATGTAATATATTGAAGGCTTGCAAGTTCATTTGTAAGGTTACATTTTGCGGGATTGCGGGTTTGATTTTAGGTTACCCTTCGCCTTGTTAGTTTTACTCTTTGATACAGGTACAATCTGTGATACCTTTGTATTGTACCCTTAGAATACACGTAATTTTTTTAAAAAGAAGAATACAATGCAAGGCTTTGCTAACAAAAATGACGGACAGTTTAAAACCATAATTATTGTTTTTGAAGATTAACATTGCAAGATATCTTTATTTTGAATAAATAATATGGTACAGCAAAGCCTTGAGTGTGGAAGTGGATGGTGTGTGTCTATGGTCTATGTGGAGGGGGGGGGGGTGGGGGGGGGGGGGGCGATCACAATTTATCTTTGAAAGATATATATGGACAATTGTTTAAGGATCAATGAAAGTGTCAAAGCTTTAGTATCTCTTGCCAATCGGATTCTGGATGTTTTGAAGCCCACAATTCAATCACTTCTAAAAATGATAGTTTTTTGTTTCTTTAAAGCATTGTGTTCAACAACGTATATTTATGCCTGAAGACAAAATTGTACCCTACCAAAAACGAACTTATCTCTTCCCGGATTAGTGTGTGTGAAGGGGGGGGGGGGGGGGGGGGGGGGGGGGGGGGGGGGGGGGGGGGGATGAAGGGGGGTGGGGGGGGGGGGGGGGGGGGGGGGGGGGGGGGGGGGGGGGGGGGGGGGGGGGGGGGCGGGGGGGGGGGGGGGGTGGTGTTCCGGGGGGGGGGGGTTTGTTCCTCTCCAACCTGTTTGTTTCCTCTCCAACCGCTTACGTATAGAAGACGTCGCAGACAATATGGCAAATACCCCGAAGAGTTAGGATCAATATGTGACAATGTACAGACAAGTTTTAACATGGGAAATCCGCATTGGAGGTAGTTTCCGATCTGTGGATCACGCATAGTGACGCTGTTGTTTGCTAATAGATAAGACATAACTCAACAAGATAAGAAACTAGCAAGGTCTGGCTGGAGCAGTGCAAACTTCCGCCAGGGAGTCAGTCAACACGGGTCACTACTAAGCTACATAAACGCTATAAACTCATGAAAGAATCGTTTTCCCTAGGATCGAGTTTTCAGATGATCTCGGCGCATTACAAAAATGAAAACCATGAATAGTTCCTACTGGCGCGCGAGTGTGGCCTGTTTCTTATATCTATGTCTTTGTCTGTCTTTCTCTCTTGCCAATACAATTGGTCATGTGTCATTTTGTCTACAACCTCTCCCCCCCTCTCTGTGTCTCTCTCTTTCCCCCCTCTATATTTCGTTTACACGCGTCTGACCACAACATAATCTGTATTAATTAAAGACGTCACATCTTTTGTCTTTTTTACCTATCCTCCTACTACATAGGCGCCCACACTCCACTTCTTAATTTGTTTACTCCCCACCCCCACCCCCAAACCCCCCCAGCTTCTGCCCCACTATGCACCTTTTCGCCCCCACTATCCCTTGTTTTTTCGTTGTCCACCCACACGCAGGATACACTTCAAACCCAACCTTCAGACCCCAAAATCCGACTGTAGGCTAAGTGTTGATAAATTAATCAGAAGGGGGGCGGACTGGCCATTTAACAAGACAAGACAAAACACACCCACACCCACACCTAGGGTGTTCACTGTCTTGCCTCATTCGACTGTATATAAAGAAGAGCACTTAGATTGTTCTTCCGAACAAAGAGCAAAAGCTCGCAACGCTTCAAACTACTGTGACGAAAGATCGATCAGACTTGGAATTGTTGAATTTGGTAAGTGGTTGGATAGTGACATCTGCTTGTTTTTTTGTTTTGTTTTTTAAAGTAGTTTCAGTTTTTGAGTTATGTTATATGATGCTCTTTTCTTTTCTTTTAAAATATGTTGGAATATATTTTTCTGTAATGATGTTTTTTTTGTGTGTGAATTAAATGACTTCAAGGCATAATTAAATTTTGTTCATTGGTGTTTTTTTAAAAATGTCGTTGCTTTCCAGATGCGGATTAATAGAAGTGGCAAGCTTTCACGTAGAGATGAATTGATGAAATGGAAAAGAAAAGATGTTTTATGGAAGGCATAGGTTATGTGTAGGTGAATTTTCTATTCGAAATGTGTGGGTTTTTTTTAATGAGGTTTTGCATTTTCATGCCTTTTTTTCTGTTTTTAAATTATGCCACGCGTCTCTTTATTTATATCCTGTACACATTTTTCCGGTTCACAAGTTTATGCATTCCATATTTACTTCTACATCGTCTTATTCTGTTGTTCTTTGCTAGTCGTGATGCTTTTGTTTTTGTTTTCGTGCAATACGATTCGGAGAATCCATTAAGTAGAAATGTTTGTCTCAACAATGTAGTGAACATTGCTGTTATTCAGGACAGAACTTACGGTAGGTTTATTTGATAAGATTGGCGGTGGTCAATAAAGGGCCAGCCACGCGTCCACTAAAATCGCACGACTGTGCGATGCGATTCGATCACGTGATCTCGATGCACCAATCACATTTGTTCTTGGAGACAACGTGATCAAATCGTATTGTACAGTCGTGCGATTTTCAGTGGACGTGTGTCTGGCCCTTAAGAGTTTCCTTCACCCATTTTTCCTTTGCTCATCTTTTTCTTCGTCCCTCTCTTTTAAAGAAATCTTCTCAAAATGTTTTTTGGTTTTTTTGGTCAATCATCTAAGCGCACAAACTTTGGCAAAGCTGCAGTTTAGTTAACCCATTCGTGTTCAAGGTTTTCAATCTCAATGAGTCGCTCTTTCGTTGTTTAAAAAAACAAACAAACAAGGGCATCGCCGAGCGGCAGATATGTCCTTTGCCGGCTACGCCCTGTATCTCCCTTGCCCCTCACATCTTAAGCCCCCGTCCTCCTTGTGTCCTTTGGGTGATGCACCTACACACCCTTAACGGGGTGCAAATCGTTTTCTGCGATGCACATCCTTAATTGGTGAGGTGTACACCCTTAACACTGAAACATGTCTGCCGCTCGGCAACATTTAAGCCCCACATGGCACATTTTGTGCTACGATGTCTTTTACTTTGAGTATTAGACCCCCTCCTTTACCGGGATGTACACCCTTAACTCGGAGACATGTCTACCGCTCCGCTACATTGAAATCCCACGTGGCATAATTTGTACTGCAATGTCTTCTATTCTTCTTTTTACATCCCCACACAAAATTTGGAGTGATTGTATACATAATTTTACGAGATATAGGAGGGTACAATTGAACTAAAAAGCATCAAAACGCTACACTCACACAGGCACATGAAGATGAAATAAACAATTAACACGGTTAATAAAATCAAATTTTCGTCTTTAAAAAGACTTTCACGAGGTGAATGCAATACACTAAGCGTAACAATGACGGTAGTGAATGGATGACACATACTAGTACTATGACGTGATAATCTCATGACGATAGTGTTAAAGAAAATAATGAATGAAAAGACGTAATCTTCGTCATCCCCTCCTGTCCCTCTTCTATCTGTTTGTTTACCCCCCACGCTACCCTCTCTCTCCCTCTATCCCTCCCTCTCCTTCCCCATCTCCCTCCCTCTCCTTCTGTTCTCCCCCCTCTCGCCAGTTCTCTGTCTCTCCCTCCCTTTCTCTGTATCTTTATCTCTGTCTCTCTCTCACTCTGTCTATCTTTCTCTCCTCCCCCCCCCCCTCCCCCGGTAAAACGTAACAATGAACTAGTGAATGGATGACGCATACTAGTACTATGACGTGATAATCTGATGACGATAAGTTAAAGAAAATAATGAATGAAAAGACGTAATCTTTGTCATCCCCTCCTGTCCCCCTTCTCTACCTGTTTCTTTACACCCCACCCCACCCCATCCCACGCCACCCTCTCTCTCCCTCTCTCCCTCCCTCTCTCCTTCCCCATCTCCCTCCCTCTCCCTCTGTTTCTCCCCCCTCTCGTTCTCTGTCCCACCCTCCCTCTCTCTGTATCTTTCTCTCTGCCTCCCTCTCTCACTCTGTCTATCTTCTCTCCACCACCCCCCATCTCTCACCACCTCTCTCTCTCTCTCTCTCTCTCTCTCTCTCTCTCTCTCTCTCTCTCTCTCTCTCTCTCCTCTCTCTCTCTCTCTCTCTCTCTCTCTCTCTCTCTCTCTCTCTGTTTTTCTCTCATTCTTCATTCCAGTTATTGTCACAGTAATATACAGAATGGAGGTAGCTTCAAATTATGAGCTATAGAACATTGTCGTTATGCTGCCAGAAGTCAGCTGTGCAGTCAGGCACCAGAAGCATCATCATCAGGGGTCAGTCAGTTAGACATCATGGGGCATCATCATCAGGGGGTAGTCAGTTAGACATCATGGGGCATCATCATCAGGGGTCAGTCAGTTAGACATCAGGGGGCATCATCATCAGGGGGTAGTCAGTTAGACATCATGGGGCATCATCATCAGGGGGTAGTCAGTTAGACATCAGGGGGCATCATCATCAGGGGGTAGTCAGTTAGACATCAGGGGGCATCATCATCAGGGGGTAGTCAGTTAGACATCAGGGGGCATCATCATCAGGGGGTAGTCAGTTAGACATCAGGGGGCATCATCATCAGGGGGTAGTCAGTTAGACATCATGGGGCATCATCATCAGGGGGTAGTCAGTTAGACATCATGGGGCATCATCATCAGGGGGTAGTCAGTTATACATCAGGGGGCATCATCATCAGGGGGTAGTCAGTTAGACATCATGGGGCATCATCATCAGGGGGTAGTCAGTTAGACATCAGGGGGCATCATCATCAGGGGGTAGTCAGTTAGACATCAGGGGGCATCATCATCAGAGGTCAGTCAGTTAGACATCAGGGAGCATCATCATCAGGGGGTAGTCAGTTATACATCAGGGGGCATCATCATCAGGGGTCAGTCAGTTAGACATCATGGGGCATCATCATCAGGGGGTAGTCAGTTAGACATCAGGGGGCATCATCATCAGGGGGTAGTCAGTTATACAGCAGGGGGCATCATTATCAGAGGTCAGTCAGTTAGACATCATCAGAGGTCAGTCAGTTAGACATCAGGGGGCATCATCATCAGGGGGTAGTCAGTTAGACATCAGGGGGCATCATCATCAGGGGTCAGTCAGTTAGACATCAGGGGGCATCATCATCAGGGGTCAGTCAGTTAGACATCATGGGGCATCATCATCAGGGGGTAGTCAGTTAGACATCATGGGGCATCATCATCAGGGGGTAGTCAGTTAGACATCATGGGGCATCATCATCAGAGGTCAGTCAGTTAGACATCAGGGGGCATCATCATCATCAGGGGTCAGTCAGTTAGACATCAGGGGGCATCATCATCAGGGGTCAGTCAGTTAGACATCAGGGGGCATCATCATCAGGGGGTCAGTCAGTTAGACATCAGGGGGCATCATCATCAGGGGTCAGTCAGTTAGACATCAGGGGGCATCATCATCAGGGGTCAGTCAGTTAGACATCAGGGGGCATCATCATCAGGGGTCAGTCAGTTAGACATCAGGGGGCATCATCATCAGGGGTCAGTCAGTTAGACATCAGGGGGGTCAGTCAGTTAGACATCAGGGGGCATCATCATCAGGGGTCAGTCAGTTAGACATCAGGGGGCATCATCATCAGGGGGTAGTCAGTTAGACATCAGGGGGGTCAGTCAGTTAGACATCAGGGGGCATCATCATCAGGGGTCAGTCAGTTAGACATCAGGGGGGTCAGTCAGTTAGACATCAGGGGGCATCATCATCAGGGGGTAGTCAGTTAGACATTAGGGGGCATCATCATCAGGGGCTAGTCAGTTAGACATCAGGGGGCATCATCATCAGGGGTCAGTCAGTTAGACATCAGGGGGCATCATCATCAGAGGTCAGTCAGTTAGACATCAGGGGGCATCATCATCAGGGGTCAGTCAGTTAGACATCAGGGGGGTCAGTCAGTTAGACATCAGGGGGCATCATCATCAGGGGTCAGTCAGTTAGACATCAGGGGGCATCATCATCAGGGGGTAGTTAGACATCAGGGGGCATCATCATCAGGGGTCAGTCAGTTAGACATCAGGGGGCATCATCATCAGGGGTCAGTCAGTTAGACATTAGGGGGCATCATCATCAGGGGGGTAGTTAGACATCAGGGGGAATCATCATCAGGGGGTAGCTAGACATCAGGGGGGTCAGTCAGTTAGACATCAGGGGGCATCATCATCAGGGGGTAGTTAGACATCAGGGGGCATCATCATCAGGGGTCAGT
The DNA here is from genome assembly GCA_017654935.2 of Phymorhynchus buccinoides. NCBI lineage: Eukaryota > Metazoa > Mollusca > Gastropoda > Neogastropoda > Raphitomidae > Phymorhynchus > Phymorhynchus buccinoides. The sequence continues at coordinate 43,341,744 of CM065687.1, read as the reverse complement.
CAGTTAGACATCAGGGGGCATCATCATCAGGGGTCAGTCAGTTAGACATCAGGGGGCATCATCATCAGGGGGGTCAGTCAGTTAGACACCAGGGGGCATCATCATCATGGGTCAGTCAGTTAGACATCAGGGGGCATCATCATCAGGGGGTCAGTCAGTTAGACATCAGGGGGCATCATCATCAGGGGGGTCAGTCAGTTAGACATCAGGGGGCATCATCATCATCAGGGGTCAGTCAGTTAGACATCAGGGGGCATCATCATCAGGGGTCAGTCAGTTAGACATCAGGGGGCATCATCATCAGGGGTCAGTCAGTTAGACATTAGGGGGCATCATCATCAGGGGTCAGTCAGTTAGACATCAGGGGGCATCATCATCAGGGGGCATCATCATCAGGGGTCAGTCAGTTGGACATCAGGGGGCATCATCATCAGGGGGTAGTTAGACATCAGGGGCATCATCATCAGGGGGTAGCTAGTCATCAGGGGGCATCATCATCAGGGGTCAGTCAGTTGGACATCAGGGGGCATCATCATCAGGGGGTAGCATCAGACATCAGGGGGCATCATCATCAGGGGTCAGTCAGTTAGACATCAGGGGGCATCATCATCAGGGGGTAGTT
>CM065687.1:43293622-43336122 GCA_017654935.2 Phymorhynchus buccinoides | reverse complement strand
TTTTGACGTGAGCCTTCAAGTCATGACGATCAAAGCAGTCAGATACATCGATAAGGAACAAAAAAAAGAAAATCATTTGTTGCAGAGATTACTGTTGTGTTGTACCGAGTAAGAGATACTGGAAAGAAGACTCTCCATTAGATATACAAAAACGCTCTTTAAAAAGAAACACAAGACTTCAGGTAACTTATATTTTCTGTAACAAATGGATGTACCGAGTGTGTGCGTTGACGGCCCGGTTGTTTCGTTTTATTTGCGCCTTTGAATTTGACAACGGTTGTTCGTGTTCATTCGCACATCATCTCTGCGCATGCAATACTTAGCCTATCGCACTTCCGGCAACAAGGCCTAGGCCTAGAGAATAAGAGATCACGCCTTACCTCATAATCAAGACGACGTACCTAACATTTAGCCCACATTAATTTCAGTCTTGAAAAAAAAAAATATACGGAAAATCCAGTGTTCGTCGATTTCACTGCCTTCGACGTACGAATCCTTTGTTAGGCCTAGACGATTGATCACCATGTGCAAAGACTGTACAGGGGAAGATAAACATAGATGAGCTTGCTGGCTGTGACCTTGACCTTTGCTTTGTGGCAGAGGGGCGGGGCGGGGGGGGGGGGGGGGGGGGGGGGGGGGGGGTGAAATTAACGAAACGAAAATAAAATATTAGGACTAATATAAAATATCTTACAGAAATGTAGATGATGTGGAACAAGTTTTCATCGCATGAACAATCAGTTTAAAACAGTAACAGATCAGGAGTATGGCCTTACGAATTACGCAACTTCAATTATTAATTTTCTAAGAGTAAGATATTCAAAGATATTCTAAAAGGGTCTTTGCCTACAGGCAAAGACTGTAGGCCTACTACAGGTGTCCGTAGACTCCCCTTACCCAGGCGGGGGGGGGGGGGGGGGGGGGGGGGGGGGGGGGGGGAAGGGAGAGGGGGAGGGGGAGAGGGGGAGGGGGGAGGGGGAGAGGGGGAGGGGGAGAGGGGATTCACGGGGGGAGGAGAGAGGGGGCGAGGTGGGACGAGAATCAAAAAAGGATGAGGTTGGAGAAGAGAAGTGAGTAGAGGGGGGTGGAGAGCGGGGAGAGGGAGGGGGGGGAGGGGGAGGGGGGGAGGGGGGGGGGGAGGGGGGGAGAGGGGGGGTGGTCACTATGTTTTTCTGAAAGCTTGGTCAATATGCTTTTCAATTTTACTTGTTTGCCAAAAATAAAAATAGGGCTCCACTATGTTACATGCGCATATATAAACATACATATAACTAAATTTTAAAGAAAGGGGTAGGGGTAATTTAATGCACAGAAATAATTTAATTTACACAGTAAAATTAAAATGTATTCTGTTTTCAGATGCACAAGTGTCTACATAACAGTATTCTCTCTATACAGGCATGGGAATTGTCATGGGAATTCCCATGCCTGCTATAGTAATAAAAATCAGACGTGAGCCTTGAAGGCTTGTTTTGTTTTGAAGTGGTATCAAAGACCCTTTCGTTGGTGTCTTTTATTCTTCCCTCCTTGAATTATTTTCCTTTCTTTCCTTACAAAACAAAACAAAATCCAACACATCTCAATCCCTCTTCTTCCAGGCACAATCATGAAAGAGCTGGACGAGCTAAACGCAGAACTGGAAGAAGACAAAGCCAAGGTCGATGACTCTTGTGAGAACAGCGACAGCGCCATCCTTGCCAAGGGCGACCACTGCGCGCAGTACTATAACTGCAGTTCAGCGGATGGGTCAGTCAGTGACGACCCTCACTTGCTGGAGTGTCAATTCCCGCTGCTCTTCAACCCAGATTCCAAGCGCTGTGAGCACTACTCCATGGTCAAGTGTGGGGACAGGATGGAACCCAAAGATGCCTGTAAGTCTGTAGGGGTGGGAGCTGGGGGAGGGGGAGATTTGGAAAAGATAACGTATATTAAAGAATGCTCTGGATTTATTAATGTACCCGTTACAGTTACTTCCCTTTAGGTCTGTTCTGTGTCAGCGATTTCTGTCTTTCTTTCTGTTAACCTCTGCTTATACATTTGTGCTTTTATCTTTAGTCTCTCGTGTGTCTGTCTTTCCTGCTGCCTTTTGGGGGTGATCCAAACCTGAATTATCACTTATATTCAAGAATATCACATTCAAATGATCTAAAGAGCCTGTAAAGAAAATGAAACTGGGTTGTCATTTTAGTAGACGTTTTCATTGCTTTCTAACTCCTTATTGCGTGCATTTGTTTTACCTTTAAAAATAATACATATAACTGACTCACCTTGCAGGTGATTACGCAGCCAACCAGTGCAGTCGCAGTGCTCACTGTGTGCCCTGCAATGCCCGCTTCCCTTCTTGCCGGGGCCAGCCCGAGGGCCTCAATCCATGGGTAGGTCGGGAGTACTCTCCCTTCTATGTCGTCTGCCAGGACCAGCGCGCCATCTACCAAGGAAGCTGCGACAACTCCCACGGCACGCAAATCTTCGACCCCGAGAAACGGATGTGTGTGAAAATGGCTAAGGAAGTTTAAATAATATCAACTCACATTCTACTCCTTCTTGGTATTAATTATTATTTTGTTATTCTGTTTGGAAATCCATGCCTAGTGAACAAAAGAAGAATCTCTAAATTGCGACAACTGATAAATCTTCGATCAATGGATGTGCTTGAAAATGGTTCAAGAAGTTTAATATCAATTCACATCCAGCTACTTCTTCTTATCTTGCGCTTCTTCTTGTTTTTGTATTTTGTCATCATGTTTTGAAATCCATGCCTGGAAAACAAAAGTAGAATTAGTCTGTTCGGTGTTCGCAAGGAGACTTCAAGGAGCCGAATATCCGTTCTGTAGCAATGAGCAAACAGTAAGGCGAAAGTCAAAAGATAGGCTACTAATTCGTTCACAGAAATTCCTAAGCTGATATCCGTAGCGGTAAGTCGGCAAAATTGTAGTTCAGACTCCTCTCTCATGTTTATGACTCTCAATATCAAAGTCTAGTTCTTTCAGTTTCATTACGATAACCCTAGGCTGATCCTACCCCTATCCCCTTTCCTGAGAATGGCAGACTGTTGTTTCTCAGTGAAAATTTGATGGAGGTGTCTAAGCCACAACTTGGCATAATTCTTGCAAACAATCAATGATTATTGTAAGCTATCACAATGAGGCTGACTGCTTTGTGATTACAATCTTGGAAGATGTTTCAAAGTATGTACCATATATAGATAAGTAAATGTCTGAACATTTGTGTCAATCTGCTTCTCAGCATACTTGAAATTCGTCTTTCTGTTCCATTTCCAAAATGAAAACGTTCACATCAATTATCAAATGGATAATGTGCAAATGTTTGTTATTTTAATTTGCTTTCATGATTTGTCTTTTGTTTTATCGGTGTTTAATATTTTTAGCGATGTAATTTATTCATAAAAAAATGTAAGCTTGCAAAGAATTTTTAACAAGAGGCAAAGCCTTCAAGGCTCACGTCTGATTTTTATTACTATAGCAGGCATGGGAATTCCCATGACAATTCCCATGCCTGTATAGAGAGAATACTGTTATGTAGACACTTGTGCATCTGAAAACAGAATTAATTTTTATTTTACTGTGTAAATTAAATTATTTCTATGCATTAAATTACCCCTACCCCTTTCTTTAAAATTTAATTATATGTATGTTTATATATGCGCATGTAACATAGTGGAGCCCTATTTTTATTTTTGGCAAACAAGTAAAATTGAAAAGCATATTGACCAAGCTTTCAGAAAAACATAGTGACCAATCCCCCCCCCCCTCCCCCGCCGGGGTAAGGGGGGTCTACGGACACCTGTAGTAGGCCTACAGTCTTTGCCCGTAGGTCTAAGCCTCTTACTCTTAGAAAATTAATAATTGAAGTTGCGTAATTCGTAAGGCCATACTCCTGATCTGTTACTGTTTTAAACTGATTGTGCATGCGATGAAAACTTGTTCCACATCATCTACATTTCTGTAAGATATTTTATATTAGTCCTAATATTTTATTTTCGTTTCGTTAATTCCCCCTCCCCCTCTGCCACAAAGCAAAGGTCAAGGTCACAGCCAGCAAGCTCATCTATGGTTATCTTCCCCTGTACAGTCTTTGCACATGGTGATCAATCGTCTAGGCCTAACAAAGGATTCGTACGTCGAAGGCAGTGAAATCGACGAATCCTGGATTTTCCGGGTTTTTTTTTTCAAGACTGAAATGAATGTGGGCTAAATGTTAAATACGTCGTCTTGATTATGAGGTAAGGCGTGATATCTTATTCTATAGGCCTAGGCCTTGTTGCTGGAAGTGCGGTAGGCTAAGTATTGCATGCGCGGAGATGATGTGCGAATGAACACGAACAACCGTTGTCAAAGGCGCAAATAAAACGAAACAACCGGGCCGTCAACGCACACACTCGGTGCATCCATTTGTTACAGAAAATATAAGTTAACGACGTTAAAATGTACCTATTTGTACACACCTGAAGTCTTGTGTTTCTTTTTAAAGAGCGTTTTTGTATATCTAATGGAGAGTCTTCTTTCCAGTATCTCCTACTCGGTACAACACAACACAACAGTAATCTCTGCAACAAATGATTTTCTTTCTTTTGTTCCTTACCGATGTATCTGACTGCTTTGATCGTCATGACTTGAAGGCTCACGTCAAAATCAAGTATCCTGCTAGTTTTAACCCTCTAGCATCTTATGTTTTTTTGAGAAAACGACAACGTTAAAGTTTCAATGGAGAGTGAGAGTCTTCTTTAGTTTGAAGAGTGTGACTGAGTCAAGGTTAAAGGTTGCACAACAGTAATCTCTGCAACAAATGATTATCTTTATTTTGTTCTTTATCAATGTATCTGACTGCTTTGATCGTCGTGACTTGAAGGCTCACGTCAAAATCAAGTATCCTGCTAACTTTAACCCTCTAACGCCTTATATGTTTAGAGAAAATGACAACGTTAAGGTTTGAGTTAAGGTTAAAGGTCGGGGCCACGGACGCAACACACACACACACACACACACACACACACACACACACATACACACAACCGAACATGTACGATACTATAGACTCACTTTGTTTTAAAAAACGACGTGAGCCAAAAAGTTATAAAGTTTCCGTTATTAAAACGAGAGTATATCGGTTTTTCTTTCAAACAATAATGCCCTTTGAATTTTGTATATCATGTCTACTTACTTACATTTCTGTGTATTTAGGCCTAATTCATAAATTTAGAGACATTTTACACTCTTTTTTTTTTATAGCAAAATGCTTCCTCTTAAATTAAGCCTCACATAAAGTTGATTGCACAAGTTGATTACAAATGCGATGTACATCTGATGTAGCCCAAGTTCTATTACTGCCCTTGACTGCCATATAACGTAGGCCTATCACGTAGGCCTACGTGCTTCATATGACATCACTGTCATGTTATGCTGCTTCTTGCTCTAACACAGTCACGAGGGTTATATCCCCGGAACATTAATTTTTGTCATTTTTTTTATAATTATCAAATTTTCTCTGGCAGTCAAGGGTGTTTTTTTGGGTTTACACATTGTTATGTTTAGAAACATGTTTCTTTTTCAAGGTTTCTTAACATACTCCTGCCTTTATAGACTGTGATATTATATTTTTGTATATTGTTCATCCTGCTTTTACACAACATGACGAAATATTACTTAATCATGTCATTTGTGACGTAGCACAACGAAAGGGACATTAAGTCGCTGGGCTAGTTTCTTTGTGGTTCTACATTTGTCATGTGTTCTTGACATAATCTTAAGCTCATTGTAATTTGAATATTAGATTTAATCACTATTATTGATGTCGCTGTTAGGATATTGTCATTGTTGTTGTCTTGTAAGAAAAAACCCAAACCCTTCCCTTAATGAATTGTGGGATGAATGAAGAGAAGGAATAAAAATCGTTGAATACAAAATGAGTAGGTCAATGCATTTTCTACAGCTAGGCTAGATTTTAGACTGTTTTCTCAGAATGGCTGACCCCCCTCCTACTGGGGGCCTCCTACTAACTTTAAATGCTCATAACGCAGGAACAGAAAAGGATACAAGTAGCATTAGAAAGAGAATGGTCTGCAGTTTTCAATTGTATACTTTTCTCAGAATGGTCAGTTTTGACACTTAATGTCCCTTTCGTGGTGCTGGGTCACATTTGAATTACATTTGGAATTGTGGTTGTATGCGTTTGCGTGTGAAATGTTCCCCTCAATATAATTATTAGCTGAATGCCCCACCTTGATATAAGGGGAAAAAAGCAAGTTGTCGTGACTAATTAGCGCGTGCACTAATGTGTGTAGCTTGCGTGAGTGCCGCGATTTGTATATCTTTAGTATGAACGAGCTATCCTAGCCTAGGAACATCTCTCTCTCTCTCTCTCTCTCTCTCTCTCTCTCTCTCTCTCTCTCTCTCTCACACACACACACTCACACACACACACACACACACACACACACACACACACACACACACACACACACACACACACACACACACATAAACACACACACACTTACATGCACCCAGTTACACAAAATCAATGACAAAATGTTTCAGATGTATTTGTTAACTAAACATACGCTTTCAAAGCACGCCCTTTTCTTCCTCTTTCCATAGAGGGTCAGCAACACTGCATACGATTCGATCCCAATGCGATGCGATGCGATTTTGACGATGTCTGTGAGTCATGATTTATGTGAAATACTTCCGTCTAAAACTAATTCTGCTATTTCGCTCACTATACTCATGTAGACCCCAAATACACGAATCAAATAAAATGTCTGATACAAACAAATACAGATATTTCATCAGATTCGTGTACGGGGGACTGCAAATATAGTGAACATAAATAGTAGACTTTAATCAGATTTATTTTGACAGTAGAATGTCAGGAGGATCATGCCTCACATTGGGATCGAATCGTATGTAGTGTAGCGGCCCTTTGAAACAAATATGAAACCCGATGTAGCCTATCCAATCATGAATGCCTCAGCCTTCATGTACATTTGAAACAAAATCTCAAACATGTTATTCTTTTTCCTTTGTCCATTGAAAGCAACTAAAAACCAATAACATTAACAAAAGTGCAGTCAATACCCACCCTCCATCAAAATTCTAAACCCATACAGTTTAGTACTAAATACAACCGCATTTAAATAGCACAATTAAAATGTTCAACAACTTAAAATCCTGAAGGCACATTGTTTGTTAAGGCACAAAATAATCGAGTCTGAGTTTTCCTCTTTCGTCCACCCATTGTTTTGGCATTCGTTTTGCATTGCACAAAATGTACATTACAACACGGAACACAATCCTTCACGCACAACCTATCAACCCATCTCAGACCATCTTGTACTGCACAATTCGATCCCAGTCTTCACGCAAAATCAGTCAGCCAATCACAGGTCCCTTTACACAACGCAAAACCAATCAGCATCGTTGTCTCTTAATTAACTTAATTATTAAATAACGTAAACAGAATGCCCGCAACACAGGGGAGGTAGCTACAAACTCGACTCGAAGTAAACAGAATGACAATCGGTGTACAAGATCCACGTTTTTTTGGGTGTTTTAAATTTTTTTATCGTCAAATAATAAATGCATACAAAACGAGTTACAACAAATGACATATAACTACAAAGCATAACTTATTTCATAATGGTTAATGGAACGAGAAAGTGATGATTAACAATAGACTCTGTGTGTGTGTGTGTGTGTGTGTGTGAGAGAGAGAGAGAGAGAGAGAGAGGAGGGGGGGGGGGGGGGGCAACAGAAAATAGGGAGCGTTAGTGTAAACGGTAACTTAAGAACCTAAAACTAAAGTTGGAAGAGGTGTTTTTTCTTTTTACAAACGCAAAGAAAAAGACTTCCTTCTTTTGAAAGTGTGACAACACATAATTATAGACTATGCCTACATAATGCTATAAAATATGAGACAAGACTTGTTGATCAAAAGACACACAATAAGCTTGTTGCTCTTGAACGAACATTGGGACAGCATTTGGAACGAACACAGACAGACTAGGAGAAGCTTATGCCATGTGAGCAAAGCCTCTCCCAAGATAGTCATCCGTAGGCAGGGCAGCGTTCCGTTTCCTCTTCCGTTACTTCATTTCAAACATATTGGCCATTGCAAAGGCCACCTTTTGCAAGAGTGAATGCCCTTGGTGGGTGGGGGAAGATGCTTGAGTACTGACCAAACAAGGGATTAACTCTCGCTAATAACCCTATCTGAGGCCACTGAATGGCTGCCTTTTGCAAGAGTGAATGCCATTTCGGATACTGACCAACAAGGGCTTAACTCTTGCCGTCAAGGGCGTTACTAACCCTAGTTGCAGTGGCCAATAGCGATGCAAGCAATGAACATTGAAAACATGGCATGGTCAGGTTTGAGGCGAAGAGAAAAATAATGTATAGATTATGCCGTAAAGTTAATGGGACACGTTTGTTCATATCACTAACAGCATTGTTCAGTCACAGTTTGGTCAACAAACAGCTACTGTCCACGCGGCTTTCTGAGGACAAGAAAAAAAAGTATAAAAAGATTGATTGTCAATGTGAGTGAAAGGGACAAGCTTTGCTTGGACGGAATATAAGCTGTGTGTGTGTGTGCGTGTGCGTGTGCGCGCGCGCGCGCGCGTGTGCGTGTGTGTGCGCGCGCGCGCGCGTGTGCGCGCGCGTGTGCGTGTGCGCGCGCGCGCGTGTGTTGGGGGTGCGGGTGTAGAAAGTTTGAGAGTTAGAAGACGGGGCACGTGCAAGCGTCCGTTTTCATGTTATGTTTTGCTGTCGTTGTTGACGTACCCCGGCTAAAAGACTCCCAACAGCCGAAGCACTTGAACAGTAGGGTACAAATGCATCAGCTAAGGATGAGAACATTACGTGCATGAGCGTTTTTTATTACCCCGCCACGTGAGCAGCCATACTCCGTCTTCGGGGGATTTTGGATACTGATGGTGTTATGCTGAGGAGCTTGTTATGGCTAAAGACAATCCCCACATAACTATGCATAGCACAACAACATTTTGATGTAGCCTTGGTGTTCTAGACTATGTCTATTGGTCTGACATATCCTTAAGCCAAGGCGAGTTATGTTTTTAAGCTGCTGTTATTGCCACGAGGTGTGCTCATGTACCAAGTAAATAGATTTTGGGGTTCATACAAATTTTCACTTGAATGCCTGATAACAGGCGCGTGTGTCGATCTAAGGTCGGTGAATCGCAGGCACTTTAGGACGATTGCAAGAAGAAGCAGTTTTAAAGGAAACAGCCCATCAAAAAGTCTTGATCAAGACAGTCGCCAATATAAACAGTCTGTGACTGAAGTTGACCCCTTTTCTTTGTCTTTCCGCATGAAAGATCGTCAGTATCACCGCTGTACATTTATTGTACACTTAACAAACAAAAAACCACAATCACCGTCAAGAAAAGAAAAAACAACAACCAAAAAACAAAAACAAGTCGTCTCAGACGTACTTCTTTTTCTTTTTTCTCGGTCTCTTTCGCGTTATCCTCATTTTCTTCAGAAGCCTTTTGTAGCGTCGTAAACTTTTCCTGTATTTCTTGGTTAAATGGCCGCGTTCCCGCGTCATCGTCTGCACGAGAAAGCGGCGGTCTTTGCGCGGGAGAAGGCCCGCGAGCTTTTCCCGCTGGAGCCTGCGCAGAACCCGCCTCTCCTCGCGAGACAAGGACCAGGATTTTCCGTGTTGGAACATCACCTTGAGCAGACGGCGTTCAGCTCTCTCCACCTTCTTCTCCAAGCCTGCACAGAGCGTGGTGAACAAACAAGATACAGTGGAACCTCCCTATTAAAGGTGGACCCTGACGGATGAGGTTTTGCAAGAAACACGTCCCAGCATGTCCGACTTCGGACTTCGGTGAATATTTTGGGGTTACATCTTAGAGGGTGTCTTAATACGGAAGCTATTAATAGGATGGTTCCATTGTAGTAGTAGTAGTAGTAGTACTACTACTACTACTACTACTACTACTACTACTACTACTACTACTACTACTACTAATAATAATAATAATAATAATAATAGAAAGAGCAATACAGAAACAAACATGGTAATAACATCATAGACCAGAGCAGTCAGATTTTTCCACTCTTCCTCCTCGACTATTGAACGATTCTGGTCAATTCAATCAGTTGTTATGCAAATAAGACAGTGGTTTAAAACTCCAAACATTACTGAGGCAAAATGAAATAATAACTTCAAAGAAGATTAGATTGTTCTAACAAAAAACTGGAATTGTCATAATATGTATATGTATAAATAGTTTCCCCACCTACTGGAAGTTCTGTGCTTGTAGCTTCCTCTCATCTGTCACTCTCTTTGACTCTGCCTTTTACCTTTGCTTGCTGTCATCTATTATCTTTCTGCCTTACTGGTCCATTCTCGTGCCATTTTTCAAGAAACACTTTCAAAAAAGATTTCCTCTAGCCGAAGTCGGACATGCTGGGCCTAATTATTTCTTACTTAGGTGCATAACGGCAGCATGACGCATCTGCGCTCATAATTGACAGGAAACTGTCTGAGCGATCGAAGAAGAAGTCATAGTAGGGGGGGAACTTGCTGTGACAGGTGAAATACGTATACTTTTTCAGTGTCGATACTTTTTCCATGTCATTTGTCTACGTCTTGAAGCTCAGTTCACTCTTCAGAAGGCCGAACCATATCCGTGACACGGAAATTGGATGTCCTTCTTAATAATCTCGTTTTCTTTAGAAGACCTAGAGTAATGTTGTAAGCAGGTAAATTAGTTCTTCGTATATGCATACTTTTTAAATTAACCTCATGACTACTGGTGCCCAAACATTGCCAGAAAAAAATTAGTTAAAATAACAAAATTAATATTATTATTCTTCGATCGCTCAGACAGTTTCCTGTCAATTATGAGCGCAGATGCGTCATGCTACCGTTATGCGCCTAACTAAGAATTAGTTAGGCCCAGCAAGTCCGACTTCAGCTGGAGGAAATCTTTTTGAAAGTGTGTCGTGAAAAAAGGCAGGAAAATGGAACGGTAAGGCAGAAAGTTAGTAGATGACAGCAAGCAAAGAGAAAAGGCAGAGTCAAAGAGAGTGACAGATTAGAGGAATTTACAAGCACAGAACTTCCAGAATGTGGGGGAACTATTTATACAAAAGAAACCCGGGTATCCCCAGGGGGGGGGGGGGGGGGGGGGGGGCGATTAATATAAGGGGAGATAACTTACGGTGTCGTCTGTTTTTGTTCCGCTTGGCCCGTATTTTCTCCTTCTGCTGTTCTTTGCCGATGGTTTTGCTGCGCCTGGGTCGCTCCTCCTTGGTCTCTGCGTAGACACACACAATCACACACACACGCACGCGTGCGCGCGCAGACACACATAAATACACGCACGCACGCACGCACGCACGCACACGCACACGCACGCACACACACACACACACACACAAATATAGCAGACACATTTATGACAAAACACAGACACACCCATTTGCTATCATTCCGTCGACCAAATAATAATCTATTCAAATCTAGTCACCTCTATTCAGGTGGAGATTTATGGAGCAAATTACCCTCCAATTACCCCCCCCCCCCCCCCCCCCCCCCCCCCCTAGCAAACAAGAACTCTTTCAAGGGAAAAAAAATTATATATATCTCTTTAACAGAACATAATCTCTCACTTTATTTTCCTCTTATTTGAAATGAGTGTCAAACTAGAGAAAATGTATTGATATGTGAATGTGATGTTATAATTGAGAATTGATGTATATATTGCATATATTGTACATAATATGTTACTCTCCCACTCCCCACCCTCTTCCCTGTTTTTGTAACTTGTTTGTTTCTTTGTTTATTTTCCTCTCTTTTCCCCTTTCTTTATTGTTTACTACTTTGGAATCTTTAGTTCCTTCGTTATTTTTTTTATTTTTTTACGGATGGCTTGATGAAAAAAAGTATATTATTTTCTTATTCAATGTTCCATCTGGAAATAAAATTTTGACTTGACTTGAGTTGCGTGCATGAACATGAGAATTGCTGCTGCTCGTGCGATTTTGTCGCGCTGCTCGACGTGCCTGGGCTGTCTCGATTCGGTGAGTCTCGAACTTGGCAGCTCCCTTGGTGACTGCACCGCTGATCGGTTTGGGGCCAAAGTTTCTCAGGAGAAAATGTTGATGTCAAAGTCCTTCAGGGACACTTTGAGGGTGTTCTTGAACCGTTTCTTTTGCCCTCCATGGTTACGTGCACCAAACTGGAGTTCTCCATATAGGATGCATTTTGGGCGGCGCTCATCAGACATTCTCAATTCAATTCAATAATTTTATTGTCTTCACAAGAAGCAAAGCAATTCGCTGCCTGGCATACACATTTTATAAATAATAATAAGACACGACACAAGTAATGTTTAGGAAGACAACTTAAATAAGACAACCAAATTTTAAAACAAACACACACACACACATACACACCAACAACAATCCAATTAGGATTGTTCAGACAAATATTAAGCATAACATTATAAAGAATTACTTGTGAAAGCAAACATTTGACACTCAGTCACACACACACACACACACACACACACACACACACACACACACACACATACATACATACACACACACACACATACAAGCACACACACACATACAAGCACACACACACATACAAGCACACACACACACACACACACACACACCCCTTTGGGCTATCAGTTAGAATAAAATTAATGAGAGCATAGAATTATAAATAAATTAACAAGTGACCTAAAATGATTGATGACAAGTATAATTGAGTATTAATTCAGAAATAATAAGTAAAGAAACTAACAAAATCTCCAGGTTTGCTAAAATAACTAATAAAATAAGGGTTCTTTAAACTATTATTAAAAGCAATAAACCAATCATAACATATAAAATCCACCATAAAGGATGCTATCACAGATGTTAATCAACAGTCCTAAAAATGAAATCACAACACAACAGAGAGCAAAAATGAGGTACAACCTTTTTCAGCAAATAAACATGGCAAACAAAATCAATGAACCATAATATGAAGATAATAAGAATAAAAATAATCACATAATGATAAATCATCAATAACAATAATTCCCCACCACCATCATCCCCACACACATTTCCCCCTCTGCATCTCTCTCCAACCACTCTTCAGTTCTTCAGTCACACACACACACACACACACACGACACACACGGGTCTGTCGCTGACACACACGCACACACACGCACACGTGTGCACACACACACACGCGCTCGCACACGCACACATGCACACACACGCGCGTGCACACACACGCACATTTGTACGCACAAAAAATATACAGGGCCTATACATACACAAGCATGAGCGGAGACTCACAGAGAGAGAGAGAGAGAGAGAGAGAGAGAGAGAGAGTGTGTGTGTGTGTGTGAGAGAGAGAGAGAGAGAGAGAGAGAGAGAGAGAGAGAGAGAGAGAGAGAGAGAGAGAGAGAGAGAGAGAGAGAGAGTGTTGTTGCACCCCCAAGCTACACACTGTGGCATTGTTTTGGTCGTCTACGGGGAAGTTTTTCCCCTAAGAAAGTAATTGCAGAGTTGTAGACCTAGTTCATGATTTGTCACCTGCACAGAATCGGAATCAGAATCAATTTTCATTGCCTTTTAAAACCGATACAATGTTTTATGACATAATAAAATTATAACAATAACCTGCACATTTCAGGTTATTTATATTAGCCATCACATTAACAAAAACACCAAAAATGCACACACGCAGAAATTAATTTAGTATGTAAGTATGCAAATTGGTTTAAACAAGATTTATTCAAATGAAGCACATACAGCAGCACATAATTATACTGACTGCCTTAAAAACTTGCCTTTAAACAATCTGTTAGGTGTGTAGCGTGGGATCTTTAGTCATTTGTCACTTCACATAGCAATCAGCCTTTATTAGAGGTCATTTAAAATGTTTTAACCCTTTCACCGCCAACCATATTTCAACGAAACATGTCCATTAAATTTACCTGGATAGAGAACAAAATCCATTTGCAGTATTGGTGATTCTTCTGTGACATATAAAATAAGGTCTATCCTTACTTCCCAAAACTAAGACAATAGGGTCTTTGGATAATAGACCCCAATTTGATGCCTTTTAGTGACATAGGTGTTAAATCACTGTGGTGCTAAAATGCGACTTTGGGGGTGAAAGGGTTAATCTGTATTTACAGAAACACGCACGCACGCGCACACGATATACGCGGCGCACACACAGAGGCCTATATTGGCACAGAGAGACAAAAAGGCCTTTAGCCGTCGTGAAGGGGGAGGGGGCGGGGACAATAAATATGCAACAAAGAAAAAAGCTCAGAGAGAGAGGGAGGGGGGGGGGGCAGGAGAGAGAGAGAGAGAGAGAGAGAGAGAGAGAGAGAGAGAGAGAGAGAGAGAGAGAGAGAGAGAGAGAGAGAGAGAGAGAGAGAGAGAGAGAGAGAGAGAGAGAGAGAGAGAGAGAGAGAGACATTTGTTTATTGAGGGAAAAGAATAAGCACACAATGGGCTTGTTTACATCTTGCCCTCAAAACAAAAAACTTCAATTAATGAACAAAAGCAACAGGACCCCCCAAAAAAAACCACAACACACAAAAAACAACAACTACACATTCGTACACCCCCCCCCCCCCCCCCCCCCCCCCCCCTCCACCCACCACCAACCTCGCACACAGCACAGTAATCATATGAACTAAAATAAATTGAATTCACGAGATTCAGAGAGAGAGAGAGAGAGAGAGAGAGAGAGAGAGAGAGAGAGAGAGAGAGAGAGAGAGAGAGAGAGAGATTATGTTTATCTGGAACAACAAGCAATAAACGATATTAACAATATGATTATTATTTATTTATTAAATTGCAAATATAAAAGAGCATGCGTGCAGTGTTCTGTATGCATGTCTTACCTTGTTAATTCCTTGCAAGCTGATTTTGTACTTGAATGAAGAAAAACAGACTGCAACCAAGTTTTGAAAGAGAAAAATAAGAATGAGGTCGGACAATTAAACACGTGGCTGATATGGTGAGAAAGAATGTGCTAGGATCATTGTGTGTGTAGGCCTAACGTTAAAGCCACCCTTAGCTGCCCGAATCCAATTCGGCCGAACAGGGTGTTCGGCCGAACGAGCGAAGTCAATTAAGGGTCTTTTCATTTTCGCCCGAACAAACAACGAATCCATCGTTCGGCCGAACAGTGGTTTTGTCCCTTAATCTAACCCGAAACGAACTGTGCGGAAGTGACCATTTGACCCCAACGTCATAGTGAGGCTCAAAGGCCTTCTTCGGTAATAAACATGTAGGCCTAGGCTAAGCCTAGAAAATCCCCCACGCCCTTAAATTTGTGCATCTCGTCTATAGAAAGAAAATAACCTAGAAGTAACTTCTTTTTTTTAAGGGGAAGCAATAGCATTGAATTATCTTCATATAATAAAATGATGTGACGATGACAGATCGATGAACAGGCTTTTGGTAAACTACAGTGGGGTGAAGCCTGTAAAGCCTAGGGCTTAACATTATTTTTTTTTTTATAGTCACTACATCAGTGTGTGCGTGTTTGTGTGTTTGTGTTGTGTGTGCGCGTGTGATGCGTTCATGTAGGCCCCTATACGAGTGTATGTATGCATGGTGTGTGCGTGTGTAGGTGTGTAGGTGTGTGTGTGTGTGTGTGTGTGTGTGTGTGTGTGTGTGTGTGTGTGTGTGTGTGTGTGTGTGTGTGTGTGTGTGTGTGTGCTTTGTGCTCGGTGTGTGAGTGTATGTTGTGAATATTATGTTGTTATTTCATGCTTGTGAATTGTGTGACAATGCATACGTGTATTAGGCCTAGTAGTAGTAGTAGTAGCAGTAGTAGTAGTCACAGTAGTTGTTGATTAATATGTGTATTGTTTTGTCTGCTGATGTTATTGGATTTTTGTTTCATGTTTTTATTCCATTTAAATTTTGTGTAAAGCGCCCTGTAGCCTACATAGTAGGATGGGCGCTATATAAATTTTCCTAATTATTATTATTTGTGTGAATGATTTAATTGAAAGAGTGGAGTGAGGGAAAGAGAATATAGTATTTTTTGTTTCAGACTTAGGGGATGTGCACATTACATGCAGAAATCTCATGCGCATATCTGAACATAAGTAAAAGAATGTAAGAAATACATTAAGCTTAAGCGGATGAGATAAGCACACGGGGAAACATATGCACTTATTCCATCTGCTTATTTCTTACTTTCTTTTACTTTTGCTGATGAGCGCATGAGGTTTAGGCATGCAATGTGCACATCCCCTAAAAGCATCAAACACAGTGACTTGTACACATAATATTATTTGCTCAGCTTCTTTTTTTGGATACTGAATGACTGAAACACATACCACACACTATCAACTATCAGCAAGACAGCCATTATGTGTTCTCAGTCATTCAGTCTCTTTGTGTGTGTGGGGGGGGGGGGGGGGGAGGGGGGTCTTATAATGGGAGGTTTTATAAGGGGGGTTTCACTGTATCTACTCTGAGTGATTGACTCTTGAGTTTATCTGCTTTGTTGAACTATCAGCAATCTTTCTGGATTGCTTTTCAAAATGCAGTAAGGGATTTGTCATTAGAAGTGATTAGTAATAATAATAATAATAATAATAATAATAATAATAATAATAACAATAATAATAATAATAATAATAACAATAATAATAATAATGAAAATACATATAGCACAGTATCCCACAGTAGGCTCATCACTAATTACTAATGCGGGCGCATACAAATTATACTTAAAAGTAAAGTGTCATATAAAAAATACATATTAAAAACATGAAATAAAACATGAACCTGTATAAAAATTAAATAGCATATCACCCCAAAGAATGAGTTAAAAAAATCACACACACACACACACAGAAAGAGGGAAAAAAATAAGCCGACGCGTAAATGTAGGACCATGTGTATTACACATAAGCATTTGGAGAACACTATAATTTTGTAGGTGATTTGTGATGCCAGCATGATCTTCATTTCATTGGTGTTTTTGAAAAGTGGACTGGCATCAAGGTATTATATGTATGGCATTGACACAATTCACCACTTTATCCATACCCTGGATAAAGTAGATACTGTATCATGAATTCACAAACACATTGACACACTCACTGACTGCATGCACACTCACACAGTCAGTCATGTAATTATAAGTAATATGGAATTGTTTTGGAGAATGGTTTGTTACTGTGTGCAATAATGCTTTGTTTTCATTACCTCTGCTACTTTTTAGTAATTAGTGAACAATGAGTGAACAATGAGTGATCAAGACAGAAAAAACAGAATGAAAACAAATTTATTGACATATATTTATGTACAATGTGCTAATAAATGACATGTAACACACCTATAACATGGCAAAAAAATTGAAATTAAGCAAGAAGTTGCATGTAAAAATGCCAATATGAGCTAAGTGACAGTTGGACATAATTATGTTCATTTTTTTTATTATTGATAAAAGTCTTTGTTTTGTAATGGTGGTGTGAATAACAACAAAGTTTGATTTAAGAGGCGTGGCACAATTGTTTGACGCTGCCTGTTGTTTGACGCTGCTGTTGTTTGACGCTGCGCATTGTATGGTGTGGCACAATGCTTGACGATGCCTGTTGTTTGACACTGTGCATTGAATGGCGTAGCGCAATGTTTGAGGCTGCCTGTTGTTTGACGCTGCGCATTGTATGGCGTGGCGCAATGTTTGATGCTGCCTGTTGTTTGACGCTGCACGTTGTATGATGTGGCGCAATGTTTGACACTGCCTGTTGTTTGACGCTGCGCGTTGTTAATGGCGTGGCGCAATGTTTGACACTGCCTGTTGTTTGACGCTGCGCGTTGTTAATGGCGTGGCGCAATATTTGACGCTGCCTGTTGTTTGACGCTGCACGTTGTATGGCGTGGCGCAATGTTTGACGCTGCCTGTTGTTTGACGCTGCATGTTGTATGGCGTGGCGCAATGTTTGACGCTGCCTGTTGTTTGACGCTGCACGTTGTATGGCGTGGCGCAATGTTTGACGCTGCCTGTTGTTTGATGCTGCGCGTTGTATGGCGTGGCGCAATGTTTGACGCTGCCTGTTGTTTGATGCTGCGCGTTGTATGGCATGGCGCAATGTTTGACGCTGCCTGTTGTTTGATGCTGCGCGTTGTATGGCGTGGCACAATGTTTGACGCTGCCTGTTGTTTGATGCTGCGCGTTGTATGGTGTGGCGCAATGCTTGACGCTGCCTGTTGTTTGATGCTGCGCGTTGTATGGCGTGGCGCAATGTTTGACGCTGCCTGTTGTTTGATGCTGCGTGTTGTATGGCACTGCTTTGCATTAGTCTTTGTAGTAGGTTTGTCATATGTCTGTTCAAATGTTATCCAAGTACCATAGGCTGTCATATAGACAGATAGTCACACACACACACACACACACACACACAGCCAGGAAGGAACAGACTATACTGAAAACATTAACCAGCTTTCGCCACGCGGCTGGTTAAAAAAAAGGAAAATATAAACTAATAAAGGAAATCTTCTTTCTTCTTTTTCTCTTTAGGGCCCACGACCAATTAATTGATGATAAATCAGTACATACTAATACAGACACACACAGAGACACAGACAGTGAAACACAGTACACACTTAAATGCACACTAGGCCTAATCAAAATTTATGTGGTAGAGTCATTGCCCACATACTTCTACAACCTACTGCAACAAAGACATAGAATATAATTTTGTTTCTGCATGTTTAGATCAGATTAAAGTATAGATCTACATGTATATGCTTAACACTTATGTTTTAAGTCTGCGGGATTGGTCAGTCACGATGACAAGAAATCTACACAACTTGAGTCCAAACATGAAATGTGTCGATTGTTTTGTAGGCCTACTTTCACTTCTGACTGACTGGCCTCTACTCTTTCTCTTTGCTTTACTTTCACCACTTAGCCAGGCACACAGCTTTTCAGAAAAAGTTGACCACGTATACTATTGTTCAGCTTCATCAAATTTCCAACAAGGCTAATGCTACTTTGAATTGGAAGCAATAGCATTTATCTTCAATAAATGATGTGATGATGACACTTTGACAGATCGATAAACAGGCCTTTGGTCTGTTCAGTGTTCCGTGTTCGTGCTGATCGAGTCATCCAACTCTCTTGTTCACAAAACTGAAAGAAGCAGACTTTGAGGTTCGTAAACATGACGAGGGTGACAAAACTACATCTTTGCATTATGATCTAGACTAACATCTGACGGCAAGAAAGAAAAAGGTAATCGGAAGAAAAAACAATGGCGTGTTTTGGATATATCACTGATCTAAAAATAAAGATCAGCGACAATTTTTTGTTCCTTCAAGTATGAAGAGTTCTCGTGTTCGGCCGAACAAGAAACTTGTTCGCAGGACACGACTTGTGAACGAGATTCGGCCCGAACGGCTGTTCGGCCGAACAACGAAGCGCTGTTCGGGGGCAATTAAGGGAAAACTTCGTTCGGCCGAACATTTCTGTTCGGCGAACACAGATTCGGGCTGTCCGTTCGGGCAGCTAAGGGTGGCTTGTAGGAATGTAGTACTAGGGCCTATCGTACTACACGTGCAATATACCAGAAGTGGGCTGCGGCAGCACGATTGGCTCCAGCCAGAAAAGTGAGGAGTTTGAAGAGAGAGGCCAATGCGGGCTTTCTAGGCTATTCTTAGATTTCTGTGGTCTCATCGTCGACATGTACAGTGCGAGAAAGAGTGCTGCCTAGGTACGTGAACTTATCCACCACCTCTGCCAGTGTCTGACCATTCACTGTCACTGTGGGTTCCTCGTAGTCTTTCCCTGGGGCAGGTTGGTACATCACTTCAGTCTTCTTGTGCTTATGGTGAGACCAAAGTTGTCACAGGCAGCAGATAACGAGTCTATTGGCCGTTTTATCGAAGCCTACTTGCAAGAGTGAATGCGCTTGTTTATCTCTAGCGCGTGGAGTCGCGAAAAGTGATCTCACTCACTTCCGGGCCGATAGCAGAGGGCTAAAAATAGAAATTGCGATAGGCTGAATGTTTGGTTGACAACACAGATGTGCGTGCAGCATGCAGATATCGCACTGAATCTCCGATTCACACACGTTTGTCTCTGATTTTCTTTAATTAATCAGCTCTACTTTTACACAACACTGCGTGTTTCTCATCACAGATCACAATCTTCTTATTTGTTTGGCTCAGTTGTGATTGTTCGATCACAAAGACTGCAACTGAGCAAACTCATACTGTCTTGCACGAAAAAGCCACAGAACATAACTTTTTTCATTAGCTTAGGCGGTTCCTGTTCGATTATGTTTCATCATGTTGGGTGTCCGCTGATCGGGACCTGATTGGCCGGGTCACTTAGCTTAGAGTGAAGGTAGCTATGGTGGTTCCTGCTTCATTCAGCATCACGTTGGGTATCCGGTGAAAGGGTCCTGGCTGGCTGGGTCACTTAGATTAGGGTGATGATGCTCTCTCTCTCTCTCTCTCTCTCTCTCTCTCTCTCTCTCTCTCTCTCTCTCTCTCCCCCTCAGTGCTTATCACAGGATAGTTTTGTAAATCTTTCCCCCAAAAAGGGTGAGGGAAGGGGCAGTTAGGTAGGCTTCGCTACATTTTTTCTCAAAACGGCTATGGTAAAAGTGAAATACATTTGCCTTATATTGTGATAAACCACCACCCAAAAAATACATACCCGGCAGTACATGTTTGCCCATTCAAAACATGTTTGCTTAATAAACACTCTTCAATTAAAAAGAAAAAAGAGTGAGGAAGGGGGGAGGTTGATAAGAAAAGGTTTTGAGACTTTCGGGGCTGGTATGATTTTATTCAAAATGAATGCGCATGCACAGGTCACTTTACTTTATTACAGCATTAAATAAAAATACACCGACACAACAAAGAAATACATACCCACCTTAGTTTAACCAACACTATCCCCACATCCTTCCAATATTAATTTCAGACAAAATTTTAAAAATAATTTGTATGATTCAATCTCATTCCCAGTATGTTGTACTACCAATTATGTAAATTATTCACTTTTCTCATGTTCCCTCCACTCTTCATACTTATACATAATAATCATGGTGGTGGTACCATAGCCGATGAGGTTTAACTGTGGCGTGGTTGCTGCTACACATATTATCTGTATTATTAAAAAAATTAGGACTTTACTAGTTTAGCACTGCCTCCGGTCATTGCCTCCAGCATTGTTCCCACCATCTTTGTATTTACAAATGCCCCACATGCATGGCCGAAATGCCGAAGAGGTCGTAAAACCCTATTTTCATCATGTTCCCTCCCATGTGCCTGCAATCTTTAGGACTGCAGGATGTAAAGGAGAAACTTGCTATTCACGCTTAAAAAATGAGTGGTTTATTTTGGATTTTCAAAGGGTATACAAACAGCAAGTTTGTAACAAGAAAGTGTACTGCATACTGATATTTCTTATGGGGCTTTGAAATTGTGTGCAAATTATGAAATTTGTAGTAAGAAAATGCACTTTACTTCCACCCCTCTCCCAGTGCTTGAAATAAGAAAGTGTACATAAGCCATCACCCCAACAACCTGCGATAGTGCACTCAGTACTCAGAAGTCAAATAGTGCATGCTAAGACATTGTTTGGCCTGCACTAGATCTATTTATTATTTTTAAAAACAATAAAATAAAATAAATAATATAAAAATGTTTTAAAAGGACTTAATCAGCTTTTAGGCCCAAACAAACACGAGTCACTCTTTCCATTACAACACAACTGTTGTAAGTACAACATAACATCAAATTACATGGTTATGGAATCCACAACAAAGAAAGAAGACTTTTCAAGTAACAGAACTCAATATTGTAATAGTAAACATATGAAATTAATCTGTAGGCTGCACATGTTAGCAGTAGTGTTCCTCAAGGTACTATTCTAGGTCATCTTTTTATTATTTTTATAAATGCCTAGGTGCCTGTCGCTGCTTCACAGCTTCTATCACCTACCACCACTGAAAACGAATTTCAGTTCAGTCCAGCCCTGTAGAAGTAAAATAGCAGTCGCTTTATCTGCTATGTGAAAGTCCTAGTCAGACACAACTAACTCAGTCAGTGAGACACACACACACACACACACACACACACACACACACACACACACACACGCACACGCACGCACACTCACCCACACATGATAAATTGTTTGTCTTTACAATACATGACTGTACATGTATACCCTTTCGACCTTTGTGTGCGCGCGCGCGCGCGCGTGTGTGTGTGTGTGTGTAAGTGTGAGTGAGACCCAGTATTTCTTACCACCACTATCAAGCACATTTTTGTTGCTTTTTTTAATTTTATCTGGAAGAACCGACGTCCTAGTCATGGATTTTGTAAAGGCCTTTGATAAGATTTACCACTCTCTCCTTATGCATCATTTCGCCTCTATGGGATCAGAAGTTCAGTCAATAGATTAATTGAGAGCTTCCTTGCAGGCAGGCAGGAAAGAATATGTGTTGATGGAGCCACATCCGAAGCTATCCCTGTCGAATCAGGAGTCCCCCAAGGTTCTGTGCTTGGGCTGGCCCTTTTCCTGTTTGCATCAAGGATCTTCCGAGGCAACTATCTTCCAACTTAACTTCCTTTCTCTTTGTGGACGACTCCGTCACTGAGCAGTGGACCCTCCCAAAGACCATGAGGATCTCCAACTGGACCTAATTGAATTAGCATCCTGGGAAAACAAATGGATGATGTACTTCCATCCTGACAAATGCGAGAGCCTCCATGTGACCAGGAGGAAAAATCGCTTGATAAAGAACTACCAACTCCATGGCCAGGACCTGAAACGGGTAGAGATGAAATGTCTGGGTTTTACAATCTCGCAAGACTTTAGCTGGGACACCCACATCTCAAATGTGAGCAGCAAAGTCAGTAAGACCCTTGGCTTCCTCCAGCGCAACTTAAAAGTAGGGTTAGTCAACATCAAGGAATTGGCATATAGTGCAAGTGAAAGGCATATAATTATGTCGCTGGTTAGCCCATCCTAGAAAGGTGCATTGCCTCTTTAAACTGATGTAAAACTCTCTGTACACGTGTGTGTGTGTGTGTGTGTGTGTGTGCGTGTGTGTGCGTGCGTGTGTGCGCGCGCGCGTGCGTACCCCTTCCCCCATCCGCCCCACTTTACTCTCACCCTTCTACCCATTCCTAAATAGCAATCCTTCCTTCACGACCCCACCAACCCCCGTTTGCTCGCATGCCCCTTTTCCTTTTCCCCTCAACCATATCAAAATTCAAACTCTTTTATTTGTCGTAAAACCATCAAAGGAATTATGGAACAAACCAAAGCATACGGCGCTCTCGCCACACCTGAATTATTTACACAGATGTGGTAAACAGTAAACACATACCACGAAAAGAAACAAAACAAAAAGCGCATGGTAAAGATGGTGACAAAGTTAATGTTATTGTTATTGTAGCAAATAAGGAGTAGTAAAACTCGCGTAATCATGTACATGGACAGCAAAGCATTCATGTTTGTATCAACGTCGCGATTTATCGTCAGAAGTGGCGTCTGCGACGTATCCAGACAAAAACAGAAACGTCGATCTACTATCTACTGCATCTGCCCCATCACCACCGGAAGTTATAGTAAACAAGGGGACTGTATCAGTGAGCCACAAACCAAGGGAAGTAACAACCCCACCTAAAACGGCCAATAGAGCGCTGCATGTCTTCCTGATTTCCAGCATTGAGGGCACAGTCATCAGCAAACAGGAGTTATCTCAGCCTGTCAACCTGGAGCTTGGTCTTTGCCTGGAGGCGTCGCAGGTTGAACAGCTTCCCATCCGTTCTGTATCTCATGTCAATGCCAGGGTCGTCTTCTTGAAAGGCGTCTGTCAGCATTGTGGTGAACATCAGGCCCCGGATGCTACGCCCCTGAGCTAACCGTAGGTTTGCGCAATCATCGTGAAACATTATAATAGCGCAATCGCACCCAGGTCCCTGTGCTGCTGCAGTAGGTGTGTGTGTGAGTGTGATATTAAATGGGTTAGTATAAGGTGTATCATGATTATTGTGTTTTTGGTGTGTGTGTGAGTGTGATATTAAATGGGATTAGTATAAGGTGTATCATGATTATTGTGTTTTTGGTGTGCGTGTGAGTGTGATATTAAATGGGTTAGCATAAGGTGTCCCATGATTATTGTGTTTTTGGTGTGTGTGTGTGCGAGTGTGATATGAAATGGGTTAAGGTGTATCATGATTATTGTGTTTTTGTGTGTGTGTGTATGATATTAAATGGGTTAGTATACGGTGATTTTTAAAAAAAATAGCGCAATCGAGAAAGGGCGTAAAAGGGTCGCGAAGCCCTCTTGTATCCCTATTCCACAAACATATGATACTACTACTACTACTACTACTACTACTACTACTACTACTACTACTACTACTACTACTACTACTACTTTTCTAGTTATTCTGTGAACAGACATAGAAACAGACATACAGAGTCAAAGGCAAAACCATAACCTCTTTCACATAACAGAGGTAATCACGTGCCGCACAGACAAACACACACACACACACTTCTGAACACGTACGGCATTGTGGACCAGAGAAGTTGCTGGGGCACTGGCATCGGTTCTTCTCTATACACGTCCCCCCGTTAGCGCAGTCAGGCTGGCAGATCACTGAAAAACATACGCATTGCACGCTGTTACATTTTTTCTTTAAAGACCCAGTACGTCACGTGTCAAAATCACGGTTTTCACGTGTTTTCCCTCTTATAGCTGGTAAGAAATCTTATTTTGACCAAGTGTGGCTCCCATACAAATTTCCTCATGCACGAAAACGAGACATCATTTTAAAGAGCAGCCTCGATCGTATAATTATGAGGAAAGTCTGCATGTGGGCCACACCGACCCAGAAAAAAAACCAAGGGACTTAATCCAGCCGGGTCAGTGGGTCTTTAAAGACCCACCAGGTCACGTGTCAAAATCACGGGTTTCACGGGTTTTCCCTCTTATAGCTGGTAAGAAATCTTGTTTTGACCAGGTTTGACTCCCATACAAATGTCCCCAATTTGAAAACGAAGCATCATTTTAAAGAACAGCCTCAATTTGAAGTTGGGGACATTTGTATGTGGGTCACAGCTACCCAGAGCTACCCCACATACAAATTCCCCAAATTCAAATTGAGGCTGCTCTTTAAAATGATGTTTCGTTTCGAATTTGGGGGCATTTGTATGGGAGTCAAACCTGGTCCAAAACAATATTTCTTACCAGCTATAAGAAGAAAAACACGTGAAACCCGTGATTTTGACACGTGATCTGGTGGGTCTTTAATGGGGTAGGGTGACTGAGTAAATGAGCTAACGCGTCCTCTTCGTAAAGGGGCAGAAACACTGCATACGATTCGATCCCAAAGCGACCCTAGTGTGACGATGTCTGTGAGTCGTGATTCACGTGAAATACTTCCGTCTGAAATAGTTGTTTTACTATTTTCGCTCACTATATTCAATACACGAATCAAATAAAATGTATGATACAAAAATACAGATTATTTAATCAGATTCGTGTACGGGGGACTACAAATATAGTGAACATAGATATTATGGTTTTATCAGATTCATTTAGACTGTAGTAGAATTTCACGAGAAGCATTCCTCACAAATATCACAATCGGATCGCATTGGGATCGAATCGCGTGCAGTGTGTACGCCCCTTTAAGGCCTTGTCCGACGATGCTTCCTCTCGCATGCACCTGGTAGCTTTGTCACGCTGCGAGAGCGAAAGAGCGAGTGATTGCATCGTCGGACTTAGCCTTAAAGATACACAGACGCGCCACGATTAAGTCCCTTGTTTTTTTCTGGGTAGCTGTGACCCATATAGAAATGCCCCCATATTCTTGAAGGGGGCTGCTCTTTAAAGACCCCCCACGTCACGTGTCACATTCCCTCTTATGCTTGCAAGATTTCTTAAGATTTCTTACCAGCCGTAAGAGGGGAAACACGTGAAAACCGTGATTTTGACACGTGACGTAGAGGGTCTTTAAAATGATTTATTTATTTCAATTTGGGGGTATTAGTGAGACCTGGTCAAAACAAGATTTCTTTCCAGCTATAAGACCACCCGATCACGTGTCAAAATGACGGGTTTCACGTGTTTTCCCTCTTATAACTGGAAATAAATCTTGTTTTGACCAAGTCTGACTCCCATATAAATGGCCCCAAATTGAAACCGACACATCAATTTAAAGAGCAGCCTCAATTTGAACTTGGGGAAATCTGTATGTGGGTCACAGCAACCCAGAAAAAAACAAGGGACTTAATCGTGATGCGTCACTGGGTCTTCAAAGCGATAATCTACCCGCGTTGATACTCAGCAATCACATCCCTGTGCCATACCAGCGCGGACATGTCGACCCCACCCCACATCATCCCTCAAGACTACCCTCTGTTTCAATAAATGCGGACACAGACGTTGCCGCCAGGAGGGACAACCCTCAGAACCTGTTTGAGGGGACGGCACAAGACAAGGGCCGGGCACCCAGTTTTGCAGCACCATTTGATCGAGTGTTTGACGCGTAGCCAGTTTAATGAAGAAGAAGAAGATCGGGAGTTTACCTGCTCGGCCTCCGCAAGACCTTATATTTCTAAAAAAATAAAAAAACAAAAAAAGAGAGATCTTTTGTGCTCATACTGTTTGCGCATTTAAAGAATTAACACAATAGCAACGAAGGGGTTGACAAACAATTGGTCACCCCTCCCCTTTCCCACTCCCCATCTAGTCACACTTCTAAACAGCATCAAAGATATTCTAAAGGGACCCTTTTAGAATATCTTTGACAGCATGCAAAAACATATTATAGGCCTAGGTGGTGGTATACAAACTGCGCTCTCCACGTACGTAAGGGCCGACCGACTTGTACAGGGATGATTCTCTATGACGGTAAAGATAACAGAATTCATTTGATTTTACTAGACACTTCCTTGTGGCTTGTATTTGTACATCGTATTTATTAAAATTCCCCCAAAATATAAATCATCAGTTAAAGGGACATGATCACTGGATGTAAATAACATATCACTGGGTTTACCTCCCTTTTCTCGACTCAAGAACACAAAAATGGCAAAACGGACACCACTTTCCAGTTCAGCAGAACCCAATCTTTGTCACACAAATTGTACCATGTAAATTTGTACAAAATGTAACATACCTACAGCTAAGATAGAGGGGAGGGAGAAGCAATAGACAGGCAGACAGGTAGAAAAGCAGACGAAGAGAAATGAATAATTTTATAATGCAATTCTCCTCCACCCCCCTTCATCAAGGCTATTATGTACAGACTTGCATGTGTGCTAACGCGCGCGCGCACCCGCACACACACACACGCACACACTCTCTGTGTGTCACACACACACTCTCACATACTCTGTCTGTCTGTCTCTCTCTCTCTCTAATTATGTATGAATATATCTTGCTTAATATTTTGTGTTATGGATTTTCCCTTTTGTTTGTTTGTTTGATTTAACAATGTCCCCTTCCCACTGTTCCCTTTGACATGGGCAGATGGCCCGGTTCATTAAAACGTTGTTCTTGTTCTTGCTCTCTCTCTCTCTCTCTCTCTCTCTCTCTCTCTCTCCCTCCCCCCACCTACCTTTTCTCACTTCGCAGGAGTCCCCATACCACCCCTCGGCACACCAGCAGAAGCCTTCGTTCAGACAGTGACCCCCGTTCTCACAGGGCCGTTCACACGCCACTGTCACCATCATCATCATCATTATCCTCCTCATCCTCATCTTCATCACAATCGTCGTTGTCCTCGTCATCATCATTATTATCGTCGTCGTCGTTGTCCTCCTTCTCCTCCTCCTCGTCATCAGTCACCATCATCCTTATCATCATCGTCGTCGTCGTCATCATCATCATCATCGTCAACATTTTGGCATAATAATAATAATCATTAGGCCTACCATCTTCATAGTATTAGTAGTCGTCGTTGGCGGCGTCAACACCATTGTTATCATTGTCGTCGTCATCATCATCGTCGTCGTCGTCGTCGTTGACATCATCATCATTATAATAATCATCGTCGACGTCGCTGTCATCATTGCCATCTTCGTCTTCGTCATCATTATGACCATGACCGCCATCATCCCCATCAACACTGATCATCATCGTCGTCGTCATTCTCGTCGTTTTTGTGATCATTATCGTCGTCATCAACAACAACAACAACAAAGACACTGATATGAACAAGCCTACTGAGGTAACAAATAATAATAATAATAATAATAATAATAATAATAATATTGTGTTTGCATGCAGGATCATGTTAGTGCTACCAACTCTTCCTCGCCACTCTTCCTCTGTTCAGTCTTTCAAAACTTTCTCTGTACAGAAACTGCCTTGCTTAGGGTTGTAAATGATCTTTTACAAGCTTCTGACAGGGGTTGTGTTACGATTTTACCATTGATCATGATTATCCCAGCACTTTGGTTGTTTGGGAACGGAGGTTCACTTCTTATCTTCAAAACCGCACACAATGTGTCCTGATAAACGGTGCTAGATCTGCAAATTCTGAGCTCAACTTCGGTGTGCCCCAGGGCTCGGTGCTCGGGCCTGTTCTTTTTACTCAGCTCTATCATTCAGCGCAGCTTGAAAATCTTGCTTCCACTTGTGATTATCTACAGGCATGCATAGAGAGAGTGGCTGAGTGGATGTATGGAAATAAACTTAAAATGAATGATGAAAAGACTGAAGCAATGTGCGTAAATCAAAATGCAAAGATATTACACTGAAAACCATGTCTGTGCATAAATCTGAGATTCCATTTTCTTCTTCTGTGAAAGACCTGGGGATTTTTCTAGATCAGTCCCTTACTATGGAAGTACACGTGAACCACCTTCGAATTGAATTTGTATTGCTTAAAGTCTTAGAACTTTTATCTTAGAAATGCGAATTATTTTACATTGCTTAAAACGGTTTTAGTGCTTTTATCTTAGAAATGTGAATGTATATTGCTTAAGGTTTTTAGTGCTTTTTTCTTATGATTTATTATTATGTTCTCTTTGTTTCCTCACGCTCTGTCTACCTGTCCTCTCTCTCTCTCCCTCCCCCCTTCCTCTTTGTCTCTCTCTCTCTCCCTCCCACCCCCTCTCTCTCTTTCTCTCTGCCTCTCCGTCTTACTCCTGTCAAAGTTTGCCCTGCCCACTTGTCTCCGCCTTTTTGTCTGTCTAACCCTGACCCCACCCCCTTACCCTGACCCCTCCACCTCCTCCCTGCCTCCCTCTCTCTCCCTCTCTCTCTCTCTCTCTCTTCTCTCTCTCTCTCTCTCTCTCTCTCTCTCTCTCTCTCTCTCTCTCATGTGTTATTAAGTAATGTTACTATTATTCTATGTCAATTTGTTAATTTTTAATTTTTAATTAATATTTTTATATGGTTTCATCAATGTTTGTAAAGCGCTGAGAGCTTGCTTTTAGCATGATTTTTATCGCGCTATGTAAGTGAAATTATTATTATTATTATTATTATTATTATATCAATGGAAAGAGCACAACTTGAACTTTACTCTGGTATCATTTTGAAAGATATGAGAACTACCACGCCACATTTGTACTTGAAATAACATAACCGAAAGACACGGGAAAATAGTTTTGTTGCACTACTAGCATGTGTGTGTGTGTGTGTGTGTGTGTGTGTGTGTGTGTGTGTGCGTGCGTGTGCGTGTGCGTGTGCGTGCGTGCGTGCGTGTGCGTGTGCGTGCGTGTGCGTGTGTGTGCGTGCGCGTGTACGTGCGCGTGTGTGTGTGTGTGTGTGTGTGTGTGTGTGTGTGTGTGTGTGTGTGAGAGAGAGAGAGAGAGAGAGAGAGAGAGAGAGAGAGAGAGAGAGAGAGAGAGAGAGAGGGGGGGGTGACACCTCGTAATGTCCCAATCCCGTGTAATGTCCCAATTGGGACGCCGGTAAAAACATAACCTACTTGGCAGACGTAATAAGCAAACAGTAACTGAGTAAGCAATAATACAATGATTATGCCATCATTTGTTTATTTACGTGTGATTCTGTTTCCATACCATATACCTGAAGAAGAGACAAAACGGCGGAATTTGGACAAAACGGCGGTTAACAGCACCCGATTAGGCGGCAAGTCACAAAATCGCTACCGGCTGGCTACCTGCAACTGATTAGGCGGCAAAAGGTTAATGCTGATCACGAATATATATGGCTATTGTGACACCAACAGTTTTGAAATTATGAGCAATTGTTTTCAGAGCCCCCTCAGTTCTCACACTCACCGTGCTATTGGTCCCTTCAAAATGTTTTCCACTGCATTCCCCTGTTAATGCTGATCACAAATATATATGGTTGTAGTGGTCTAACGCAAACGGTTTTTGAAATTATGAGTACTTGTTTTCGGAGTTCTCACTCTCTCTGTGTTATTGGCCCCTTCAAAATATCTTTGACAGGGTTTCCACTATGCTGATGATCATGAATAGTAGTAAGAAAAGCGGTAAAGGTCGAACGTTTGAACCCGCTCATTTGCAAGTAGGCCAGAACGAGGCCGTGACGTCATTTCCGGAAGTGTGCCCTGAGCCCTTTTGACATTGACCTTGGTGGGGACACCCCCTCCCCTTTCCCACCTGGACTACCCCCTCCCCTCCCCCTCCCCTTTTTTTTATATGCCCTGCTCCCCTCTCCCAACCTACCTCTTTTTCCCCCCACCCGTCCCCCACCCAAGAGTGAGCGCCCCTGGTGGGGGGAAGGGGAAGGGGGAGGGGAGGGGGTAGTCCAGGTGGGAAAGGGGAGGGGGGAATCCCCACCAAGGTCAAGGTTTAGGGTAAAGGATAGTGATAGGTAAGTTGTGGTTATTGACTGTTGGCGGGAGTGTTATTACGGCTGAGTTATTTTCTGCCGGTGCCACTGTTAATGGAACGTAGATATTAGATGAGGTGACT
This sequence comes from Phymorhynchus buccinoides, assembly GCA_017654935.2. NCBI lineage: Eukaryota > Metazoa > Mollusca > Gastropoda > Neogastropoda > Raphitomidae > Phymorhynchus > Phymorhynchus buccinoides. The sequence continues at coordinate 43,305,168 of CM065687.1, read as the reverse complement.
GTTTTACCACTGCTAGTAGCAAAGAAAGACTATAATTACAGCAGGGGAGCCGGGAGCCTTGGAGGGAAAGACAGACAGATGGATAGATGCACAGCAAGATGAATCTATCAGTTAAACACTTACCACACGCGTACACACGCATACAAACACATACACGCGCATGTGTACACAGCCATACGCATATGCGCGCATGTCAAGAGAGAAAGACAGACAGAAAACAGTGAAGGACTGAGTAAAAAAAAAAAAGACAGTGAACTAAAGAAAGAAAGAAAGAAAAGAGGAACATTCTGGTTTAATCTCGAACCAAGGTTGTCTTGTTCTTCATCCACGTTTATTTGACTTTTTTGTTGTTGTTGAAAGCATCACTATTAAAGAGCTTTGTCGGCGTAATAATGATGAGACTGATGACGACAACGACGATGATGATGATGATTGCTGCTGCTGCTCCTTTAAGTGATATGTTATAACATGTAGTTTGATAGTGTAGTGAACAGTTAAGATGATAAACAGGAAAGCACCGGGGTTTGTTTATGGAACATCAAAATATCACAAAAGGATAAACCACATCACATATATTTTATTTTAAAAGACGTCCCAAAAAAAACAAGAGAGAATACATTTTGTCAACCACCGTCGGCCACGTGTGTGATACAAACAAGTCAAGTGGAATGGAGTGAATGCCATCTGGTAATATTTTTCGTTTAGGGTAAAGGATAGAGGTGGGGGAAAACACCGGTTTGAACCGAAAAACCGGTGCTAAGTTTTCGCGGTTCGAAAAACCGGTTCGAGTTGATGTGAACCGGTTTTTTAACTGCAAACTGAAAGTAAATTTTTCTGAGAATAACGCATTCTTTTCGAAGAACAACACTGATTCTCAGCGCAGATTGGGTGTTTGTAAACCAAGAGTAGCTGTTTCTAGTTTGTGGTGGTGTATGGCTTTGACTTTGACTGAGTGTGTGTAATAACTATGTCATAAGTTTCTTTATTGTGTGTGTGTGTGCGTGTGTGTGAATATTCTGAAAAATAAATATGTGTTTGCATAGGTGAAACTAGTGATGCGAGTACTGGTTAAAAAAACCGGTTCGACAAAACCGGTTCGAATAAGGAAAACCGGTTTAAAACCGGGTCGGATTTTTGAACCGGTTCTCAACTCTAGTAAAGGAAAGTTAACCCCTTTTTTATACTGCAAGTAGGTTTGCATGCGCTGTTGTGGGCTTAATCGAAACCCGCAGTTTTGTCCGAATGTCTTTTCTTTGGTGTGCGCAAATAGTCCTCAAACTGCAGCGTGTGCGACAATCCTTTACTGGTCAGTTTTGTTTTATTTTCCGATGTGACGATGTACGATTTGCTACACAGTGATACCATTTTATCTCCTTCAAACTCGAGCTTGAATTTTCTGGGCGTCTTTTTGTCAAACTGATAGAATCGTTGGCAGCACGCTCTGCCCCCGCCATCATCATCCAGGTGACGATGTTCTGGGCAAGTGGGGGATGGAAGCAGCCAGTTGTACACGTTTTGTTGGAACTCTTCTTTCAGTTCTGGTTTGACGAATTCTTTGATATTGTGGGAATTGAAATCGAGGTATAAACTGTCCGTGTCATTTTCTATGAGAAAGAAATCTTCTCTGGAAAAATATCGATCCAAAAAGTCAAAATAGAATTTGAGCATGAACAGTTTGGCATATTTGTACACACAAAAATCCAATGTGTATGGGGAGAGAAAATCAGATGCGTTTTCTTCTTAGTTTGATTTCGTACAGGTTGTCTTCAACTATAGCTGCGATAACGATACAAAGTGAGGATTATTGATGTTTTCAGCTGCTTCCTTTTCATTGCAAATTTGAATTCTTTTGAAGTTTGCTTCATAATAATAATAATTATAATAATAATAATAATGGGAATTTACATAGCGCTCTTACTATAAATATTTATCTGTTCCGTGTTCCTTTTTTGTATGTAAATAAGCAATATGGTTTGTGTATTGTGCGTGAGTGTTTGCATTTTGTCTTTGTTAGCAAGCACGTTTATGCCATATTAAGGAGTCGGTTATAAGCCATAAGCATTTGCTGACCGATCTGGCACATGACATGCAACACACACACACACACACACACACACACACACACACACACACACACACACACACACACACACACACACACAAACACACACACACATACACACACACACACACACACACACACACACACACACACACACACACACACACACACACACACACACACACACATACACACACGCATCACACACTTGAAAGAAATGTCCATAAACAAAAAGAGAGAGAGAGAGAGAGAGAGAGAGAGAGAGAGAGAGAGAGAGAGAGAGAGAGAGAGAGAGAGAGAGAGAGAGAGAGAGAGAAACAGACAGAGAAAGAGACAGAGACAGATGAAGAATGTACACAATGACATCATAAAGGACTCTGACGTCACTTTCTTGACTTTTTAAATGGCGTCAAGTTTGTTTTTTTCTATAAAAAAAAAGGCAGCTAAGTTTGATCAACTATTGTACACTATGTTATATATTATCTAGAGTACTAACAGGTCTGCGCGTTGGGTCCATGCATACCCCCCCCCCCCCCCCCCCCCCCCCCCCCCCATCACCACCCTGTCCTCTCTCTCTCTCTCTCTCTCTCTGTCTCTCTCTCTCTCTCTCTCTCTCTCTCTCTCTCTCTCTCTCTCTCTCTCTCTCTCTCTCTCTCTCTCTCTTTTTTTTTTTGTTTATGGACATTTCTTTCAAGTGTGTGATGCGTGTGTGTATGTGTGCGTATGTATGTGCGGGCGCACGCACACACATGCGCCCGCGCACGCATGTGTATGTGTCAAATTGCCAATCGCTTTTCTTTTTCATTTTTTCCACCTTTTACGCTGCGATAAAGTCCGTCAATGCATGCTTGCCTCATGATGATTGTCATGTGCGCGTGTTACTGCATGGGTTTTCTTTTTTAAACAGTGAGTTAGCTGATGATATTTTTCTTTCCTTCAATTTGTGGTGTAGGGCCACAATTGTAGGATTGGTGTGTGACCACACAAACTAAGTCAGATTGAGAAGTGGGCTGAACTGCGCTCACTGTACTATAATTTTTGTGTTTGGTAAAATTGATTTTTGTAATCACTTCTTATTTGTATGGCCTAGGAAGTGGAGGCCCATCTTTTGTCTGTGTGCGTAGGGCACACGAGCTTACTAACGCATCTCTGTGAAGGGACCAGAGATTCTGGGAATGTATGCGAGAAAGTCTCAACCAGTAAAGCAAAATCATACTTTGCAACAAAGTGAGATGTATCCAGTTCGTTTGCCATACTCCACAGGCCTTCAATGTTAAACGAAACAAATTTCAGGGTGCGCTTTGTCACATTATTAGCTCCTGAAACCTGAGTTAAGTTACCGTCATTAATGGATACTAAACTATCATCATCAGTATCATTTATTTCAGAGTTCATTATGGCATTATCTAGAACATGTGTTTGGGGGTTTCATGGTTTGGCATAGTATGAGTCATGATATTATCTAACATTTGGTGGGATCTAGCGCGGAGAGAGAGCGAGCGAGCGAGAGAGAGAGAGAGAGAGAGAGAGAGAGAGAAGAGAGAAGAGAGAGAGAGAGAGAGAGAGAGAGAGAGAGAGAGAGAGAGAGAGAGAGAGAGAGAGAGAGACAGTCAATATAGAAAAACATACGACGAGAGACAGACAGGCAGCAAAGGCATACACATACAGACGAAGACACATTCAGACAGACAAAGCAGAAAAGACAAACGAGAGCTCTAGACAAAGTCCCCCCCCCCCCCCTCACACACACACACTATATATAAATTATATATATAGGCCTACATACAGAGCGAGATAGAGAGACAATTGAGAGAGACAAAGGCATAGATAAAGACAGACAGTGAGCCAGAGACAGAGAGCCGCTATGGGCGAATAAGTTTTAGTTCCGTTTTTCACCGGAAGTAAAATTGGCGGCTCAATAGCCTGCATATAGCCACTGCCAAATGGGCATATCGTGTGCCTAGTTCTACTGAAATGATCTATCATAGCTCAAACGAACACTGTTTGGCGATCAATTATGATTACTGAAAAACACAAAGTGCATATAAATTGTCGTTTTCATCACTTGAACACCTCGAAATAAAGGCTGGGTTCCATAAACAACCACAAGGGCCCAGTTTAATGGATTGTTTTGACCCGAATCGAAAGCTCAAAACCAAATCTCGTTCTGAATTCTGAATTTGGATACGTAACCGTCAGCCAAAGGTGACAGCCAAATAGGGTGCCTCACAAAAGACAGTAAATTTGTGCCTAATTAGTCTTTGAATAATTTCGTGTATGTTCTCTATGTATGAATGAAATGTTCTCTTCTTGTTTTATTAATAAGTGGGGGTAGCTAAAGAATTTGAATTCCCTGAGTATTAATTGTCCGCACCGGTTGAAAGGAGTGATCGCGTTTGCTTGCGTGTTTGTATGCGAGTGATTGATAGTATGACAATGATGATAATGATGATGATGAACTTGTACGTTGAAGCTTACATTTCGCGGAGCAGAGCTCCACACACATTTAACTGTTAAAAAAAGGGGGGGGGGGGGGGGCGAAGGCGAATATACTGTACAGCACATGCACACTATGTCCCTCCCACAATTAAAGTGACATGATAATTAAAGGGCATACGTCTCTGAAAAAAAGAGTGTGTGAGGATAGTTTTGCTATGACATGACACTGATTAGAAGCCTAAGGTCCTGCTGTCGTCTCCTACATTCCGTGTGCGGGTCAGTAATCCAAGCGTGCACGGGGGTGCTGACCCCTAGAACATGTACTTAGTTTAATTAAAATATTCAACACCTGTCGCTTCTCGTTCTGGCATTTCCCACTCCTATCCTTATTCTACCTCTTCTCATACATGATTAGATACACTGAATCAAGAACCAAATTATCCTACAAATCACTATGGCCAAAGTATGTAGTATTAATAATCACGTGCATATATGCATGTTTGTAATCTGTTAGGTGGGGGTGGGGTGAGAGAATTACTATAAAAATAAGAAGACAGTGACTTTTGGATTGATCAAGGAATGTAAAAGAATAAAGAGTTCAGATCTTGCGTTCAGTATTAATTCATCATTGTATCAATGAGTGCGGATGTGTAAGGTGATATGGTTAATACATGGTGTTAATACTGGTTTAAAATGGAATGTTCAGCCCAATTACCCACTAGAGTTCTGTCCAATAGACCTACTGCGTAAATCAAATCAGGCAGAGTAATCCGCGTTGGTAAGAGTGATCTCCCTTGAAATGTCTTACAATTTCCTTCATATTTTTACTTGCACACACGCACTTCCTACTTGCAGTGTGTGTGTGTGTGTGTGTGTGTGTGTGTGTGTGTGTGTGTGTGTGTGTGTGTATGTGTGTGTGCGTGCGTGTGCGTGTGCGTGTGCGTGTGTGTGTGTGTGTGTGTGCGTGTGCGTGTGTGTGTGCGTGCGTGTGCGTGCGTGCGTGCGTGAGCACGCGCGAGCGTGTGTGTGTGCGTGAATGTAGACAAAATTATGCACACAAAATTACACACTCTCTCTCTCTCTCTCTCTCTCTCTCTCTCTCTCTCTCTCTCTCTCTCTCTCTCTCTCTCTCTCTCTCTTTCTCAATCTTGAATAACTTGAATAAGAGGTTTGTGCTGTGTGTGCGTGTGCGTGAATGTAGACAAAATTATGCACACAAAATTACACACACACTCTCTCTCTCTCTCTCTCTCTCTCTCTCTCTCTCTCTCTCTCTCTCTCTCTCTCTCTCTCTCTCTCTCTCTCTTTCTCAATCTTAAATAACTTGAATAAGAGGTTTGTGCTGTGTTTTGTGGTGTGCGTGTGTGTGTGCGTGTGCGTGTGTGCGTGCGTGCGTGCGTGCACACACACACCACACACAAGTCTGTGTGTGCAACGCATAATTTTGTCTACATTCACGCACAACGCACGCACGCACGCACACAGACACACACATGCGTGCACACACAACCAGCAAAACCAAATGTCTCTCTCGATCTCTCTGTCTCTGTCTCAAGGTCAGACACACACACACACACACACACACACACACACACACACACACACACACACACACACACACACACAACACACACACACACACACACACCACAAAACACACACACAAACCTCTTATTTAATCTTCCTCTTATTCAAGTTATTCAAGATTGAGAGAGAGAGAGAGAGAGAGAGAGAGAGAGAGAGAGAGAGAGAGAGAGAGAGAGAGAGAGAGAGAGAGAGAGAGAAACTTGAAACTTGAAACTTGAAATACTTTAATGTCTTTAGGCCATGGGCACATAAACATTGGGGAGAATGGGGGAACATATATAGTAATACAGAAAAAGAAAAAAAAGGAAAACAAAGTATAAATTGCACGTTCTTGGCAATTACTTTCGATATCTACATAGAATAAACAATAAACTGGTTCAACACAAACACAAATAATACTTAACAATCAAAATCATTTCTTAGTTGAACATTAATGTTTAGCCTTCCAAAAATCGCTGTCTTTGTCTCATGGCGTGGAAGATATACTTGGAAACTAAAATAGAAAGTGTTTTACATTCTCCGTCAAGTAGTCTCTCCAGTGGAACATTGATTCCATTTGCCAAATATCTATTTCTAAGCTCTGAATACAAGGGGCAATGATACAAAAAATGCAGTTCATCCTCTAACATGTTTTTACACTTCGGACAATACGATTGTGTTACATCTATGCCATATCTGTTCATATTTTTGTTAATTGGTAATACTCCACATCTAATCTGAGTTAAAGCCACACGGAAGCAAACAATATCAATTTCATTTAAGTATGTACATAGTGCAAGATTGTTCTTAACCAAGCTGTATAGGCTGTATCTTTCTTTATCTCGGATTGCACCTATTCTTGAAAGAACATGTCTATTAAACGCTGCTTAAATTCACTTATAAACACATTAATATGTGCGACCCCTTGATTTAACCAGACTTGGTAGAAACCTGCATTTGAAAGCATTTCTGTCACTTCAGTAGCCCAGCATTATCCATGGATATCATCATTAAATAAGCTTGTTTAGGTAATCTATCATTATCCATAGTTAACAGTCTAAAGCAATATTTAATGCATCGCATACGTTAATTTACAAACAGTGGGTATCTACCTAACTCTCCATAAATCATTTTATTTGGCGTTTTCAATGGCAATCCCAAATATCTTTTGCAAGCTAATAAGTGTACTTTTTCAATGTGGTCTAACCTCTTAAAACCCCAAATCTCAGAAGAATACAATAAAATAGACTGAACTTTAGCATCAAATATTCTGAAAAATATTTTAGGTGACATTTCTTTACATTTTCTGAACGCTTGACAAAGCCAGTATAACGCCTTCTTTCCTTTTGCTACCAAATGATTTGTACCCAGTATGGTGGTAAAAGAGAATCCTAAGTAACAGTAAATATTAACAACATCTAATTCTTTTCCTTCATAAAACCACCTTTCTCGCTGTCCCAAATACCCTCCCTTCCTGAACACCATTACTTTGGTCTTATCTTTGTTAATTGTCAATTTCAAATCATCACAACAAATTTTAAGCGAATTTAACTGGGATTGTAAACCGCCGGGGGTTGTTGATATCAAAACCACATCGTCTGCAAACAACAGTATGAATAGTTCAAGCAAAGTAGGTAACATCTGTACACCATGGACACCAGTACTGTTAATATGATTTGCTAACTGATTAATAAAAAGGGAAAACAAAGTAGGGCTCATAACACAACCTTGTCGCACACCTGTAGGACAACTAAAGAAATCTGAAAATTCACTGTTCACACGCACACAAGAAACCAGAGACTCATACATACTTTTTAAAGCACTGAAAAACTTTCCTTTTATACCTTCATTATATATTACTTCCAATAGTTTATCATGATTTACCGAATCAAAAGCCTTTTTAATGTCAATAAAGCAAACATACAGTTTCTGTCTTCTTTTATTAAAGCAGTGGTCGACAGTGGAATAGTTTTTTCGAAATCCCGCCTGGTTTTCAACGATAGTATTATTTTTTTCTAACCAAGCCTGTTGCTTAAATCGATGTGTAGCATTTACATGAAGTGAAATGAGTGAAATTCCTCTATAATTGGCTGGCTGGTCATGGTCACCTTTCTTAAAGCCATTCTTGTCATTCCAATAATGACAATTGCTTTCGACCATTCTTGTGGGTATTCCCCGGAGTCAAAAACCTTGTTAAAAAGCTTGGTCATAAATTTAATAACCCTTTCACCTCCTGCTTTTAACATTTCTGGAACAACACCATCCAAACCCCATGACTTTCCATTATTTAATTTCCTCATTGCATCTGTAACTTCTTTTTCTGTCATTTCCTTATTTAGATAGAGATCACTTGCATCATTTATATCATTATCAATATTATTTCCATTAATATTACCATCACCACCTTTTTGGAAAACTCCTTGAAAATGGTTAAACCAGTCATCTAAGTTTATTTTATCACTTGCATTCGTTTTCAAATTGCTGTTACCAAGCTTCTTTATTTATTTCCAAAATTCTGCTGGCTTGTTCACATTTGCTGCAAGAGACTACGGAATTCACGTTTTTTTCTTTTAAGCAATTTCTTGTAAGCTTTTCTATGTCTGACAAATTCTTGCCTATCATCCTTGACACATTCCTTCTTTTGTTGTTTGCTTTTCCTAAAAACTTTGAACAGCCTTTTGCAGTTGGCTTTTGCATCCCTACATTCTTGGTCATACCATGGTTTATTCATCTTGCCTGAAAATATATAACATTGTTTCACCATACAATCAGCGGCACTTTTTAAACAATTATTAAAAACCTCCAACGCATGATTAACATTATTGTCTAGTTCCATAGTGGCAGCTTCTAACACACTTGCAATCTTTTCACTATTAACGTTAGCTACAAACTCGGGTTCTTTCCCTTTATCCCAGACAACCTTCTTAGTAGGGATTGACTTACTATTTTCTGCTTCTCGACTAGGTGTCACATTAATATCAGAATGAACGCAAATTGACAGTGTAATAGGTAAGTGGTCAGAGTCTACCATCTCAGAGACAAACAAAGATTTCCAACAAAATTTGTACTGGAGCTCAATAGAAGCAATAAAATAGTCAACAACACTAGAACCTGCAACTGAAATGAACGTACAACTATCATCAAACCCAAACACATCAAGCCGTCAAAAATATTACAAAAGTCAATCAATTGCTCACCAAATAAATTCATTTCATCATCTTGTGAATGTCTCTTTACTATTTTGCTGATTTCATCCAAGTCTCTTTCATCATCAGATAAAAATAAAGTCAATATTCTTGTCAGCAGTCCTCGAGTTCACATATCAAGACATAAAAGTCATCAACGGATTCACGGAGATCCAACATACACTTTTCTAATAATTCTAAACCAAACCCGTTTTCTTCGACTTTCCAAGAGGGCGAATCATATGGAGGAGTGTATGTGGCAATGAAGAAAACATCTTTATCTGTGTTTAGAAGTTCACTTGATAGTTTCAAAATTACTGTATTGTTTACATCACAAGGCACTCTCTCAACGAAAGTCAAAAAACTTTTTTTAACCAACACCATTACACCCCCTGCATATCTTCCCTGTTTTGACAGTTTTCTAGCTTTAGATGGAAACATAAAAATCTACAAATGCACTCATCAATTTCACCATCAATAAAGGTTTCAGTTAGACACACAAAATCGTGTATTTGAATGAAGTTGACAAATGCTTTTTCTGTTAATTTTGACTGTAAACCGCACACATTATAATTAAGAAAGGTGATGCGTGACTGGGGTGTTTGATTTTGATTTTGCCGAAACTGGGGAATGTCTGTAGCTCGGTTTTGAGTGTCTCTTTGTTCGTGTGCCCGGCCTATTCCCTATTCATTAGTACTGCTTGCTGATGCGTCTCCTGTGGGAGAAAGTTCTCTTTGAGTGCTTTCATCTCTGCTGTGGGCGCTGTCTGTCCGCCCAATTCTGAAGGCGTCCATGATGCTGGTCTGGCTCAGGGTGCGCTGCTGCGCTGTCCGGGAGCGTAGAGCACGGCCATCATCCTGAACCGTTTTTCTTTTGTTGCTTAGAGCACGGCCATCATCCTTGTGTTTCCCGAACCGTTTTTCTTTTGTTGCTTGTCTGGCTCTGGGGCGTGAATGACGTGAGGTGAACTCCCCAGGTAGGATCTACTCCTCATCCTCTGGACCGTATTGTTCTTGTTGAGAATCGTTTGAGTCGTCCCGTTCTTCCTCATGAAGTTCCACACTTTGCTGCTCTGAGGGCTGGCCTTGGTTCGGTGTTTTTTTTGCATTGTTCAGGTTGTTGGTCAAGAACGTTTTGTTGTTCAGACTGACACTGCTTTGTTTGAACATTCCGATCTTCTTGATGTTGCAGACCATTTTCCTGTTGAGCGTCACGTTTTTCTTGATTCTGCGTATCACCCACCTGCTCATTTTCTTTATGCTGATTGACACTTTGATGCTGTTGCTGCTGTTCATGGTTGATTGGTGTCGCGTTGTTCCCTCTTACTATCTGTTGCTCGATTTGCTGACGAGCTTGTTGCTGTCTTGGTGGTTGTGGCTGGCTTTGCGGGGATCGTTCCTCATTTCTTAGAGAAGGTTGCTCCTTGCTTTGTTGGCTGTGTTTGTTTTTCTTTGCTTCATATGTTTGCTGCTTTTCGCTTTGATGGTTTTGAGTTGCCTTCTGCCTTGCTGAGTTTTGCTGAGCTTTTGAGCTTTATTCGCATGGTTAGGTGACCGACGTGGGGTTGGCAGGGCTCTGAATTCCTGGGATGTTTCCAAGAGTCTTTTGGGCGACGTTTCCTCCCTTTGTGCCAGGTTTTGTCTGTTCAAAAGTTGTGGCCATTGTACAAGATCTAATAGAGGGGACTGGTCCACTACTTGCTATCTCTGGTTTGAAGGACACGCAGGGAAGGGTCCTCTTCCTTGCTGTTGTTGAAGGGGAACAAATGGAAATGTTTGTCTTGCTTGATGAAGGTAGGGAGGGGCACACATGAAGGGATTTTGCTGCTGGTGAAACTGAGGGGGGTCACACGGATATCGTTCTTCCTCTCGGTCGGAAACATGGGAGACACTGTGTGACTGATCCTGACTTGGGTTAGATCCTATGGGGACCTGGCGAGACTCTGCCACTTCTTGCTGTTGGTGCTTAGAGGAAAATTGCCTTCTATGGCCGTCAGGTAAATCGACATCACGGGAAGACCAGTTTTTGTCGATATTTGCACTGGGAGTGAGGGAGTAGGGGAAGCCTTCAACGTAAACTCTTCCATTTCTGAATACTGGCACCTTTCCTTCGCTTTTGAGCTGCTGACTTGTCTCCCTTTGACGAACAGTAAGATCAGTTGTTACAAAATGTCTTCTTGCCGTAACTGCGCTCTCAGATCATGGTATCTGAGAATACCAACCTTGTCGTTCAACAGAAAACATACGATTAAAGGACGTGGCTGATTTCTGTATCCATGTTTTCCAAGGCGATAA
>CM065687.1:43288622-43291122 GCA_017654935.2 Phymorhynchus buccinoides | reverse complement strand
GTGCCCCCCCCCCCCCCCTTCCCACCGCAACTCTTTCTGTGTTTGCTAATATATTTCCTAGCACTGACCCCCCCCCCCCCCCCTCCCCCCATATTCCATATTCCATTCTTCATTTCCCCTCCAACCAGTTTATTCACTTCATATTTTCATAAACTGATAAAAACTGTGCTAGCGTCTGTGTATGTGGATAGCTAGGCGGGACCCTCTACAAGGTATATATTTCATAAAAGTATATATCGTTAATTCGTTTGGACACAACAACATGGCCCAACCACCTCACCCCCTCCCTCCCTATCATCAACAATCCACCTCTCTCACTCCTCTCCTTCCCCCCACGACGTCATATTTAAATGACACCCACCCAGCATGCTGCGAGCATCACACGTACAGACGTCATTGGGCAGTTCAGGCTTGTTGGACTTTGGGGATTGTCCTGCTGGTAGATTAGGTAGGGACAAGTGTGTTGATCTATGTTTCTGTTTACTGTGTGGCTACACTCAAATTAAAAATAAATAAATTATTATTGGTTAACCTGAAGCTAAGGCAAAATGAGAGCAGTACAATTAATGACTTTCTACAGTAATGCAAAAAACAAATAAATCATGGTACAGTTTAATCTTTTGTACGTGATCATGATTCTCAAACTAGGATGCATCTGTAGTGCTGCAGCCTAGGGGATTGGCTGGCATTTGGAGACTTTCTTAAACGCCAGCTATCCTAAAGTCCTTTTGGCCGAGCGAGTGGGGATGCCCCCTAGGTCAAGTCTTCTCCGCTATAAACAAACTCTAACCCATCCCTTCAGAGTAGCAGCATCTGCTATCTGGAAGTTTCGGTGAAACACGACTGACTGGTGTGCCATTGCGTGTGTGTCTAAACAAACACCAACGTTTGGCGAATCTGTTATTTTCTTCAAAGTTAATCGCATTACGTTGCTTAAAGGGCTAGCCACACGTCCACTAAAATCGCACGACTGTACGATGCCGATTCGATCGCTTGATATCGATGCGCCAATCACATTTGTTCATGGAGATCACATGATCGAATCGTATCGTACAGCCGTGCGATTTTAGTGGACGTGTAGTTGGCATCTAAAAGCCCTGCCGTTAAACATCATTATCAATCATATGGAAATTGTACATTCTAACACTAAGAAATCAGTCTTTTTGTTGCTTCAGTGCTTATCGGACACAGAGTAAGGCTTGGAGGGTCACGATGGACTGACTGTTCTTTAACTACGTAAATGAGGTATAAAAAAATTGCTACTTTGTACACAAGGTGCCCATAAATTAGTTCATAAAAAGTGTTATTAGACCTACAACTTGACTTTTTTAGGATTGTAAAGAAGAGTTGATACTTGAAAGGTTAAAACAGTTCATGTTTCCACGATGCATCGTAGAACTCCACCGCAACCCACTTTGATAAAAATCTCTCTTTGAGAAGCAAAAAATAGAAGAAAGAAACATTTTGCAATTTCGATTTTTACAGTATCCAGACACAAATTTGTATTCGTAATTGGGTTTTAAAAAAACAACCACATTATGACAGCCTTGAGTTTAAATGAGCTATAAAAAAAAGTTGCCATAAAAGCCACGCAGTTTTAGATGTGTGTGTGTGTGTGGTGTTCTTCTTTTTCCTGCCCCATGTGCTCATCAGGTCTTAATTCGCGCCTTTAAGTTTAAGTCTTTTCGAAAAATGCGAATATAACATGTTATCTAAAAAAAAAAAAAAAAAAAATGCGGTATTTCCTTACGGTATTGAAATATATAAAGCATGGAAGAGGTCTAAATGGATATATTATTATTTTATAAAACAAGTACTAAAACATCGAGCAGGTATGTCTGAAGACGTTAGGCAATAAAGTATTGGCGTTGGAGATCCAACTAAGCAGTATGAACTCTGTGTCTTTGAGTGTGTCCATGCAGACAGGAAAGCTCTTCTCAGCCAAAGCGAACCTTATGGCTAATATAAGTAAGAATAAACTTAGTCCACGAATAGGCCGAGATCGTTTACCTTAGTATGTTTCAGAGTTCGGGGGCCTTACAGTGCTGTTTTTGCTTAGCTGTGCCTAATACTACTGTTACGCGTATACGCGCACGAAGAAGGCTTAAACATGAGTTAACACACCCCTCTATCTTTTGCCAAAGAAAACATCCTGCACGGGAAACATTGACTAATGCACGATGATCGTTAAACACAGGTACATCCTGGAAGATGAAGAGGAGGACAGTTCCGAAGAGGTTGAAGATTGCGAGAACAGCGATACCGCCGTCTATGCAAGGACGAACTAACATGCGCGCAGAGTACTTATGACTGCAGCTTATGGATGGGTCAGTCAGTGACGACCCTCACTTTTGGAGTGTCAATTCCGCCTGCTCTTAAACCAAACTCCAAGCGCTGTGAGCAATACTCCTATGGTCAAGTGTGGGGACAGGATGGAACCCAAAGGATGCCTGGTAAGCTGTTGGAGGTGGTTGGGCGGATGGGCAAACCAATGAATGAA
>CM065687.1:43285724-43288122 GCA_017654935.2 Phymorhynchus buccinoides | reverse complement strand
TTAATTACTATTTTCTTGTGAATTATTTCATTCTTGTGATGATGTTAACCCAGAACTATGCCTCGTTATACAAAAACTCCTCAAATAAATCCCAAGGACTAATGTATGTAAAAACAACCTGCAGGCTACTTTGTGTGTAGCCTGTAAAGCCTATTCTAAGAAATGGGGGAGGAAGATGAGAGAGAGAGAGAGAGCAGAGAGAGAGGAGGGAGATGAGAGAGAGAGAGAGAGAGAGAGAGAGCAGAGAGAAGAAGAGAGAGAGAGAGCGAGAGAGAGTGAGAGAGAGAGAGAGAGAGAGAGAGAGAGTAGAGAGAATAGAGAGAGAGTGCGCACGCCGAACGTAGGTATGTGGTATTATATGCGTGTCAGGTTAGGTGTCCAGTCATTGGGTTCCACATACCACATGTCATCACCCACCAAAAAAATAATACCACGTAGGCCTACCTTTGTTCCCACATACCATTATATTAGTTCTACATTTTGTGGTTTTATCAGCATGTTGATGTAATGGTATGTGGTACCAACAGTGTGTGGGAATATTGGTATGTGGGAACAAAGGATTGTTCCCGTTTTAAAATCATTTTGGCCAATAGAGTGGGCATGTACTGTGGGCAAGGCTCTTCTACTATAAACACATTTTAGACCAGCCCTCCTGCTCGCCTTGGCATAAAGCTGTGTCATACCAATTGACATCTATAGCATAGCAATTGATATCATAACTCATCATCAGTCCAAAAAATCCCCCGGAGTCGGAGTGTGGCTGTCGCACGTGGCGGGGTAATCAAAAACGGTCACGCTCACGTAATGTTCTCATCCCTAGTTGGTGCATTTGTACCATAGTGTTCAATTACTTCGGCTGTTGGGATGATCCCTAGAATCTTTTAGCCAGGGTACGACAACAACTAGAACAGCCATCCAGAATAGCAACTACCCATGAATACACAAAAAGTGCAAAATCACGTTCCAGACATGTGAATATCACACACACATCACGACCACACAAAAAAAAACACACACACACACACACTACACACACCACCCACTAACGTGCACACCACTGTAACAAACACACATACTGATATAATAAACAATCATATACACTACCTTTTTCATAACACACTTGAATAAACATTTTGTTGTTTTACTCTATTATGCATATTCTTGTTCTCTCAATCTATTGACTGGGCCTGCATGGATTGTCACTTCTACTATACTATCTTGTGTCATGGACTCATCATGATAATGTCTCACATTGATATATTTATTTTATCCTATAGTTGATTATATTAGCGCTTCTAATTACCTGCAAAAGGATCGTTTCCAGTCCATGAGTACCTCCTACAGGATAGCTATTGCTGAAATGTAAATATTTTCTGATATACTATTGAACTGTTGAAACCTATAATTCCGGAAATATTAACAAAAAAGTGGTGTTTTGTTAGATCTCTCGAGGGGTATGTATTATGGTTTATTTTTTAGTTGTGGGGTTTTGTTTTTTTAAAAGTTTTCACGTGCCCCATTTGAACTTTTCGTAAGTTTTGAATACAACGCCTGCAAACTGCTATTTTTTCAAATAATCTCTAGTCTCGTTCTGTCACACGCACAAACACACGTGTATACACCGCGTGTACGCGCAGAGAGATAAGTAGAGAGTTCAGAGAGATATGCAGAGGAGAGAGCAAGAGTGAGAGTGAGAGGAGGAAGGAGAGATGGAGGACAGAAATGAGGGTAGAGACAGACGAGAACATACAGGAGAGATAGTGACAGACAGAGAGAAGACATAGACAACAACGGAGAGTAGGTGAGACAAGAGAGAGAGTATAGAGATGATGCACAACAGATGTTTATACATACAGTGGAACCTCCCTTATTATAAGACTTCCCATTATAAGACTCCCGCCCATATAAGACCTACTTCTCTGAGACATGGCCCTTCTTTGTAAATATTAAAATTACCTCCCTTATAATACCTCATTTTGGATGATTTTCTAAGGTCTTATAAGGGAGGGTTCCATTGTACTTGAAATAAATGTATGCACTTATAATTGGTATATATCCAATAATTTTTGCATATCTCTACAGGGATGGCTCCGATGGCAGCATAGCTTTTTAAGCCCACATTCACCTAGTCAGGGCTCCCAGGGATCCCCATTTTGTGGGTCTATAAAGTACTACATGTAGAATTCTAAAGGACCATCTAAAATAATGTGCAGGGGGTCCCAGGATGCACTAGAAACATTCTTTTTAGCATTCACCAATGTCATTGGGACCCTCTATCCCTCTAGGACCCTCTATACTGTAAGTGAATGATTCCCTGGGACCCCTTGTTTTGCGGGACGATTGGTAGCCCTGGTCTGGGCAACCTCTGTGTATCTGAACTACAGACAAGGTAATGTAG
>CM065687.1:43238224-43280724 GCA_017654935.2 Phymorhynchus buccinoides | reverse complement strand
CGGCTGCGGTCGAGTATAGAAGGGCCGGTGCATGACAAAACAACATATGTCTGGTGCTGCAAGCCTGAGTCAGGCAAACACCCAGAATCTACGTTGTCCCTCATTTCATTTGCCCATGCATGGGCAATTTTCAAAAGCCATACAGTAGCCCTGGAAGATCAGAACATGCGAGACAGAATCAACTGTCTGATTGACTATGCAGCTGATCAGCCCTACGCAATTGAAATCAGATATCACGGTAAATGCTGGTTGAAATATGTGCCTAAATACCAGAAAATGAGTGCAGATGGCAAACTGCCACTCATGCAAAATGTCAGTCTCCGTGAGGCCAGGACTGTCTTCTTTGATTATGTCAGAATAGTGATATTTAAGGAACATGAATTGAGGTCTCTGTAGGGCCTTCTCCAAGACTACAGCTCCATCATTTCTCTGTATGGTTTCCCAACATCTGGCATCAAGTCATCCTTTATCAAAGATATCCTGACCCGCGAGTTTGATGATAAGATTGGATTCCACTGCACGGCTGCACGGCTCAAGGATGACATCAAGTCAACCAAACTCATTCCTTGGCCGCCAAGAGTAGAGGAGCTAGAAGAGGGGTAAGAGCTTTCACCTCTCCTTGTGCAGTTGCTATCTGCTATGCTGGGGAAGAAAGAAGCAGATATGTCTCCAAGCACACTCGCCCTCGCTTCACTGATCACACAGCATATCACAAAAAGCCCCACCCCTACTGCAATCAATGCTACGGTTACTCTGCATGGAGTTACTCGCAGTAAAGAGCTTGTAGACTCTTATCACAAGTTGGGCATGGGGATCAGTTACCCACACGTGCTTCTCCTACGTGATCTCTGGACCATGCATGACCTCGAACGATGTTCAATCTGTCCTGATGAGATTGCCGAGAGCACACCAAGCATCAGTATCATAGACAATGACGACTTAAAAAATGACACCTTGACAGGAGGAAGCACAGCACATCGCTGTAACTGGATGTTTCTGCAGCGTCCAGAACGCCTTCAGCAGGAGAACACAGAAGAAGAGCAAGTGCGTATAAATGACGCCAAGGCTGTGTCACAAATACTGACGGACAAAGCATCCCAGATGCAAGCAGTCACGCCCTACAGGACCATCAAGCGTGGTGAGCCTCCCATTCGCCATGCACGTGAGCAGGCTAATTTATCTTCCAGCACAGCGATTCAGCAAACTCGGGGCATTATTCATGCTTTTGCTCGTGCGGACGTGAATGGTGACCGTCCCGATGCAGCTGAGCACAAAGTTCCTTCCTACAACGGGTTTCATGCAAGCTTGACTAAGGACCAAGGAAAGAGCAAGGCTTATTTTCATAAGTCTTACAACCAGCCACCTAACAAGACAGTGGTGGATGACATCATGGTCAAGCTGTCAACCATCATCACAACCAAGCGCATGCCCTTTGCCTTCTTAACAGGAGACCTTCTTGTCTACGTTCTCATCACCCTGCTCAAAGCCGAGAACCCGGATAGATTCAGAGACATTGTACCATTTCTGGGTCCCTTCCATACACAGTGTGTGATGATGAGTGCTATCTACAAGCGCTACAAGGGGAGCGAGTTAGGAGATGTACTTGTGGCGGCAGGAGTTATTGCCCAAGGCTCAGTCGACCATGCTCTGAAAGGCAAGCATTACAGAAGGGGACTGCGTTGCTTGAGGCTCATGTATGAGGCACTCATGAGTCAGCTGGTACAGGAGAGACTCGCGCCTAACCTTGCTGATGACACAAAAGAAAACCTCAAGATTCTGAGAGATACAAGTCTCTCCCAAGAAGCCTGTGCTGCTGCTCATGAGGCACTCATGGAGGATGCTGACCTCAAGAGCCTGATCAACAACTTGTTCAACCATGTGGAGGCCTGTGACAAGGCAGACTACTGGAAGGATTTCCTTGTAATGACGGATGCACTTTTTCAGAATGTACATGCAGTACATACATGTCTGCAACTATGACGAATATGTTAGCTCTCTGCGTGCCATGCTGCCATGGATGGTAGCGTATGACAACAACAGATACGGGAGGTGGCTGTCTGACTTCTGGGCGATGCTGACGTCACTCCCTGCTGATCAAACCGCCTTTCTCCGTACTGACTTTGCTCAGTCCATCACAGGTAACCCCTATTCCAACATGGCTTGGGACATGTGGATCGAATGCACCATGAACAAAGGCAGCAAAATGAAGTCAGGTTGGCTCTCCATCCTCCAGAATGAGAAGCTACAGACGACCTGCTCTGCCAATGCATCTCACTGCACCAGAGCCTGTCGAGGACACTGGAGAAGACGAGAAGGAAGATGAGGATGAAGAAGAAGATAATGATGTGCGGATGATGCTGATGGAGTCATCAGAATCAGATGAATCCGAATCAAGTGGGGCAGAATGCTCTGATTGAGACTGATCGCACCCTTCCAACCATATTGACTGATCTGTGACAATGTCATAACAATGTGAAATATGACAAGAAAGGATAATTGGAACCTTTTAAATATTTGTTAAAGCAGTTATTGCTATCTACCAATAAGGCCGAAAAGCCAAATGTAACCCTGATTTTGGGGGTGAATAGATTGTTTTAGTTACGTGTTTAAAGAAAGTTCATATCAAAATATTACATTCTTCTTATTAAAAAAATCATAATTCAGAAGTTGTTGAGTCTAAAGTGTCTTTCGTTTGCTAATTGTCTTTGCTGTAATGATCCTCAAGGAAGCCGTCTCCATAAAGTATTAAAGTAAAAATGTTGGTCAAATGGGTGGTGGCCATCTTGAATTTGAGGGTGAAAATCATGTCATATTGTTAAAAGGATGTCAGAATCGCAATCCTCATGCTCGATTTACCCTAGAAAATATCTCTGTACATGATTCTATGTGCTTTGGTTCAAAACTTCTACTTTTAGGTTCGCACCGGCGGCCATTTTGGATTTTGGCCTCTAGCAAAAAATGCCAGCATTTTTCAGAGGGACATGGGGGCTAAATCTTTTATAAAAGGCCCAAAGAGGTCAAATCAATCGTCAAACCTTACTAGCCAGAGAGTGGTCACGGAATCTAGGTTTTAGACTCAACTATTATTAGCTAAAGTTCGAATATGCTCATCCCATCTACAGTTATCCTGAAAAACTACTCCCAAATGTTTGTGAGATGTTGATGGTTCTAAGGTCTGCTGTCCAAAAGTTAGAGGTGTGAGTTGATTGTGTTCACGAGTAGTGTTGAGCAGTTTTGTTTTCTTTTCATTGAATTTGATTTTCCATAGTTTGGCCCATTGTGCAATTTTACGAAGATCTGAATTGAGGAGTTCTACTCTGACAATTGGGTCATTAAGAGCAAGAGATAAACTGGTGTCATCAGCAAACAGTTTGATGATTGATTCAATGTCAGTGATGATGTCATTAATATACAATAAAAATAACAGGGGATCCTAGGACAGAACCCTGGGGAACACCTGCCGGAATTCTTTTTGATTCAGACTTTTCACCTTTAATGACTACATATTGTTGTCGGTTATGAAGATAATCGCGAAAATTTTTAAGTAACTTCCCACTAATACCCACAGCCTCCAGCTTGTACCTTATTTCGTCCTTTGTGCCAGACGCGATCAAACGCTTTAGATATGTCAAAATAAATAGTTTGTGTTGCTAAACTGCAATCAAATGAAGAACAGAGGTGATTGTATGTAGCTAAGAGCTGGTTCACTGTAGAATCACCTGGTGTAAAACCTGATTGGGATGGGGTAATTATGTTGTATGTCTTAAAAAAATGTGTACACATGCTTGTGCACACACCTTTCGAGTACTTTGCCTAGACAGCTAAGAAGTGAAATTGGACGATAATTGTTGCATAGTTCTTTAGGTCCTTTTTTGTAGATACTCTGTATAGTGTGGGTGTATGTGGGGTGCTTGTCTTTTTTTTTCTCTGTTTGCATGATGTTATATATATGCTTGAATTGTTATATGTAAAAAATATATGAAGTTGAAATCTTTTCTTTTCATATTATGTACGTGTGTCAATTGTTTGGTTGTTTTCTTCCATTTTCTTTTAAATAAGTTTATGTTTCGTTATTTTTTTCTTTTATTTTGCTTGATCTGAGGGCATGGTGTAAAAAGGCTGAATTAGGTTATCCAGTTTCCCTCAATAAAAATGTTCGTTGTCGTATTCGTACACTCTCTGTCTCTCTCTGTGACAAAGGCTAAACTGATACATCATTTGTTTCTCTCTCTGTCTCCATCAGTATAAAAGAGAGAGACTTCAGTCTCACATTATAAACTTACAGAAAGAGAGACGGAGTGAAGGAGAGTGGGGAGAGAGAGAGAGAGAGAGAGAGAGAGAGAGAGAGAGAGAGAGAGAGAGAGAGAGTGTGTGTATGTGTGTGTGGTGTGATGTGCGTGTGCGTGTGCGTGTGTGTGTGTGTGTGTCGAATCTACATGTTTTCTGGCAACAATTAATTCAGAGCATATCGGCGATATCTTTTGCATGGTCTTACAGCTCTTGGTCAGTTTGTCGTCTGCTAGATCTAGACTAATTTAAATTTAATTGATGTAAACCTTAGGCCTCAACTTATTTCTCCAGAAATCTTTGCTACGCTTTGCGAAACATACACAGGTGATTGTCACTGTTATTGTACACAGAATGGCTAAACAAAAATGCATATAATCTTTTATTTTCCCATAAGTTTTAGCATGCTTCTCTTACTTCGGTAGCCACTGTAATGACTGTTTATCTTGGTGACAAAGACTGCTGTATTACTACGCCATTGATGTCGATTCAGAACAAACTGCAATGTTTCATAAAGCATGATAGTTAGATAACTTAGAAACAGTGATTTGATGCAATTTTACTTCTTATTTTTTGTGTTGATGAGATGCTTTTTGTAAAGGGCGTGGGTTTTTTCTCCAAGACGTCACTACGCACGCAATCACTGTAAGCCATACAATATCGAAAGGAGCTAAATGCGCAAAAGAAAATAGTGCTTACTTTAATTAGCGATTTACTCTGTTTCCTCCCATTTAATTTTGGTTAAAACTTTCTATGATTGTTAAGTATGCTTACGAAAATTCGAAACAATTGAAATAGCTTTAAAAGCAATTAGTTTACGCCGTAAGCATACCTTCATAGTTTTATTCCTGAACGGTAACTCTTTTTAATTGAGATCGCTGCACTGGCCATAGAGATGGGAACAAGTACAAAAGCGACGGAAAAGGTCAAAATACACGTTGTCATTTTTCACTCTTTCCCCATGGCAACACAGTCATAGGCCAGTAATATCATCACTAGAGTATTACTGTTGCCCTGGGGAAAGAGTGAAAAATAACGACGTGTATTTCGACCTTATGTAATAACAAAAACGGGTTTAACGTTAAAATGTGAGTGAAAATCGCAATTTTGGAGGGACTGAAATTTTATTTTGAGATCGCCAATATTTTTAGTTAAAAAGACCTTTTAGTATAAAGATTATTAAACTGGGACCAGAACACCATTTAGTGTTTTTGAGTTATCCGTTTTTGAGTGATCAGGGATCCACTGTATAACTACTTTCTATATTGATGATTATGTAAGAATAAAGGGGTCAATACACCACCA
This sequence comes from Phymorhynchus buccinoides, assembly GCA_017654935.2. Lineage (NCBI taxonomy): Eukaryota > Metazoa > Mollusca > Gastropoda > Neogastropoda > Raphitomidae > Phymorhynchus > Phymorhynchus buccinoides. The sequence continues at coordinate 43,275,132 of CM065687.1, read as the reverse complement.
ACTATCAGACATGCGACATCATTCAACACGCGCGTTTTACGTCAACTTAGTCACAGCTCCGGAGATCCCTGCCGTGCGTACTGGGACAATACTAAAGCGACGACAGAGCTGTGCAAAGGCATTCATAAAACGAGTGTGTTGGACAATGTCCCATATTATGTCGAATGCTTAAGGTATGTTTTGTTTTCAAAAAGACGGATTTATATAAGTATTTGTTGCCCTTGGTTTCAGCCCTGTGTGACCCCATTTGCAAGAACAACGGCACGTGCATATCACCCGAGATCTGTGCCTGTCCTGAGGGCTACAGTGGCAAGTGGTGTGAAAAATGTAAGTGTACAATTCTCGTTCAGTGTACTACGTGTAGTCTTAGTAATGGGGCACTTTGCACTCGTCAGCAGCGTCGGTCATTGATTATGTTGTTGTTTTTCCCCACAGTTTATTGTTTTTACTTAATTGGTTGTTTTTTTAATTGCTTTTTTTTATTTTATTGTTTTACTGTTTGTTTTATGATGAGTTGTTGTTATGTGTACGTGTGTGTGCCTCTCTCCCCCCCCCCCCAAAAAAAAAAGAGGAAAAAAAGAAGAAGGAAAGGATAGAGAATATTTTGTCAGTTTGCTTGTTAATTAGGATAATTATGAGCGGATTATGATGATTTCATCTGGAACATTAGGGGGTCACGCTACGAATTGTCAATTTAATAGATGTTTAAATGAAAGTAAATTTCCTTTAGCTTGGAAGACTGCGCATGTCAGTCATATTCATAAAAAAAAGCATCTAAAGAGTTATGTACTAACTATCGACCTATATCATTACTTAGCTGCGTAGGTAAGATATTGGAGAGATGTATTCATAAACATGTTTTCCACTTTTTGTTACTTAATAACATTATTACTCCTTGTCAGTCTGGGTTTACCCCTGGGGATTCCACTGTCAACCAGCTTGTGTGTATCTACAATGATTTATGTTCATCTTACGACAATGGAATTGCAACACAGGCAATCTATTTTGATATTTCTAAGGCTTTTGACCGTGTGTGGCACAAGGGTTTAATTCATAAACTTAATGCTAATGGCATAAGAGGGAAGCTGCTTGGGTGGTTTGTCGATTATCTTTCTAATCGTTTTCAGGCTGTTGTTATTAAAGGCAATACATCTGATAATAAAAAGATCTCTGCAGGTGTTCCTCAGGGATCTGTCTTAGGTCCTCTTTTATTTCTAATATATATTAATGATATTGTAGAAGGAATTCAATCAATTATTAAACTGTTTGCAGATGACACAAGCATGGCATTAGCATCGAACAACCCAGTTCTTCGTGCAGAAGTTCTTAACTCTGACTTAGAGAAATTATATGCTTGGTCTAAACGTTGGAAAATGAAATGTAATGATGATAAAACAAACATTATACGTAGCACACACACACTGTTTTACCCTTGACATTTGACTTAACACACTTGCAAAGCACTGAATATCACAAGCACTTGGGCATCACACTTCAACATAATTGTAAATGGGACATTCATATTAAAAGTATAATTAGCACTGTTGCCATGTAGATATCATGTCTGAAACCGTATAAACATAAGTTGAGCAGAAATGCATTAGAAATTATGTATAAATCCTTTATATTACCCCATTTTGATTATGCTGACATTATATGGGATAGTTGTACTGACACTCAAGCGGCTTCCCTTGAAAACTTACACCTTGAAGCCATTAGAACTATTATTGGAGCTGTTCGTGGCACTAGCCATCAGAAATTATACAATGAATCTGGTTTTTCTTCTCTTAGAGAAAGACGACGTAGACATAAACTTATATTCTATTTTAAAATGATCTATGGTCTGTGCCCTGAATATCTCTCAAATTTAATTCCTGATTTGGTTTCTGTAAGAAATCCGTACCATAGACGAAGACCTTCAGAGAGAGTTGTTCCACCTTCTAGAACAGAATTGTATCATAGGTCATTTATTCCATCCACTACAGAACTCTGGAACACTCTTCCAGAAAATTTTAAAAGTTGTGATTCCCTTAGTGCTTTTAAACGCAGTCTATCAGCACAGGACACTGTTATACCTGCATATTTCTATTTTGGCAACCGCAAAGAACAAATTTGCACTGTCGTCTTCGCCTTGGCATTAGTGACTTGAATTATGATTTATTCACCCGTCATTTATTGGATGATCCAGGTTGCACTTGTGGCTTTGTACGCGAAACAGCTGAGCATTATCTCTTAGCATGCCCCCTGTTTAATGTTGTTCGTGCTAACACCTTATCTAACCTTTCTCCTGATTATCTTAATTGTGACATTCTCTTGTGTGGTAGGCAAAATCTTCCATATGAAACCAACATATTAATATTTGAAACTGTACATCACTTCATTTCTGGTTCGAATCGGTTTTAAACTTATTTCTAAACTGTTTTCAATTATCATGTCAAATCAAACATTCCAATCATTTTTGTGTGAAAGCGCAGGTGCACCTCTATATTGGTCTAATTGATTGAATAACTTGTTCTAGATATGTAAACATGGTTGTAATTACTTTTGTGGGATGTTTTAATGAGTGTCATATTGAGTCATCAAATTGTTGATTAATTTGTCTCTCAATCCCCCTTTTGTTTTCCTCCTTCCTTTCTTTTTTTCTTTTTTTTGGTGATTTTTCCTAAATGTGACTTTTATTTCTTTTCTGTTTTTTTTAATTTTGTTCACTTTGTTTGTTATTTTGTGAATAATGTTTCTAAATATTGAAATAATATTTTATAATTGGTGAGAACACACCTTCCGTCATTTGAATTATATGTAATGTATTGTGTACGGGTACGTTATAAGCTATATGCTTGTTGTTACCCAGTTACCTCGTTATTGTTTATAATTTGAAATTGTTGAATAAAAAAACGTTTAAACCAATTGTCAATGTACATATTAAGTTAATTTAGCTCATCATTCGGAGGCAGCGATTTTGTTTTTCTCTAACTCTTCATTTAATAAACAGGCCTTAAAGACCCACTGACCCAGCAAAATTAAGTCCCTTGATTTTTTTCTCTGGCCAGGTGTGACCCACTGGGAGTCACACCTGGCCAAAATAAGATTTCTTACCAGCGATAAGAGGGAAAACACGTGAAAACGCTGATTTTCACACTTGATGTGATGGGTCTTTAAAAAGCCAGGTAGTAGTCTGAAACTAGCTTAAGTTATCTTTGAAGGTTGGATATGGAGTCAATAATTTTGAGTGTAGGGCATAAACCCTATAACACAAGAAGTGGAACGGTTCTTTAATTTTTTTATTCTTCTGAACTTGCTTTCTTGTTCTTGAGTGATTTTAAAAAGATTCCTTTAACAAGCGCGAATTCGCAATAGTTTGTGGCACGCGATCTATTTGTACCACTCCAATCATGAGTCACCTCCCCTGGCTTTTCAATAATTTAAATCTGTAAACCAGAATGTTATCTCTGCACCATTTCGTAACTTTTTATATCTTTTGGAAAACATTTAAAACTATTTATCCTACTTATACTCATCGAAAGAAGCACCACATACTCATCGTGTCTGTTGCAGTGTCTGTATTACGTATGTTTATTATTTTGTACGCTTTTAAAATACATCATTTTAAAGAGCAGCCTCAATTTGAAGTGCAGCCTCTTTACTCTCATTGGGCGCTGCCAATTTCGAAATTCAACTCAAAACGATTCAGCCAGCAAAATACTCGCATCGATTCGCAATCATTCAGAGGGTTGGCCGCCGAAGCGACAACAGCTCAAGCGAGAACGAGAAAAAAGAAGAGAAGATAAGAAAGCCACAGCGCAAAGCAGTCACGCTACACTGCTCAGCTTGCCTGCCTACTACTGGAAGCAAAGAAAAAAAGAGGAGCCGCGTTGCCCCACCACCACCCACCCACCCACCCGTCAATATCAATGCTCGCCACTGCCTAAAGAGGACTTCGCTCCATACCACGCTCCCTCTACACTACGGGACCACGGGACCACGGGGACTCCGTCTCCGGGCCCTTTCCTCCCAGCCTACAAAAATTTAGAAAAGAAAAGGTTGGCCGCCGAAGCGACAACAGCTCAGCTCAGCTCAAGCGAGAACGTGAAAAAGAAGAGAAGAGAAGAAAGCCACAGCGCAACGCAGTCACGCTACTCTGCTCAGCTTGCCTGCCTACCACCGCAGGCGAAGAAAGGAAGAGGAGCCGCGTTGCCCCACCACCACCCACCCGTCAATATCAACGCTCGCCACTGCCTAAACAGGACTTCACTCCATACGACGCCCCTTCTACTCTACGGGACCACGGGGGCTCCGGGCCCTTTCCTCCCAGCCTACAAAGATTTAAAAAGTCGGTACATTAAAATCTCGAGCTTCCTCGAGTCCTGAGTTTCGCTCGGGTCGAAAATTAACAAGAAAAGTGTAGTTCCTCTTGGCTCGGCAGGCCGCATTGATAAATATTTTTTGTATATATATATTTTTTCTAACCCAATATTTTACCCACTTTCCCTTTATGATTTTCCCCATGTCTTTTGTTTCTTGGATGTGTACATAGAAAAATTTTCATAGTTAAAATGAGTGAAAGCCAGACAAAGCAGGAGGGAGCAGACCCCCCCCCCCGAACAAATAGTACAGGAATCGCCAAATAACTCGCCAGACGACGCAGTCTTTAGCGACAACAACACCACGCCAAGAGCGTCAACAACAGAGGGGGTCTTTGTCCTTTTCACTCCCTCCCGTAAAAGACTGAGAAAACCAGGGTCAGGGTCCAGTCCCAGTCCCACAAAAGAAAAAGACCCCAAAAAAACGAAAGAAGAGCTCAGAAACATGGAGGGAGAGAGCGCTTGCTCTCAAACCCATTCTGACCCCGAAACTCATGCAGATCACGAGGAGGAACACGACAGAGAGGTCACGACCCCCTGTTCGCGCCTCCAACAGCATGGACACAATTGCCAGCACAAACAATCAAACAAACGAAGTAGAGATGGCCATGTCCACAAATTCAAAATCCCCCGAGCTAAGTCAGACCCAACAACAAAAACAGAACCCCTACAAAAATGTACCACCACGCCCATACAAACCATCTCATTCCAACCAGCCCCTACCACCACCCACATTTGTCAGGTTTCCTGTCATTGTACAGGATCTATGTACGGGGCCAGCCACCATCAGTGGTATTGGCCCCGTGTCCGCCATGAAAATGTGGAAAGAGTCAGAGACCCCTGGCCAACAACCGCTGGCTGATCAGGTGTCAGTCCGCCGATCAGCAAACCCGACTGGCTCGGTTGCAGCAAATATCAAATATCCCAATTAAATGTTACATACCAACCGCCACCACTGAGGGGGTGATCAAACCTATACCCCTCGGTGAGGACGCCCAAGACCTACTTCCCTTTATTGAAAACGCCAAATCAATCATGTGTCTAAGAAACAGGGACGGGTCGGACTCCAGGGCCCTTAAAATCACTTTTAATAATCCAACCTTGCCTTCATACATTCAGATCTCTGCTACCGAATATAGTGTTTATCCCTTTGTTGCCCCTGTCAGGAGATGTAGACAGTGTGCACGGTACGGCCACAATGCCGAACAGTGCCGTGCAAAGAAGCTCATATGCACAAAATGCACAGGGTCCGGTCATGTGGCCAAGGACTGTGAGGCCACCACAGCTAAATGCATCAACTGTGGGGGCCCGCATTCCGCCGCATACAATGGCTGCCCAGAATACCAGCTTCGCCTCAAAGCCAATAAAATCAGGGCCGAGGTGTTTATCCCCTACTCAGAAGCAATCCGCCCGGCCAAACAGGCACTGGAAACAGAAAAACAATCAAAAGTACTACCCCCCTCCCCCCCCCCATTACAACTTGACCCCTGGTGGAACACAGAGCCCAAGCCCACATCAGCAAACAACACATACGCTAGTGTGTTGACAAAACCACATACCCCACCCAAAAAACAACCTGCCCCCAATGTAAGCACAACCAATAACCAGGGAAATAATTCAACAATGAAAGGAACGCCCGCCCCCACGTTCCCCTCATCAACCCCCCCACCCTCAAACAGACCCCCCAGAGTCAGATACCCAACTAGACCCAGACTGACTAGCACACAAACTCGTGCCCTTCGACTTAAGGCACTTGAGAGAAAACAACAACTGACAAAAAAAGCAACCTTACATCAGATTGAGACGTTGGTGACTGAACAGATAAACCGACACATGACAACAGCCATTGAAAAACTGACAACACACATGGACAGACTCTTCAAAGCACTCACACCTACAGACACACAAACTGACATCAGACAACCACACTCCTCTACGACAACGACCACTCGACCCCAATGCCCTCCCCCTTCTGAATTTAATCGCGATCAACAATCGGGAAAACACACAGCCGAAACCCTTATGACAGACATTCTCACACAGATGGCGAAAGCTAGAACAACGAACAAGCCAGAATCATTACTCGAGGGACTAGTCTCCCTCTTCCCTCCATCTAGTAACCCAACAACCATCTCTATGGGACCGAACAGCAACTTGATGCGCTTAGCCACACTGGCTTGTGGCCCCACGGGGGGTGATACACAAAGGCCAAAAAACCGGCTTACTTCCCATTCTTCCAAGAGAATGGCAACTCATATCCCTTAGTCATAGCTATAAATAGCATCTGTACCGACAGTAGCCTCCCTTGTCTTGGTCAAGTTCAGTTCCCAAAAATTTAGTATTTTACAATGGAACTGCCGTTCCATCAAACGAACGGCAGACCACTTAATACATTTTCTAGCCACTACTAAATTATCCTATCATATATTATGTCTCCAATCATTAAATATAACATTTTCAGAACTCCCTCGTTTATGGGGTTATCAATACCCACCGAACATTAGTAACGAGGAAGGTAAGATATATACGGCCACATATGTTGGTCTAAATATTCAATACAAAACAATTTTACCGCCGATTGCCACTAATAATGACACGTTATATTCTGACGCAATGCAAGTTAAAATTAATGGCAAAACAACTAATTTTTTTAATTTCTATTATCCGAAAGGTTATCAGACTAGGACCAACCAAAACTGGCTAGCCTCCCTTCCCAACACAACCTCGTGGGTGGTGGTGGGGGACTTTAACGCCCACCACCCCTCATGGGAATCCTTTGGTATAAAGCCCGATTCTGGAGGTACCAAACTTTTTCACGAAATCAACGACTCAGATTTAGTATTATTAAATGACGGTTCTTCAACTCGCTTTCCAGACAGTACTAAACATAAACCCACAGCCATTGATTTAACCCTAGTTTCTCCCGATCTGGTGTTGAACCATGAATGGTATCCATTTTCAGATACTCTTTTTTCTGATCACAAACCAATTTCCATAGAACTGAATGTTAATTATGACACTAAAGAACCCCCACCAACACACCCAAAGTATAATTTTGACAAAGCTAATTGGCCCCTTTTTCAAACCATTCTTAATAAAAAATGTTACCGAAAAGATTTCTGATCCTGATATAGAAACCTATTATGGCAATATACGGACAACTGTTTTGCACGCCTGTAATATAGCTATTCCCCTTTTGCCTCAAATAAATACAAATAAACCTAAAAGTAACCCATTGTGGAACGAAGAGGTCAAAAGGGCAGTACAAGCAAAGAAAAAAGCTTGCAAACGCTTTGACATACACCCCACCCCCCCTAATCATATTTTAAAGTTAGAGGCGGAAGAATACTGTAATGATATCATTAATCAAGCTAAACAGGACTACTTTAATAAAGAGGAAATCCTCGATTACAGAGACCTCAGTAAGGCTTGGAAAAAGCTTAGAGGCATGAATAATCGGAATAAAGTAAGGGAGCCCAGAGTGATTAAAAACAATAAATTTACCACAACTAACTTAGAAACGGCAAATGTTATGGCAGAGACATTTGCCGAAGCTAGTCAAATTAAATTCCTTCCCACTAAAGAAAAAATAAAACGCCAAAGTAATCCCCATCATGTAAAATCACAAGATAACTCCCACTATATTAATTCCCCACTCAAATTTGCCGAGCTTGCTGCATCCATAAATCAAATTAAGAAAGTCAGTAAAGCAACAGGAGATGATCCTATCTCCTATCAAATTATAAAACAACTCCCCTTAGTGTTTCGTAAAATAATTCACGATTTTTACTCCAGATGTTGGGGTGAGGGAACCGTGCCGCAAGCCTGGAAGGAAGCACAGGTGGTTGGGATCCTTAAGCCAGGAAAACCGGCTAGGGATCCCAAAAGTTACCGCCCCATCTCCCTCACCCCCCACCTTGGAAAGATCTACGAACGTATCGTAAAAAACAGACTCGAGTACTATCTTGATAAAAACAATATTATCCCCAAGTTCCAAGCAGGTTTTAGAAGACACAGAAATTGTATGGAACAAGTAGTAAGGTTAACCTCCCACGTCAGACGATCTTTTGCACGTCGCAGAAAAGTCTTTGCCACCTTTTTTGACATAAAAGGGGCATATGACTCCGTCTGGCATGGGAGGCTCTTAGATAAACTCAGCAACCTCGGCATTGAGGGTAATATGTTTAACTTTATAATGTCCTTTTTACATAACAGAAGTATGCGAGTCAGGGTAGGCCAATCAGTCTCCTCTGCTCATCAGCTTGACATGGGGGTGCCCCAGGGTAGCATAATAGCCCCCACCCTTTTCAATATTATGATATATGATATTTCAAAACTAAAACTTAAAAATTGTAAAATATCCATGTACGCGGATGACATCGCCATCTGGTCTATTAGCACCCCCCGCGGCCATAAAACCAATCTTGATCCTGAACTATTAATCCACCAAATTAACACTAACAAAATCATTGAATATTTACATAATAACGGCTTTACCTTATCCCCTAATAAATGTGACTTTATGGTTTTTTCCACATACGGTGACTGTGACTACAGTCTCAGAATTCTTGACGAAGTAAAAAACCCAGTCAAGTCTGTTAAATTTCTGGGTGTTATCCTGACTAAAGGTTTGTCATGGACTCAACATATTGAACATCTGACTAGTAAAGCTTTTAAAGCATTAAATTTTATTAAAGTAATAGCCAGACAATCATGGGCTAAAGACCCTAAATTTTTGACTTATTTAGTCCGTACGCTCGTCAGATCTAGACTAACGTATGGAATGGAAGCATACTATTCTCTTACCAAAACTAATTTAACCACTTTACAAAGAGCGGAAACTAAAGCGCTTAAAACTGCCCTACGTCTCCCAAGATACGCTGTAACCCAACTATTATACAGAGATATTGACTGGTTGCCACTGACCCACCTTTTAAAATTAAATTGTGCTACATTTCTAACTAGAGTACACGCATCCAATAACTTTTCGGAGGGAGAATTTCTTTCTTCCTTTTCGGATCCTTGGTTTGCAACTGGAAAACACATTAATATTTATGACTTTTCGGAAAAACTTTTTGAAAGTTCAGATCTCCTTTTGGAAAATATTGCACCCTTTCCACAACACAGAATGGGACTGGGATCCCCCTGACATTGACATATCCCTTCACCATTTATATGACAAACAGAATGACCTGAACCGTTTAACCGTTGCAGCCAAGGAGAAAATCTATAACTTAAGACACTACTTATCCATATTTACTGACGGATCCCTATTAAGTAACCATCAAATAGGATGTGCCTTTAGTATCCCCGACCTGAAAATTTCAAAATCATTTCAATTAAATAATAATATTTCCATTTTTTCCGCTGAGCTCTGGGCCATTTTGGAAGCCCTGGTATTTATTGATAATTTACCCAACTCCCCCACACAAATAGTTATATTTTCAGATTCCCTTTCTTCAATCCACTCCTCACAGGGAAATAATCAAAATCGGTCCGAAATAAAAAACGAAATAAGAAATAGTGCAACAATTACATCTCAAAGGAACAACAGTTTTACTTGTATGGATTCCCTCCCATTGTGGCCTGGCAGGTAACGACGCGGCCGACAGAGAGGCCAAAAGGGCCGCTTCGGGTCAAGCCGGCAGTGTCGTTAACATCAATCTGTCGGTTAGGGAAATTAAAACTTTACTCAAAACCTCAGTTGCCCAGGAGTGGGCCAAAGAATTGGAAATATATGCCAAAGCTCACACCTGGGATCATAAAATAGTCCAGGGAGGGCTATTTCTCTCCGTAACACCTAAAATTCAATCCCTAATATTTCGACTCAGAACCAGTTCCCATTACTGTAAGTTTAAAAACCTTACTTGTGAATGCGAAAAAAACCTAAATTTAGATCACTTATTTAACCCATGTAATTATATTCAATTTCAATTTACAAACTTTTTTCAACAGCTAAAAACAGCCAATATTACATTTACCCAAAACTCCATTTTTGCTTTTGGCCCAAGGGAGTGGTCCCCACTCGTTTGGTTTGCCGAGGCAATTTTGAAATCATCTTTTGGCCACAATTTCTAAAAAAGCTAAAATGACCCGATTATGTACATTGAGGGGTGGGGCCCCCCCTCGGGTCGGCCGGCGCTAGTGTCCACGCCCTATCCCTTGGATTTTGAGGCATGGGCCCGCGCGTGAAACGCCACCCGGGGGGGACGCTTTCGTAGTCGTGGCGCCTTTTCAGCCTAGCTCACACAGCACGGACTCTTTACGACGACTTTCCTCTGCTAGAGCCGGGGGGGGAGGGGTCTCGGTCCCTTCCTCCCTCCCTCCCCCCCGCTCTCCCATGATCGAATCGTTAACCATCCCCTCAATCTGTATCTTTTTTATCATGTCATGTATAATCAATTAATGTAATAGTTGGGATGCCTCCGTAGTCGTGGCGCCTTTTTAGCCTAGCCAGGTCCCCCCGCTATTGAAGCATGGACCTAATATACGACGCCTTTCCACTGCTTGGGCGGGGGTGGGGGGGTGGGGGGAATTCCCGTCCCTCTTCCCCCCCCCCTCCCCCCCCCCCCCCTCGCCCTCCCATGAAAGAATCGGCGGCCTCTCCCTACACATAAATGATATAATATTAAGTTAAAAATAATAAAAACCACAAATGGGCTCCCTTGCTAAACTAATATATAATATTATAATAGCGTGACCAAGACAGGGGGGCTGTAAATTGGGTGGCCCTGGAGTCCGTCCCGACCATACTTAAAATAATAATATAATATAAATTTGATAGTTTTCAATTTCATTGGCTGCCGAACGGCGGCCATTTTATTTTAGTAACTTTAAATTTTGAAGGCCGGAACTTTCGGCGTCATTTTGACAATATTTAAATGGTGGGGGTGGGGTACCTCCGGTCCGTGGGCCGGACACCTGTCTACACTCCAGCTCCCCTTCCCCCCCCCCCTTTTTTTCTTTTTTTTTTCTTCCTTCCTTTTTAATTAAGAGTGTGCCGAGGGGCTGAAGTGGCTTTTTTGAGCCCACTTTCTTTTAATTCCCTCTCACCCCAGTAGACACGTGTCCGGCGTGCGCGCCGGAGGTCACTTTCGTAGTCAGGTGCTCCCCCCCCTTTTTGGGACTACTTAAGCGACGCCTTTCCACTGCTCGGGGCGGGGAGGAGGGGCCCCTCACCCTCCCTCCCTCCGCCTCGAGTATGTAAGAATCGTTAGCTACCCCCACCATATTACACCATATTATATCATATTATATCATATTATACCATATTATAACAGATTATCATAACAGATTATATCATATTGGGGGAGGGCGGGGTGGGGGGCGCGTGGGCGGGTGGGGGGCCCGCCCCGGTTGTCTCATGGGGTGGGGGGGGGTTCGGTCGGGTTTGCCCATGGGACGAGTGCTAGACATTAGCGCTCGTCTCATGGGCGGGGTGAGGCTGGAGTTTGCTTCGTTTCATGGGATGGTTGGGGTGGGCTTCTTGCTCGCCCGTGCGCTTTTTGCCCCGTCTTCCCCTATATCATAATTTTCATTATATTATATTATTTTACAGATTACAACCTATTTAATTTATGCTCCCAAATTACAAACAATTGTTTGTTAAATAAAAGTTTGTCGGAATAGTTTAAATCTAATTAATAATTACCTGACCGGTTTGCTAGAACGCTGGCCGGGGGTCTATTAGTGCGTTTTTGTCGCACTCTGTATACACTGCAAAGGATAGTTTTTCTCTTATTTACCTTTTTAATCACAAGACTTTTACAAATTACATATTTCTAAGTGCATCAAAAAACAAAGACATTTTATTGCTGCAAATGTTGACTAATAATTATACAAATTTTACCAATACTCTTATTTTTCCACATGACTAAATGTGAGGGTTCTTCCCCCTTAAATTAAAGATCCGTGAGTTGGACCTCCGCATCGGGTGGCCCGCCCCCCGGGGAGGTGGCGCAAGGATGTCTTGCGTGTCCTTCCCCGGGGGGTGCGCCCCCCGCCATGTCGTTGATACACTCAGAGTCCCCCCCCCACCCTCATACCCCAACCCTCTTCTAAATAAAATAAATTATAAAAAGGACCCTTCCATAAAGTAAAATACCCCCCCAAATATTATCACTCCTAAATAAGAAAAGAAATCTGTACATATTTTGTCCTTGATGTAAATATTTCCCCTGTCACTTTAGACAGGGAAGTCCCGGTGGAGAAGTTTGCTCCCCACCCGGCTGGACATAAACTTTTTTCTCATCTTTTGTAAATAAAAGAAATAATGTATATTTTTGTTAATAAAAGTAAATATTTGTATAAAACGTTTTTTTTAACATAATATAAGGGCCATATTTGGTTTTTAATAATAAAATAAGAACTTGAATTTTAACTCATAGCCCTGAAGTTTTAATCAACTTGGGAGGGTTGGTTTCTTTCACCTCAGGCCAAAATACCAAAGTAATATTTACTACGCAACACTTTTATATCTCCATAGCTATTTTATCAAACATTAATAATAAATTAAACTTTTTATAAATTTTACATATTTTCAAAATAACTTGACTTGTGCTTTTTTAATTCTCCCACTACCCCATTTCCATATTTACTGTTTGTCCACGTCTTGTATCGTCCACCTTTGTTGTGTTTGTTTTATTTTATTTTCAAACAACTAACCAACTACAAATGTCCCATATGTGCCCTGCCGGGCCGAGAGGACGTAAAACACTATATTTCATTCATTCATTCCTCGATAGCCTCGATCCTTTCCACTGCTCGGGGCGGGGAGGAGGGGCCCCTCTCCCTCCCTCCCTCCGCCTCGAGTATGTAAGAATCGTTAGCTACCCCCGCCATATTACACCATATTATATCATATTATACCATATTATAACAGATTATCATAACAGATTATCATAACAGATTATATCATATTATATCATAATTTTCATTATATTATATTATTTTACAGATTACAACCTATTTAATTTATGCTCCCAAATTACAAACAATTGTTTGTTAAATAAAAGTTTGTGGGAATAGTTTAAATCTAATTAATAATTACCTGACCGGTTTGCTAGAACGCTGGCCGGGGGTCTATTAGTGCGTTTTTGTCGCACTCTGTATACACTGCAAAGGATAGTTTTTCTCTTATTTACCTTTTTAATCACAAGACTTTTACAAATTACATATTTCTAAGTGCATCAAAAAACAGACATTTTATTGCTGCAAATGTTGACTAATAATTATACAAATTTTACCAATACTCTTATTTTTCCACATGACTAAATGTGAGGGTTCTTCCCCCTTAAATTAAAGATCCGTGAGTTGGACCTCCGCATCGGGTGGCCCGCCCCCCGGGGAGGTGGCGCAAGGATGTCTTGCGTGTCCTTCCCCGGGGGGTGCGCCCCCCGCCATGTCGTTGATACACTCAGAGTCCCCCCCCCCACCCTCATACCCCAACCCTCTTCTAAATAAAATAAATTATAAAAAGGACCCTTCCATAAAGTAAAATACCCCCCCAAATATTATCACTCCTAAATAAGAAAAGAAATCTGTACATATTTTGTCCTTGATGTAAATATTTCCCCTGTCACTTTAGACAGGGAAGTCCCGGTGGAGAAGTTTGCTCCCCCCCGGCTGGACATAAACTTTTTTCTCAATCTTTTGTAAATAAAAGAAATAATGTATATTTTTGTTAATAAAAGTAAATATTTGTATAAAACGTTTGTTTTAACATAATATAAGGGCCATATTTGGTTTTTAATAATAAAATAAAAGTTTGAATTTTAACTCATAGCCCTGAAACTTTAATCAACTTGGGAGGGTTGGTTTCTTTCACCTCAGGCCAAAATACCAAAGTAATATTTAACGCAACACTTTTATACCTCCATAGCTATTTTATCAAACATTAATAATAAATTAAACTTTTTATAAATTTTACATATTTTCAAAATAACTTGACTTGTGCTTTTTTAATTCTCCCACTACCCCATTTTCATATTTACTGTTTGTCCACGTCTTGTATCGTCCACCTTTGTTGTGTTTGTTTTATTTTATTTTCAAACAACTAATCAATTACAAATGTCCCATATGTGCCCTGCCGGGCCGAGAGGACGTAAAACACTATATTTCATTCATTCGCCTCTTTACTCTCATAACAATACTTGTGGCGGTGCCATAGCCGATGAGGTTTAACCGAGGCGTGGTCACCGCTACAGCTATCTGCATTTTTTTTTTTAAATCGGGACTTTACTGGTTTCGTACTGCCTCCGGGCATTGCCTCCAGTATTGTTCCCACCATATTTGTATTTACAAATGTCCCATATGCGTCGAAGTGCAGCCTCGATTAGAAGTGCGACAATTTTGCGAAATGTGCGACAATTTTGGAGACGACAGACAGACAGACTGACCGACCGACCGACAAAGTGAGTTAAGTATAAGTATATAGGTTTGTGGCTCAACTTGCATTAAAAGAAAACGTGGTTTGCTTGGTTGTTTCTTCGTGTCTGCAATGTCTTAAAACTAAGTATAAGTATACTACATGCATAGTGAATTAAGGAAAGGTAATTAACTCTCTGTAATTACCTCCCTTCCTCACAGTTATTTTCGTCACCAATTCGCCTAGCAAAGCATAAGCGACAACCACATTCAGACATCCAAAAAAAGGATGACCTAGCTCTGCCTATATGGCCATCACCCACTCAGTACACAACAAAGGTGGCAGAGTGGTTAAGACGTTCGCCTGCCAACTGTAATGCGTGACTGTAACGTGAGTGACGCGGGTTCGAATCCCGGCCTCGCCCTTTCTTTCTAGTTTGACAGGAAAATCGAACTGAACGTCGAGTCCTTCGGATGGGAACTTAAAGCTAGTCTGACCCGTGCGCTTTACGCACGTAAAAATCCCACGGCAGCTGAAAGTCGGTAAGAGCAGGGAGAAATCTCGCTGCCTGGTATGGCCAAATTGATAGCTAGGTTTTCGAATGTGCCCACACCCTGTGCCCCTCCACAAAAAATGTTTTTTAATTGGGTAGGCGCTGCATTTGCGGCGACGCGCTCTCCCGGGGGAGAGCAGCCCGAATTTCACAGAGATAGGTCTATGTGACTAGAATAATATACGAAATACCAAAAATTCCAACATGTATATCAAAACCAACAACTTAACGAAAAACCTTACGAAAACTTAACGAAAGTTCTTGACAAAACAGGGTAGTAGAAGAGCAAGGAGTGAAAATGAGAAGAAAGCGTAGTATATTAAAAAAAAGTTTTTTTTTTTTAAATTCTCCTAGAGAGAGAAAAAAAGAGAGAAAAAAAGAACAAGAGGAAAGGATGGAATAATAGCAACAACAACAAAAGTCTGCTTAATGGAAAAATGTGATTTCTGTTAAATTATACGGTGTTTTTTTAATGTTCACGCGGCCATGAATCCTTGCTTTTATGAAAAATGCCGCTGCCTTCATTTGGGGCCCTACACACACACGATGATAGTTTATCATCACTATTTCATTTCAGTTGGTCTTGAATCTAACCCGTTTTATGACAGGCTATCTCGTCATCATTATTTGTTTAGTGCCTCCTCCAGATAAGAGACGCTGGGCGACATTGACCTGCCTACTGCTACGATTTGGCCGTAGCAGCTACGAAAAATAAAGCTTTGCTACGGAGCTACGGCAACCTTAACGTTGCTACGGAAAAAACAAATTGCTGCCGCATTTTATTTTTGCTTGTGTCGTTCCCGGTTTTGTCAGTTTCTAAGAGCAGACGCCGTGTCACGCGCGATAACCTAGTCACTTCCGTTTTTATCAAAGTGACTGCGCATGCGTTATTATTTTCTCCGAAAAAAATGGCGGACTCCAGCAGCAGTAGCGATTCGGGAGATGTTTCAAACGAAAGAAAAACGAACGCAAACCAGAAAACGAAAATCATCTGGCACACCATCTTGTTCTAAGAAAAAATATTGGCCTGCCGCACAAGTTTTTAAAATAGCTTACATGGAGGAGTGGCCTTGCATCGTCAGAAGTTGACTCGGTGCGAACCATGCTCTCTGCAACCTCTGCCATGCGGACTTCTCTGTGAATCATGGCGGTAATTGCCGTCAACACGTTCAATCGGCGAAACATATTAAGCAGTGCGTTTCGGCTCAGGAAGAGAACAAATCGATTGCCGTTGTTTGTGGATGCTACGGAAAAATTTGCCATGCTACTGAAAATTGATGGCTGGGCTACTGATTGGGAAAATTCCAAGTAGGCAGGTCTGCCGGCGGGGGACAAACACCTCTACGAAATTCTAATTAATTGAATTACACTATCTCTGTTCACGAATACAGGCACACGGATGCATACGCAAACCCGCCACACTGGTGCAATGCTTCGTTTGGGTACATACAGCCTACGAACAATCGTGATGTGCACGCGCTATTCACACTACACACACCACTTATATACAAACAGTTGTGTTTCTCCTGTTTCCTCTCCCCCCCCCCCCCCCCTTTATTTACGTTGTTTTTACACACAGATAACCTATGTCTTTCTCTTTCATGAGTGGCATGGTAGTACAAAATGTTAATGTACCACGTTATCTGTTTCTTGTGTTAGTAGCAAGTAATCAGGAAATATGGCATTCGTTTTCGGATTGTCACCATATACTCTAAAGGGCGTATGTGTAGGCCTATTTGTATATGCACATGGCTATAATTATGTTGTGTATATGATCAGCATATTTCTTCTGTCTGTCGGTCAACTTTCTACCATCTTAAAAGACTAAATTCTATTCGTTCATATCTCTCAGTTGAAGCTGCTACTCAACTTGCAGTTTCTTTCATATTGTCCAGGCTGGATTACTGCAGTTCTTGCAGGTCTCCCTCTTTCTTCTGTGAAGCGTCTTCAGAGAGTCCAGAACAATGCTGCCATGGTTGTGCTCAGAAAGCGTAAGACTGACAGTCACTACTGAGACAGCTGCACTGGCTCCCTATTAACGCGAGAGTCGACTATAAAGTGGACACTCTTGCCTATCGTTATTTCGAAGACACTCTTCCTGACTACCTCTCTTCTCTCCTCTCTGCCTACATACCAGAACGCAACCTCAGATCAAGCAACCTAAAACTTCTCTGCAAACCTGTCACCAAGTACAAAACAGTTGGAAACAGATCTTTTCGTTTCCAAGCACCACACATCTGGAATAATCTCCCTTTCTCTCTCCGCAGCTCTCCATCTCTGTCTTCTTTCAAAACTGGCCTGAAGACGCATCTTTTCAGAAAATATATCTGTTAATTTCTGTCTGTCCATCCACTGTCAGTCAACCCTGTAAAGATTTGTTTTAAATAATTCGTGTTTTATGTAGGTATTTTAAATGTGAGTTGTGTGAGTGCGATAAAGTGATTTTTTTTCTAAATAATGTTAAGTACATGCATTTTGAATATATTTTGTGTGCGTGGGGTAAACTTACTTTTTTTTTCCCCATGTAAAGCGCGGTGAGTCCTGCTGTGTCAGGAGAATAGAAGATTTATTTATTATTATTATTGGCTTATATGATTATTATTATTATTATTATTATGAAAATGAAACAAATGAAACACCAACAAGCTAGTTAGTTGCTTTTATTCCAATATTTCGGTCGTGCTCGACCTTTTACTAGGAAATCTTTCTCTTGACTGACAGTAGTCTCATCTCTCCCAATTTCACAAAACAACAGTGAGTATCAGTCACACACACAAAAAGGGGGGAAGAAAATGCATGCACATGAAAAGCAATCTTGAGCGAGTTATCACTCAAATCTAAAAGTTGAAGCTAACAAGATAATAGGTGACACGTGAACTTAAATCAGCTAATGCAGATTTACTGGATTCTATTACTGGAATGCAGTTCATATTTTCGATGAGGTTTTTTTATAGTTAATAATAATAATAATACTGGTTATTTATAGAGCGCTTAACTCCCTTTGCAGGGTGCTCAAAGCGCTGAACAAAGGCCTAAACACTAACATACAGATAAAGATACACATTAAAGACAAGCCAAGAATAATCAACATGAAGACAAGTATCAATGAATATAAACATTAAAAATAAGTGAGACTGTTCATACAAAATACATGTATTAATCTCTCTCGCCCTCCCTCCCCCCCCTCCTCCCCCTCCCCCCCCCCCCCCACACACGCACGCACGCACGCACACACACACACACATACTGCAGGGTAATATCATCAAGGACTACGTGGATTAGAGGTGAGAGTATGAGGTTTCAAAAAGATGAGTTTTCAGAGAAAGTTTTGAAAGACTGAACAGAGGAAGAGTGGCGAGGAAGAGTTGGTAGCACTAACATGATCCTGCATGCAAACACAATATTATTATTATTATTATTATTATTATTATTATTATTTGTTACCTCAGTAGGCTTGTTCATATCAGTGTCTTTGTTGTTGTTGTTGTTGATGACGACGATAATGATCACAAAAACGACGAGAATGACGACGACGATGATGATCAGTGTTGATGGGGATGATGGCGGTCATGGTCATAATGATGACGAAGACGAAGATGGCAATGATGACAGCGACGTCGACGATGATTATTATAATGATGATGATGTCAACGACGACGACGACGACGATGATGATGACGACGACAATGATAACAATGGTGTTGACGCCGCCAACGACGACTACTAATACTATGAAGATGGTAGGCCTAATGATTATTATTATTATGCCAAAATGTTGACGATGATGATGATGATGACGACGACGACGATGATGATAAGGATGATGGTGACTGATGACGAGGAGGAGGAGAAGGAGGACAACGACGACGACGATAATAATGATGATGACGAGGACAACGACGATTGTGATGAAGATGAGGATGAGGAGGATAATGATGATGATGATGGTGACAGTGGCGTGTGAACGGCCCTGTGAGAACGGGGGTCACTGTCTGAACGAAGGCTTCTGCTGGTGTGCCGAGGGGTGGTATGGGGACTCCTGCGAAGTGAGAAAAGGTAGGTGGGGGGAGGGAGAGAGAGAGAGAGAGAGAGAGAGAGAGAGAGAGAGAGAGCAAGAACAAGAACAACGTTTTAATGAACCGGGCCATCTGCCCATGTCAAAGGGAACAGTGGGAAGGGGACATTGTTAAATCAAACAAGCAAACAAAAGGGAAAATCCATAACACAAAATATTAAGCAAGATATATTCATACATAATTAGAGAGAGAGAGAGACAGACAGACAGAGTATGTGAGAGTGTGTGTGTGACACACAGAGAGTGTGTGCGTGTGTGTGTGTGCGGGTGCGCGCGCGCGTTAGCACACATGCAAGTCTGTACATAATAGCCTTGATGAAGGGGGGTGGAGGAGAATTGCATTATAAAATTATTCATTTCTCTTCGTCTGCTTTTCTACCTGTCTGCCTGTCTATTGCTTCTCCCTCCCCTCTATCTTAGCTGTAGGTATGTTACATTTTGTACAAATTTACATGGTACAATTTGTGTGACAAAGATTGGGTTCTGCTGAACTGGAAAGTGGTGTCCGTTTTGCCATTTTTGTGTTCTTGAGTCGAGAAAAGGGAGGTAAACCCAGTGATATGTTATTTACATCCAGTGATCATGTCCCTTTAACTGATGATTTATATTTTGGGGGAATTTTAATAAATACGATGTACAAATACAAGCCACAAGGAAGTGTCTAGTAAAATCAAATGAATTCTGTTATCTTTACCGTCATAGAGAATCATCCCTGTACAAGTCGGTCGGCCCTTACGTACGTGGAGAGCGCAGTTTGTATACCACCACCTAGGCCTATAATATGTTTTTGCATGCTGTCAAAGATATTCTAAAAGGGTCCCTTTAGAATATCTTTGATGCTGTTTAGAAGTGTGACTAGATGGGGAGTGGGAAAGGGGAGGGGTGACCAATTGTTTGTCAACCCCTTCGTTGCTATTGTGTTAATTCTTTAAATGCGCAAACAGTATGAGCACAAAAGATCTCTCTTTTTTTGTTTTTTTATTTTTTTAGAAATATAAGGTCTTGCGGAGGCCGAGCAGGTAAACTCCCGATCTTCTTCTTCTTCATTAAACTGGCTACGCGTCAAACACTCGATCAAATGGTGCTGCAAAACTGGGTGCCCGGCCCTTGTCTTGTGCCGTCCCCTCAAACAGGTTCTGAGGGTTGTCCCTCCTGGCGGCAACGTCTGTGTCCGCATTTATTGAAACAGAGGGTAGTCTTGAGGGATGATGTGGGGTGGGGTCGACATGTCCGCGCTGGTATGGCACAGGGATGTGATTGCTGAGTATCAACGCGGGTAGATTATCGCTTTGAAGACCCAGTGACGCATCACGATTAAGTCCTTTGTTTTTTTCTGGGTTGCTGTGACCCACATACAAATTCCCCCCAACTTCAAATTGAGGCTGCTCTTTAAAATGATGTTTCGGTTTGAATTTGGGGCCATTTATATGGGAGTCAGACTTGGTCAAAACTTATTTCCAGTTATAAGAGGGAAAACACGTGAAACCCGTCATTTTGACACGTGATCGGGTGGTCTTATAGCTGGAAAGAAATCTTGTTTTGACCAGGTCTCACAAATACCCCCAAATTGAAATAAATAAATCATTTTAAAGACCCTCTACGTCACGTGTCAAAATCACGGTTTTCACGTGTTTCCCCTCTTACGGCTGGTAAGAAATCTTAAGAAATCTTGCAAGCATAAGAGGGAATGTGACACGTGACGTGGGGGGTCTTTAAAGAGCAGCCCCCTTCAAGAATATGGGGGCATTTCTATATGGGTCACAGCTACCCAGAAAAAAACAAGGGACTTAATCGTGGCGCGTCTGTGTATCTTTAAGGCTAAGTCCGACGATGCAATCACTCGCTCTTTCGCTCTCGCAGCGTGACAAAGCTACCAGGTGCATGCGAGAGGAAGCATCGTCGGACAAGGCCTTAAAGGGGCGTACACACTGCACGCGATTCGATCCCAATGCGATCCGATTGTGATATTTGTGAGGAATGCTTCTCGTGAAATTCTACTACAGTCTAAATGAATCTGATAAAACCATAATATCTATGTTCACTATATTTGTAGTCCCCCGTACACGAATCTGATTAAATAATCTGTATTTTTGTATCATACATTTTATTTGATTCGTGTATTGAATATAGTGAGCGAAAATAGTAAAACAACTATTTCAGACGGAAGTATTTCACGTGAATCACGACTCACAGACATCGTCACACTAGGGTCGCTTTGGGATCGAATCGTATGCAGTGTTTCTGCCCCTTTACGAAGAGGACGCGTTAGCTCATTTACTCAGTCACCCTACCCCATTAAAGACCCACCAGATCACGTGTCAAACTCACGGGTTTCACTTGTTTTTCTTCTTATAGCTGGTAAGAAATATTGTTTGGACCAGGTTTGACTCCCATACAAATGCCCCCAAATTCGAAACGAAACATCATTTTAAAGAGCAGCCTCAATTTGAATTTGGGGAATTTGTATGTGGGGTAGCTCTGGGTAGCTGTGACCCACATACAAATGTCCCCAACTTCAAATTGAGGCTGCTCTTTAAAATGATGTTTCGTTTTCAATTTGGGGACATTTGTATGGGAGTCAAACCTGGTCAAAACAAGATTTCTTACCAGCTATAAGAGGGAAAACCCGTGAAAACCCGTGATTTTGACACGTGACCTGGTGGGTCTTTAAAGACCCACTGACCCGGCTGGATTAAGTCCCTTGGTTTTTTTCTGGGTCGGTGTGGCCCACATGCAGACTTTCCTCATAATTATACGATCGAGGCTGCTCTTTAAAATGATGTCTCGTTTTCGTGCATGAGGAAATTTGTATGGGAGCCACACTTGGTCAAAATAAGATTTCTTACCAGCTATAAGAGGGAAAACACGTGAAAACCGTGATTTTGACACGTGACGTACTGGGTCTTTAAAGAAAAAATGTAACAGCGTGCAATGCGTATGTTTTTCAGTGATCTGCCAGCCTGACTGCGCTAACGGGGGGACGTGTATAGAGAAGAACCGATGCCAGTGCCCCAGCAACTTCTCTGGTCCACAATGCCGTACGTGTTCAGAAGTGTGTGTGTGTGTGTTTGTCTGTGCGGCACGTGATTACCTCTGTTATGTGAAAGAGGTTATGGTTTTGCCTTTGACTCTGTATGTCTGTTTCTATGTCTGTTCACAGAATAACTAGAAAAGTAGTAGTAGTAGTAGTAGTAGTTAGTAGTAGTAGTAGTAGTAGTAGTAGTAGTAGTAGTATCATATGTTTGTGGAATAGGGATACAAGAGGGCTTCGCGACCCTTTTACGCCCTTTCTCGATTGCGCTATTTTTAAAAAAAATCACCGTATACTAACCCATTTAATATCATACACACACACCAAAAACACAATAATCATGATACACCTTAACCCATTTCATATCACACTCGCACACACACACACCAAAAACACAATAATCATGGGACACCTTATGCTAACCCATTTAATATCACACTCACACACACACCAAAAACACAATAATCATGATACACCTTATACTAATCCATTTAATATCACACTCACACACACACCAAAAACACAATAATCATGATACACCTTATACTAACCCATTTAATATCACACTCACACACACACCTACTGCAGCAGCACAGGGACCTGGGTGCGATTGCGCTATTATAATGTTTCACGATGATTGCGCAAACCTACGGTTAGCTCAGGGGCGTAGCATCCGGGGCCTGATGTTCACCACAATGCTGACAGACGCCTTTCAAGAAGACGACCCTGGCATTGACATGAGATACAGAACGGATGGGAAGCTGTTCAACCTGCGACGCCTCCAGGCAAAGACCAAGCTCCAGGTTGACAGGCTGAGATAACTCCTGTTTGCTGATGACTGTGCCCTCAATGCTGGAAATCAGGAAGACATGCAGCGCTCTATTGGCCGTTTTAGGTGGGGTTGTTACTTCCCTTGGTTTGTGGCTCACTGATACAGTCCCCTTGTTTACTATAACTTCCGGTGGTGATGGGGCAGATGCAGTAGATAGTAGATCGACGTTTCTGTTTTTGTCTGGATACGTCGCAGACGCCACTTCTGACGATAAATCGCGACGTTGATACAAACATGAATGCTTTGCTGTCCATGTACATGATTACGCGAGTTTTACTACTCCTTATTTGCTACAATAACAATAACATTAACTTTGTCACCATCTTTACCATGCGCTTTTTGTTTTGTTTCTTTTCGTGGTATGTGTTTACTGTTTACCACATCTGTGTAAATAATTCAGGTGTGGCGAGAGCGCCGTATGCTTTGGTTTGTTCCATAATTCCTTTGATGGTTTTACGACAAATAAAAGTTTGAATTTTGATATGGTTGAGGGGAAAAGGAAAAGGGGCATGCGAGCAAACGGGGGTTGGTGGGGTCGTGAAGGAAGGATTGCTATTTAGGAATGGGTAGAAGGGTGAGAGTAAAGTGGGGCGGATGGGGGAAGGGGTACGCACGCGCGCGCGCACACACGCACGCACACACACGCACACACACACACACACACACACACACACGTGTACAGAGAGTTTTACATCAGTTTAAAGAGGCAATGCACCTTTCTAGGATGGGCTAACCAGCGACATAATTATATGCCTTTCACTTGCACTATATGCCAATTCCTTGATGTTGACTAACCCTACTTTTAAGTTGCGCTGGAGGAAGCCAAGGGTCTTACTGACTTTGCTGCTCACATTTGAGATGTGGGTGTCCCAGCTAAAGTCTTGCGAGATTGTAAAACCCAGACATTTCATCTCTACCCGTTTCAGGTCCTGGCCATGGAGTTGGTAGTTCTTTATCAAGCGATTTTTCCTCCTGGTCACATGGAGGCTCTCGCATTTGTCAGGATGGAAGTACATCATCCATTTGTTTTCCCAGGATGCTAATTCATTTAGGTCCAGTTGGAGATCCTTGTGGTCTTTGGGAGGGTCCACTGCTCAGTGACGGAGTCGTCCACAAAGAGAAAGGAAGTTAAGTTGGAAGATAGTTGCCTCGGAAGATCCTTGATGCAAACAGGAAAAGGGCCAGCCCAAGCACAGAACCTTGGGGGACTCCTGATTCGACAGGGATAGCTTCGGATGCAGCTCCATCAACACATATTTTTTCCTGCCTGCCTGCAAGGAAGCTCTCAATTAATCTATTGACTGAACTTCTGATCCCATAGAGGCGAAATTATGCATAAGGAGAGAGTGGTAAATCTTATCAAAGGCCTTTACAAAATCCATGACTAGGACGTCGGTTCTTCCAGATAAAATTAAAAAAAGCAACAAAAATGTGCTTGATAGTGGTGGTAAGAAATACTGGGTCTCACTCACACTTACACACACACACACACACGCGCGCGCGCGCGCGCACACAAAGGTCGAAAGGGTATACATGTACAGTCATGTATTGTAAAGACAAACAATTTATCATGTGTGGGTGAGTGTGCGTGCGTGTGTGTGTGTGTGTGTGTGTGTGTGTGTGTGTGTGTGTGTGTGTGTGTGTCTCACTGACTGAGTTAGTTGTGTCTGACTAGGACTTTCACATAGCAGATAAAGCGACTGCTATTCTACTTCTACAGGGCTGGACTGAAATTTGTTTTCAGTGGTGGTAGGTGATAGAAGCTGTGAAGCAGCGACAGGCACCTAGGCATTTATAAAAATAATAAAAAGATGACCTAGAATAGTACCTTGAGGAACACTACTGCTAACATGTGCAGCCTACAGATTAATTTCATATGTTTACTATTACAATATTGAGTTCTGTTACTTGAAAAGTCTTCTTTCTTTGTTGTGGATTCCATAACCATGTAATTTGATGTTATGTTGTACTTACAACAGTTGTGTTGTAATGGAAAGAGTGACTCGTGTTTGTTTGGGCCTAAAAGCTGATTAAGTCCTTTTAAAACATTTTTATATTATTTATTTTATTTTATTGTTTTTAAAAATAATAAATAGATCTAGTGCAGGCCAAACAATGTCTTAGCATGCACTATTTGACAATAGAGTACTGAGTGCACTATCGCAGGTTGTTGGGGTGATGGCTTATGTACACTTTCTTATTTCAAGCACTGGGAGAGGGGTGGAAGTAAAGTACATTTTCTTACTACAAATTTCATAATTTGCACACAATTTCAAAGCCCCATAAGAAATATCAGTATGCAGTACACTTTCTTGTTACAAACTTGCTGTTTGTATACCCTTTGAAAATCCAAAATAAACCACTCATTTTTTAAGCGTGAATAGCAAGTTTCTCCTTTACATCCTGCAGCCCTAAAGATTGCAGGCACATGGGAGGGAACATGATGAAAATAGGGTTTTACGACCTCTTCGGCATTTCGGCCATGCATGTGGGGCATTTGTAAATACAAAGATGGTGGGAACAATGCTGGAGGCAATGACCGGAGGCAGTGCTAAACTAGTAAAGTCCTAATTTTTTTAATAATACAGATAATATGTGTAGCAGCAACCACGCCACAGTTAAACCTCATCGGCTATGGTACCACCACCATGATTATTATGTATAAGTATGAAGAGTGGAGGGAACATGAGAAAAGTGAATAATTTACATAATTGGTAGTACAACATACTGGGAATGAGATTGAATCATACAAATTATTTTAAAATTTTGTCTGAAATTAATATTGGAAGGATGTGGGGATAGTGTTGGTTAAACTAAGGTGGGTATGTATTTCTTTGTTGTGTCAGTGTATTTTTATTTAATGCTGTAATAAAGTAAAGTGACCTGTGCATGCGCATTCATTTTGAATAAAATCATACCAGCCCCGAAAGTCTCAAAACCTTTTCTTATCAACCTCCCCCCTTCCTCACTCTTTTTTGTTTTTAATTGAAGAGTGTTTATTAAGCAAACATGTTTTGAATGGGCAAACATGTACTGCCGGGTATGTATTTTTTGGGTGGTGGTTTATCACAATATAAGGCAAATGTATTTCACTTTTACCATAGCCGTTTTGAGAAAAAATGTAGCGAAGCCTACCTAACTGCCCCTTCCCTCACCCTTTTTGGGGGAAAGATTTACAAAACTATCCTGTGATAAGCACTGAGGGGGAGAGAGAGAGAGAGAGAGAGAGAGAGAGAGAGAGAGAGAGAGAGAGAGAGAGAGAGAGCATCATCACCCTAATCTAAGTGACCCAGCCAGTCAGGACCCTTTCACCGGATACCCAACGTGATGCTGAATGGAGCAGGAACCACCATAGCTACCTTCACTCTAAGCTAAGTGACCCAGCCAGTCAGGTCCCGACCAGCGGACACCCAACATGATGAAACATAATCGAACAGGAACCGCCTAAGCTAATGAAAAAAGTTATGTTCTGTGGCTTTTTCGTGCAAGACAGTATGAGTTTGCTCAGTTGCAGTCTTTGTGATCGAACAATCACAACTGAGCCAAACAAATAAGAAGATTGTGATCTGTGATGAGAAACACGCAGTGTTGTGTAAAAGTAGAGCTGATTAATTAAAGAAAATCAGAGACAAACGTGTGTGAATCGGAGATTCAGTGCGATATCTGCATGCTGCACGCACATCTGTGTTGTCAACCAAACATTCAGCCTATCGCAATTTCTATTTTTAGCCCTCTGCTATCGGCCCGGAAGTGAGTGAGATCACTTTTCGCGACTCCACGCGCTAGAGATAAACAAGCGCATTCACTCTTGCAAGTAGGCTTCGATAAAACGGCCAATAGACTCGTTATCTGCTGCCTGTGACAACTTTGGTCTCACCATAAGCACAAGAAGACTGAAGTTATGTACCAACCTGCCCCAGGGAAAGACTACGAGGAACCCACAGTGACAGTGAATGGTCAGACACTGGCAGAGGTGGTGGATAAGTTCACGTACCTAGGCAGCACTCTTTCTCGCACTGTACATGTCGACGATGAGACCACAGAAATCTAAGAATAGCCTAGAAAGCCCGCATTGGCCTCTCTCTTCAAACTCCTCACTTTTCTGGCTGGAGCCAATCGTGCTGCCGCAGCCCACTTCTGGTATATTGCACGTGTAGTACGATAGGCCCTAGTACTACATTCCTACAAGCCACCCTTAGCTGCCCGAACGGACAGCCCGAATCTGTGTTCGCCGAACAGAAATGTTCGGCCGAACGAAGTTTTCCCTTAATTGCCCCCGAACAGCGCTTCGTTGTTCGGCCGAACAGCCGTTCGGGCCGAATCTCGTTCACAAGTCGTGTCCTGCGAACAAGTTTCTTGTTCGGCCGAACACGAGAACTCTTCATACTTGAAGGAACAAAAAATTGTCGCTGATCTTTATTTTTAGATCAGTGATATATCCAAAACACGCCATTGTTTTTTCTTCCGATTACCTTTTCTTTCTTGCCGTCAGATGTTAGTCTAGATCATAATGCAAAGATGTAGATTTGTCACCCTCGTCATGTTTACGAACCTCAAAGTCTGCTTCTTTCAGTTTTGTGAACAAGAGAGTTGGATGACTCGATCAGCACGAACACGGAACACTGAACAGACCAAAGGCCTGTTTATCGATCTGTCAAAGTGTCATCATCACATCATTTATTGAAGATAAATGCTATTGCTTCCAATTCAAAGTAGCATTAGCCTTGTTGGAAATTTGATGAAGCTGAACAATAGTATACGTGGTCAACTTTTTCTGAAAAGCTGTGTGCCTGGCTAAGTGGTGAAAGTAAAGCAAAGAGAAAGAGTAGAGGCCAGTCAGTCAGAAGTGAAAGTAGGCCTACAAAACAATCGACACATTTCATGTTTGGACTCAAGTTGTGTAGATTTCTTGTCATCGTGACTGACCAATCCCGCAGACTTAAAACATAAGTGTTAAGCATATACATGTAGATCTATACTTTAATCTGATCTAAACATGCAGAAACAAAATTATATTCTATGTCTTTGTTGCAGTAGGTTGTAGAAGTATGTGGGCAATGACTCTACCACATAAATTTTGATTAGGCCTAGTGTGCATTTAAGTGTGTACTGTGTTTCACTGTCTGTGTCTCTGTGTGTGTCTGTATTAGTATGTACTGATTTATCATCAATTAATTGGTCGTGGGCCCTAAAGAGAAAAAGAAGAAAGAAGATTTCCTTTATTAGTTTATATTTTCCTTTTTTTTAACCAGCCGCGTGGCGAAAGCTGGTTAATGTTTTCAGTATAGTCTGTTCCTTCCTGGCTGTGTGTGTGTGTGTGTGTGTGTGACTATCTGTCTATATGACAGCCTATGGTACTTGGATAACATTTGAACGGACATATGACAAACCTACTACAAAGACTAATGCAAAGCAGTGCCATACAACACGCAGCATCAAACAACAGGCAGCGTCAAACATTGCGCCACGCCATACAACGCGCAGCATCAAACAACAGGCAGCGTCAAGCATTGCGCCACACCATACAACGCGCAGCATCAAACAACAGGCAGCGTCAAACATTGTGCCACGCCATACAACGCGCAGCATCAAACAACAGGCAGCGTCAAACATTGCGCCATGCCATACAACGCGCAGCATCAAACAACAGGCAGCGTCAAACATTGCGCCATGCCATACAACGCGCAGCATCAAACAACAGGCAGCGTCAAACATTGCGCCACGCCATACAACGTGCAGCGTCAAACAACAGGCAGCGTCAAATATTGCGCCACGCCATACAACATGCAGCGTCAAACAACAGGCAGCGTCAAACATTGCACCACGCCATACAACGTGCAGCGTCAAACAACAGGCAGCGTCAAATATTGCGCCACGCCATACAACGCGCAGCGTCAAACAACAGGCAGCGTCAAACATTGCGCCACGCCATTAACAACGCGCAGCGTCAAACAACAGGCAGTGTCAAACATTGCGCCACATCATACAACGTGCAGCGTCAAACAACAGGCAGCGTCAAACATTGCGCCACGCCATACAATGCGCAGCGTCAAACAACAGGCAGCCTCAAACATTGCGCTACGCCATTCAATGCACAGTGTCAAACAACAGGCATCGTCAAACATTGTGCCACACCATACAATGCGCAGCGTCAAACAACAGCAGCGTCAAACAACAGGCAGCGTCAAACAATTGTGCCACGCCTCTTAAATCAAACTTTGTTGTTATTCACACCACCATTACAAAACAAAGACTTTTATCAATAATAAAAAAAATGAACATAATTATGTCCAACTGTCACTTAGCTCATATTGGCATTTTTACATGCAACTTCTTGCTTAATTTCATTTTTTTGCCATGTTATAGGTGTGTTACATGTCATTTATTAGCACATTGTACATAAATATATGTCAATAAATTTGTTTTCATTCTGTTTTTTTCTGTCTTGATCACTCATTGTTCACTCATTGTTCACTAATTACTAAAAAGTAGCAGAGGTAATGAAAACAAAGCATTATTGCACACAGTAACAAACCATTCTCCAAAACAATTCCATATTACTTATAATTACATGACTGACTGTGTGAGTGTGCATGCAGTCAGTGAGTGTGTCAATGTGTTTGTGAATTCATGATACAGTATCTACTTTATCCAGGGTATGGATGGTAGGAAGTGGTGAATTGTGTCAATGCCATACATATAATACCTTGATGCCAGTCCACTTTTCAAAAACACCAATGAAATGAAGATCATGCTGGCATCACAAATCACCTACAAAATTATAGTGTTCTCCAAATGCTTATGTGTAATACACATGGTCCTACATTTACGCGTCGGCTTATTTTTTTCCCTCTTTCTGTGTGTGTGTGTGTGTGATTTTTTTTAACTCATTCTTTGGGGTGATATGCTATTTAATTTTTATACAGGTTCATGTTTTATTTCATGTTTTTAATATGTATTTTTTATATGACACTTTACTTTTAAGTATAATTTGTATGCGCCCGCATTAGTAATTAGTGATGAGCCTACTGTGGGATACTGTGCTATATGTATTTTCATTATTATTATTATTGTTATTATTATTATTATTATTATTGTTATTATTATTATTATTATTATTATTATTATTATTATTACTAATCACTTCTAATGACAAATCCCTTACTGCATTTTGAAAAGCAATCCAGAAAGATTGCTGATAGTTCAACAAAGCAGATAAACTCAAGAGTCAATCACTCAGAGTAGATACAGTGAAACCCCCCTTATAAAACCTCCCATTATAAGACCCCCCCCCCCCCCCCCCCCACACACACACACAAGAGACTGAATGACTGAGAACACATAATGGCTGTCTTGCTGATAGTTGATAGTGTGTGGTATGTGTTTCAGTCATTCAGTATCCAAAAAAAGAAGCTGAGCAAATAATATTATGTGTACAAGTCACTGTGTTTGATGCTTTTAGGGGATGTGCACATTGCATGCCTAAACTTCATGCGCTCATCAGCAAAAGTAAAAGAAAGTAAGAAATAAGCAGATGGAATAAGTGCATATGTTTCCCCGTGTGCTTATCTCATCCGCTTAAGCTTAATGTATTTCTTACATTCTTTTACTTATGTTCAGATATGCGCATGAGATTTCTGCATGTAATGTGCACATCCCCTAAGTCTGAAACAAAAAATACTATATTCTCTTTCCCTCACTCCACTCTTTCAATTAAATCATTCACACAAATAATAATAATTAGGAAAATTTATATAGCGCCCATCCTACTATGTAGGCTACAGGGCGCTTTACACAAAATTTAAATGGAATAAAAACATGAAACAAAAATCCAATAACATCAGCAGACAAAAACAATACACATATTAATCAACAACTACTGTGACTACTACTACTACTGCTACTACTACTACTACT
Source organism: Phymorhynchus buccinoides (assembly GCA_017654935.2). Taxonomy (NCBI): domain Eukaryota; kingdom Metazoa; phylum Mollusca; class Gastropoda; order Neogastropoda; family Raphitomidae; genus Phymorhynchus; species Phymorhynchus buccinoides. The sequence continues at coordinate 43,243,997 of CM065687.1, read as the reverse complement.
AGGCCTAATACACGTATGCATTGTCACACAATTCACAAGCATGAAATAACAACATAATATTCACAACGTACACTCACACACCGAGCACAAGCACACACACACACACACACACACACACACACACACACACACACACACACACACACACACACACACACACACACACACACTACACACCTACAACACGCACACACACCATGCATACATACACTCGTATAGGGGCCTACATGAACGCATCACACGCGCACACACACAACACAAACACACAAACACGCACACACTGATGTAGTGACTATAAAAAAAAAAATAATGTTAAGCCCTAGGCTTTACAGGCTTCACCCCACTGTAGTTTACCAAAAGCCTGTTCATCGATCTGTCATCGTCACATCATTTTATTATATGAAGATAATTCAATGCTATTGCTTCCCCTTAAAAAAAAGAAGTTACTTCTAGGTTATTTTCTTTCTATAGACGAGATGCACAAATTTAAGGGCGTGGGGGATTTTCTAGGCTTAGCCTAGGCCTACATGTTTATTACCGAAGAAGGCCTTTGAGCCTCACTATGACGTTGGGGTCAAATGGTCACTTCCGCACAGTTCGTTTCGGGTTAGATTAAGGGACAAAACCACTGTTCGGCCGAACGATGGATTCGTTGTTTGTTCGGGCGAAAATGAAAAGACCCTTAATTGACTTCGCTCGTTCGGCCGAACACCCTGTTCGGCCGAATTGGATTCGGGCAGCTAAGGGTGGCTTTAACGTTAGGCCTACACACACAATGATCCTAGCACATTCTTTCTCACCATATCAGCCACGTGTTTAATTGTCCGACCTCATTCTTATTTTTCTCTTTCAAAACTTGGTTGCAGTCTGTTTTTCTTCATTCAAGTACAAAATCAGCTTGCAAGGAATTAACAAGGTAAGACATGCATACAGAACACTGCACGCATGCTCTTTTATATTTGCAATTTAATAAATAAATAATAATCATATTGTTAATATCGTTTATTGCTTGTTGTTCCAGATAAACATAATCTCTCTCTCTCTCTCTCTCTCGCTCTCTCTCTCTCTCTCTCTCTCTCTCTCTCTCCTCTCTCTCTCTCTGAATCTCGTGAATTCAATTTATTTTAGTTCATATGATTACTGTGCTGTGTGCGAGGTTGGTGGTGTGGGTGGAGGGGGGGGGGGGGGGGGGGAGGGGTGTACGAATGTGTAGTTGTTGTTTTTTGTGTTGTGGTTTTTTTGGGGGGTCCTGTTGCTTTTGTTCATTAATTGAAATTGAATGTTTGCTTTTGTTTCGAGGCCAAGATGTAAACAAGCCCATTGTGTGCTTATTCTTTTCCCTCAATGTAATAAACAAATGTCTCTCTCTCCTCTCTCTCTCTCTCTCTCCCTCCCTCTCTCGTCCACCTCTCTCTCAGGCCATCATTCTCTCCTCTCTCTCTTGAATGTCGGCTCTCTCACTATTTCAATCTGCTCTCTCCATCTCTCTCTCTCCTTCTCTGGCAACAATTTCTCGCCTCTCTCTCTCTCTCTGCTCTCTGCCCCCCCCCCCTACCCTCTCACTCTGACCTTTTTTCTTTACTCCCTCCCATTAATTATTGTCCCGCCCCGCCCCCTCCCCCTTCACGACGGCTAAAGGCCTTTTTGTCTCTCTGTGCCAATATAGGCCTCTGTGTGTGCCGCCGCGTATATCGTTGTGCGCGTGCGTGCGTGTTTCTGTAAATACAGAATTAACCCCTTTCACCCCCAAAGTTCGCATTTTAGCACCACCAGTGATTTAATGCCACCTATGTCACTCTAAAACGGCATTGGAAATTTGGGTCTCCCCGATTATCCAAAAGACCCTATTGTCTTAGTTTTGGGAAGTAAGGATATCCCTTATTTTATATACTGTCACAGAAGAATCACCAATACTGCAAATGGATTTTGTTCTCTATCCATGTAAATTTAATGGACCATTTTTGGCTGAAATATGTCTGGTTGGCGCCGTGAAAGGGTTAAAACATTTTAAATGACCTCTAATAAAGGCTGATTGCTATGTGAAGTGACAAATGACTAAAGATCCCACGCTACACACCTAACAGATTGTTTAAAGGCAAGTTTTTAAGGCAGTCAGTATAATTATGTGCTGCTGTATGTGCTTCATTTGAATAAATCTTGTTTAAGAAAGAAAGAAAAACCAATTTGCATACTTACATACTAAATTAATTTCTGCGTGTGTGCATTTTTGGTGTTTTTGTTAATGTGATGGCTAATATAAATAACCTGAAATGTGCAGGTTATTGTTATAATTTTATTATGTCATAAAACATTGTATCGGTTTTAAAAGGCAATGAAAATTGATTCTGATTCTGATTCTGTGCAGGTGACAAATCATGAACTAGGTCTACAACTCTGCAATTACTTTCTTAGGGGAAAAACTTCCCCGTAGACGACCAAAACAATGCCACAGTGTGTAGCTTGGGGGTGCAACAACACTGGCTACTGCGGCTCTCTGTACAGAGACTTCGGACCTCGTGACAATCCTCTAACCTGGTTTGACATAATAAGGTGTGTCTCAGTGTCTTTGTCATCCACACCCCACCCCTCTCTCCCTCGTCTCCGTGTCAACAGCTGCCCACGTGAGCGATTCTCCCACGTCAATTCAGTTGTCGGCTGATGTAAGCGAGGGTCTGTACAAAGAAAGTGCTGGATCAACAAAGGGAAGGTTTGACACGCGGGTGTGTGTGCATGACTGCGTATGCGAGCTACCCCCACTCCCCCCTTCTTTTGTGTGCGTGTGTGTGCCTGTACTTTCCTCCGACAGTCCCGTTTGTGTCGTGTGCCCTACGTGTGTGTGTTGACTAAAAAACGGTCACACACGTAATGTTCTCAGCCCTAGTTTATGCACACGTGCTATGGGGATGATGCACACCCATACTCACACACAAACACCAGGCATAATTATATGATTATATTAATACTTATCATATGCACACCCATGGTTCACACACAAACCCCAGGCATGTTTATATATATATTAATACACAATCACAAAATCTCGTTTCATTTATGTTATTTATTCATTTTAAGTCTAATGATTCACATCTGTGTGAACAGACGTTAAATAAATAAATCAAATCATCTCAGCCCTAGTTTGGTGCTATTATAGTATTAATCATAGTTCTTCGACTGCTGGGATGATCCCTGGAGTATTTAGCAGTCAGGGAGATGACAACAACAACAACGACTTATGCCCCACATGGCCTAAAGGCCAAAGATACTAGTAAAACATTATTTCTTCAAACAAACAACAACAACTTCCCGTTCCGTACGAACAATGGGTACATTGTACATTGATAGCCCAAAGGGGGCATGTGTGTGTGTCTGTGTGTGTGGTGTGTATGTGTGTGTGTGCTTGTGTGTGTGTGTGGTGCTGGTGTGTGGGTGTGTGTGTGTGTGTGTGTGTGTGGGTGTGTGTGTGTGTGTGTGTGTGTGTGTGTGTGGTGTTTGACTGATGTCAAATGTTTGCTTTCACGAGTAATTCTTTATAATGTTATGCTTAATATTTGTCTGAACAATCCTAATTGGATTGTTGTTTGTGTGTATGTGTGTGTGTGTGTTTGTTTTTAAAATTTGGTTGTCCCTTATTTAAGCTGTCTTCCTAAACATTACTTGTTGTCCCGTGTCTTATTATTAATTTATAAAATGTGTATGTCCAGGCAGCGAATTGTCTTTTGCTTCTTGTGAAGAACAATAAATTATTGATTGAATTGAATTATAATGTCTGATGAGCGCCTCCCAAAATGCATCCTATTATGGAGAACTCCAGTTTGGTGCACGTAACCATGGAGGGCAAAAGAAACGGTTCAAGGACACCCTCAAAGTGTCCCTGAAGGACTTTGACATCAACATTTGCTCCTGGGAAACTTTGGCCCCAAACCGATCAGCATGGTGTGGTGCAGTCACCAAGGGAGATGCCAAGTTCGAGACTCACCGAATCGAGACAGCCCAGGCACGTCGAGCAGCGCGACAAAATCGCACGAGCAGCAGCAATTTCTCATGTTCATTGCAACGCAACTCAAGTCAAGTCAAAATTTTATTTCCAGATGGAACATTGAATACGAAAATAATATACTTTTTTTTCATCAAGCCATCCGTAAAAAAATAAAAAAAATAACGAAGGAACTAAAGATTCCTAAAGTAGTAAACAATAAAGAAAGGGGAAAAGAGAGGAAAATAAACAAAGAAACAAACAAGATACAAAAACAGGGAAGAGGATGGGGAGTGGGAGAGTAACATATTATATACAATATATACAATATATACATCAATTCATAATTATAACATCACATTCACAAATGAACACATTTTCTCTATTTTGACCCTCATTTCAAATAATAAGAAAATAAAAGTGAGAGATTATGTTCTGTTAAAGAGATATATATAATTTTTTTCCCTTGAAAGGAGTTCTATCGTTTGCTAGGGGGGGGGGGGTAAGGGGGGGGGGGTGGGGGGGGGGGGGGGTGGGGGGGGGGGGGGGGGGGGGGGGGGGGGGGGAGGGGGGGGGGGGGGGGGGGGGGGGGGGGGGGGGGGGGGGGGGGGGGGGGGGGGGGGGGGGGGGGGGGGGGTGGGGGTGATAATTGGAGGGTAATTTGCTGTCCATAAATCTCCATCCTTCATAAATCTCCACCTGAATAGAGTTGACTAGATTTTGAATAGATTATTATTTGGTCGACGGAATTATAGCAAATGGGTGTGTCTGTGTTTGTGTACATAACTGTGTCCTGCTATATTTGTGTGTGTGTGTGTGTGTGCGTGCGTGCTTGTGCGTGTGCGTGCTGCGTGCGTGCGTGCGTGTATTTATGTTGTCTCGCGCGCACGCGTGCGTGTGTTTGATTGTGTGTGTCTACGCAGAGACCAGAGGGATCGAACCCAGGCAGCAGCAAAACCATCGGCAAAAGACAGCGAAGGAGAAAATACGGGCCAAGCGGAACACAAACAGACTACACCGTAGTTCTCTCCCCTTATATTAATGCGCCCCCCCCCCCACCCCTGGGGAATACCCGGGTTTCTTTTGTATAAATAGTTCCCCCCACATTCTGGAAGTTCTGTGCGTTGTAAATTTCCTCTAATTCTGTCCACTCTCTTTGACTCTGCCTTTGTTCTCTTTGCTTGCTGGCTGTCATCTACTAACTTTCTGCCTTAAACCCGTTCCATTTTCCTGCCTTTTTTTTTCACGACACACTTTCAAAAAAGAGTTCCTCCACTTCCTCCCAGCTGAAGTCGGACCTTTGCTGGCCTAACATAATTCTTAGTTAGGCGCATAAAACTGTAGCATTGACGGCATCTGCGCTCATACTTGACTACACAGGAAACTGTCTGAAGCGATCGAAGAATAATAATATTAATTTTTGTTATTTAAAAACATTTACTATTTTTTTTCTGCACTGTTTGGGCACCAGAGTCCATGATGTTAAATTTAAAAAGTATGCATAGACGAAGAACTAATTTAACCCTGCTTACAACATTACTCTAGGTCTTCTAAAGAAACTAGATTATTAAGAAGGACATCAATTTCCGTGTCACGGATATGGTTCGGCCTTCTGAAGAGTGAACTGAGCTTCAGACGAGACAAATGACATGGAAAAGTATCGACACTGAAAAAGTATAACGTATTTCACCGTCACAGCAAGTTCCCCTTTCCCCCCCTACATGACTTCTTCTTCGATCGCTCAGACAGTTTTCCTGTCAATTTGAGCGCAGATGCGTCATGCTGGGAGGAGGTGGGGGA
>CM065687.1:43222968-43237724 GCA_017654935.2 Phymorhynchus buccinoides | reverse complement strand
ATTTCTGTGTATTTAGTCCTAATCATAAATTTGAGACATTTTACACTTTTTTTTTTATAGCAAAATGCTCCTCTTACATTAAGCCTCAAATAAGGGATTGCACAAGTTGTTACAATGCGATGTACATCTGATGTAGCCAGTTCTATTACTGTCTGACTGCCATATAACGTAGGACTATCACGTGGGCCTACGTGCTTCATATGAATCACTGTCATGTTATGTGCTCTTGCTCTAACACAGTCACGAGGGTGATATCCCCGGACATAATTTTTGTCATTTTTTTATAAGTATCAAATTTTCTCTGCAGTCACGGGTGTTTTTTTTTGGGTTTACACATGGTTAGTTTAGCAACATGTTTTATTTTCAAGGTATTAACATACTCTGCTTATAGACTGGATATTATATTTTTGTTATTGTTCATCCTCTTTACACAACATGACGAAATATTATTAATTCATGTCATTTGTGACGTAGCACAACCGAAAGGACATTAAGTCGCCTGGGCTAGTTTTCTTTGTGGTTCTACATTTGTCATGTGTTCTTGACATAATCTTAAGCTCATTGTAATTTGAATATTAGATTTAATCACTATTATTGATGTCGCTGTTAGGATATTGTCATTGTTGTTGTCTTGTAAGAAAAAACCCAAACCCTTCCCTTAATGAATTGTGGGATGAATGAAGAGAAGGAATAAAAATCGTTGAATACAAAATGAGTAGGTCAATGCATTTTCTACAGCTATGCTAGATTTTAGACTGTTTTCTCAGAATGGCCTTACCCCCCTCCTACTGGGGGCCGTCCTACGCTATTTAAATGCTCAATACGCATGAACGAGAAAAGGATACAAGTATGGTTCATTAGAAAGAGAATGGTCTGCAAGTTTCCAATTGTAATATTTGTCCTCATAATGGTCATTTTGACACTTAATGTCCCTTTCGTGGTGCTGGGTCACATTTGAATTACATTTTGGAATTGTGGTTGTATGCGTTTGCGTGTGAAATGTTCCCCTCAATATAATTATTAGCTGAATGCCCCACCTTGATATAAGGGGAAAAAAGCAAGTTGTCGTGACTAATTAGCGCGTGCACTAATGTGTGTAGCTTGCGTGAGTGCCGCGATTTGTATATCTTTAGTATGAACGAGCTATCCTAGCCTAGGAACATCTCTCTCTCTCTCAGTCTCTCTATCTCTCTCATCTCTCTCTCTCTCTCGGTATCTCTCTCTCAAACACCACACTCACACTACACACACCACACACACAAACACACACACACACACACACACACCACACACACACACACAAGCACACACATAAACACACACACACACTTACATGCACCCAGTTACACAAAATCAATGACAAAATGTTTCAGATGTATTTGTTAACTAAACATACGCTTTCAAAGCACGCCCTTTTCTTCCTCTTTCCATAGAGGGTCAGCAACACTGCATACGATTCGATCCCAATGCGATGCGATGCGATTTTGACGATGTCTGTGAGTCATGATTGATGTGAAATACTTCCGTCTAAAACTAATTCTGCTATTTTCGCTCACTATACATTCATGTAGACCCCCATACACGAATCACAATAAAATGTTTGATACACAAATACAGATATTTCATCAGATTCGTGTACGGGGGACTGCAAATATAGTGAACAAAACTAGTAGGATTTAATCAGATTCATTTAGACAGTAGAATGTCAGGAGGATCATGCCTCACATTGGGATCGAATCGTATGTAGTGTAGCGGCCCTTTGAAACAAATATGAAACCCGATGTAGCCTATCCAATCATGAATGCCTCAGCCTTCATGTACATTTGAAACAAAATCTCAAACATGTTATTCTTTTTCCTTTGTCCATTGAAAGCAACTAAAAACCAATAACATTAACAAAAGTGCAGTCAATACCCACCCTCCATCAAAATTCTAAACCCATACAGTTTAGTACTAAATACAACCGCATTTAAATAGCACAATTAAAATGTTCAACAACTTAAAATCCTGAAGGCACATTGTTTGTTAAGGCACAAAATAATCGAGTCTGAGTTTTCCTCTTTCGTCCACCCATTGTTTTGGCATTCGTTTTGCATTGCACAAAATGTACATTACAACACGGAACACAATCCTTCACGCACAACCTATCAACCCATCTCAGACCATCTTGTACTGCACAATTCGATCCCAGTCTTCACGCAAAATCAGTCAGCCAATCACAGGTCCCTTTACACAACGCAAAACCAATCAGCATCGTTGTCTCTTAATTAACTTAATTATTAAATAACGTAAACAGAATGCCCGCAACACAGGGGAGGTAGCTACAAACTCGACTCGAAGTAAACAGAATGACAATCGGTGTACAAGATCCACGTTTTTTTGGGTGTTTTAAATTTTTTTATCGTCAAATAATAAATGCATACAAAACGAGTTACAACAAATGACATATAACTACAAAGCATAACTTATTTCATAATGGTTAATGGAACGAGAAAGTGATGATTAACACAAGAGACTCTGTGTGTGTGTGTGTGTGTGTGTGTGTGAGGAGGAGAAGAGAGAGAGAGAGAGAGACGAGGGGGGGGGGGGGGGGGGGGGGAGGGGGGGGGGGCAAACAGAAAATAGGGAGCGTTAGTGTAAACGGTAACTTAAGAACCTAAAACTAAAGTTGGAAGAGGTGTTTTTTCTTTTTACAAACGCAAAGAAAAAGACTTCCTTCTTTTGAAAGTGTGACAACACATAATTATAGACTATGCCTACATAATGCTATAAAATATGAGACAAGACTTGTTGATCAAAAGACACACAATAAGCTTGTTGCTCTTGAACGAACATTGGGACAGCATTTGGAACGAACACAGACAGACTAGGAGAAGCTTATGCCATGTGAGCAAAGCCTCTCCCAAGATAGTCATCCGTAGGCAGGGCAGCGTTCCGTTTCCTCTTCCGTTACTTCATTTCAAACATATTGGCCATTGCAAAGGCCACCTTTTGCAAGAGTGAATGCCCTTGGGTGGGTGGGGGAAGATGCTTGAGTACTGACCAAACAAGGGATTAACTCTCGCTAATAACCCTATCTGAGGCCACTGAATGGCTGCCTTTTGCAAGAGTGAATGCCATTTCGGATACTGACCAACAAGGGCTTAACTCTTGCCGTCAAGGGCGTTACTAACCCTAGTTGCAGTGGCCAATAGCGATGCAAGCAATGAACATTGAAAACATGGCATGGTCAGGTTTGAGGCGAAGAGAAAAATAATGTATAGATTATGCCGTAAAGTTAATGGGACACGTTTGTTCATATCACTAACAGCATTGTTCAGTCACAGTTTGGTCAACAAACAGCTACTGTCCACGCGGCTTTCTGAGGACAAGAAAAAAAAGTATAAAAAGATTGATTGTCAATGTGAGTGAAAGGGACAAGCTTTGCTTGGACGGAATATAAGCTGTGCGTGTGTGCGTGTGCGTGTGCGCGCGCGCGCGTGCGCGTGTGTGTGTGCGCGCGCGCGCGCGCGCGTGTGCGTGTGCGCGCGCGCGCGTGTGTTGGGGGTGCGGGTGTAGAAAGTTTGAGAGTTAGAAGACGGGGCACGTGCAAGCGTCCGTTTTCATGTTATGTTTTGCTGTCGTTGTTGACGTACCCCGGCTAAAAGACTCCCAACAGCCGAAGCACTTGAACAGTATGGTACAAATGCATCAGCTAAGGATGAGAACATTACGTGCATGACCGTTTTTGATTACCCCGCCACGTGAGTTGCCATACTCCGTCTTCGGGGGATTTTGGATACTGATGATGTTATGCTAAGAGCTTGTTATAGCTAAAGACAATCCCCACATAACTATGCATAGCACAACAACATTTTGATGTAGCCTTGGTGTTCTAGCCTATGTCTATTGGTCTGACATATCCTTAAGCCAAGGCGAGTTATGTTTTTAAGCTGCTGTTATTGCCACGAGGTGTGCTCATGTACCAAGTAAATAGATTTTGGGGTTCATACAAATTTTCACTTGAATGCCTGATAACAGGCGCGTGTGTCGATCTAAGGTCGGTGAATCGCAGGCACTTTAGGACGATTGCAAGAAGAAGCAGTTTTAAAGGAAACAGCCCATCAAAAAGTCTTGATCAAGACAGTCGCCAATATAAACAGTCTGTGACTGAAGTTGACCCCTTTTCTTTGTCTTTCCGCATGAAAGATCGTCAGTATCACCGCTGTACATTTATTGTACACTTAACAAACAAAAAACCACAATCACCGTCAAGAAAAGAAAAAACAACAACCAAAAAACAAAAACAAGTCGTCTCAGACGTACTTCTTTTTCTTTTTTCTCGGTCTCTTTCGCGTTATCCTCATTTTCTTCAGAAGCCTTTTGTAGCGTCGTAAACTTTTCCTGTATTTCTTGGTTAAATGGCCGCGTTCCCGCGTCATCGTCTGCACGAGAAAGCGGCGGTCTTTGCGCGGGAGAAGGCCCGCGAGCTTTTCCCGCTGGAGCCTGCGCAGAACCCGCCTCTCCTCGCGAGACAAGGACCAGGATTTTCCGTGTTGGAACATCACCTTGAGCAGACGGCGTTCAGCTCTCTCCACCTTCTTCTCCAAGCCTGCACAGAGCGTGGTGAACAAACAAGATACAGTGGAACCTCCCTATTAAAGGTGGACCCCTGACGGATGAGGTTTTGCAAGAAACACGTCCCAGCATGTCCGACTTCGGACTTCGGTGAATATTTTGGGGTTACATCTTAGAGGGTGTCTTAATACGGAAGCTATTAATAGGATGGTTCCATTGTAGTAGTAGTAGTAGTAGTACTAATCCTCTACTACTACTACTACATACTACTACTACTACATACTACTACTACTACTAATACTACTAAAACTAATACTACTACTAATAGAAAGAGCCATACAGAAACAAACATGGTAATAACATCATAGACCAGAGCAGTCAGATTTTTCCACTCTTCCTCCTCGACTATTGAACGATTCTGGTCAATTCAATCAGTTGTTATGCAAATAAGACAGTGGTTTAAAACTCCAAACATTACTGAGGCAAAATGAAATAATAACTTCAAAGAAGATTAGATTGTTCTAACAAAAAACTGGAATTGTCATAATATGTATATGTATAAATAGTTCCCCCATCTTCTGGAAGTTCTGTTCTTGTAGCTTCCTCTCATCTGTCACTCTCTTGGACTCTGCCTTTTCACTTTGCTGACTGTCATCTATTATCTATCTGTCTTACCTGGGTCCATTCTCCTGCCTTTTTTTCTTCTTCAAGAAACACTTTCAAAAAAGATTTCCTCCAGCACCAAATCGGACATGCTGGGCCTAATTATTTCTTAGTTAGGCGCATGACGGCAGCATGGACATTGACGCATCTGCGCTCATAATTGACAGGAAACTGTCTGAGCGAGCAATCGAAGAAGATCATAGTAGGGGGGGAACTTGCTGTGACAGGTGAAATACGTATACTTTTTCAGTGTCGATACTTTTTCCATGTCATTTGTCTACGTCTTGAAGCTCAGTTCACTCTTCAGAAGGCCGAACCATATCCGTGACACGGAAATTGGATGTCCTTCTTAATAATCTCGTTTTCTTTAGAAGACCTAGAGTAATGTTGTAAGCAGGTAAATTAGTTCTTCGTATATGCATACTTTTTAAATTAACCTCATGACTACTGGTGCCCAAACATTGCCAGAAAAAAATTAGTTAAAATAACAAAATTAATATTATTATTCTTCGATCGCTCAGACAGTTTCGTGTTCGATTATGAGCGCAGATGCGTCTTGCTGTCGTTATTGCGCCTAACTAAGAATTAGTTAGGTCGCGAGCAAGTCCGACTTCACAGGCTAGAGGTAAACTCTTTTTGAAAGTGTTTCGGTGAAAAAATGGCAGGAAAATGGAACGGTAAGGCAGATAAAGTTCCGTAGATGACAGAAAGCAAAAGGAAAAGGCAGAGTCAAAAAGAGAGTGACAGATTAGAGGAATTACATACAAGCACAGAACTTCCAGAATTGTGGGGGGAACTATTTTATAAAAAAAGAAACCCGGGTCATCCCCAGGGGGGGGGGGGGGGGGGGAGTGGCGAATTAATATAAGGGGAGCTATTAACTTACGGTGTCGTCTGTTTTTGTTCCGCTTGGCCCGTATTTTCCTCCTTCTGCTGTTCTTTGCCGATGGTTTTGCTGCGCCTGGGGTCGCTCCTCCTTGGTCTCTGCGTAGACACACACAATTCCACACACACACGCACGACGTGCGCGCGCAGACACACATAAATACACGCACGCACGCACGCACGCACGCACACGCAACACATCTCGCACGCACACACAGCACACACACACAAATATAGCAGACCACATTTATGACAAACACAACGACACACCCATTTGCTATCATTTCCGTCCCGACCAAATAAATAATCTATTCAAATCTAGTCACCTCTATTCAGGTGGAGATTTATGGAGGCAAAATTACCCTCCAATTACCCCCCCCCCCCCCCCCCCCCCCCCCCCCCCCTAGCAAACAAGAACTCTTTCAAGGGAAAAAAAATTATATATATCTCTTTAACAGAACATAATCTCTCACTTTATTTTCCTCTTATTTGAAATGAGTGTCAAACTAGAGAAAATGTATTGATATGTGAATGTGATGTTATAATTGAGAATTGATGTATATATTGCATATATTGTACATAATATGTTACTCTCCCACTCCCCACCCTCTTCCCTGTTTTTGTAACTTGTTTGTTTCTTTGTTTATTTTCCCCTCTTTTCCCCTTTCTTTATTGTTTACTACTTTGGAATCTTTAGTTCCTTCGTTATTTTTTTTATTTTTTTACGGATGGCTTGATGAAAAAAAGTATATTATTTTCTTATTCAATGTTCCATCTGGAAATAAAATTTTGACTTGACTTGAGTTGCGTGCATGAACATGAGAATTGCTGCTGCTCGTGCGATTTTTTCGCGCTTCTCGACGTGCCTGGGCTGTCTCGATTCGGTGAGCCTCGAACTTGGCAGCTCCCTTGGTGACTGCACCGGTTTGGGCGCTGATCGGTTTGGGGCCAAAGTTTCCCAGGAGAAAATGTTGATGTCAAAGTCCTTCAGGGACACTTTGAGGGTGTCCTTGAACCGTTTCTTTTGCCCTCCATGGTTACGTGCACCAAACTGGAGTTCTCCATATAGGATGCATTTTGGGCGGCGCTCATCAGACATTCTCAATTCAATTCAATAATTTTATTGTCTTCACAAGAAGCAAAGCAATTCGCTGCCTGGCATACACATTTTATAAATAATAATAAGACACGACACAAGTAATGTTTAGGAAGACAACTTAAATAAGACAACCAAATTTTAAAACAAAATAGCACACACACACACATACACACCAACAACAATCCAATTAGGATTGTTCAGACAAATATTAAGCATAACATTATAAAGAATTACTTGTGAAAGCAAACATTTGACACTCAGTCACACACACACACACACACACACACACACACACACACACACACACACACATACATACATACACACACACACACACCATACAAGCACACACACACATACAAGCACACACACACATACAAGCACACACACACACACACACACACACACCCCTTTGGGCTATCAGTTAGAATAAAATTAATGAGAGCATAGAATTATAAATAAATTAACAAGTGACCTAAAATAATTGATGACAAGTATAATTGAGTATTAATTCAGAAATAAATAAGTAATGAAACTAACAAAATCTCCAGGTTTGCTAAAATAACTAATAAAATAAGGGTTCTTTAAACTATTATTAAAAGCAATAAACCAATCATAACATATAAAATCCACCATAAAGGATGCTATCACAGATGTTAATCAACAGTCCTAAAAATGAAATCACAACACAACAGAGAGCAAAAATGAGGTACAACCTTTTCAGCAAATAAACATGGCAAACAAAATCAATGAACCATAATATGAAGATAATAAGAATAAAAATAATCACATAATGATAAATCATCAATAACAATAATTCCCCACCACCATCATCCCCACACACATTTCCCCCTCTGCATCTCTCTCCAACCACTCTTCAGTTCTTCAGTCACACACACACACACACACACACGACACACACACGGGTCTGTCGCTGACACACACGCACACACACGCACACGTGTGCACACACACACACGCGCTCGCACACGCACACATGCACACACACGCGCGTGCACACACACGCACATTTGTACGCACAAAAAATATACAGGGCCTATACATACACAAGCATGAGCGGAGACTCACAGAGAGAGAGAGAGAGAGAGAGAGAGAGAGAGAGTGTGTGTGTGTGTGTGAGAGAGAGAAGAGAGAGAGAGAGAGAGGGAGAGAGAGAGAGAGAGAGAGTGCAGAGAGAGAGAGAGAGAGAGAGAGAGAGAGTTGTTGTTGCACCCCCAAGCTACACACTGTGGCATTGTTTTGGTCGTCTACGGGGAAGTTTTTCCCCTAAGAAAGTAATTGCAGAGTTGTAGACCTAGTTCATGATTTGTCACCTGCACAGAATCAGAATCAGAATCAATTTTCATTGCCTTTTAAAACCGATACAATGTTTTATGACATAATAAAATTATAACAATAACCTGCACATTTCAGGTTATTTATATTAGCCATCACATTAACAAAAACACCAAAAATGCACACACGCAGAAATTAATTTAGTATGTAAGTATGCAAATTGGTTTAAACAAGATTTATTCAAATGAAGCACATACAGCAGCACATAATTATACTGACTGCCTTAAAAACTTGCCTTTAAACAATCTGTTAGGTGTGTAGCGTGGGATCTTTAGTCATTTGTCACTTCACATAGCAATCAGCCTTTATTAGAGGTCATTTAAAATGTTTTAACCCTTTCACCGCCAACCATATTTCAACGAAAAATGTCCATTAAATTTACCTGGATAGAGAACAAAATCCATTTGCAGTATTGGTGATTCTTCTGTGACATATAAAATAAGGTCTATCCTTACTTCCCAAAACTAAGACAATAGGGTCTTTGGATAATAGACCCCAATTCGATGCGTTTTAGTGACATAGGTGTTAAATCACTGTGGTGCTAAAATGCGACTTTGGGGGTGAAAGGGTTAATCTGTATTTACAGAAACACGCACGCACGCGCACACGATATACGCGGCGCACACACAGAGGCCTATATTGGCACAGAGAGACAAAAAGGCCTTTAGCCGTCGTGAAGGGGGAGGGGGCGGGGACAATAAATATGCAACAAAGAAAAAAGCTCAGAGAGAGAGGGAGGGGGGGGGGGGCAGAGAGAGAGAGAGAGAGAGAAGAGAGGGAGAGAGAGAGAGAGAGAGAGAGAGAGAGAGAGAGAGAGAGAGAGAGAGAGAGAGAGAGAAGAGAGAGAGAGAGAGAGAGAGAGAGAGAGAGAGAGAGAGAGAGAGAGAGACCCATTTGTTTATTGAGGGAAAAGAATAAGCACACAATGGGCTTGTTTACATCTTGCCCTCAAAACAAAAAACTTCAATTAATGAACAAAAGCAACAGGACCCCCCAAAAAAACCACAACACACAAAAAACAAACAACTACACATTCGTACACCCCTCCCCCCCCCCCCCCCCCCTCCACCCACCACACCTCGCACACAGCACAGTAATCATATGAACTAAAATAAATTGAATTCACGAGATTCAGAGAGAGAGAGAGAGAGAGAGAGAGAGAGAGAGAGAGATCAGAGAGAGAGAGAGAGAGAGAGAGAGAGAGAGAGAGAGAGATTATGTTTATCTGGAACAACAAGCAATAAACGATATTAACAATATGATTATTATTTATTTATTAAATTGCAAATATAAAAGAGCATGCGTGCAGTGTTCTGTATGCATGTCTTACCTTGTTAATTCCTTGCAAGCTGATTTTGTACTTGAATGAAGAAAAACAGACTGCAACCAAGTTTTGAAAGAGAAAAATAAGAATGAGGTCGGACAATTAAACACGTGGCTGATATGGTGAGAAAGAATGTGCTAGGATCATTGTGTGTGTAGGCCTAACGTTAAAGCCACCCTTAGCTGCCCGAATCCAATTCGGCCGAACAGGGTGTTCGGCCGAACGAGCGAAGTCAATTAAGGGTCTTTTCATTTTCGCCCGAACAAACAACGAATCCATCGTTCGGCCGAACAGTGGTTTTGTCCCTTAATCTAACCCAAAACGAACTGTGCGGAAGTGACCATTTGACCCCAACGTCATAGTGAGGCTCAAAGGCCTTCTTCGGTAATAAACATGTAGGCCTAGGCTAAGCCTAGAAAATCCCCCACGCCCTTAAATTTGTGCATCTCGTCTATAGAAAGAAAATAACCTAGAAGTAACTTCTTTTTTTTAAGGGGAAGCAATAGCATTGAATTATCTTCATATAATAAAATGATGTGACGATGACAGATCGATGAACAGGCTTTTGGTAAACTACAGTGGGGTGAAGCCTGTAAAGCCTAGGGCTTAACATTATTTTTTTTTTTTATAGTCACTACATCAGTGTGTGCGTGTTTTGTGTGTGTTTGTGTTGTGTGTGCGCGTGTGATGCGTTCATGTAGGCCCCTATACGAGTGTATGTATGCATGGTGTGTGCGTGTGTGTAGGTGTGTAGGTGTGTGTGTGTGTGTGTGTGTGTGTGTGTGTGTGTGTGTGTGTGTGTGTGTGTGTGTGTGTGTGTGTGTGTGTGTGTGTGTGCTTGTGCTCGGTGTGTGAGTGTATGTTGTGAATATTATGTTGTTATTTCATGCTTGTGAATTGTGTGACAATGCATACGTGTATTAGGCCTAGTAGTAGTAGTAGTAGCAGTAGTAGTAGTCACAGTAGTTGTTGATTAATATGTGTATTGTTTTGTCTGCTGATGTTATTGGATTTTTGTTTCATGTTTTTATTCCATTTAAATTTTGTGTAAAGCGCCCTGTAGCCTACATAGTAGGATGGGCGCTATATAAATTTTCCTAATTATTATTATTTGTGTGAATGATTTAATTGAAAGAGTGGAGTGAGGGAAAGAGAATATAGTATTTTTTGTTTCAGACTTAGGGGATGTGCACATTACATGCAGAAATCTCATGCGCATATCTGAACATAAGTAAAAGAATGTAATAAATACATTAAGCTTAAGCGGATGAGATAAGCACACGGGGAAACATATGCACTTATTCCATCTGCTTATTTCTTACTTTCTTTTACTTTTGCTGATGAGCGCATGAGGTTTAGGCATGCAATGTGCACATCCCCTAAAAGCATCAAACACAGTGACTTGTACACATAATATTATTTGCTCAGCTTCTTTTTTTGGATACTGAATGACTGAAACACATACCACACACTATCAACTATCAGCAAGACAGCCATTATGTGTTCTCAGTCATTCAGTCTCTTGTGTGTGTGTGGGGGGGGGGGGGGGAGGGGGGTCTTATAATGGGAGGTTTTATAAGGGGGGTTTCACTGTATCTACTCTGAGTGATTGACTCTTGAGTTTATCTGCTTTGTTGAACTATCAGCAATCTTTCTGGATTGCTTTTCAAAATGCAGTACGGCATTTGTCATTAGAAGTGATTAGTAATAATAATAATAATAATAATAATAATAATAATAATAATAACAATAATAATAATAATAATAATAACAATAATAATAATAATGAAAATACATATAGCACAGTATCCCACAGTAGGCTCATCACTAATTACTAATGCGGGCGCATACAAATTATACTTAAAAGTAAAGTGTCATATAAAAAATACATATTAAAAACATGAAATAAAACATGAACCTGTATAAAAATTAAATAGCATATCACCCCAAAGAATGAGTTAAAAAAAATCACACACACACACACACACAGAAAGAGGGAAAAAAATAAGCCGACGCGTAAATGTAGGACCATGTGTATTACACATAAGCATTTGGAGAACACTATAATTTTGTAGGTGATTTGTGATGCCAGCATGATCTTCATTTCATTGGTGTTTTTGAAAAGTGGACTGGCATCAAGGTATTATATGTATGGCATTGACACAATTCACCACTTTATCCATACCCTGGATAAAGTAGATACTGTATCATGAATTCACAAACACATTGACACACTCACTGACTGCATGCACACTCACACAGTCAGTCATGTAATTATAAGTAATATGGAATTGTTTTGGAGAATGGTTTGTTACTGTGTGCAATAATGCTTTGTTTTCATTACCTCTGCTACTTTTTAGTAATTAGTGAACAATGAGTGAACAATGAGTGATCAAGACAGAAAAAACAGAATGAAAACAAATTTATTGACATATATTTATGTACAATGTGCTAATAAATGACATGTAACACACCTATAACATGGCAAAAAAATTGAAATTAAGCAAGAAGTTGCATGTAAAAATGCCAATATGAGCTAAGTGACAGTTGGACATAATTATGTTCATTTTTTTTATTATTGATAAAAGTCTTTGTTTTGTAATGGTGGTGTGAATAACAACAAAGTTTGATTTAAGAGGCGTGGCACAATTGTTTGACGCTGCCTGTTGTTTGACGCTGCGTGTTGTTTGACGCTGCGCATTGTATGGTGTGGCACAATGCTTGACGATGCCTGTTGTTTGACACTGTGCATTGAATGGCGTAGCGCAATGTTTGACGCTGCCTGTTGTTTGACGCTGCGCGTTGTATGGCGTGGCGCAATGTTTGATGCTGCCTGTTGTTTGACGCTGCACGTTGTATGGTGTGGCGCAATGTTTGACACTGCCTGTTGTTTGACGCTGCGCGTTGTATGGCGTGGCGCAATGTTTGACACTGCCTGTTGTTTGACGCTGCGCGTTGTTAATGGCGTGGCGCAATATTTGACGCTGCCTGTTGTTTGACGCTGCACGTTGTATGGCGTGGCGCAATGTTTGACGCTGCCTGTTGTTTGACGCTGCATGTTGTATGGCGTGGCGCAATATTTGACGCTGCCTGTTGTTTGACGCTGCACGTTGTATGGCGTGGCGCAATGTTTGACGCTGCCTGTTGTTTGATGCTGCGCGTTGTATGGCGTGGCGCAATGTTTGACGCTGCCTGTTGTTTGATGCTGCGCGTTGTATGGCGTGGCGCAATGTTTGACGCTGCCTGTTGTTTGATGCTGCGCGTTGTATGGCGTGGCGCAATGTTTGACGCTGCCTGTTGTTTGATGCTGCGCGTTGTATGGTGTGGCGCAATGTTTGACGCTGCCTGTTGTTTGATGCTGCGCGTTGTATGGCGTGGCGCAATGTTTGACGCTGCCTGTTGTTTGACGCTGCGTGTTGTATGGCACTGCTTTGCATTAGTCTTTGTAGTAGGTTTGTCATATGTCCGTTCAAATGTTATCCAAGTACCATAGGCTGTCATATAGACAGATAGTCACACACA
The DNA here is from genome assembly GCA_017654935.2 of Phymorhynchus buccinoides. Lineage (NCBI taxonomy): Eukaryota > Metazoa > Mollusca > Gastropoda > Neogastropoda > Raphitomidae > Phymorhynchus > Phymorhynchus buccinoides. The sequence continues at coordinate 43,224,318 of CM065687.1, read as the reverse complement.
CACACACACACACACAGCCAGGAAGGAACAGACTATACTGAAAACATTAACCAGCTTTCGCCACGCGGCTGGTTAAAAAAAAGGAAAATATAAACTAATAAAGGAAATCTTCTTTCTTCTTTTTCTCTTTAGGGCCCACGACCAATTAATTGATGATAAATCAGTACATACTAATACAGACACACACAGAGACACAGACAGTGAAACACAGTACACACTTAAATGCACACTAGGCCTAATCAAAATTTATGTGGTAGAGTCATTAGTCAGTCTAGGCACATACTTCTACAACCTACTGCAACAAAGACATAGAATATAATTTTGTTTCTGCATGTTTAGATCAGATTAAAGTATAGATCTACATGTATATGCTTAACACTTATGTTTTAAGTCTGCGGGATTGGTCAGTCACGATGACAAGAAATCTACACAACTTGAGTCCAAACATGAAATGTGTCGATTGTTTTGTAGGCCTACTTTCACTTCTGACTGACTGGCCTCTACTCTTTCTCTTTGCTTTACTTTCACCACTTAGCCAGGCACACAGCTTTTCAGAAAAAGTTGACCACGTATACTATTGTTCAGCTTCATCAAATTTCCAACAAGGCTAATGCTACTTTGAATTGGAAGCAATAGCATTTATCTTCAATAAATGATGTGATGATGACACTTTGACAGATCGATAAACAGGCCTTTGGTCTGTTCAGTGTTCCGTGTTCGTGCTGATCGAGTCATCCAACTCTCTTGTTCACAAAACTGAAAGAAGCAGACTTTGAGGTTCGTAAACATGACGAGGGTGACAAATCTACATCTTTGCATTATGATCTAGACTAACATCTGACGGCAAGAAAGAAAAGGTAATCGGAAGAAAAAACAACGGCGTGTTTTGGATATATCACTGATCTAAAAATAAAGATCAGCGACAATTTTTTGTTCCTTCAAGTATGAAGAGTTCTCGTGTTCGGCCGAACAAGAAACTTGTTCGCAGGACACGACTTGTGAACGAGATTCGGCCCGAACGGCTGTTCGGCCGAACAACGAAGCGCTGTTCGGGGGCAATTAAGGGAAAACTTCGTTCGGCCGAACATTTCTGTTCGGCGAACACAGATTCGGGCTGTCCGTTCGGGCAGCTAAGGGTGGCTTGTAGGAATGTAGTACTAGGGCCTATCGTACTACACGTGCAATATACCAGAAGTGGGCTGCGGCAGCACGATTGGCTCCAGCCAGAAAAGTGAGGAGTTTGAAGAGAGAGGCCAATGCGGGCTTTCTAGGCTATTCTTAGATTTCTGTGGTCTCATCGTCGACATGTACAGTGCGAGAAAGAGTGCTGCCTAGGTACGTGAACTTATC
>CM065687.1:43150468-43217968 GCA_017654935.2 Phymorhynchus buccinoides | reverse complement strand
TTATAGCTGGTAAGAAATCTTATTTTGACCAAGTGTGGCTCCCATACAAATTTCCTCATGCACGAAAACGAGACATCATTTTAAAGAGCAGCCTCGATCGTATAATTATGAGGAAAGTCTGCATGTGGGCCACACCGACCCAGAAAAAAACCAAGGGACTTAATCCAGCCGGGTCAGTGGGTCTTTAAAGACCCACCAGGTCACGTGTCACAACGACGGGTTTCACGGGTTTTCCCTCTTATAGCTGGTAAGAGATCTTGTTTTGACCAGGTTTGACTCCCATACAAATGTCCCCAATTTGAAAACGAAGCATCATTTTAAAGAACAGCCTCAATTTGAAGTTGGGGACATTTGTATGTGGGTCACAGCTACCCAGAGCTACCCCACATACAAATTCCCCAAATTCAAATTGAGGCTGCTCTTTAAAATGATGTTTCGTTTTGAATTTGGGGGCATTTGTATGGGAGTCAAACCTGGTCAAAACAATATTTCTTACCAGCTATAAGAGGAAAAACACGTGAAACCCGTGAGTTTGACACGTGATCTGGTGGGTCTTTAATGGGGTAGGGTGACTGAGTAAATGAGCTAACGCGTCCTCTTCGTAAAGGGGCAGAAACACTGCATACGATTCGATCCCAAAGCGACCCTAGTGTGACGATGTCTGTGAGTCGTGATTCACGTGAAATACTTCCGTCTGAAATAGTTGTTTTACTATTTTCGCTCACTATATTCAATACACGAATCAAATAAAATGTATGATACAAAAATACAGATTATTTCATCAGATTCGTGTACGGGGGACTACAAATATAGTGAACATAGATATTATGGTTTTATCAGATTCATTTAGACTGTAGTAGAATTTCACGAGAAGCATTCCTCACAAATATCACAATCGGATCGCATTGGGATCGAATCGCGTGCAGTGTGTACGCCCCTTTAAGGCCTTGTCCGACGATGCTTCCTCTCGCATGCACCTGGTAGCTTTGTCACGCTGCGAGAGCGAAAGAGCGAGTGATTGCATCGTCGGACTTAGCCTTAAAGATACACAGACGCGCCACGATTAAGTCCCTTGTTTTTTTCTGGGTAGCTGTGACCCATATAGAAATGCCCCCATATTCTTGAAGGGGGCTGCTCTTTAAAGACCCCCCACGTCACGTGTCACATTCCCTCTTATGCTTGCAAGATTTCTTAAGATTTCTTACCAGCCGTAAGAGGGGAAACACGTGAAAACCGTGATTTTGACACGTGACGTAGAGGGTCTTTAAAATGATTTATTTATTTCAATTTGGGGGTATTTGTGAGACCTGGTCAAAACAAGATTTCTTTCCAGCTATAAGACCACCCGATCACGTGTCAAAATCACGGGTTTCACGTGTTTTCCCTCTTATAACTGGAAATAAGTTTTGACCAAGTCTGACTCCCATATAAATGGTCCCAAATTCGAACCGACACATCAATTTAAAGAGCAGCCTCAATTTGAACTTGGGGAAATCTGTATGTGGGTCACAGCAACCCAGAAAAAAACAAAGGACTTAATCGTGATGCGTCACTGGGTCTTCAAAGCGATAATCTACCCGCGTTGATACTCAGCAATCACATCCCTGTGCCATACCAGCGCGGACATGTCGACCCCACCCCACATCATCCCTCAAGACTACCCTCTGTTTCAATAAATGCGGACACAGACGTTGCCGCCAGGAGGGACAACCCTCAGAACCTGTTTGAGGGGACGGCACAAGACAAGGGCCGGGCACCCAGTTTTGCAGCACCATTTGATCGAGTGTTTGACGCGTAGCCAGTTTAATGAAGAAGAAGAAGATCGGGAGTTTACCTGCTCGGCCTCCGCAAGACCTTATATTTCTAAAAAAATAAAAAAACAAAAAAAGAGAGATCTTTTGTGCTCATACTGTTTGCGCATTTAAAGAATTAACACAATAGCAACGAAGGGGTTGACAAACAATTGGTCACCCCTCCCCTTTCCCACTCCCCATCTAGTCACACTTCTAAACAGCATCAAAGATATTCTAAAGGGACCCTTTTAGAATATCTTTGACAGCATGCAAAAACATATTATAGGCCTAGGTGGTGGTATACAAACTGCGCTCTCCACGTACGTAAGGGCCGACCGACTTGTACAGGGATGATTCTCTATGACGGTAAAGATAACAGAATTCATTTGATTTTACTAGACACTTCCTTGTGGCTTGTATTTGTACATCGTATTTATTAAAATTCCCCCAAAATATAAATCATCAGTTAAAGGGACATGATCACTGGATGTAAATAACATATCACTGGGTTTACCTCCCTTTTCTCGACTCAAGAACACAAAAATGGCAAAACGGACACCACTTTCCAGTTCAGCAGAACCCAATCTTTGTCACACAAATTGTACCATGTAAATTTGTACAAAATGTAACATACCTACAGCTAAGATAGAGGGGAGGGAGAAGCAATAGACAGGCAGACAGGTAGAAAAGCAGACGAAGAGAAATGAATAATTTTATAATGCAATTCTCCTCCACCCCCCTTCATCAAGGCTATTATGTACAGACTTGCATGTGTGCTAACGCGCGCGCGCACCCGCACACACACACACGCACACACTCTCTGTGTGTCACACACACACTCTCACATACTCTGTCTGTCTGTCTCTCTCTCTCTCTAATTATGTATGAATATATCTTGCTTAATATTTTGTGTTATGGATTTTCCCTTTTGTTTGCTTGTTTGATTTAACAATGTCCCCTTCCCACTGTTCCCTTTGACATGGGCAGATGGCCCGGTTCATTAAAACGTTGTTCTTGTTCTTGCTCTCTCTCTCTCTCTCTCTCTCTCTCTCTCTCTCTCTCTCCCTCCCCCCACCTACCTTTTCTCACTTCGCAGGAGTCCCCATACCACCCCTCGGCACACCAGCAGAAGCCTTCGTTCAGACAGTGACCCCCGTTCTCACAGGGCCGTTCACACGCCACTGTCACCATCATCATCATCATTATCCTCCTCATCCTCATCTTCATCACAATCGTCGTTGTCCTCGTCATCATCATTATTATCGTCGTCGTCGTTGTCCTCCTTCTCCTCCTCCTCGTCATCAGTCACCATCATCCTTATCATCATCGTCGTCGTCGTCATCATCATCATCATCGTCAACATTTTGGCATAATAATAATAATCATTAGGCCTACCATCTTCATAGTATTAGTAGTCGTCGTTGGCGGCGTCAACACCATTGTTATCATTGTCGTCGTCATCATCATCGTCGTCGTCAGTCGTCGTCGTTGACATCATCATCATTATAATAATCATCGTCGACGTCGCTGTCATCATTGCCATCTTCGTCTTCGTCATCATTATGACCATGACCGCCATCATCCCCATCAACACTGATCATCATCGTCGTCGTCATTCTCGTCGTTTTTGTGATCATTATCGTCGTCATCAACAACAACAACAACAAAGACACTGATATGAACAAGCCTACTGAGGTAACAAATAATAATAATAATAATAATAATAATAATAATAATATTGTGTTTGCATGCAGGATCATGTTAGTGCTACCAACTCTTCCTCGCCACTCTTCCTCTGTTCAGTCTTTCAAAACTTCTCTGAAAACTCATCTTTTTGAAACCTCATACTCTCACCTCTAATCCACGTAGTCCTTGATGATATTACCCTGCAGTATGTGTGTGTGTGTGTGCGTGCGTGCGTGCGTGTGGGGGGGGGGGGGAGGGGGAGGAGGGGGGGGAGGGGAGGGCGAGAGAGATTAATACATGTATTTTGTATGAACAGTCTCACTTATTTTTAATGTTTATATTCATTGATACTTGTCTTCATGTTGATTATTCTTGGCTTGTCTTTAATGTGTATGTTTATCTGTATGTTAGTGTTTAGGCCTTTGTTCAGCGCTTTGAGCACCCTGCAAAGGGAGTTAAGCGCTCTATAAATAACCAGTATTATTATTATTATTAACTATAAAAAAACCTCATCGAAAATATGAACTGCATTCCAGTAATAGAATCCAGTAAATCTGCATTAGCTGATTTAAGTTCACGTGTCACCTATTATCTTGTTAGCTTCAACTTTTAGATTTGAGTGATAACTCGCTCAAGATTGCTTTTCATGTGCATGCATTTTCTTCCCCCCTTTTTGTGTGTGTGACTGATACTCACTGTTGTTTTGTGAAATTGGGAGAGATGAGACTACTGTCAGTCAAGAGAAAGATTTCCTAGTAAAAGGTCGAGCACGACCGAAATATTGGAATAAAAGCAACTAACTAGCTTGTTGGTGTTTCATTTGTTTCATTTTCATAATAATAATAATAATAATAATCATATAAGCCAATAATAATAATAAATAAATCTTCTATTCTCCTGACACAGCAGGACTCATCGCGCTTTACATGGGGAAAAAAAGAAGTAAGTTTACCCCACGCACACAAAATATATTCAAAATGCATGTACTTAACATTATTTAGAAAAAAAATCACTTTATCGCACTCACACAACTCACATTTAAAATACCTACATAAAACACGAATTATTTAAAACAAATCTTTACAGGGTTGACTGACAGTGGATGGACAGACAGAAATTAACAGATGTTTTCTGAAAAGATGCGTCTTCAGGCCAGTTTTGAAAGAAGACAGAGATGGAGAGCTGCGGAGAGAGAATGGGAGAATATTCCAGATGTGTGGTGCTTGGAAACGAAAAGAACTGTTTCCAGCTGTTTTGTACTTGGTGACAGGTTTGCAGAGAAGTTTTAGGTTGCTTGATCTGAGGTTGCGTTCTGGTATGTAGGCAGAGAGGAGAGAAGAGAGGTAGTCAGGAAGAGTGTCTTCGAAATAACGATAGGCAAGAGTGTCCACTTTATAGTCGACTCTCGCGTTAATAGGGAGCCAGTGCAGCTGTCTCAGTAGTGAGTCAGTCTTACGCTTTCTGAGCACAACCATGGCAGCATTGTTCTGGACTCTCTGAAGACGCTTCACAGAAGAAAGAGGGAGACCTGCAAGAACTGCAGTAATCCAGCCTGGACAATATGAAAGAAACTGCAAGTTGAGTAGCAGCTTCAACTGAGAGATATGAACGAATAGAATTTAGTCTTTTAAGATGGTAGAAAGTTGACCGACAGACAGAAGAAATATGCTGATCATATACACAACATAATTATAGCCATGTGCATATACAAATAGGCCTACACATACGCCCTTTAGAGTATATGGTGACAATCCGAAAACGAATGCCATATTTCCTGATTACTTGCTACTAACACAAGAAACAGATAACGTGGTACATTAACATTTTGTACTACCATGCCACTCATGAAAGAGAAAGACATAGGTTATCTGTGTGTAAAAACAACGTAAATAAAGGGGGGGGGGGGGGGGGGGGGGAGAGGAAAACAGGAGAAACACAACTGTTTGTATATAAGTGGTGTGTGTAGTGTGAATAGCGCGTGCACATCACGATTGTTCGTAGGCTGTATGTACCCAAACGAAGCATTGCACCAGTGTGGCGGGTTTGCGTATGCATCCGTGTGCCTGTATTCGTGAACAGAGATAGTGTAATTCAATTAATTAGAATTTCGTAGAGGTGTTTGTCCCCCGCCGGCAGACCTGCCTACTTGGAATTTTCCCAATCAGTAGCCCAGCCATCAATTTTCAGTAGCATGGCAAATTTTTCCGTAGCATCCACAAACAACGGCAATCGATTTGTTCTCTTCCTGAGCCGAAACGCACTGCTTAATATGTTTCGCCGATTGAACGTGTTGACGGCAATTACCGCCATGATTCACAGAGAAGTCCGCATGGCAGAGGTTGCAGCAGAGCATGGTTCGCACCGAGTCAACTTCTGACGATGCAAGGCCACTCCTCCATGTAAGCTATTTTAAAAACTTGTGCGGCAGGCCAATATTTTTTCTTAGAACAAGATGGTGTGCCAGATGATTTTCGTTTTCTGGTTTGCGTTCGTTTTTCTTCGTTTGAAACATCTCCCGAATCGCTACTGCTGCTGGAGTCCGCCATTTTTTTCGGAGAAAATAATAACGCATGCGCAGTCACTTTGATAAAAACGGAAGTGACTAGGTTATCGCGCGTGACACGGCGTCTGCTCTTAGAAACAGACAAAACCGGGAACGGCATAAGCAAAAATAAAATGCGGCGGCAATTTGTTTTTTCCGTAGCAACGTTAAGGTTGCCGTAGCTCCGTAGCAAAGCTTTATTTTTCGTAGCTGCTACGGCCAAATCGTAGCAGTAGGCAGGTCAATGTCGCCCAGCGTCTCTTATCTGGAGGAGGCACTAAACAAATAATGATGACGAGATAGCCTGTCATAAAACGGGTTAGATTCAAGACCAACTGAAATGAAATAGTGATGATAAACTATCATCGTGTGTGTGTAGGGCCCCAAATGAAGGCAGCGGCATTTTTCATAAAAGCAAGGATTCATGGCCGCGTGAACATTAAAAAAACACCGTATAATTTAACAGAAATCACATTTTTCCATTAAGCAGACTTTTGTTGTTGTTGCTATTATTCCATCCTTTCCTCTTGTTCTTTTTTTCTCTCTTTTTTTCTCTCTCTAGGAGAATTTAAAAAAAAAAAACTTTTTTTTAATATACTACGCTTTCTTCTCATTTTCACTCCTTGCTCTTCTACTACCCTGTTTTGTCAAGAACTTTCGTTAAGTTTTCGTAAGGTTTTTCGTTAAGTTGTTGGTTTTGATATACATGTTGGAATTTTTGGTATTTCGTATATTATTCTAGTCACATAGACCTATCTCTGTGAAATTCGGGCTGCTCTCCCCCGGAGAGCGCGTCGCCGCAAATGCAGCGCCTACCCAATTAAAAAACATTTTTTGTGGAGGGGCACAGGGTGTGGGCACATTCGAAAACCTAGCTATCAATTTGGCCATACCAGGCAGCGAGATTTCTCCCTGCTCTTACCGACTTTCAGCTGCCGTGGGATTTTTACGTGCGTAAAGCGCACGGGTCAGACTAGCTTTAAGTTCCCATCCGAAGGACTCGACGTTCAGTTCGATTTTCCTGTCAAACTAGAAAGAAAGGGCGAGGCCGGGATTCGAACCCGCGTCACTCACGTTACAGTCACGCATTACAGTTGGCAGGCGAACGTCTTAACCACTCTGCCACCTTTGTTGTGTACTGAGTGGGTGATGGCCATATAGGCAGAGCTAGGTCATCCTTTTTTTTGTCTGAATGTGGTTGTCGCTTATGCTTTGCTAGGCGAATTGGTGACGAAAATAACTGTGAGGAAGGGAGGTAATTACAGAGAGTTAATTACCTTTCCTTAATTCACTATGCATGTAGTATACTTATACTTAGTTTTAAGACATTGCAGACACGAAGAAACAACCAAGCAAACCACGTTTTCTTTTAATGCAAGTTGAGCCACAAACCTATATACTTATACTTAACTCACTTTGTCGGTCGGTCGGTCGGTCTGTCTGTCTGTCGCTCCAAAATTGTCGCACATTTCGCAAAATTGTCGCACTTCTAATCGAGGCTGCACTTCGACGCATATGGGACATTTGCAAAAACAAATATGGTGGGAACAATACTGGAGGCAATGCCCGGAGGCAGTACGAAACCAGTAAAGTCCCGATTTAAAAAAAAAAATGCAGATAGCTGTAGCGGTGACCACGCCTCGGTTAAACCTCATCGGCTATGGCACCGCCACAAGTATTGTTATGAGAGTAAAGAGGCGAATGAATGAAATATAGTGTTTTACGTCCTCTCGGCCCGGCAGGGCACATATGGGACATTTGTAATTGATTAGTTGTTTGAAAATAAAATAAAACAAACACAACAAAGGTGGACGATACAAGACGTGGACAAACAGTAAATATGAAAATGGGGTAGTGGGAGAATTAAAAAAGCACAAGTCAAGTTATTTTGAAAATATGTAAAATTTATAAAAAGTTTAATTTATTATTAATGTTTGATAAAATAGCTATGGAGATATAAAAGTGTTGCGTTAAATATTACTTTGGTATTTTGGCCTGAGGTGAAAGAAACCAACCCTCCCAAGTTGATTAAAGCTTCAGGGCTATGAGTTAAAATTCAAGTTTTTATTTTATTATTAAAAACCAAATATGGCCCTTATATTATGTTAAAATAAATGTTTTATACAAATATTTACTTTTATTAACAAAAATATACATTATTTCTTTTATTTACAAAAGATTGAGAAAAAAGTTTATGTCCAGCCGGGTGGGGAGCAAACTTCTCCACCGGGACTTCCCTGTCTAAAGTGACAGGGGAAATATTTACATCAAGGACAAAATATGTACAGATTTCTTTTCTTATTTAGGAGTGATAATATTTGGGGGGGTATTTTACTTTATGGAAGGGTCCTTTTTATAATTTATTTTATTTAGAAGAGGGTTGGGGTATGAGGGTGGGGGGGGGACTCTGAGTGTATCAACGACATGGCGGGGGGCGCACCCCCCGGGGAAGGACACGCAAGACATCCTTGCGCCACCTCCCCGGGGGGCGGGCCACCCGATGCGGAGGTCCAACTCACGGATCTTTAATTTAAGGGGGAAGAACCCTCACATTTAGTCATGTGGAAAAATAAGAGTATTGGTAAAATTTGTATAATTATTAGTCAACATTTGCAGCAATAAAATTTCTGTTTTTTGATGCACTTAGAAATATGTAATTTGTAAAAGTCTTGTGATTAAAAAGGTAAATAAGAGAAAAACTATCCTTTGCAGTGTATACAGAGTGCGACAAAAACGCACTAATAGACCCCCGGCCAGCGTTCTAGCAAACCGGTCAGGTAATTATTAATTAGATTTAAACTATTCCCACAAACTTTTATTTAACAAACAATTGTTTGTAATTTGGGAGCATAAATTAAATAGGTTGTAATCTGTAAAATAATATAATATAATGAAAATTATGATATAGGGGAAGACGGGGCAAAAAGCGCACGGGCGGGCAAGAAGCCCACCCCAACCATCCCATGAAACGAAGCAAACTCCAGCCTCACCCCGCCCATGAGACGAGCGCTAATGTCTAGCACTCGTCCCATGGGCAAACCCGACCGAAACCCCCCCCCACCCCATGAGACAACCGGGGCGGGCCCCCCACCCGCCCACGCGCCCCCCACCCCGCCCTCCCCCAATATGATATAATCTGTTATGATAATCTGTTATAATATGGTATAATATGATATAATATGATATAATATGGTGTAATATGGTGGGGGTAGCTAACGATTCTTACATACTCGAGGCGGAGGGAGGGAGGGTGAGGGGCCCCTCCTCCCCGCCCCGAGCAGTGGAAAGGCGTCGCTTAAGTAGTCCCAAAAAGGGGGGGGAGCACCTGACTACGAAAGTGACCTCCGGCGCGCACGCCGGACACGTGTCTACTGGGGTGAGAGGGAATTAAAAGAAAGTGGGCTCAAAAAAGCCACTTCAGCCCCTCGGCACACTCTTAATTAAAAAGGAAGGAAGAAAAAAAAAAGAAAAAAAAGGGGGGGGGGGAAGGGGAGCTGGAGTGTAGACAGGTGTCCGGCCCACGGACCGGAGGTACCCCACCCCCACCATTTAAATATTGTCAAAATGACGCCGAAAGTTCCGGCCTTCAAAATTTAAAGTTACTAAAATAAAATGGCCGCCGTTCGGCAGCCAATGAAATTGAAAACTATCAAATTTATATTATATTATTATTTTAAGTATGGTCGGGACGGACTCCAGGGCCACCCAATTTGTAGCCCCCCTGTCTTGGTCACGCTATTATAATATTATATATTAGTTTAGCAAGGGAGCCCATTTGTGGTTTTTATTATTTTTAACTTAATATTATATCATTTATGTGTAGGGAGAGGCCGCCGATTCTTTCATGGGAGGGCGAGGGGGGGGGGGAGGGAGGGGGGGGGGGGGAGAGGGACGGGAATTCCCCCCCCCCCCACCACGCCCAAGCAGTGGAAAGGCGTCGTATATTAGGTCCATGCTTCAATAGCGGGGGGACCTAGCTAGGCTAAAAAGGCGCCACGACTACGGAGGCATCCCAACTATTACATTAATTGATTATACATGACATGATAAAAAAGATACAGATTGAGGGGATGGTTAACGATTCGATCATGGGAGAGCGGGGGGGAGGGAGGGAGGAAGGGACCGAGACCCCTCCCCCCCCGGCTCTAGCAGAGGAAAGTCGTCGTAAAGAGTCCGTGCTGTGTGAGCTAGGCTGAAAAGGCGCCACGACTACGAAAGCGTCCCCCCCGGGTGGCGTTTCACGCGCGGGCCCATGCCTCAACATCCAAGGGATAAGGCGTGGACACTAGCGCCGGCCGACCCGAGGGGGGGCCCCACCCCTCAATGCGAGACATACATAATCGGGTCATTTTAGCTTTTTTAGAAATTGTGGCCAAAAGATGATTTCAAAATTGCCTCGGCAAACCAAACGAGTGGGGACCACTCCCTTGGGCCAAAAGCAAAAATGGAGTTTTGGGTAAATGTAATATTGGCTGTTTTTAGCTGTTGAAAAAAGTTTGTAAATTGAAATTGAATATAATTACATGGGTTAAATAAGTGATCTAAATTTAGGTTTTTTTCGCATTCACAAGTAAGGTTTTTAAACTTACAGTAATGGGAACTGGTTCTGAGTCGAAATATTAGGGATTGAATTTTAGGTGTTACGGAGAGAAATAGCCCTCCCTGGACTATTTTATGATCCCAGGAGTGAGCTTTGGCATATATTTCCAATTCTTTGGCCCACTCCTGGGCAACTGAGGTTTTGAGTAAAGTTTTAATTTCCCTAACCGACAGATTGATGTTAACGACACTGCCGGCTTGACCCGAAGCGGCCCTTTTGGCCTCTCTGTCGGCCGCGTCGTTACCTGCCAGGCCACAATGGGAGGGAATCCATACAAGTAAAACTGTTGTTCCTTTGAGATGTAATTGTTGCACTATTTCTTATTTCGTTTTTTATTTCGGACCGATTTTGATTATTTCCCTGTGAGGAGTGGATTGAAGAAAGGGAATCTGAAAATATAACTATTTGTGTGGGGGAGTTGGGTAAATTATCAATAAATACCAGGGCTTCCAAAATGGCCCAGAGCTCAGCGGAAAAAATGGAAATATTATTATTTAATTGAAATGCTTTTGAAATTTTCAGGTCGGGGATACTAAAGGCACATCCTATTTGATGGTTACTTAATAGGGATCCGTCAGTAAATATGGATAAGTAGTGTCTTAAGTTATAGATTTTCTCCTTGGCTGCAACGGTTAAACGGTTCAGGTCATTCTGTTTGTCATATAAATGGTGAAGGGATATGTCAATGTCAGGGGGATCCCAGTCCCATTCTGTGTTGTGGAAAGGGTGCAATATTTTCCAAAAGGAGATCTGAACTTTCAAAAAGTTTTTCCGAAAAGTCATAAATATTAATGTGTTTTCCAGTTGCAAACCAAGGATCCGAAAAGGAAGAAAGAAATTCTCCCTCCGAAAAGTTATTGGATGCGTGTACTCTAGTTAGAAATGTAGCACAATTTAATTTTAAAAGGTGGGTCAGTGGCAACCAGTCAATATCTCTGTATAATAGTTGGGTTACAGCGTATCTTGGGAGACGTAGGGCAGTTTTAAGCGCTTTAGTTTCCGCTCTTTGTAAAGTGGTTAAATTAGTTTTGGTAAGAGAATAGTATGCTTCCATTCCATACGTTAGTCTAGATCTGACGAGCGTACGGACTAAATAAGTCAAAAATTTAGGGTCTTTAGCCCATGATTGTCTGGCTATTACTTTAATAAAATTTAATGCTTTAAAAGCTTTACTAGTCAGATGTTCAATATGTTGAGTCCATGACAAACCTTTAGTCAGGATAACACCCAGAAATTTAACAGACTTGACTGGGTTTTTTACTTCGTCAAGAATTCTGAGACTGTAGTCACAGTCACCGTATGTGGAAAAAAACATAAAGTCACATTTATTAGGGGATAAGGTAAAGCCGTTATTATGTAAATATTCAATGATTTTGTTAGTGTTAATTTGGTGGATTAATAGTTCAGGATCAAGATTGGTTTTATGGCCGCGGGGGGTGCTAATAGACCAGATGGCGATGTCATCCGCGTACATGGATATTTTACAATTTTTAAGTTTTAGTTTTGAAATATCATATATCATAATATTGAAAAGGGTGGGGGCTATTATGCTACCCTGGGGCACCCCCATGTCAAGCTGATGAGCAGAGGAGACTGATTGGCCTACCCTGACTCGCATACTTCTGTTATGTAAAAAGGACATTATAAAGTTAAACATATTACCCTCAATGCCGAGGTTGCTGAGTTTATCTAAGAGCCTCCCATGCCAGACGGAGTCGTATGCCCCTTTTATGTCAAAAAAGGTGGCAAAGACTTTTCTGCGACGTGCAAAAGATCGTCTGACGTGGGAGGTTAACCTTACTACTTGTTCCATACAATTTCTGTGTCTTCTAAAACCTGCTTGGAACTTGGGGATAATATTGTTTTTATTGAGATAGTACTCGAGTCTGTTTTTTACGATACGTTCGTAGATCTTTCCAAGGTGGGGGGTGAGGGAGATGGGGCGGTAACTTTTGGGATCCCTAGCCGGTTTTCCGGGCTTAAGGATCCCAACCACCTGTGCTTCCTTCCAGGCTTGCGGCACGGTTCCCTCACCCCAACATCTGGAGTAAAAATCGTGAATTATTTTACGAAACACTAAGGGGAGTTGTTTTATAATTTGATAGGAGATAGGATCATCTCCTGTTGCTTTACTGACTTTCTTAATTTGATTTATGGATGCAGCAAGCTCGGCAAATTTGAGTGGGGAATTAATATAGTGGGAGTTATCTTGTGATTTTACATGATGGGGATTACTTTGGCGTTTTATTTTTTCTTTAGTGGGAAGGAATTTAATTTGACTAGCTTCGGCAAATGTCTCTGCCATAACATTTGCCGTTTCTAAGTTAGTTGTGGTAAATTTATTGTTTTTAATCACTCTGGGCTCCCTTACTTTATTCCGATTATTCATGCCTCTAAGCTTTTTCCAAGCCTTACTGAGGTCTCTGTAATCGAGGATTTCCTCTTTATTAAAGTAGTCCTGTTTAGCTTGATTAATGATATCATTACAGTATTCTTCCGCCTCTAACTTTAAAATATGATTAGGGGGGGTGGGGTGTATGTCAAAGCGTTTGCAAGCTTTTTTCTTTGCTTGTACTGCCCTTTTGACCTCTTCGTTCCACAATGGGTTACTTTTAGGTTTATTTGTATTTATTTGAGGCAAAAGGGGAATAGCTATATTACAGGCGTGCAAAACAGTTGTCCGTATATTGCCATAATAGGTTTCTATATCAGGATCAGAAATCTTTTCGGTAACATTTTTTATTAAGAATGGTTTGAAAAAGGGGCCAATTAGCTTTGTCAAAATTATACTTTGGGTGTGTTGGTGGGGGTTCTTTAGTGTCATAATTAACATTCAGTTCTATGGAAATTGGTTTGTGATCAGAAAAAAGAGTATCTGAAAATGGATACCATTCATGGTTCAACACCAGATCGGGAGAAACTAGGGTTAAATCAATGGCTGTGGGTTTATGTTTAGTACTGTCTGGAAAGCGAGTTGAAGAACCGTCATTTAATAATACTAAATCTGAGTCGTTGATTTCGTGAAAAAGTTTGGTACCTCCAGAATCGGGCTTTATACCAAAGGATTCCCATGAGGGGTGGTGGGCGTTAAAGTCCCCCACCACCACCCACGAGGTTGTGTTGGGAAGGGAGGCTAGCCAGTTTTGGTTGGTCCTAGTCTGATAACCTTTCGGATAATAGAAATTAAAAAAATTAGTTGTTTTGCCATTAATTTTAACTTGCATTGCGTCAGAATATAACGTGTCATTATTAGTGGCAATCGGCGGTAAAATTGTTTTGTATTGAATATTTAGACCAACATATGTGGCCGTATATATCTTACCTTCCTCGTTACTAGTGTTCGGTGGGTATTGATAACCCCATAAACGAGGGAGTTCTGAAAATGTTATATTTAATGATTGGAGACATAATATATGATAGGATAATTTAGTAGTGGCTAGAAAATGTATTAAGTGGTCTGCCGTTCGTTTGATGGAACGGCAGTTCCATTGTAAAATACTAAATTTTTGGGAACTGAACTTGACCAAGACAAGGGAGGCTACTGTCGGTACAGATGCTATTTATAGCTATGACTAAGGGATATGAGTTGCCATTCTCTTGGAAGAATGGGAAGTAAGCCGGTTTTTTGGCCTTTGTGTATCACCCCCCGTGGGGCCACAAGCCAGTGTGGCTAAGCGCATCAAGTTGCTGTTCGGTCCCATAGAGATGGTTGTTGGGTTACTAGATGGAGGGAAGAGGGAGACTAGTCCCTCGAGTAATGATTCTGGCTTGTTCGTTGTTCTAGCTTTCGCCATCTGTGTGAGAATGTCTGTCATAAGGGTTTCGGCTGTGTGTTTTCCCGATTGTTGATCGCGATTAAATTCAGAAGGGGGAGGGCATTGGGGTCGAGTGGTCGTTGTCGTAGAGGAGTGTGGTTGTCTGATGTCAGTTTGTGTGTCTGTAGGTGTGAGTGCTTTGAAGAGTCTGTCCATGTGTGTTGTCAGTTTTTCAATGGCTGTTGTCATGTGTCGGTTTATCTGTTCAGTCACCAACGTCTCAATCTGATGTAAGGTTGCTTTTTTTGTCAGTTGTTGTTTTCTCTCAAGTGCCTTAAGTCGAAGGGCACGAGTTTGTGTGCTAGTCAGTCTGGGTCTAGTTGGGTATCTGACTCTGGGGGGTCTGTTTGAGGGTGGGTGGGTTGATGAGGGGAACGTGGGGGCGGGCGTTCCTTTCATTGTTGAATTATTTCCCTGGTTATTGGTTGTGCTTACATTGGGGGCAGGTTGTTTTTTGGGTGGGGTATGTGGTTTTGTCAACACACTAGCGTATGTGTTGTTTGCTGATGTGGGCTTGGGCTCTGTGTTCCACCAGGGGTCAAGTTGTAATGGGGGGGGGGAGGGGGGTAGTACTTTTGATTGTTTTTCTGTTTCCAGTGCCTGTTTGGCCGGGCGGATTGCTTCTGAGTAGGGGATAAACACCTCGGCCCTGATTTTATTGGCTTTGAGGCGAAGCTGGTATTCTGGGCAGCCATTGTATGCGGCGGAATGCGGGCCCCCACAGTTGATGCATTTAGCTGTGGTGGCCTCACAGTCCTTGGCCACATGACCGGACCCTGTGCATTTTGTGCATATGAGCTTCTTTGCACGGCACTGTTCGGCATTGTGGCCGTACCGTGCACACTGTCTACATCTCCTGACAGGGGCAACAAAGGGATAAACACTATATTCGGTAGCAGAGATCTGAATGTATGAAGGCAAGGTTGGATTATTAAAAGTGATTTTAAGGGCCCTGGAGTCCGACCCGTCCCTGTTTCTTAGACACATGATTGATTTGGCGTTTTCAATAAAGGGAAGTAGGTCTTGGGCGTCCTCACCGAGGGGTATAGGTTTGATCACCCCCTCAGTGGTGGCGGTTGGTATGTAACATTTAATTGGGATATTTGATATTTGCTGCAACCGAGCCAGTCGGGTTTGCTGATCGGCGGACTGACACCTGATCAGCCAGCGGTTGTTGGCCAGGGGTCTCTGACTCTTTCCACATTTTCATGGCGGACACGGGGCCAATACCACTGATGGTGGCTGGCCCCGTACATAGATCCTGTACAATGACAGGAAACCTGACAAATGTGGGTGGTGGTAGGGGCTGGTTGGAATGAGATGGTTTGTATGGGCGTGGTGGTACATTTTTGTAGGGGTTCTGTTTTTGTTGTTGGGTCTGACTTAGCTCGGGGGATTTTGAATTTGTGGACATGGCCATCTCTACTTCGTTTGTTTGATTGTTTGTGCTGGCAATTGTGTCCATGCTGTTGGAGGCGCGAACAGGGGTCGTGACCTCTCTGTCGTGTTCCTCCTCGTGATCTGCATGAGTTTCGGGGTCAGAATGGGTTTGAGAGCAAGCGCTCTCTCCCTCCATGTTTCTGAGCTCTTCTTTCGTTTTTTTGGGGTCTTTTTCTTTTGTGGGACTGGGACTGGACCCTGACCCTGGTTTTCTCAGTCTTTTACGGGAGGGAGTGAAAAGGACAAAGACCCCCTCTGTTGTTGACGCTCTTGGCGTGGTGTTGTTGTCGCTAAAGACTGCGTCGTCTGGCGAGTTATTTGGCGATTCCTGTACTATTTGTTCGGGGGGGGGGGTCTGCTCCCCCCCTGCTTTGTCTGGCTTTCACTCATTTTAACTATGAAAATTTTTCTATGTACACATCCAAGAAACAAAAGACATGGGAAAATCATAAAGGGAAAGTGGGTAAAATATTGGGTTAGAAAAAATATATATATACAAAAAATATTTATCAATGCGGCCTGCCGAGCCAAGAGGAACTACACTTTTCTTGTTAATTTTCGACCCGAGCGAAACTCAGGACTCGAGGAAGCTCGAGATTTTAATGTACCGACTTTTTAAATCTTTGTAGGCTGGGAGGAAAGGGCCCGGAGCCCCCGTGGTCCCGTAGAGTAGAAGGGGCGTCGTATGGAGTGAAGTCCTGTTTAGGCAGTGGCGAGCGTTGATATTGACGGGTGGGTGGTGGTGGGGCAACGCGGCTCCTCTTCTTTTCTTCGCCTGCGGTGCTAGGCAGGCAAGCTGAGCAGAGTAGCGTGACTGCGTTGCGCTGTGGCTTTCTTCTCTTCTCTTCTTTTTCACGTTCTCGCTTGAGCTGAGCTGAGCTGTTGTCGCTTCGGCGGCCAACCTTTTCTTTTCTAAATTTTTGTAGGCTGGGAGGAAAGGGCCCGGAGACGGAGTCCCCGTGGTCCCGTGGTCCCGTAGTGTAGAGGGAGCGTGGTATGGAGCGAAGTCCTCTTTAGGCAGTGGCGAGCATTGATATTGACGGGTGGGTGGGTGGGTGGTGGTGGGGCAACGCGGCTCCTCTTTTTTTCTTTGCTTCCAGTAGTAGGCAGGCAAGCTGAGCAGTGTAGCGTGACTGCTTTGCGCTGTGGCTTTCTTATCTTCTCTTCTTTTTTCTCGTTCTCGCTTGAGCTGTTGTCGCTTCGGCGGCCAACCCTCTGAATGATTGCGAATCGATGCGAGTATTTTGCTGGCTGAATCGTTTTGAGTTGAATTTCGAAATTGGCAGCGCCCAATGAGAGTAAAGAGGCTGCACTTCAAATTGAGGCTGCTCTTTAAAATGATGTATTTTAAAGCGTACAAAATAATAAACATACGTAATACAGACACTGCAACAGACACGATGAGTATGTGGTGCTTCTTTCGATGAGTATAAGTAGGATAAATAGTTTTAAATGTTTTCCAAAAGATATAAAAAGTTACGAAATGGTGCAGAGATAACATTCTGGTTTACAGATTTAAATTATTGAAAAGCCAGGGGAGGTGACTCATGATTGGAGTGGTACAAATAGATCGCGTGCCACAAACTATTGCGAATTCGCGCTTGTTAAAGGAATCTTTTTAAAATCACTCAAGAACAAGAAAGCAAGTTCAGAAGAATAAAAAAATTAAAGAACCGTTCCACTTCTTGTGTTATAGGGTTTATGCCCTACACTCAAAATTATTGACTCCATATCCAACCTTCAAAGATAACTTAAGCTAGTTTCAGACTACTACCTGGCTTTTTAAAGACCCATCACATCACGTGTGAAAATCAGCGTTTTCACGTGTTTTCCCTCTTATCGCTGGTAAGAAATCTTATTTTGGCCAGGTGTGACTCCCAGTGGGTCACACCTGGCCAGAGAAAAAAATCAAGGGACTTAATTTTGCTGGGTCAGTGGGTCTTTAAGGCCTGTTTATTAAATGAAGAGTTAGAGAAAAACAAAATCGCTGCCTCCGAATGATGAGCTAAATTAACTTAATATGTACATTGACAATTGGTTTAAACGTTTTTTTATTCAACAATTTCAAATTATAAACAATAACGAGGTAACTGGGTAACAACAAGCATATAGCTTATAACGTACCCGTACACAATACATTACATATAATTCAAATGACGGAAGGTGTGTTCTCACCAATTAGAAAATATTATTTCAATATTTAGAAACATTATTCACAAAATAACAAACAAAGTGAACAAAATTAAAAAAAACAGAAAAGAAATAAAAGTCACATTTAGGAAAAATCACCACCAAAAAAAAGAAAAAAGAAAGGAAGGAGGAAAACAAAAGGGGGATTGAGAGACAAATTAATCAACAATTTGATGACTCAATATGACACTCATTAAAGCATCCCACAAAAGTAATTACAACCATGTTTACATATCTAGAACAAGTTATTCAATCAATTAGACCAATATAGAGGTGCACCTGCGCTTTCACACAAAAAATGATTGGAATGTTTGATTTGACATGATAATTGAAAACAGTTTAGAAATAAGTTTAAAACCGATTCGAACCAGAAATGAAGTGATGTACAGTTTCAAATATTAATATGTTGGTTTCATATGGAAGATTTTGCCTACCACACAAGAGAATGTCACAATTAAGATAATCAGGAGAAAGGTTAGATAAGGTGTTAGCACGAACAACATTAAACAGGGGGCATGCTAAGAGATAATGCTCAGCTGTTTCGCGTACAAAGCCACAAGTGCAACCTGGATCATCCAATAAATGACGGGTGAATAAATCATAATTCAAGTCACTAATGCCAAGGCGAAGACGACAGTGCAAATTTGTTCTTTGCGGTTGCCAAAATAGAAATATGCAGGTATAACAGTGTCCTGTGCTGATAGACTGCGTTTAAAAGCACTAAGGGAATCACAACTTTTAAAATTTTCTGGAAGAGTGTTCCAGAGTTCTGTAGTGGATGGAATAAATGACCTATGATACAATTCTGTTCTAGAAGGTGGAACAACTCTCTCTGAAGGTCTTCGTCTATGGTACGGATTTCTTACAGAAACCAAATCAGGAATTAAATTTGAGAGATATTCAGGGCACAGACCATAGATCATTTTAAAATAGAATATAAGTTTATGTCTACGTCGTCTTTCTCTAAGAGAAGAAAAACCAGATTCATTGTATAATTTCTGATGGCTAGTGCCACGAACAGCTCCAATAATAGTTCTAATGGCTTCAAGGTGTAAGTTTTCAAGGGAAGCCGCTTGAGTGTCAGTACAACTATCCCATATAATGTCAGCATAATCAAAATGGGGTAATATAAAGGATTTATACATAATTTCTAATGCATTTCTGCTCAACTTATGTTTATACGGTTTCAGACATGATATCTACATGGCAACAGTGCTAATTATACTTTTAATATGAATGTCCCATTTACAATTATGTTGAAGTGTGATGCCCAAGTGCTTGTGATATTCAGTGCTTTGCAAGTGTGTTAAGTCAAATGTCAAGGGTAAAACAGTGTGTGTGTGCTACGTATAATGTTTGTTTTATCATCATTACATTTCATTTTCCAACGTTTAGACCAAGCATATAATTTCTCTAAGTCAGAGTTAAGAACTTCTGCACGAAGAACTGGGTTGTTCGATGCTAATGCCATGCTTGTGTCATCTGCAAACAGTTTAATAATTGATTGAATTCCTTCTACAATATCATTAATATATATTAGAAATAAAAGAGGACTTAAGACAGATCCCTGAGGAACACCTGCAGAGATCTTTTTATTATCAGATGTATTGCCTTTAATAACAACAGCCTGAAAACGATTAGAAAGATAATCGACAAACCACCCAAGCAGCTTCCCTCTTATGTCATTAGCATTAAGTTTATGAATTAAACCCTTGTGCCACACACGGTCAAAAGCCTTAGAAATATCAAAATAGATTGCCTGTGTTGCAATTCCATTGTCGTAAGATGAACATAAATCATTGTAGATACACACAAGCTGGTTGACAGTGGAATCCCCAGGGGTAAACCCAGACTGACAAGGAGTAATAATGTTATTAAGTAACAAAAAGTGGAAAACATGTTTATGAATACATCTCTCCAATATCTTACCTACGCAGCTAAGTAATGATATAGGTCGATAGTTAGTACATAACTCTTTAGATGCTTTTTTTTATGAATATGACTGACATGCGCAGTCTTCCAAGCTAAAGGAAATTTACTTTCATTTAAACATCTATTAAATTGACAATTCGTAGCGTGACCCCCTAATGTTCCAGATGAAATCATCATAATCCGCTCATAATTATCCTAATTAACAAGCAAACTGACAAAATATTCTCTATCCTTTCCTTCTTCTTTTTTTCCTCTTTTTTTTTTTTGGGGGGGGGGGGAGAGGCACACACACGTACACATAACAACAACTCATCATAAAACAAACAGTAAAACAATAAAATAAAAAAAAGCAATTAAAAAAACAACCAATTAAGTAAAAACAATAAACTGTGGGGAAAAACAACAACATAATCAATGACCGACGCTGCTGACGAGTGCAAAGTGCCCCATTACTAAGACTACACGTAGTACACTGAACGAGAATTGTACACTTACATTTTTCACACCACTTGCCACTGTAGCCCTCAGGACAGGCACAGATCTCGGGTGATATGCACGTGCCGTTGTTCTTGCAAATGGGGTCACACAGGGCTGAAACCAAGGGCAACAAATACTTATATAAATCCGTCTTTTTGAAAACAAAACATACCTTAAGCATTCGACATAATATGGGACATTGTCCAACACACTCGTTTTATGAATGCCTTTGCACAGCTCTGTCGTCGCTTTAGTATTGTCCCAGTACGCACGGCAGGGATCTCCGGAGCTGTGACTAAGTTGACGTAAAACGCGCGTGTTGAATGATGTCGCATGTCTGATAGTTGGTGGTGTATTGACCCCTTTATTCTTACATAATCATCAATATAGAAAGTAGTTATACAGTGGATCCCTGATCACTCAAAAACGGATAACTCAAAAACACTAAATGGTGTTCTGGTCCCAGTTTAATAATCTTTATACTAAAAGGTCTTTTTAACTAAAAATATTGGCTATCTCAAAATAAAATTTCAGTCCCTCCAAAATTGCGATTTTCACTCACATTTTAACGTTAAACCCGTTTTTGTTATTACATAAGGTCGAAATACACGTCGTTATTTTTCACTCTTTCCCCAGGGCAACAGTAATACTCTAGTGATGATATTACTGGCCTATGACTGTGTTGCCATGGGGAAAGAGTGAAAAATGACAACGTGTATTTTGACCTTTTCCGTCGCTTTTGTACTTGTTCCCATCTCTATGGCCAGTGCAGCGATCTCAATTAAAAAGAGTTACCGTTCAGGAATAAAACTATGAAGGTATGCTTACGGCGTAAACTAATTGCTTTTAAAGCTATTTCAATTGTTTCGAATTTTCGTAAGCATACTTAACAATCATAGAAAGTTTTAACCAAAATTAAATGGGAGGAAACAGAGTAAATCGCTAATTAAAGTAAGCACTATTTTCTTTTGCGCATTTAGCTCCTTTCGATATTGTACGGCTTACAGTGATTGCGTGCGTAGTGACGTCTTGGAGAAAAAACCCCACGCCCTTTACAAAAAGCATCTCATCAACACAAAAAATAAGAAGTAAAATTGCATCAAATCACTGTTTCTAAGTTATCTAACTATCATGCTTTATGAAACATTGCAGTTTGTTCTGAATCGACATCAATGGCGTAGTAATACAGCAGTCTTTGTCACCAAGATAAACAGTCATTACAGTGGCTACCGAAGTAAGAGAAGCATGCTAAAACTTATGGGAAAATAAAAGATTATATGCATTTTTGTTTAGCCATTCTGTGTACAATAACAGTGACAATCACCTGTGTATGTTTCGCAAAGCGTAGCAAAGATTTCTGGAGAAATAAGTTGAGGCCTAAGGTTTACATCAATTAAATTTAAATTAGTCTAGATCTAGCAGACGACAAACTGACCAAGAGCTGTAAGACCATGCAAAAGATATCGCCGATATGCTCTGAATTAATTGTTGCCAGAAAACATGTAGATTCGACACACACACACACACACGCACACGCACACGCACATCACACCACACACACATACACACACACTCTCTCTCTCTCTCTCTCTCTCTCTCTCTCTCTCTCTCTCTCTCTCTCTCTCTCTCTCTCTCCCCACTCTCCTTCACTCCGTCTCTCTTTCTGTAAGTTTATAATGTGAGACTGAAGTCTCTCTCTTTTATACTGATGGAGACAGAGAGAGAAACAAATGATGTATCAGTTTAGCCTTTGTCACAGAGAGAGACAGAGAGTGTACGAATACGACAACGAACATTTTTATTGAGGGAAACTGGATAACCTAATTCAGCCTTTTTACACCATGCCCTCAGATCAGGCAAAATAAAAGAAAAAAATAACGAAACATAAACTTATTTAAAAGAAAATGGAAGAAAACAACCAAACAATTGACACACGTACATAATATGAAAAGAAAAGATTTCAACTTCATATATTTTTTACATATAACAATTCAAGCATATATATAACATCATGCAAACAGAGAAAAAAAAAGACAAGCACCCCACATACACCCACACTATACAGAGTATCTACAAAAAAGGACCTAAAGAACTATGCAACAATTATCGTCCAATTTCACTTCTTAGCTGTCTAGGCAAAGTACTCGAAAGGTGTGTGCACAAGCATGTGTACACATTTTTTTAAGACATACAACATAATTACCCCATCCCAATCAGGTTTTACACCAGGTGATTCTACAGTGAACCAGCTCTTAGCTACATACAATCACCTCTGTTCTTCATTTGATTGCAGTTTAGCAACACAAACTATTTATTTTGACATATCTAAAGCGTTTGATCGCGTCTGGCACAAAGGACGAAATAAGGTACAAGCTGGAGGCTGTGGGTATTAGTGGGAAGTTACTTAAAAATTTTCGCGATTATCTTCATAACCGACAACAATCTGTAGTCATTAAAGGTGAAAAGTCTGAATCAAAAAGAATTCCGCAGGTGTTCCCCAGGGTTCTGTCCTAGGATCCCCTGTTATTTTTATTGTATATTAATGACATCATCACTGACATTGAATCAATCATCAAACTGTTTGCTGATTACACCAGTTTATCTCTTGCTCTTAATGACCCAATTGTCAGAGTAGAACTCCTCAATTCAGATCTTCGTAAAATTGCACAATGGGCCAAACTATGGAAAATCAAATTCAATGAAAAGAAAACAAAACTGCTCAACACTACTCGTGAACACAATCAACTCACACCTCTAACTTTTGGACAGCAGACCTTAGAACCATCAACATCTCACAAACATTTGGGAGTAGTTTTTCAGGATAACTGTAGATGGGATGAGCATATTCGAACTTTAGCTAATAATAGTTGAGTCTAAAACCTAGATTCCGTGACCACTCTCTGACTAGTAAGGTTTGACGATTGATTTGACCTCTTTGGGCCTTTTATAAAAGATTTAGCCCCCATGTCCCTCTGAAAAATGCTGGCATTTTTTGCTAGAGGCCAAAATCCAAAATGGCCGCCGGTGCGAACCTAAAAGTAGAAGTTTTGAACCAAAGCACATAGAATCATGTACAGAGATATTTTCTAGGGTAAATCGAGCATGAGGATTGCGATTCTGACATCCTTTTAACAATATGACATGATTTTCACCCTCAAATTCAAGATGGCCACCACCCATTTGACCAACATTTTTACTTTAATACTTTATGGAGACGGCTTCCTTGAGGATCATTACAGCAAAGACAATTAGCAAACGAAAGACACTTTAGACTCAACAACTTCTGAATTATGATTTTTTTAATAAGAAGAATGTAATATTTTGATATGAACTTTCTTTAAACACGTAACTAAAACAATCTATTCACCCCCAAAATCAGGGTTACATTTGGCTTTTCGGCCTTATTGGTAGATAGCAATAACTGCTTTAACAAATATTTAAAAGGTTCCAATTATCCTTTCTTGTCATATTTCACATTGTTATGACATTGTCACAGATCAGTCAATATGGTTGGAAGGGTGCGATCAGTCTCAATCAGAGCATTCTGCCCCACTTGATTCGGATTCATCTGATTCTGATGACTCCATCAGCATCATCCGCACATCATTATCTTCTTCTTCATCCTCATCTTCCTTCTCGTCTTCTCCAGTGTCCTCGACAGGCTCTGGTGCAGTGAGATGCATTGGCAGAGCAGGTCGTCTGTAGCTTCTCATTCTGGAGGATGGAGAGCCAACCTGACTTCATTTTGCTGCCTTTGTTCATGGTGCATTCGATCCACATGTCCCAAGCCATGTTGGAATAGGGGTTACCTGTGATGGACTGAGCAAAGTCAGTACGGAGAAAGGCGGTTTGATCAGCAGGGAGTGACGTCAGCATCGCCCAGAAGTCAGACAGCCACCTCCCGTATCTGTTGTTGTCATACGCTACCATCCATGGCAGCATGGCACGCAGAGAGCTAACATATTCGTCATAGTTGCAGACATGTATGTACTGCATGTACATTCTGAAAAAGTGCATCCGTCATTACAAGGAAATCCTTCCAGTAGTCTGCCTTGTCACAGGCCTCCACATGGTTGAACAAGTTGTTGATCAGGCTCTTGAGGTCAGCATCCTCCATGAGTGCCTCATGAGCAGCAGCACAGGCTTCTTGGGAGAGACTTGTATCTCTCAGAATCTTGAGGTTTTCTTTTGTGTCATCAGCAAGGTTAGGCGCGAGTCTCTCCTGTACCAGCTGACTCATGAGTGCCTCATACATGAGCCTCAAGCAACGCAGTCCCCTTCTGTAATGCTTGCCTTTCAGAGCATGGTCGACTGAGCCTTGGGCAATAACTCCTGCCGCCACAAGTACATCTCCTAACTCGCTCCCCTTGTAGCGCTTGTAGATAGCACTCATCATCACACACTGTGTATGGAAGGGACCCAGAAATGGTACAATGTCTTTGAATCTATCCGGGTTCTCGGCTTTGAGCAGGGGATGAGAACGTAGACAAGAAGGTCTCCTGTTAAGAAGGCAAAGGGCATGCGCTTGGTTGTGATGATGGTTGACAGCTTGACCATGATGTCATCCACCACTGTCTTGTTAGGTGGCTGGTTGTAAGACTTATGAAAATAAGCCTTGCTCTTTCCTTGGTCCTTAGTCAAGCTTGCATGAAACCCGTTGTAGGAAGGAACTTTGTGCTCAGCTGCATCGGGACGGTCACCATTCACGTCCGCACGAGCAAAAGCATGAATAATGCCCCGAGTTTGCTGAATCGCTGTGCTGGAAGATAAATTAGCCTGCTCACGTGCATGGCGAATGGGAGGCTCACCACGCTTGATGGTCCTGTAGGGCGTGACTGCTTGCATCTGGGATGCTTTGTCCATCAGTATTTGTGACACAGCCTTGGCGTCATTTATACGCACTTGCTCTTCTTCTGTGTTCTCCTGCTGAAGGCGTTCTGGACGCTGCAGAAACATCCAGTTACAGCGATGTGCTGTGCTTCCTCCTGTCAAGGTGTCATTTTTTAAGTCGTCATTGTCTATGATACTGATGCTTGGTGTGCTCTCGGCAATCTCATCAGGACAGATTGAACATCGTTCGAGGTCATGCATGGTCCAGAGATCACGTAGGAGAAGCACGTGTGGGTAACTGATCCCCATGCCCAACTTGTGATAAGAGTCTACAAGCTCTTTACTGCGAGTAACTCCATGCAGAGTAACCGTAGCATTGATTGCAGTAGGGGTGGGGCTTTTTGTGATATGCTGTGTGATCAGTGAAGCGAGGGCGAGTGTGCTTGGAGACATATCTGCTTCTTTCTTCCCCAGCATAGCAGATAGCAACTGCACAAGGAGAGGTGAAAGCTCTTCCCCCTCTTCTAGCTCCTCTACTCTTGGCGGCCAAGGAATGAGTTTGGTTGACTTGATGTCATCCTTGAGCCGTGCAGCCGTGCAGTGGAATCCAATCTTATCATCAAACTCGCGGGTCAGGATATCTTTGATAAAGGATGACTTGATGCCAGATGTTGGGAAACCATACAGAGAAATGATGGAGCTGTAGTCTTGGAGAAGGCCCTACAGAGACCTCAATTCATGTTCCTTAAATATCACTATTCTGACATAATCAAAGAAGACAGTCCTGGCCTCACGGAGACTGACATTTTGCATGAGTGGCAGTTTGCCATCTGCACTCATTTTCTGGTATTTAGGCACATATTTCAACCAGCATTTACCGTGATATCTGATTTCAATTGCGTAGGGCTGATCAGCTGCATAGTCAATCAGACAGTTGATTCTGTCTCGCATGTTCTGATCTTCCAGGGCTACTGTATGGCTTTTGAAAATTGCCCATGCATGGGCATATGAAATGAGGGACAACGTAGATTCTGGGTGTTTGCCTGACTCAGGCTTGCAGCACCAGACACATGTTGTTTTGTCATGCACCGGCCCTTCTATACTCGACCGCAGCCGCTTGGCAGGTGGAGCAGTATCTGGGGAGACAGCCTCAGATGTTGAAGATGACTGGGATTGGCATTCTTCAACCTCTTGTTTCTTCGGTCTTGTTCGAGCCTGTACCAGCCTCTTGGCATTGCATAATGTCAATTTACATAAGTCATGGACACAATGTTCACCGGGACCTTTATCCCAATCAACCGTTGAAAAGACACTTCCAAATTTGTCAAGACCACTCCATAATTGGGATTTTCGCTTCAGATTTTCCCAACTCTGAGAGGTGGCAATGGCATATGTAGCTTTATTGCAAAGTTTGCCATACTGTATGACACATGGAACAGTAGACATTGTCATATGCTATCTTCTGAATTCACACCGAAGATGTCCATCTTCACTGCATCACATATTGCACTGTGTCACTTGCTTCAAAATCTCTAAAAACACAGAAAACAGAAACAAATCTTGTATTTACATGATGTAAAATAGACAAAAGATCGGATTTATAGTATGGAATTTTAATTGCATGACCATAATAAACTTAACTGAATGAGCTTTTTCGTTAATACCTTTTAGCGCTATCTAATGGCGGCCATCTTGAATTTGAAGGTGAAAATCATGTCATATTGTTAAAAGGATGTCAGAATCGCAATCCTCATGCTCGATTTACCCTAGAAAATATCTTTGTACATGATTCTATGTGCTTTGGTTCAAAACTTCTATTTTTAGGTTCGCACCGGCGGCCATTTTGGATTTTGGCCTCTAGCAAAAAATGCCAGCATTTTTCAGAGGGACATGGGGGCTAAATCTTTTATAAAAGGCCCAAAGAGGTCAAATCAATCGTCAAACCTTACTAGCCAGAGAGTGGTCACGGAATCTAGGTTTTAGACTCAACTATAAAGTAAACATGTTGATTGCTTGTCTCAGAAACTACAAATATAGACTAAGCCGTAAAGCTCTAGAAACTATGTATAAATCTTTTGTTCTACCAAATTTTGACTATGCAGATATTTTATGGGACAACTGTACAGACACACAAGCAAATTCACTAGAAACTTTATATTTGGAAGCGCTCCGTATCATTACAGGAGGAGTCATGCGAAACTGTATAAAGAATCAGGCTTTTGCTCATTAAAAGAAAGACGAAGAAGACACAAATTAATTCAGTTTCACAAAATAGTCAATGGCAAATGCCCTCAATATTTACAAGATCTTCTCCCTTCCTTAGTATCCGAGGAAAACCCCTACCATAGACGCCGACCATTAGATAGAATAGTACCACGATCCAAAGCCGAACTACATAAAAATTCCTTTCTCCCTAGCACTACAAACTTATGGAATAATCTTCCAGATACTATTAAAACAATCGATTCTATTAGTCAGTTCAAACGTTATTTATCTCTTACAGATGTCACAGTCCCCCCTTACTATTATGTAGGATCCAGACAGAATCAAGTTAACCATTGTAGACTACGTTTAGGAATGAGCAATATTAACGGTGACTTGTACAACAGACACTTATTAAATAACCCCAAATGTGCATGTGGCCACAATACGGAAGATGCTGAACATTATCTGATGCAGTGTAGACATTATGCTGCTGAAAGAATAAACACGATCTCAACACTTAACCCATGCATCACTAACACCTACACCCTGGCGATCAAAGTTTATCAGTGTCAGAAAACGAACAAATATTCAAAACCGTGCAGCAGTTTATAGAGCTAAGTAAAAGGCTATAAAATTCAAACCCCTTCCTTTCCAGCTCTTGCATCCTTACCAGTTCATGTTATCGCCTAATATTTTAACTCAGTTAGTTTTGGTGTATCTCTGTTTTCATCTTGGCGTCATTTCATGTAATCCTAATCGTGTCCTATTTCGTTTTATTGCGACGTGGGGTTGGAGTTCTGGTCTGCAGAGTGGTGTGAGGTGGAACTCTCTCTCTCTCTCTCTCTCTCTCTCTCTCTCTCTCTCTCTCTCTCTCTCTCTCTCTCTCTCTCTCTCCTCTCTCTCTCTCTCTCTCTTACACAGGGCTGGGTGTAAAAAAGTATGTATACTTATCTCATTACCCTGTGTAAATAAAATGTCGTTCGTTCGTTCGTTCGTTCGTTCTCTCTCTCTCTCTCTCTCTCTCTCTCTCTCTCTCTCTCTCTCTCTCTCTCTCTCTCTCTCTCTCTATCATTTTTTTGTCGATTCTACTTCTTTTGTTTATTGCTATGTCCATTGTTCGTTTGTTTGTTGTGACTTTATTTAAAAAAAATGTATTGCTTGTATTTCCTGGTAAAATTCCGCCAATGTTTATACTGTGTAATTCGTTTTGAACTGAGCACGCCATAAGCTCTGCTTGTTGTTGCTTCAGTTATGTCATAGTTGTTGTTCATGTTGATTTGGAAAATAAAACATTTAAACCAGAGAGAGAGAGAGAGAGAGAGAGAGAGAGAGAGAGAGAGAGAGAGAGAGAGAGAGAGAGAGAGAGAGAGACAGAGAGAGAGAGAGAGAGAGAGAGAGAGAGAGAGAGAGAGAGAGAGAGAGAGAGAGAGAGAGAGAGAGAGAGAGAGAGAGAGAGAGAGAGAGAGAGAGAGAGAGAGAGAGAGAGAGAGAGAGAGAGAGAGAGAGAGAGAGAGAGAGATCAGATATATTAACTTGCATAAAAACTTACACCCCCAACACACACACACACACACACACACACGCACAAACACACACACACACACACACACACACACACACACACACACTTGCATGTGCATGCATACATGTGTAAATTTGTATTAATAATTTAGTAATTAATAAACTGACTAACCTTTTAAGAATCTCTCTCTCTCTCTCTCTCTCTCTCTCTCTCTCTCTCTCTCTCTCTCTCTCTCTTATCTCTGTCTCTCTCTGTCTCTCTCTCCCCTTCTTTAGTTATTGTTCTTCTTCTTTCTTTGTCTCCCCCTCTTTCTCTTCCATCCACGGCCTTCTTCTATATACACGTATATATACGTGTGCACATGTTAATTCGTATTAGGAATGAATAAACTGTTTAACTCTCTCTCTCTCTCTCTCTCTCTCTCTCTCTCTCTCTCTCTCTCTCTCTCTCTCTCTCTCTCTCTCACACACACACACACACACACACACACACACACACACACACACATGCACATACATGCATCTCTATGTCTGTGTGTGTGTGTGTGTGTGTGTGCGTGAGAGAGAGAGAGAGAGAGAGAGAGAGAGAGAGAGAGAGAGAGAGAGAGAGAGAGAGAGAGAGAAAAGGGAGGTGCATGAACTGTTGGGAACGGGAAGGGACCCAAAATATGTGAAAGCTCGGGGTGACTTGGAGAGGGTGGGGGTTTGGGGGTAGGGTGGGGGTGAACAAATGAATGCGATAATAGAAATGGTGGGAAAGAGGGCAGTTCTTGATGTTTTGATAGTCGCTTGTATCGACCCTGTGTTCAATTTTTGTTTTGTTTTAGTTTTTTGTGGAGCATGATTTGTCATTCATTTTTCCTTAGTTTTGTTTCTATTTTTCATGCATGCAAATGGGTTTCTTTAATTGTATTGTGCTTGTACGAGACCACACTATAATTTCATCTAACGTGATAATAAAGTATTTTTGACTTTGACTTTGACTTTGACTTGACGCAATGTTAATTTATGTTAGCGATTAAAACGTGTTAGCATTTTAAATGGCAAACACTGGCAAATTCACTTTAAAACTGAGATAGTACATAAAAAGCGTACGCCATCAGGCTGCAAGCGTTGCTTGTGAACTAAAACATATCTAATTAATTCAACCAGTAAGTATTTTTGTATAATTATTTTAAATTGTGTTGTTATTATAGTTATCACAATATATTTTAAGAACAGTTTAATGGATATTTATTTTAGATCTGACGTTATAGTGGAAAGAATCATTGTCAGTGTTGAGCGACAGAGGCGACGCCACATTGTCAAACAATAGTCGCTTGAGAGAAGTCATAATGACAGGTTAATTTACGAACACAAAAGGCGTAATTTTGTTAAATCCCCCCAATTTGTGTGTGTTAAAACTGTCGGAGTGCATTTTAGATGTGTCAATGTACCATTATCAACAATCAGAAATTTAAAAGCAATTAGTTTGTCCTATTTTATCTTTCTTCTCAGGCTTACTTAACTGACCCAGCTTCGCTGAGAAAATGGCGGTCACTAGCACCGCAAAAATGCAGACGTACCTTGAACAACTGCATGAAGAAGCAAAAGGAAGATATTTTCAATAGCTAAAAACATACGTTGTAAGAATATCATCGACATCGACGCTGTCGATTCATGCGATCTAGATCTACTTACAAAATTGTGGTCAACTGCTGAACAAAAGATAAACTGAAGCTGATCTAGATAGGCAAGGATTTGGCTCATCATGGCCAAAGATTTCGATTAGATCTACAAGTCAAGACCTGAGTTTACCTGCAAGACCTGTGTTTCGGTGACAAAAACAACTTATTTTATAGAGGATTATATACACCAGTGCGATTGGTGTACGTTTTGCTTTGTAAACATTGTCAGATCAACGGAAGCATACTTTTGCTACCACATACCGCTAGTCCCACACTG
This sequence comes from Phymorhynchus buccinoides, assembly GCA_017654935.2. NCBI lineage: Eukaryota > Metazoa > Mollusca > Gastropoda > Neogastropoda > Raphitomidae > Phymorhynchus > Phymorhynchus buccinoides. The sequence continues at coordinate 43,186,993 of CM065687.1, read as the reverse complement.
TAATTTTACATCCATGATACGAGTCTCACATACCACTATTCCCACAAGATGTCTCTCTCTCTGCTTGTGTATGCCAAACCCACATAAACACATACAAGCCCATCCAGAGTATAAATACACAATGCGTTGCACACACGCACAAGCAACGGTGTGTGGGACTAGCGGTATGCGATAACAAAAGCATGCTTCTGTCAGATCTAGATCTAACCTAGCGCTATCACGGTGCGTGTCGTTTTGGGCTATTACCAGTGATTCGCACAACCAAACTGCGAATAGATCTAGTACAGAAAAAGATTTTTGTTCTGTCTAGGAAGTGTGTGGAAAAGGGGGGGGGGGGGGGGGTAAGTTTTTGATCGGCTACATTGTCTGTAGTTCAGATACACAGAGGTTGCCCAGACAGGGCTCCCAATCGTCCCGCAAAACAAGGGGTCCCAGGGACTCCTTCACTTACAGTATAAAGGGTCCTAGAGGAGGGATAGAGGGTCCCAACGACATTGTGAATGCTAAAAAGAATGTTTCTAGTGCATCCCTGGGACCCCCTGCACATTCTTTTAGAGGGTCCATTAGAATTCTACATGTAGTACTTTATAGACCCACAAAATGGGGATCCCTGGGAGCCCTGACTAGGTGAATGTGGGCTTAAAAAGCTATGCTGCCATCGGAGCCATCCCTGTAGAGATATGCAAAAATTATTGGATATATACCAATTATAAGTGCATACATTTATCTTCTAAGTACAATGGAACCTCCCTTATAAGACCTTAGAAAATCATCCAAAATGAGGTATTATAAGGGAGGTATTCTTAATACTTACAAAGAAGGGCAATGTCTCAGAGAAGTAGGTCTTATATGGGAGGGAGTCTTATAATGGGAGGTCTTATAATAAGGGAGGTTCCACTGTATGTATAAACATCTGTTGTGCATCATCTCTCTCTCTCTCTTTGTCTCTCTCTCTCTGCGTGTCTCTCTCTCTCTCTCTCTCTCTCTCTCTCTCTCTCTCTCTCTCTCTCTCTCTCTCTCTCTCTCTCTCTCTCTCTCTCTCTCTCTCTCTCTCTCTCTCACTCTCTATATCTCTCTGCGTACACGCGTGTATATGTGTGTTTGTGTGTGTGAAAGAAGAGAAGGATATTGAAAAAATTGATGCAGGTGTTTTCAAAGACTTACGAAAGTTAAATGGGGCAGTGAAACTTTAAAAAACAAACCCACAAAAAAATAAACCAACAACCCCTGACTAAAAACAACCCTTTTTTGTAATTTCATGAAATAGGTTTCAGTCTATAGTATATCGAATTGTTTACATTCAGCAATAGCTATCCTGTAGGAAGGCTCATGGACTGAAACGTACTTTTGCGTGGATTAGCAGCTTATAAATTACTAAGAAAAAACAAATCTGTTGTGCATTCTCATGGTGAGTCTTGACAAGATAGTAAGTAGAAGTGCATCCATGCAGGCCCAGTCAATGATTGGAACAGAAATGCATAATGGAGGTAAAACAAAATGTTTTTCAAGTGTGTGTGTATATGTATTGTATGTATGTGTGTTACAGTGGGTGCACGTGTGGGTGTGTGTGTGTGTGTGTGTGTGTGTGTGTGTGTGTGTGTGTGTGTGTGTGTGTGATTTCAACATGCTGGAACGTGATTTTGGCATTTTGTGTTTCTGGGTAGTTGCTATTCTGGATGGCTGGTCTAGTTGTTGTCGTTCCCTGACTATAAAAGACTCATCCCAACAGCCGAAGTAATTGAATTCTATATTACAAATGCACCAACTATGGATGAGAAAATGACGTTTGTGACCGTTTATTATTACCCCGCCACGTGCGCAGCCACACTCCGACTCCGGAGGATTTTGGACTGATGATGTTATGATATCAATTGCTATGCTATAGATGTCAATTGGTCTGAAACAGCCTTATGCCAAGGCGAGCAGGAGGGCTGGTCTAAAATGTGTTTATAGTAGAAGAGCCTTGTTCGCAGTACATGCCCACTCTATTGGCCCAAATGATTTTAAAACGGGAACAATCCTTTGTTCCCACATACCAATATTCCCACACACTGTTGGTACCACATACCATTACATCAACATGCTGATAAAACCACAAAATGTAGAACTAATATAATGGTATGTGGGAACAAAGGTAGGCCTACGTGGTATTATTGGTGTGATACATGTGGTATGTGGAACCAATGACTGGACACCTAACCTGACACGCATATAATACCACATACCTACGTTCGCGTGCGCACTCTCTCTCTCTCTCTCTCTCTCTCTCTCTCTCTCTCTCTCTCTCTCTCTCTCTCTCTCTCTCTCTCTCTCTCTCTCTCTCTCTCTCTCTCTCTCTCTCTCTCTCTCTCTCTCTCTCTCTCTCTCTCTCTCTCTCTCTCTCTCTCTCTCTCTCTCTCTCTCTCTCTCTCTCTCTCTCTCTCCTCCCCCATTTCTTAGAATAGGCTTTACAGGCTACACACAAAGTAGCCTGCAGGTTGTTTTTACATACATTAGTCCTTGGGATTTATTTGAGGAGTTTTTGTATAACGAGGCATAGTTCTGGGTTAACATCATCACCAAGAATGAATATAATTCACAAGAAAAATAGCTAATTTACTAAACAAAACAAAAAAAGTAAAGACAAAAAGGGAGAAAGGAAGAAGTAAACAGCACAAGACACTTATGACATGCTATTGATTAAAAACATAATGAGTTAAAAAGCACACAAGCTAGGAACACAGGCACAAGAGGCGGTTGCTTCCCATTCATTGTCATTTCTATTATGCACCTCTGTCTCTCTGTGTCTCTGTCTCTGTCTCTCTCTCTCTCTCTCTCTCTCTCTCTCTCTCTCTCTCTCTCTCTCTCTCTCTCTCTCTCTCTCTCTCTCCAGAGGGCTGGATGTAAAAAGGCATGTTATTGCTTACTCTATGACCCTCTATAAATAAAATTCACTAATTCTCTCTCTCTCTCTCTCTCTCTCTCTCTCTCTCTCTCTCTCTCTCTCTCTCTCTCTCTCTCTCTCTCTCTCTCTCTCTCTCTCTCTCTCGACCTACAGGCTAAAAACAATATACCGACATCGTCAGCTTGAAAGAAAAAACCACTACGTCATAGATGTTGTTATTCGAACAACAACGACAGCAATTTTAAAGTAAAGAGATGAAAAAAAAATGCTTTGGCCGTCGAAACAATCAATACTGGATCTGTGTTGGAAAATGTAGTAAGCTTAACAAGCGTCATTCTTAGGACATCGGGGATAGGGCGATTCAGTCAATTTTCACCATGATCAGTCTGGTAAGCATAGTATGTATGGGCAATGGTAAATTGAAAAACATTGTTCTTCACAGACAGGCAAAAAGTACAGGAAAACAGTGAAGCCATCCCATCAAGGTGGTGACTTCCTGGTCTTGCAGCTAAGAATGTGGGAGAAAAAGATGAAGTTCATCTGGAGCTTTCCACCGTAACTTTCTTTTGTCAACCGCTGGCCTATTTCTTTATTCTTTTCCTCCATCATTGCATGCCTTATTTTTCAGATGGTCTCATTCCTTATCTACAAAATGTCATGCTCATTAATGTTCTTAAACTCTCCAAGTCAAGCAAATACACCACGCCAGACTATTTCTAATAATGCTTCTTTTTTATAGCGAATTTTCCAAGTGCAAAGATCATTAAACTTGTTAAATATGACAAGAACAGTGTATTGGGAGAAAGATGGCCGAAACAGGCTTAACTGTAATATATGTTGAATAAAGATGCAGATGGTAAATAATATGTAAACCACCCTCTCAGGCCTACCCTAGTGATGTAGCACAATTACAGAAAGGGTGTCGGGTTCGGGGTAGATAGGTTAGCATTTGATAAAAAGATAGAAAGAGAAATGGGATTTTAAGAAGAAAGAATTGGGGAGAATGAAGGAGTTTAGTAGACTTTCACAATTGAGGGATGCACAAGAAACCAAAGAAAGCAATTTGGAATTTCCATTCTTTATCAATCAAACACATAAGCATAACTACTACACTTTTTATTATAAGGGTGTACAAACAGAATCACGTTAACCCTTTCACCGCCAGCCATATTTCAGCCAAAATTATTCATCAAATTTACCTGGGTAGAGAACAAAATCCATCTGCAGTATTGTGGATTCTTCTGTGACATATATAAAATAAGGTCTATCCTTACTTCTAAAAACTAAGACAATAAGATCTTTGGATAATAGACCCCAATTTGATGCCTTTTCACTAAAAGGCATAGCAGTTAAATCACTGTGGTGCTAAAATGCGACTTTGGCGGTGAAAGGGTTAAACAGCTATTTTCACACGTGCAAATACCATCAGACTTGTTAAATATGACAAGCACAGTTTATTTGGGGAACAATAGGCAAGCTTAACTGTAATAAATGTTGATTAAGCTAAATAACAGAATCACGTTCTATAAAACTCTTTTGCTTGTTAGCTTGAGGTATGGCTGATTTTCTTGTAAACGGTATTTCAGACAATTCCATGCAGTTGTCACATAGACACGTACGCATGCTTATTAATGGGCATTTGTTAAGGCTGCAAAAGGTCAGTGGGTCGCAAATTAACCAATCCTGGATGAGCCATGCCATGCCATGCCAGCAGGCAGGCATACCGATTTCACAGAACTCTCCTTGGAAGCCCTGGCGACACTCGCACTGCCCGAACTGGGTGCACGTGCCGCCGTTCTTACACTCCCCCGAGCACAACGACGTCGTCACTGTGTCGTAATGAAACAATATACTAACGTGTCATGAAAACTGTTATTGATTTACCGTCAATGTAATAAGCTGCAATATATTTATATTCATATTTCCCACGTAAGATGTGCATGCAAAAAAACCACCATTTTACAGACAGGCTTAAAGGCACGGCCGAACTATAAAAGAGGGGAGGCACTGAGCGCGCGCCGCATTTGAATCACAGCTGGTGAGAGAGACGGTTCGCCCTTCTTTGTTCCCTGTTGTGCAAGCCTCCGCGAGGCAGAGCTTTTCTGGCGAAAAAGACCCGATCCCTGGGATCGGTTGTTTTCCCTTTAGCTGTAAAGGAATGTAGAAGCAGCATGTACATATAAGGGGCAAAATTGTAAATAATTAAGACACACACACTCTTCGTCTTAGACGAAGAGAGCAAGCTGCCTACTTGTGACCAGTGCGACACTAGCTAGGCACATAATTATAGGCCCTATTTGATGCATTTATACTACAGGCTCTGAAACGGTCACACATACAGCCTTGGGGCTTCTTTTATAGTTTTGAATATTTGATATCCACCATAATATAGTGATGTGGAATTTTGTCAATAAAAAGTGCTGATTCAAAATGAAAAAAATGTTTTGATACATGGACAACCAAGCTGCAAACAAAGTTAGAAGTAAAGAAAAACAAAAGGTAGAAAGAAGTTCAAGAAAATTACTACGTTTACTCTGATGCACACACGACACTTGTACAAGCTGGCTCTCAGACAGAAACACACAATTACGCACACACACCATAATACACAAAATAGGCCTATCACACACAATACATACACGCGCACGCGCGCGCGCAAGCGCGCACACACACACACACTCACCACTCACCAAAAGCCATACATCGTTTCCTTAGCTTGAAGTTAATGGGGGTCCCTTTGAGAGGGATGTGGTCTCGGTTGTAAATAGTCAGCCCCAAAACAAGGGAAGCCACCCCCTCCTCCTTCCCCTTGCAGGGGATCGTGATCTGAAACACTTCAACACATAAACTGCCCATCAACAAGCCCTCCTTGAAGAATCGTCAATATTATCTATCATTGTCAACACGCGAACGTGCCAATTAGGCCTAAAGGGTGGTTTCTTTCTTTCTTTCTTTTCTTCTTGCTTTCTTTTTTTTCCATTTTTTTCCCCAATATCAACAAGTTTAATTTATTTTCAAAATTGCGGTCAGCTTCTCCCACGCACCTTTCCTTTCGTTAAGATCATTTACTACTCCTTAATTAATGACTTAATTATTGGAGGAAAACCAAAGTTAACCAGGACTCCGTTTTGCTACATTTACGAAGGCTAATTTACGACTGACCAAGCCCATCTGCATATCTCAGATCAGGAAACAGTTGACTTGCAATCCTGATATACTTACCAAAAATCTGCATATTCTAAAATCAGGCTTGCTAAAACAAATATTCTGAGATCAGACTTACTGGAATCTCATGCGCTCAGATTTTGAAATAAAATCTACTAATAGGCATACCATCATGATTTACTGTAATGTAGATTGTGTGTTTGTGGATGTGTATGTGTATGTATGTGTGTGTGTGCGCGCGTGTATGTGTCTGTAAATAAGAGTGCGAGTGCGCGCGTTTGCATGCGTTTGCGCGTGCGTACTCTATAGATGTTTGAGTGTGCGCACGCGCTCTATGCGCGCGGGTGGGTGCTTGTATGTATATGGGCACGTGCATATGCGTGTGTGTCACCCAGTGTGCACGCGCGCAAGTGTGCATGTGCGTACATACGCGTGAGTGTGCGTACAAGTGTGAATGCGAACGCGTGTGTGTGTGTATGTGTGTGTGCGTGTGCGCGCGTCTGTGTGTGCATGCACGCGTCTGTCTGTCTGTCTCTGTGTGTGTGCGTGCGCGTGTGCGTGCGCGCTTGTTTTGTTTCTTTGTTTTATTTTGTTTCTTTGTGTGTCTTCGTTTTATTTTTCTTATTCGATAGATTGAAACGTTGGTTCATCCAGTAACTGAGCAGGGAGCTGAAAGGAAGGAGTGTGCCTAGTATAGGTTGTGCGTCGTCTAGACACAATTAGCTGTTAAAAGCTTCTCAGACATCTTTATCTACAGTAGTCACGGGAGGAGAGGGCTAGCTGCCGCAGCGCTTGTCACACTGAGACCAAACACACTCTCCTTAGGGAGAAAGAGAAACAGAAAGACAGAGAGAAAGAAAGAAAGAAAAGAAAAGAAAGAAAGGAAGAAAAAAAAGAAAGAAAGGAAGAAAAAAAGAAAGAAAGCTAAAATAAACGTTGAAGTGTCGAAATAGCGCGCGCGCGCGCGCGCGCGCGAGAGAGAGAGAGAGAGAGAGAGAGAGAGAGAGAGACAGAGAGACAGAGAGAGAGAGAGAGAGAGAGCCCTGAACACTGAATGGTTTGATGAATAGGCCTTTGACCCAAATTATGCTAGGGGGTTACATTAATCAAGAGAGAGAGAGAGAGACAGGGATAGAGACAAAGACATAGACAGATAGAGAAGACGGCGGTGTTTGTAAATTGCACGGTCTAACTAACGATAATTGTGAATTCTGGCCGATCCTGATTGTAATTAAGGGGAAAGAGGACTCCGCAGGAAATGTTCCCACCTGTCAGCAACCCTTCTTCAAATGTCCGCTGTTTGAGTTATTTTGAGTTCTACTTTCGTTTTAATTATAAAATTAAACTAGGCTTACGATAGGAAGCTGAAGTTTAATTTGAATTATTTTGAATCTATTGAAGGGAAGAGAAGTTACGCGAGATGCGGGAGCAGATCACGTGACGGCAAGAGTCAGGCTTTAGCGTTGTTGTGTCCACTAGGCCTACGATAGGGAGGGCATGTCTAATTGAACCATTTCAAATCCAAAGAAGGGAGGGCGCGTAACTTCTCTTCCCTTCAATAGATTCAAAATAATTCAAATTAAACTTCAGCTTCCTATCGTAAGCCTAGTTTAATTTTATAATTATTTCTCATCTATTTCTCGTCCAGAGAAATTACGCGAGACTTTAGAGAACCTAGTGGACAAAAACAACATACCCAAAACAAATGAAGCGTAGGCTTCAACATAAACCACCAAACATACCAGGTTATATACACTGAACAGGGTAATGGAGCATCAGCATCCAAATTATATTCTATGTATATAGGTATATATCCGCAGTTGCACAAAAATCCAAAGCTTGAAACAAGAAGTAATTAAAAAATGACTGGGTACCAGCATTAATGACAGATTAATTGAAAAATATGAATTTGCCATGAAGCAGCCTCCACAGAACAGTTTAGTCATCATCCAATCAAATTTCTGTGCATAGGCACACCAACACATACACTGATACAGTGCATATATCATTATATGTATAAAATGATTTAAAAATAAAATCAAAGCAAGCAACATGCAAGAAAAAATGCAGTGCTTCGTCACGAAAGTGTCCATGACTGATTGTCCAAAATTTGGGGCACTAGCTTTATTGTAGAACTTAGAGAAAGTCTTTTGGTTACTCCATCCAGCAGCCTTCATGATGGAAACAATGGAAGCCCCTTGGCTGGCAGCTGCACTAGTACTCGCAGCCCGCGTGCTATGGCTACCATATTTGTCCGTGTCAATGCCAGCCTCTTCCAACACATGTTTCACCCAGCGAGAAAAAGTTTCCCTAGAGATAGGGCTGTGTGGCTTTATGAAACTAATGAAGAGTTTTTCCCCTTGTCTAAGCTTCTGTGTCATTTCCAAATATCTCTCTAAATGCTTCACCAAACACAACTTAGAATTTTTTGGAAACGCTAATATTGTTGCTGGCTCTGTATGCGTTCCTGGTCGGTGTGCTTTTGCTTGTCTGAGAAAAATATGGTGCATTTCTGCGGGTGTAATTTAACATCACTGACATTTAGTGCATACAGAGCGTGACCTCTTTGCCCTGTCAACAGAGTCAACAAAATTACTGTTCTAAGAGTTAATTGCTTTAAGGACAGTTCCTGCACATGTGGCCATTCCAATAAATGGTCCAAAACAACATCCACACTCCACACTTCCTGATATTTTGGCAAAGCTGGTCTCATTTCAAACACGCCTTTTAAAAGTCTGCATATATCTGGGTGGCTCCCTATAGAAGGTCCTTTGTCATTCTCTGGAGCTAAATAGGCACTAAAAGCACTCCTGGCAGTGTTAATCGCACTATAGCTAGCACCTTTAGAGTAAAGCAAAGCTAGGAAATTGCCTACTTGTATAGGAGTAGGTGACAATTTATCCAGATAATTATCATATGCATACTGTTGCCATTTTTTAATATAGCAGTCATACGCTTTTTTGGTCGCTGGTCTCCAAGATGCTAACATCAGGTCTGCTGCAGTATCTGTCAACCCTTTAACAGTGAATCTTTCCCTGATATCCTGCATAGCAGCAGGCGAAGCTTGCCCTTTTCCACAAGTCGGTGTGTTTTGTCCGGGTGGCTGGGCAGTATCAGGGAGTCCTTGGTCGCCGGTATGGGGACAGGCTCTGTAGTCAGCATCCTGGAGAGGAGCGGCCACCAGGTTTGTGTCGGCCACCTGGGGACCACCAGCACCCCCGTGCTCTGCTCCTGCAGCACCTTCTGCAAGACTTGCAGAATTACACTGAAAGGGGGAAAAGCATAAAATTCAGTGAGTTTCCAAGAAATGGAAAAAGCGTCCACTGCATACGCCTCAGGATCTGGTCTGTAGGAAACATAGCATGGATACTGTTTGTTAATGCGAGAAGCAAACAAATCCGCTGAGGGCTTGATGTTCAAGCGAGCCAAAGCTTTCTGCAGCATGTCAGGGTTGAGCTGCCATTCTGCATCCAGGTTTATTTTCCTGGACTCCGTGTCTGCTGCAGTGTTTTCCGTGCCTGGTAAGTACGCTGCTGAAAGCCATATGTCACGAGCAACACACCACTGCCAAATAGTGAAAGTGATGTCATTACATGAATCTGAGTGGCTAGTGCCAAAATGATTGATGCATGCAACAGCTGTAGTGTTATCCGCCAACACACACACTGCTTTCCCTGAAATTTCATTCTCAAATCATTGCAAAGCAAAAAGGATAGCTTTCAGCTCCAAATAGTTGATGTGGAACTCAGCTTCTGCCGGAAGCCAGGCACCTCCAGACCGCCAGTCTGCAAGGGAACACCCCCAACCAGCTTTACTTGCATCTGAAGTAATGGTGATTTCAGGCTCTCTGTCACAAACATAATTTTTTGCACAGTCAATGTTATCAAGCCACCACAAAATTTCATTTCTTGCAAGGGGGAAGAGGCACATAATACCATCAAAATCGCCTCTGGAGCATTTGAGTGCTGTTTTCTTATCTTCCTCTAAGTGGCGATAGTGTAATGCCCCATACTTAACAGCTGGGAAACTTGCTACCAGCATGCCCACTACTTGAGCGACCTCTCTGATTTTCGGCTGATTTTTCTTCAGCAACTGAGTGCAGCCCACTTTAATTTTCTCCTTACGCTCTTTAGTCAACTCAACTGTCATGCTTTTTGAGTCAATGATTACCCCAAGGTACTGAATAGTCTGAGAGGGACATAGGGCAGATTTATTTGGGTGAACAACAAACCCCAATGCTCTAAACAGTTTTACAGTCTCAGTGATGTTACATAGACAATCAATTTCACTTATCGCAACCAACAAAGAGTCATCAAGATAAGAGGATGAAACATGACCTCTCTCCCTCAACGAAGCAAAAACTGGTTTCAACAGTTTTGTGAACTTTCTAGGCGCCATTGCTATTCCATTCGGTAAACAGTTAAATTCCCACAACTGACCCTTCCAACTGAATCTCAACAGCTTTCTGTGGGCCTGCCATATAGGTACTGAATAATAAGCATCCTTTAAGTCAATTGAGGCCATGAAACAGTCTTTTGTAATCAATCTAAGTGCTGACTGCAACGTATCCATCTTAAAATGATGGTATGTGATTTCCCTATTCAAATGCTTCAAATTCAAAATCATTCTGTGTGTGCCATCCTTTTTTGGACGAGTGAAAATAGGTGACACAAATTGACCTGTCTCAGGCACGCACTCTGAAATAACACCTTTCTGGGATAGTTTCTCTATCTCCTTATCAATTGCGCAAATTTCTGGGCTAGTCAAGCTTGGTTGAGTGGGAGAGAAGTGTGGTAAATCCTCAATATCCGAAACCAGATCTATTTTGGCCCCAGTGATTAGCTCAAGAATCTCGGGCTCAGAGGTCAAATCTTTCCATGGAACAACATAGTACTGCAACCTCCCAGCAGTAAACACATCAGCTTCTTCTTTTAGTTCCTCAATCAGCCTTGGGAGTGTCGCATAAAATTCACTCACCTCATTGTGTGATTGTGACTCCCAGTGGGAGGGTCTCTGGCCACTCAAGCCTGCTGTTTGTTGTTCTGCCTCTTGTGGTAGGCAGGAAAGTGCTTCTTGTTCCTGTGCCACTGACTCTGAAACTGATTTTTCCGGCCTAAAAAAGATGGTTGGCCAGAAAAATGTTTGGGGCGCTTGTCATGGTATCTGGCTCCCCCAGGTCTTGGGCCAGAGAGCTTGGCTCCAATGTTGTCCAGATCCTTTGCCTCCTTCACGGAGGCAGACAAATTATCCCCAAACAGTTTGTCAGTAACTGGCACACTCTCTGCACAGATGCCAGCCGCGATGTTTTGGTTTAGGTAGGGCTTTATTCCTACGCGTCGTTTGATCGAGAGCTCTTGTGATGCGTGCCCAAGCAGAGCAATGGAATCCGTTAGGTTGCTGACTGCCGTTTCAAGTAGGTAGGCCTTTTCGGTTATCTGCGCCTCTCTGATTGCTTGCATGGCTCTCACTGACGCGCTCGCGGCACGCACTACGAAACGCTTCGTGTGCACTGTGCGAAGGTCATTCTTTCTCGCTCTCGACGGAATCGCTTTCCAAACCTCTTTGTTGACCGTGGGAACGCAGAGCTTTTCGCAGTTGGTAGGTCGGACATATTTGTCGGTTAGTTTTTGCACTTTCTTATCAGACAGTTGTTTGGAGAACCGCTTATTGGCGAGTTTCGCGATCGATGTTGAAACTTTAATGCCAGTCTCTTCATCATCATCAAGCTCGTCGTCAAGCTCCTTTATTAGTTCATCTTCCTCATCGCAATTGATCGACACTACGTCGTCGTTTGCTTCAGTATCGCCTTCGGCTTCAGACTCGGAGTCTGAACTTTCCTCGCAAGAAGTTTCCCGTTTCCGTTTTTTCGATTTTCTTTTGTCTTCCGCGCGCAATCCGCTTGACCCTGTTTGCGATCGAGAGGGTCCGGTGTCACAATTCGATCGTTCCGTTTGACTCTTTGAGGCTGAGATGCCAAGCCTGCAATCAATCGGTCTAGCTTGGCATCCAGGTCGTGGAATTTTCTATTCCATTTTGCATCCAGGCTCTCTAAAAGCCGGTGTTTCCTGCGATCCCGTTGCAGTTTGCTCATTCACTGGCACCGGGCCGTCAGGCCTATGGTCCAAGTCCGACATCGTAAGATGTCAAGGTAAAACCAAACACAAGTGGCAAATGCATAGATCAGCGTAAGCTGATCAGTGGAACAAGACCAGACTCAGTGGCAAAACAATTTAAACAGCGTAAGCTGAGAAAATGCACAAACTATGCGGCACAGTGTAGACTTGGGTCGGGAGAGAACAAAGAAACACCACCACCCCCCTTCGGTGCCAGACACATTCCAGCGCGCACGCACACACGAGCCTTAGTGCCTACCGGTTAGGCCTAGGCGTACGGGTTATATTCCGGCTAAAAAACGACCTTACCTGTCAAAAAATACCACAAAACACACACACTAATGTTAATATACAACACACTTTATTGGGATGTGAAGGGAAATGGAAAATTATAACTAAAATTAAAAAATCTTATCATGTGCTGAAAAACCATGGCTCTGCCGCCGACGTGTTAGCGCCGACTGACCCTTGCCGTCACGTGATCTGCTCCCGCATCTCGCGTAATTTCTCTGGACGAGAAATAGATGAGAAATAAGAGGTGGACCTACTCACCCGTGGCCAGACTGGGGATCACGCCGTGGGTGGGTACCCCCAGGAGAGGAGGGTAGAGAAGGCCCGGGTCCAGGGAGGTGAAGTTGAACCAGTACCAGAACTGTCAGCAACAAAACAAAACGCATCATTAGTAGACATACATGTTTTGACTCGGCATATATAGTATGTGGCATGGGGCAGGTTGTGTCAGTGCCAAAAACATGTATTAAAACATAAATTTTAATAATGTTGGTATTTTTCCTGGATTTTAGATGACTTTTTCTAGTATTTTCTCTACTTTGTTTCCCTCCTTTGATATGGGAAAGTACTGAAGTTGAACGGCGGTGAAAATTTGGGGGAAAGTAATATTTTGACCTTTTAGAAGCTAAAACAGCTATTTGAGTGATTCTGGAAGGTATTTTGTGCGGTACCCCTCTTTGGGGCAGGTTGAGCCGGGGTAGGTTGTGTCACTGACACAACCTGCCCCACGGTGACACAACCTGCACCACAAGGATCAACATGTCAGTGTTTTCAAACAGGATTTGTTTGTATTTTTGTTTGATTGATTGCTTGTTTCTTTCAATAAATAAAAAAAATTATGTTGGATGTAATTTAGATTTACCACCAAAATATTTTTAGATTAAAATCTGCAGTGTGCTAAGGAAATCAAGCAGGCCTACAGGTTATTGTGTGTGAGTAGGAGTGTGTGTGTGTGTGTGTGTGTGTGTGTGTGTGTGTGTGTGTGTGTGTGTGTGTGTGTGTGTGTGTGTGTGTGTGTGTGTGTTCGTGCGTGTGCGTGTGTGTATGCGTGTGTGTGTGTCTGTGTCTGTGTGTGTGTGCGCGCACGTGCCTGCGTGCATGAGTGCGCGTGCGTGTGTGTTTGCGTGTGCGCGCGCGTGCATGATCGCACGAGTGCGTGTGTGCGTGCGTGCGTGCATGTGTGTGTGTGCTTGTGCGTGTGTTTGCATGTGTGTGTGTACTGTTCTTCTTTGTACTCACACAGATTTGCGGTGAGTGTGTATACTCAGTACTTATTGTTGCTTGCACATGATAAGTACAGACACAAAACACTTTCCTGTTCTCTCTGTCTCTCTGTCTGTCTGATTGTCTGTCTGTGTGTGTCTCTCTCCATATTGTATGCTTTATTTCGACCTACTGAGTGTCAGTTATTCAAACTTAATCTTTACTGCTCTTTTCTTTCTATCGTTGTTTCATTTCTTTCCTTCTGAATGACTTATTTGTTTTCCTTTATTCTTTGTTTCATCATCGTTTCCTTTCTTTCATTCTTTTTGTTTATCCTATTTTTTCTTTCGTTTTCTTTATTTCTTTCTTCTTATCATTTTTCTCTCTCCATATTGTATGCTTTATTTCGACCTACTGAGTGTCAGTTATTCAAACTTAATCTTTACTGCTCTTTTCTTTCTATCGTTGTTTCATTTCTTTCCTTCTGAATGACTTATTTGTTTTCCTTTATTCTTTGTTTCATCATCGTTTCCTTTCTTTCATTCTTTTTGTTTATCCTATTTTTTCTTTCGTTTTCTTTATTTCTTTCTTCTTATCATTTTTGACAATTTGGTTGCTTATTGTCTGTTTTACAGTTTATGAAGGTGTTGGCCTTCACATGTGTGGGCCTAACAAGGTGGTGACAACTATGTTTATTTGCGTGATGGCTAATCGTTTTTTTCTTGCGAATTTCGCCCAGCGGGTTATGTAATGCTCTGTGTGTGTGTGTGTGTGTGTGTGTGTGTGTGTGTGTGTGTGTGTGTGTGTGCGTGTGTGCGCGTGTGTGTGCGTGCGTGTGTGTGTGTGTGTGTGTGTGTGTGCGCGTGCGTGCGCGTGCGTGCGCGCGCGCGCGCGTGTGTGTGTGTGTGCACGTGTGCGTGCATGCGTGCGAGCGTGATCGCTCTCTGTGTGTAAGAGAGCGTGATGCTATTCTTATTGCTGACTAAAGTGTGTGTGTATGAGTGTGTGTCGGGGGGGGGGGGGGGGGGGGGGGGGGGGGGGGGGGGGGGGGGGGGGGGGGGGGGGGGGGGGGGGGGGGGGGGGGGGGGGGGGGGGGGAAGGGGAGGAATATTCAACGTAGTGAAGACATTTTCTTGCTAATTTCAATACGTGAGTGACCCAGGTTCGAATCCTGGCCTCGCCCTTTCTTTCTAGTTCGACAGAAAATCAAACTGAGTGTTGAGTCCTTTCGATGGGGGCTAAAAGTTAGTCTGACACATGCACGTTACGCATGTGAAAATCCCACAGCAGTTAAAAGTCGATAAAAGCAGCAGGGAGAAATCCCGCTGCCTGGCATGACCAAAACTAATAAACTAGATTATCCAAGTCTGCCCCCCCCCCCTTTCAATTTGCCCCCCCCCCCCCCCCCTCCAACTACTGAGGAAATGTAACAAAGATCAAAAAGATCAAAAAATCAACAAAGATTGTGTGTGTGTGCGTGCGTGCGTGCGTGCGTGCGTGCCCCCCCCCCCGCCACCCCCCACCCTTTCTTTTCTCGGGCCGCCACTTTAATTGCCATCCACCATCAAACGGACGCCGATTAAGGCATTTGTCTCTTTGAATCCCGATCTACCTCCCCATCACGAGAAAGTGACAACCACGGTCGGCTCCCTTTGAACCCTTCCTTTCCGAGCACGAGAAAGATAGGAATGTCAGCATGTGATAAGGATGTAACCGGCGCGTGATTGTTCGGTACTAGTATGCATAAAATTATAGCATCATCTTGTGACGTGTCAACTGCTATAAACCAACCACAGGCTTTCATTGTTTGAAAGTGAAGGCTATAATTGGAGTAGTGAGAAAAAGTTTTCACACAAGACGCTGAAACCTAGCTAGAGCAACATTGCAGACTCAACCTCTCCCAGCCAGTCATAATAAGCCCAACTAGTGAGTATTATTGATGGCTGGTGGTTGAGATTTGGTTTGTTTGATCCTAGTTTTGATCTAGATCCTATGTTCAATGATGAATAAGGAGTAGATAGATATGTTATTGAAAAGAAGTGGTAAACATTCTGTTCTATTTGTGTGCACTGATTATTTGTGTGTGTGTGTTTTTGACTTTAACACTTTTGGTACCAGAACCGGATTTTATGCCTACTAACCCTTTTGTCTATTTTTAGTAGGAAACCTATGGGTTGCAATCTTGCACTTTATGATACCATTCCTTTCCAGGTGTTGGATGGAGAGTGATGTTGGCTTGATCACCTTTTATGTTTTACTGATCTCAGTTTGTTAACTGAAATTCAGATTATGTGTTCTTAGTGCTATTGTACAAGGGAAGCCTTCTAGCCGGTTGGGATTCACTAATTCCCTGCTGACTGAAGCCCCTTGTCTCTAAGCCATAGAGACCTACATCCACCTTCTCCTGTGATTATCAGCAGGGCATCGTGGGCAGGAAGATTATCCCTGACTCACAAGCACCAAGACGGGACTGCCGCCAAGACGCCCCGCACCCAGAATCCGCGAGGAGACCACGCCTAAACCGTGCCATCCCGCGAAGCCGTAACCGGAACGACTGGGAGCTACTCTCACCTGACGAGCAAGCCCAGCCAACCCAGCACTTGCCGATCACTACGGAGGAACTTGACAATAGCTAAGTTTACAGAACCGCGCCAATCACTTGAACTTTCCCCCTGGCACTGAAGACACTAAGTGACCCTTCTCGCTTGGGGCTAACCTTCTAGAAAGACAAAAGTCTTGTAAATCCTTTCGGATTTCATTGTCATTGTTTTTCATTCATATTTTGTTTTGGCGCCATTGAGCTGCTTTATTATTATTGTTGCATAATCTTATGCAGATTTTGTGAGTAAATAAAATACAAGTGTCAAATAATCCTGAACCATTTGGTCAGACTGATGAGAGTGGGAGTCTTGTAATTTCACGTAAAACCCTACTTCTCTCTGTCTGCCATTTAGAGCAATTCAACCACTTGTATTTCTTACAACCAAACGAGCCAGAACCCGGGCACAAATATAAATTTATTAGATGAAAAGGGGCCGGGAAAGTTGCTCATCTCCCATACCCTAGAGAAGTGGGCTAAAGGCAAATTTTCTACTTGAAAATTTAACACACTAAAAGTCTTCCCTAGAGGCTCGTCACAATGCCCAGACTCGAACTCGGATCTTTCGCGTAAGAGACAAACGCTCTATGCAAAGTGCTATTGAGGCAATCACTACTGCAGGGCAATTTTACCGTTTTATAGCTCGGATTCAAATATTTAAAATTGATTTGCATCCAATTTGTTTTAGTGACTTTTAAATAAAAACAGTCACTACCGACATAATGTAAAGTTATATAATTGTGCAAAGTTGGTTGGGGCTATCATTTGTACTTTCTGAGAAAATTCTATGTTAAAGTTTTAATGAGGTTTTTAACACACGCACGCACGCACATACACACACACACACACACACACACACACACACACACACACACACACACACACATACATACACACACACACACACACACACACACACACACACACACACACACACACACAGACACACACACACACACACACACACGCACACACACACACACACACACACACACACACATACACACATTCACACGCACACATTTTACGAACGCAAGCACAATAATTGGAGAGAGGGAGACAGAGAGAGAGAGAGAGAGAGAGAGAGAGAGAGAGAGAGAGAGAGAGAGAGAGAGAGAGAGATTATCATGGGTCAAATCATATAGTAGGCCTTTTCAGGGCTAAATTTGGGATAAATTCGAAAGAGATTTGTGAGGTAAGCTTTTTTTGAAAAAATAAATTACAAATTAATGTGCAAAACCTCCTAGGAACCTAAGAACAATTAAAACAGTAAATTGGACTACTTGTAGTTTAGCTTGCATCTCTGTCTGTCTGTCCTGCTCTCTGTCTCTGTCTCTGTCTCTGTCTCTGTCTCTGTATCTGTCTCTGTCTCTCTCTCTCTCTCTCTCTCTCTCTCTCTCTCTCTCTCTCTCTCTCTCTCTCTCTCTCTCTCTCTCTCTCTCTCTCTCTCTCTCTCTCTCTCTCTCTCTCTCTCTCTCTCTCTCTCTCTCTCTCTCTCTCTCTCTGTCTGTGTCTGTCTGTCTATCCGTCTCTCTCTGTTTATGTATTTGCATTGTGAGGATTTCCCATTGTTACCCCCTCTCTCGTGACATGGTCAGATGGCCTGGTCATTAAACAATTGTTCATTGTTCTCTCTCTCTCCCCCCCCTCTCTCTCTCTCTCCCTCCCTTTCGACGGGAGGGAAGGTGGGTTACGGAACCCAGGTAACCCTCCAGATCCGACCCTGCTATTTAAGTCACATAGAATGTGCCAGATTGTCCATATTGCTTTCAAACTCCTATTGCTTCCACAATTTAAGGTCAAAGGAATACATAAAGAAAGCATACAAACCTTCACTGATGCGTTTATCATGTGTACCCTTTGACAATGGCAGGTTTTTCATCGCACCCCTTTTTACACTTTTCCCCTTTCTTTGTCAAGTATTATAATAATAATAATAATAATAATGAGGAAAATTTATATAGCGCCCATCCTACTATGTAGGCTAGAGGGCGCTTTACACAAAATTTAAATGGAATAAAAACATGAAACAATAATCCAATAACATGAGCAGACAAAACAATACCGGTCAGACTTCGTTTGGCCGGTAAAAATGCACATATCAATCAGCAACAATAACCGCTGTGACTACTACTACTACTACTACTACTACTACTACTACTACTACTACTACTACTACTACTACTACTACTACTACAGTGGTCAGTGTCACTGACCAGTGGTCACTTTGGCCTATTTTTACTGTTTGATCGCAAATTAGTGCATTAGGAGTTCAAATGAATTTTTTTTGATGTGGTTGACCAGTGGTCAGTGTCACTGACCAGTGGTCATTTTGGCATATTTTCACTGTTTGACTGCAAATTAGTGTATTAAGAGTTCAAATGAACAAGGTTTGATGTGGTTGACCAGTGGTCAGTGTCACTGACCACAACTGACCACTGGTCAACCACATCAAACCTTGTTCATTTGAACCCTTAATACACTAATTTGCGATCAAAGAGTGAAAATAGGCACGTTTTGAAATAAAACCGCGATTTGAAATAAATTCACCGAAGTCTTTGTGTAGACCCATTCAGGACAAAAACCCACTGGACAAAACA
Organism: Phymorhynchus buccinoides; assembly: GCA_017654935.2. NCBI lineage: Eukaryota > Metazoa > Mollusca > Gastropoda > Neogastropoda > Raphitomidae > Phymorhynchus > Phymorhynchus buccinoides. The sequence continues at coordinate 43,168,138 of CM065687.1, read as the reverse complement.
CTACCCATGCAGGACAAAAGCCCACTGGACAAAACACCACTCATGAAGGACAAAAACACACTGGACAAAAACTACCCACGCAGGACAAAAGCCCACTGGACAAACAACGCGTTTTTAAATAATTATTTCAAAACGCGTTGAGTTTATTTCAAAACGCGTTGGTGTCTGTCGACACGTTTCGAAATAAAACCGCGATTTGAAATAAATTCACCGAAGTCTTTGTGTAGACCCATTCGCTGCAAGCATATTTTACGTGAAATGCTGTCGCTGCGGCACAATATCACCGGCGCCACCACAAAACTGTTAATAAGCAGTGTATAAATTATGGGATGCTGAGTAAATAACGTCTTTTGGAATAATGGTAAAATAATAACACATTTTGAAATAATTTATTTCCAAACACATTGTGATGACATAAATCTTATTTCAAAATTTCAAAAAATAAGGCTAATATTTTGGACATTATGAATTGATTAAGATGAGAAAAAGTATTACACTTCTAAATTAGAGAAAAAATAAAAATAGATAGTTAACACTATAAGACTCATGTTATCTTTTAATTAATCTTCCAGATTTTTTAAATTTTACATAATATGCATTAATGGTCATTTGTTTGTGTATAAATGTTTGCATACACAAACTTTTGGATCATAATCTTCTTTCCTAAATTCTGTAGCATGTGTTTGAGGTGTACAAGATAGAGAAGCCCGCTTTATAACAATAGAGAGGGAAGGTATCGAACTCATTCTCTGTCTTTAGCTGGATCCTTTAGGCTATGGGCTGGGAGTATGCTTATGTGGCCTCACTGTTTTATTCCTGTTCGTTTCCAACAAGTTTCATTTGCCATGCTTTTCCTTATGTTGAGTAGTTTTCAAATCTCTCTGTTATATTTTTTTTCTTTCTACAAGTTCTCTCTTTTTTTCTTCTCTTCTTTTTTAAAATGTTCTCTTAAGAAGTAATTCTGAACTGTGCTTGCCCAGTTTTCTTCTTTCCTTCTTTTTGTTTCCCTCTTCCTGTCCCTACCAAATCTTTCTTTTTTACCCTCTTTTGGGGGTCATATTGAATTGCGCTCACCCTTATTCTATTTTCATTTTTTATCTTTTTTTCTTAAAGATATCAAAGTGTTTGGCATCAGTCAGTTTTTATCATTGCTGAAAGAAGATAAATAAAGCTCGAAAGCTTCATTATACTTTGGTGTTTGTGTGCTTAGAAAGAAGTAAATAAATCTTATTTCAATCACACACACACACACACACACACACACACACACACACACACACTCACACGCACAAGCACAAGCATGCATTTTCTCTCTCTTCTCTCTCACTCTCTCTGCGTCTCTCTCTCTGCGTCTCTCACTCTGTCTCTTTCTTTATCTGTCTGTCTCTCCCCCTCTCTCTTTTGTACAATTTTGCGTAAGTGTGCGTGTGTGTGTACGTGTGCTTCTGTGTGGCTGAGGGCGCACTCGCATGATGGTGATAAGGATAATGATGATGATTTAATCTGCTTGCAACAAAACAGCGGGGTATAACAAAATGGCGGGCTATCTCCCTACCTTCTTGTTGTATGACAAAATGGCATTACTAATCACTGTTTGCTTCGTCGATGTGCCACCCCCCTTGCATTTCTCGGTTAATTGAAATTTTATGTTTTTGCCTTTCTTACCAAACATAAAGCTGTATTTTAGGAACCTTTTTAGCTAATAACCTTTTTGGAATACTAACCCTATCCCTAACCCTAAACCTAACCCTACCCCCCACTATGTACTGCAGTACACCGCGATTTGTCACAGTTGTGGTTCGTTGCGTTTTCCCGTCTTATAGGGTTAGGGCTAGGGTTAGGGATAGGGTTAGGGATAGGGTTAGTATTCCAAAAAGATTATTAGCTAAACATGTTCCTAAAATACAGCTTTATGTATGGTAAGAAAGGAAAAAACGGAAAAATACAATTAACCGAGAAATGTAGGGGGGGTGGCACATCTTGACCTTGTCCTTTCTGGTGTACCTGTTTGTATGTGGATGATTTCTTATTTCAAAATGAATTGTTTTGCATTGGGAGTGAATATAATAAGATTTATATTATCACTCTTGTTGGAATTATTTAAAATCGTATTGATTTTATTTAAAATCGCTCCCAAAGTGAAACAGCACGTTTTGAAATAGAACCGCGTTTTCAAATAAAGTTTCAACAAAAAAATATGTTGTTAATTCACCAGCCTTCCCAAATATGTTATTTACACAAAACTCGGTAAAGGTAAAGATGAAATGTAGGGGGGGTGGCACATCTTGACCTTGTCCCACCAGAAATAAAATGGCATCAATTTCCCGAGGGTCCATTCCCCGTTGCCACAATTCCCCGCGGCCGGGTCAGTTCCCCGCTGATGACAGTTCCCCGCACAGTAGCGATAATTCCATGCAACATATTGTGCCTAATTTGGCGGATGAGCAAGTCAGTTTTAAAGCCTTAGTTTTAAAGATTGTAAAATATTAATAACTTAAAATCAGTTGATTCTTATACTAAGAGTCAGAGAAGTTATTGTATTTTTTTTCTGTAAAATACTAATCTGCTTTGTTACGGTCCGCGCACTACTGAAGAAATTAACGTTTTTGTAGAAGTGCCAAATTTCATGTCTAGTATTAACATATTCTAAACATAAAATAAAAGATTCAACCAAAATAGGATTATCATATAACATAATGATGAACTGACATAATTAAAGACTATATAGTATATTGTTAAATATTATAGTAAATATATAAACCGTAGCCAGAAAATCACCGTCAGCGTCATTTCTGACAATGATTGGAAAATGCAACAATTTACTGAAGTCAGAAATTTAAATGCATGCAAGCAATTTCAATACATAATTCATAGGAAAAGTTTTCCATTCTCCAATCCCCTTCTCTGCCTTCCTTTAATAAAATAAAAAAAAGAGTAGGCGCTGCTCTTGCAGTGATGCGCTCTCTAGGGAAAGTAAGATAGCCCAATTTTCACAAAGATTTCTCATGTGACCAGAATTTGCAAGAAATGTATAAAAATAAATAAATAATTAATTAAATAAATAAATAAATAAATACTCTCTCTCTCTCTCTCTTTCTTTCTTTGCGTTCCCCCGCTTAAACTCAGGGGGAACGCTCAAACCATGTTGCATTAGCATGGACATGGGTGTGAATTTTGCATGATGGCCGCTTTATTACTTCCCCGCCACATGGGCGACCATACTCTGTCCTCGGAGGAAAACCTCCTTAGTCGCCTTTTACGACATGCCTGGTAGGAAGGCAGCAGTCCTATGTTACGCCCGGAACTGCACGGGCAAATAAATAAATAAATAAAGAAATTAGGAGGGCGTATTAGGAGAAATTAGGAGCATCCGCAACGCGAAAAAAAAAATCCAATGTCAAAATTACGATGAGCGTTCACAGTGCATGCGGAAACCATATATTTTCGTGTGTACATTTCCGTGCGCCGTACATTTCCGTGAAGATTTTATTTGTGCATTGCGGATTCATAACGTACGCGCCCTTAATCTAATACATATTTGAGGAACGTCGTCCGTGTTCTATGTATATGAACGCTTACTCGAAAAACGGCTGCACTTGGAGACGCCCTCTTTGGCACAATTAATCATCTTGATCCCGGCCGGGTTTAGCACCGAGACGGGGAAGGGGAGGGAAAAAGGGGGAGACGGGGAAAAACCACGAGAAAATGGACAGGGGGGGGGGGGGGGGGGGGGGGGGGGGGGGGGGGGGGGGGGACGTGGAGGGGGGCAGCAGGGGGGGGATAGGTTACGAACCCGTCCGGACGGACGGGAAATGGTTAGTAAATAAATAAAACTGCTTGCAGAGTGCGTCAAGATCCATTTTTAAGGAACATACAACAAAAACAAAAGCGGCAACATCATTTTTTTAAACACTTTTGAAAATCAGCCAATGAGACAGCTTGTAAAACAATGTTCTGCAACACTGCATTCAACCTGATAAATTAAGTTCTTAAAAAAAAAGTCGGTATAAGACGGAAAAACGCAACGAACCACAACTGTGACAAATCGCGGTGTACTGCAGTACATAGTGGGGGGTAGGGTTAGGTTTAGGGCTAGGGTTAGTATTTCAAAAAGGTTATTAGCTAAAAATGTTCCTAAAATACAGCTGTAAGAAAGGCAAAAACGGAAAAATACAATTAACCGAGAAATGTAGGGGGGGGGGGGGGGGGGGGCACATCTTTACCTTTACAGTCTCTCAGGGCATGTAGTCATGTGAAGAAATTAGCCATTTTGTCAAATTGGGAGAAGCATTTAAATGATCTGAAAAGGGTTGCTTTGTGACGACGCGTTTTGAAATAAAATCAACACGTTTTGAAATAATTTAAAGCACTGGTGTAATTCCCTTTAATTGAATGACTCTATTTGATCCAGTGCTATTCTGCCTGATGGGCTTTTGTCCTACATATGTGGTATTCTATCCAGTGGGCTTTTGTCCTACATGGGTAGTGTTCTGTGCGGTGTATTTTGAAATAATATATTTCAAATCACAGTTTTATTTCAAAACGCGTCAGAAGATCTGTGACGACGCGTTTTGAAATAAAATCAACGCGTGAATGACTCTATTTGATCCAGTGCTATTCTGCCCGATGGGCTTTTGTCCTACATATGTGGTATTCTATCCAGTGGGCTTTTGTTCTACATGAGGGGTATTCTGTCCGGTTGGCCTTTGTCCTATATGAGTGGTATTCTGTCTGGTGGGCTCTTGTCCTAAATGGTTGGTGTTCTGTCCGATGGGCTTTTGTCCTACATGGGTGGTATTGGTTTAAACAAGAATTTATTCAAGAATAGAAAATCATAACAAAGCAGCAATACATTTATGAACTTCGAGTACAACAAGCTAAGAGCTTATAAAGCGTACTCTAATATTTAAGTTGCACAGTAAGGACTGCACACGCAAAACTAATTTAACATTGAAAAAATAATAACATAAAAGCAACAACAGTAGTAAACACTTATATACAAAAAGGAAAAAAAAGAACAGAAAAAAAGAAAATACACAACAAAATTAAGTAAATCCAAACTACATGAATTGTAGGGGCAATATAAAACATTATGTCAGCTTGCATTGAATCAGAGTCATCACAAAGCTAAAAAAAACAAAAACAACAACAAAAACAAATGGGATTGTAAAGTCATGTCAAGAGCAGAATAAATATTTGTTTATGCAAGCTTGCGCCCCTTATCAAAGGGAAACGACGAATCATGTTACAGTCAGAATTAATCATGTTATTGAGAATTTGTTTGACAATTGAATAAAATTATAATGAGTAGTATTCTCAATAATTTAGTTTAGGAAATGGACAAAATATGCATGGAAAAATAATTTGACATATGCATCATTGCACGCCTAGCCGACCACAAACCTGTTAGACCTTTGAATGAACTCGCAAACTGCAAGGAATATTCTAGAGTTCTCTGAGACATTTTTATATTTACTGCCAAACAATAACACTGCACAGTCAGTTTTAACATCATCTGGCAGTAATGCAATGGTTTCTGCACGAGCTTGTTGGAAGAGAGGACAATACAAAAGGAAATGTTCAGCATCTTCAGCATCAAATCCGCAAGCACATACTGTACTATTGGAGAGATGTCGAAGGAATAAATCATCTTTTAAGTCACTCATTTGTAGTCTCAGTTTGCAAATTATTACTTCAGAAGCTCTGTCAGGTAAATAATAATATTGTGGTACAACGTTATCTGTTTCTCGGAGAAAACGCTTAAGCATGCTAATGGAATCACATTGCTTAATATGATCAGGAAGAATGTTCCAAAGTACAGTTGCAGAGGGAAAGAATGAGGATCTGTATAACTCTAGTCTACTCCTTGGTACAAGTCTTTCAAGGTAATTACGTCTGTGGTACGGGTTTACTGAGGCAACCAGGGGTGGAAGACGCTCTATTAAGTACAAGGGCACAATACCATGAACAATTTTAAAATACAAGATAATTTTATGACGACGTCGTCTCTCTTTTAAAGTAGTAAGTCCAGACTCAGCATACAATTTATGATGGCTGGTCCCACGAACTGAACCAATGATTGTCCTAATTGCGTCTAATTGGAGACTTTCTAGATCTTCTGCTTGTTTGTTCGTGCAATTGTCCCAGATAACGTCCGAATAATCAAAGTGAGGCATGATAAATGATTTGTACATAGTGAGAAGTGATTTGCGACTTAGACGATATTTATATGACCTAAAACAAGCAACAAGTATTCGGCATTTGGACACAATGGATTTTATATGAAGATCCCATTTACAGTTGTTTTGTATTATTACATCTAAATGTTTATGTGAGTCACTTTCTTGTAGACTTACGTCATTAAATGTCAAAGGTTGTGTGTCTGCCATTACCCGGTTAGAGATTGTCATGAGTTCAGTTTTGGATTCATTAAATTTGACTTTCCATGTTGCTGCCCAACTGTTAATCTTTTCGAGATCTGAATTTAGTATTTCTGTCCTGATGTGAGTGTTTTCTAAGCCCAAATACATGCTAGTGTCGTCTGCAAAAAGTTTGATAATTGATTCAATATCATATGCAATATCATTTATATACACAAGAAAAAGTAAAGGTCCAAGAACAGAACCTTGAGGAACACCTGCGGATATGGGAATATATGATGATTTAGTTCCTTTTAGAACAACAGCTTGGGATCGCCCTTTTAAATAATCGCTAAACCAGTCTAAGAGCTGTCCACGAATACCAAGAGCAGAAAGTTTGCAAAGTAAGGCCCGATGCCATACCTTATCAAAAGCCTTGGATATATCAAAGAAAATTACCTGTGCAGTTGTTTTACTATCTAAGAATTTGCAAAAATCGTCGTAAATACTTGTTAATTGAAAGACAGTAGAATCCTGAGGAATGAAACCGGACTGAGCCGTTGTTAAAAGGTTGTTTTCCGTAAGATAACTAAATACATGTTTCTGGACGCATTTTTCAAGAACCTTTCCTATACAGCTTAGAAGTGAAATAGGTCTGTAATTTTCACATTTCTGTCTATCCCCTTTCTTAAATATAGGTGTAACGTGAGCTAGTTTCCAACTAACAGGGAATTTACCTTCAGTTAAAGATCGATTGAATAAATGTGTTAAAGGTTCACAAATAACATCAGCAGCAACAATTAATATTTTGTTATGAATTAGATCAGGCCCTACAGCTTTCCTACTATCTATTTTTTTTAGCATTTCCTTAACCATATCTGCTGTAAGAGTTAGTTGATTTATCGACTCATGAGATTCATCTAAATGGGGAAGAGCCTCTCCCTCATCAGTTATGGAGCACTGTTTAGCAAAATACTCGTTGAAAATGGTGACCTTTTCTTTTAGAGAATAATAAATTGTGTCATTGTCTTCTATTGGAGGAATTTCATCCTGGGGCATGCCTTTAGTTGTTATAAATCTTTTTACCAGTTTCCACCAGTCCTTTGACCCGAAACAATTAGGTGAAGAAATACGTTTGTCCAAGTCAGACATATATTCAGTTTTTCTTGTTCTAATTACATTTGTGAGGTTGTTACGTGTCTGACAGAACAAAGCCCATGTCCAGTCATAATTCAAAATTTTAGCTAATCTGTGGATAATATTCTTCTTTCTTATTAGTTTCTTTATTTCCACCGTAATCCACGGGGCATCCCGTTCATTTATAGTCACCTCTTTTACTGGCATGCAAAGTTTTGCAAGGGACATGAGCTGATCAGCAAACTGTTCAGCAGCATCGTCAATTAATTCTAAAGAAACAATAGCATGCCAGTCAATGTTTGAAATTTCTCTAATTAGTTTTTGAACATCCAGTTTAGAGTAGTTAAATATTGTGCATTTGTAAGAGGCGTTACTACTGTTGCGCTGCTTTAGAACAATATAAGGCGAGGAATGATCACTACAAATAGGTGCTAAAACATCTGTTGTCTGAATTATGTCAGGACAGGGCGTTAGTATCAAATCAATTAATGTAGCTGTATTTTCTGTCACATGAGTTGGTTTTGTGACTAATTGGAATAAACTATTAGTAGTTATTATATTTCGAAGATGTGGTGGGGGCTGGGATGAGCAATCAGCGTTAAAGTCTCCTAGAATAACATATCTGTGTGGAGTGCTGCCAGCCAGTTGGATGGACTGGTCAACTAGATCCCAGTAAGCCACATTTACATCTGGGGGTCGATAAAATGTACCTACAAGTAAAGTGGCTTGACCCAACTTAGTTTCTACCCACACAGTTTCTAGATCTGGTACAGACAGATCAGGCCTAGGTTTACAAATTAAATTGTTTTTAACATACACAGCAACACCGCCATGTGGATCACCAGGCCTGTCACGTCGGACAGGAGGAAGGAAACCGGGAATAAGAATTTCATTATTATCAGTCGTATCTGAGAACCAGGTCTCAGATACAGTTATTATATCAAAACAACCAGCTTCACACTGTACCAATGAGATTTTTGTAGTTAAGCTACGAGCATTTATATGGATAATAGACAGTCCATCAAAGTTAACATGCACTGGACCTGGGTTGGGATGGATGTCCCCAGCCAACTGCAGCAGCAACTGAATTACTTCCATTGCAAAACTATGAGCTGTCACTTTAGAAAGGTCAACACTTTCAGGAGTTTTACAAAAACATTTATCGGAATCGGAATGTTGTTTCTATGGGTGGTATTCTGTCCGGTGGGCTTTTGTCAGTCTGTCTGGTGGGCTTTTGTCCTATATGAGTGGTATTCTGTCTGGTGGGCTTTTGTCCTATATGAGTGGTATTCTGTCTGGTGGGCTCTTGTCCTAAATGGTTGGTGTTCTGTCCGATGGGCTTTTGTCCTACAGGGGTGGTATTCTGTCCGGTGGGTTTTTGTCCTACATGGGTGAGATTCTGCCCAGTGGGCTTTTGTCCTTTATGGGTGGTGTTTTGTCTGGTGGGCCTTTTTGGTGTTTTGTCCGGTGGGCTTTTGTCCTGCATGGGTAGTGTTTTGTCCAGCGGGTTTTTGTCCTTCATTGGTGGTGTTTTGTCCAGTGGGCTTTTGTCCTGCAGGGGTAGTGTTTTGTCCAGTGGGTTTTTGTCCTGAATGGGTCTACACAAAGACTTCGGTGAATTTATTTCAAATCGCGGTTTTATTTCAAAACGTGTCGACACACACCAACGCGTTTTGAAATAAACTCAACGCGTTTTGAAATAATTATTTCAAAACGCGTTGTTTGTCCAGTGGGCTTTTGTCCTGCGTGGGTAGTGTTTTGTCCAGTGGGTTTTTGTCCTTCATGGGTGGTGTTTTGTCCAGTGGGCTTTTGTCCTGCATGGGTAGTGTTTTGTCCAGTGGGTTTTTGTCCTGAATGGGTCTACACAAAGACTTCGGTGAATTTATTTCAAATCGCGGTTTTATTTCAAAACGTGCCTATTTTCACTCTTTGATCGCAAATTAGTGTATTAAGAGTTCAAATGAACAAGGTTTGATGTGGTTGACCAGTGGTCAGTAGTGGTCAGTGACACTGACCACTGGTCAACCACATCAAACCTTGTTCATTTGAACTCTTAATGCACTAATTTGCAGTCAAACAGTGAAAATATGCCAAAATGACCACTGGTCAGTGACACTGACCACTGGTCAACCACATCAAAAATTGTTCATTTGAACTCCTAATACACTAATTTGCGATCAAACAGTAAAAATAGGCCAAAGTAACCACTGGTCAGTGACACTGACCACTGGCTCAACCACATCAAAAATTTGTTCATTTGAACTCCTAATGCACTAATTTGCAGTCAAACAGTGAAAGTAGGCCAAAATGACCACTGGTCAGTGACACTGACCACTGGTCAACCACATCCAAAAAATTTCATTTGAACTCCTAATACACTAATTTGCAGTCAAACAGTCAAAATAGGCCAAAATGACCACTGGTCAGTAACATTGACCACTGGTCAACCGCATCTTTTTATTTTTTATTTTTGAGACACAGACAGAGACAGAGAGAGAGATTGACAGATAGACATACAAAAGAGTCAGAAAGAGAAATTTAAAATCAAAAATTGTTCATTTGAACTCCTAATACACTAATTTGCGATCAAACAGTAAAAATAGGCCAAAGTGACCACTGGTCAGTGACACTGACCACATCAAAAAAATTTCATTTGAACTCCTAATACACTAATTTGCAGTCAAACTGTCAAAATAAGCCAGAATGACCACTGGTCAGTAACATTGACCACTGGTCAACTGCATTAAAAATTGTTTAATTTTTGAGACAGAGAGAGAGAGACAGAGAGAGAGATTGACAGATAGACATACAAAAGAGTCAGAAAGAGAAATTTATTTCAAATCGCGGTTTTATTTCAAAACGTGTCGACACACACCAACGCGTTTTGAAATAAACTCAACGCGTTTTGAAATAATTATTTCAAAACGCGTTGTTATTTCAAAATGCGTCGTCACAGAGCTCATTGTTTTATTTACTCCACATAGTGATTAAATAAACTGTTATCTCAAGATTTTGTGATAACATTTTTGAATGACTTCCACGGCATAGTTGTGTGTAAATGTGTCTGTCGTCTTGGTCTTTACGTATTTATTTGATTTTTGCCTCTTATTTGCTTTTTTTTCCTTGTGAAATAATGTGGGGGAAAAGTTCAATAAAAAAAAAGAAATCTGGAGTTCTAACCCCACCTACTTGCCTTCACTAAGTACCTCATGTTCTGTGACTATCCAGATACGGTATTCACGAGTGTGTGCTAAACAGTTGGGTTTGGAAAGGACATGAGGCAGTAACATGCAAAATCAGCATAAACAGTCGATCGCATTTGGCAGTTTATTCTCTCTTAGGCCGACATATTACTACCCGTGTTAACTATTAAAGACGCACTCATGGCTTCCGTACGAGATGCCGTATCATTCGTAGATCTATCTATTGTTCTATCCAAATCCCAATTTTCTATCTCAGCGCATTTGTCTCTTACCTAAAATCATTGCTTTAAAAACCGAACGTTATAAGATCATGCCTTTTCCAAACCCAACATTACTACCTCATGTCCTTTCCTAATCCAACATTACTACTTCATGTCTTTTCCAAATCCAACATTACTACATCATGTCCTTTCCAAATCCAACATTACTATTTCATGTCCTTTCCAAACCCAACATTACTACCTCATGTCATTTCCAAATCCAACATTACTATTTCATGTCCTTTCCAAACCCAACATTACTACCTCATGTCCTTTCCAAATCCAACATTACTACCTCATGTCCTTTCCAAATCCAACATTACTATTTCATGTCCTTTCCAAACCCAACATTACTACCTCATGTCCTTTCCAAACCCAACATTACTACCTCATGTCCTTTCCAAACCCAACATTACTACCTCATGTCCTTTCCAAATCCAACATTACTACCTCATGTCCTTTCCAAACCCAACATTACTACCTCATTTCCTTTCCTAATCCAACATTACTACTTCATGTCCTTTCCAAACCCAACATTACTACCTCATGTCCTTTCCAAACCCAACATTACTACCTCATGTCATTTCCAAATCCAACCTTACTACTTCATGTCCTTTCCAAATCCAACATTACTACCTCATGTCCTTTCCAAATCCAACATTACTACCTCACGTCATTTCCTAATTCAACATTACTAGCTCATATCCTTTCCAAATCCAACATTACTACCTCATATCCTTTCCAAATCCAACATTACTACCTCATGTCCTTTCTAAATCCAACATTACAAACTCATGTCCTTTCCTAACCCAACATTACTACCTCATGTCCTTTCCAAACCCAACATTACTACCTCATATCCTTTCCAAACCCAACATTACTACCTCATATCCTTTCCAAACCCAACATTACTACCTCATGTCCTTTCCAAACCCAACATTACTACCTCATGTCCTTTCCAAACCCAACATTACTGCCTCATGTCGTTTCCAAATCCAACACTACTACCTCATGTCCTTTCCAAACCCAACATTACTACCTCATGTCGTTTCCAAATCCAACATTACTACCTCATGTCCTTTTCCAAATCCAACATTACTACCTCATGTCCTTTCCAAACCCAACATTACTGCATCATGTCGTTTCCAAATCCAACACTACTACCTCATGTCTTTTCCAAATCCAACATTACTACCTCATGTATTTTCCTAATTCAACATTATTACATCATGTCCTTTCCAAATCCAACATTACTACCTCATGTCCTTTACAAATCCAACATTGCTACCTCACGTTCTTTCCTAATTCAACATTACTACCCCATGTTTTTCCCAAACCCAACATTACTACCTCATTTGTCCTTTCCTAATTCATGTGCATTACCACCTCATAAGTCCTTTTCCAAATCCAACATTACTACCTCATGTCCTTTCCTAATCCAACATTACTACTTCATGTCCTTTCCAAATCCAACATTACTACCTCATATCCTTTCCAAATCCAACATTACTACCTCATGTCTTTTCCAAATCCAACATTACTACCTCATATCCTTTCCAAATCCAACATTACTACCTCATGTCCTTTCCAAATCCAACATTACTACCTCATGTCCTTTCCAAATCCAACATTACTACCTCATGTATTTTCCTAATCCAACATTACTACCTCATGTCCTTTCCAAATCCAACATTACTACCTCATGTATTTTCCTAATCCAACATTACTACCTCATGTCCTTTCCAAATCCAACATTACTACCTCATGTCCTTTCCAAATCCAACATTACTACCTCATGTCCTTTCCAAATCCAACATTACTACCTCATGTCTTTTCCAAATCCAACATTACTACCTCATGTATTTTCCTAATTCAACATTATTACATCATGTCCTTTCCAAATCCAACATTACCACCTCATGTATTTTCCTAATCCAACATTACTACCTCATGTCCTTTCCTAATCCAACATTACTACCTCATGTCTTTCCCAAATCCAACATTACTACCTCACGTCCTTTCCTAATTCAGCATTACCACCTCATGTCCTTTCCAAATCCAACATTACTACCTCACGTTCTTTCCTAATTCAACATTACTACCTCATGTTTTTCCCAAATCCAACATTACTACCTCACGTCCTTTCCTAATTCAGCATTACCACCTCATGTCCTTTCCAAATCCAACATTACTACCTCATATCCTTTCCTAATTCAACATTACTACCTCATATCCTTTCCAAACCCAACATTACTACCTCATATCCTTTCCAAACCCAACATTACTACCTCATGTCCTTTCCAAATCCAACATTACTACCTCATGTCTTTTCCAAATCCAACATTACTACCTCATGTATTTTCCTAATTCAACATTATTACATCATGTTTTTCCCTAATCCAACATTACTACCTCATGTCCTTTCCAAACCAAACATTACTACCTCACGCCCTTCCTAATCGAACATTACTACCTCACGTCCTTTCCTAATTCAAACATTACCACCTCATGTCCTTTCCAAATCCAACATTACTACCTCATGTCCTTTCCTAATCCAACATTACTACCTCATGTCATTTCCAAATCCAACATTACTACCTCATGTCCTTTCCAAATCCAACATTACTACCTCATGTCCTTTCCTAATCCAACATTACTACCTCATGTCCTTTCCTAATCCAACATTACTACCTCATATCCTTTCCTAATTCAACATTACTACCTCATATCCTTTCCTAATTCAACATTACTACCTCATATCCTTTCCTAATTCAACATTACTACCTCATATCCTTTCCAAATCCAACATTGCTACCTCATATCCTTTCCTAATTCAACATTACTACCTCATATCCTTTCCTAATTCAACATTACTACCTCATATCCTTTCCAAATCCAACATTACTACCTCATATCCTTTCCAAATTCAACATTACTACCTCATATCCTTTCCAAATCCAACATTACTACCTCACGCCATTTCCTAATCCAACATTACTACCTCATGTCATTTCCAAATCCAACATTACTACCTCGTGTCCTTTCCAAATCCAACATTACTACCTCATGCCATTTCCTAATCCAACATTACTACCTCATGTCATTTCCAATTCCAACATTACTACATCACGTCCTTTCCAAATCCAACATTATTACCTCGCGTTCTTTCCAAATCTAATACCACTACCTCATGTTCTTTGCAAATCTAATGCCAATACCTCATAATCTTTGTAAACGAACATTGCTACCTCGCGTTCTTTCCAAATCCAAAATACTACTTCATGTTCTTTGCAAATCTAATTCCCACCTCATGTTCTTTCCTAATCGAACATTATTACCTTAATGTTCTTTCTAAATCCAACATTACTATCTCATGTTCTTTCTAAATCCAACGTTACTATCTCATGTTCTTTCCTTATCCAACATTCTAATCTCGTGTTCTTTCCTAATCGAACATTACTACCTCATGTTCTTTCCTAATCCAACATTACTACCTCGTGTTCTTTCCCAATCGAACATTACTACCTCGTGTTCTTTCCCAATCGAACATTACTACCTCACGTTCTTTCCTAATCGAACATTACTACCTCGTGTTCTTTCCCAATCGAACATTACTACCTCGTGTTCTTTCCTAATCCAACATTGAAAAGAACACGAGGTAGTAATACCTCGTGTTCTTTTCAATTCAAGTTCTTTCCAATCCCACCAAAAAAGGGAGAAGGGAGGGAGGAAAGGAAAAAATTGGGAAGAAAAAAGAAAAAAGAAGAAGTATTTTTGACATTTTGTGTTGCCAGGTAATAGAAAAAATTGGTCGAGCTGTGATTTAATGTACTTTAACTTACGGATTGCTTTAACTGACGGTTTGTTTTGTTTTTTGGTTGTTTTTTCTCTCCAATAATGTTGTATTGATATACTGTAGTATGCAGCGACTAGTTATGATACAGAGATACTAAAGAATATGTGATGTATTGTGTTCATAATTTTGTGAACTGTAGTGACATTGCATGCTGTAACCTTTGTCTAGTTTGATTGGAAGTTTTAGTCAAGGCTGTTTATCGAGCGCTTTTCTTGTGAATAGCATCTCGTTTTTTGCTTTGTTTTTGTTTTTGTTGTGGGTTTTTTTATGTTCTTCTTTTTCTCTTCCATGTACCCCCATGGGGCTTTTTTGGAAATAAATTTGAAACTTGAAACTTGAAACTAGAAACTTGAAACATAACTGCCTCGTGTCTCTCCACACCCCGCACCTGTACCTTGTGTCTCTCCACACCCCGCACCTGTACCTAATGTCTCTCCACACCCCGCACCTGTACCTCATGTCTCTCCACACCCCGCACCTGTACCTCGTGTCTCTCCACACCCCGCACCTGTACCTCATGTCTCTCCACACCCCGCACCTGTACCTCATGTCTCTCCACACCCCGCACCTGTACCTCATGTCTCTCCACACCCCGCACCTGTACCTCATGTCTCTCCACACCCCGCACCTGTACCTGTACCTCCTCATGTCTCTCCACACCCCGCACCTGTACCTCATGTCTCTCCACACCCCGCACCTGTACCACATGTCTCTCCACACCCCGCACCTGTACCACATGTCTCTCCACACCCCGCACCTGTACCACATGTCTCTCCACACCCCGCACCTGTACCACATGTCTCTCCACACCCCGCACCTGTACCACATGTCTCTCCACACCCCGCACCTGTACCACATGTCTCTCCACACCCCGCACCTGTACCACATGTCTCTCCACACCCCGCACCTGTACCACATGTCTCTCCACACCCCGCACCTGTACCTCATGTCTCTCCACACCCCGCACCTGTACCCCCGCACCTGTACCCCATGTCTCTCCACACCCCCCAAACCCCCCCCGCACCTGTACCTCATGTCTCTCCACACCCCGCACCTGTACCTCGTGTCTCTCCACACCCCGCACCTGTACCTCATGTCTCTCCACACCCCGCACCTGTACCCCATGTCTCTCCACACCCCGCACCTGTACCTCATGTCTCTCCACACCCCGCACCTGTACCTCATGTCTCTCCACACCCCGCACCTGTACCTCATGTCTCTCCACACCCCGCACCTGTACCTCGTGTCTCTCCACACCCCGCACCTGTACCTGTGTCTCTCCACACCCCACACCTGTACTCTCTCCACACCCCACACCTGTACCTCATGTCTCTCCACACCCCGCACCTGTACCTCATGTCTCTCCACACCCCGCACCTGTACCTCATGTCTCTCCACACCCCGCACCTGTACCTCGTGTCTCTCCACACCCCGCACCTGTACCCCATGTTTCTCCACACCCCGCACCTGTACCTCGTGTCTCTCCACACCCCGCACCTGTACCCCATGTCTCTCCACACTCCATACCAGTACCTAAATGCTCCCTAACCAGTCTTCCTTCATCTTAATAATTACATAATTACATCTATTAGGCCTATACCACTGCCTTAGATCTCCTTTCTCTCAGCATTACTTTTACTCAGCAGAATCCTAGGCACTACTAAAGGATCGAAATGCTCTGCCTCTTTTTGTACTTCCAATGTAACAAGAACAGGAGTGCATTGAAACGAGGCCTGTGCGTGAGTCCAGCTATCTTTCCATACTCTGTTTGTGTGAGGATATGTGTCGCCTCGTAGTGCCTAAACTACTGAGGCGATCAAAATGAAACTGAGCGGAATAGTCCCCAGAAGCCCGCCACATCATCAAGCCCCTTTTCCTCAAGATGCGGAATTATTATTATTATTATTGTAATTATTAATTATTATGCATATTAGTCTTATTATTATTATTATTAGTATTATTTATTATAATATTCAAGTCGTTGTTCTTTTCCACACGATGGGACCCAGGGGACTCATAATTCAGTCAGTAAAATAAATTAGTCGTGGTCATCGCGTAGAAAACTCATACTACTGTATAAACCACATGTACCTCATGTGTTACCTGCGCTTTGCCCGCTTTTGCAAGGTAAAAGCAGGTCTCACGTGACCCGTGATTCACTTGACATGTCTAAAGAACTTGTTGGCGTTTGCTACGGGATGGTCGGCAACATGCAACTTTCCCTTCCACCACATAACTAGGGTGGGGAGGGTTTGTAGAGGCTGGCAGAGGTGGGTGGGTGTTTGGGAGGGAGCAGGAGAAAGCATTCTTGTTGAACAAAAATAACGTAGACTTTTCGAAGATTCTGGCTTTAAACTACCATACGTTTGTGCAGATGAAAACACAGACAACACGCGCGCGCACACACACACACACCGCGCGCGCGCCCACAGGCCACGCCCGCCGCACGCACCACACCACACAACACGCACACGCAGCACGCACACGCGGCACACACACACACCACACACACACACACACACACAACACACACACACAACACACTCTCTCTCTCTCTCTCTCTCTCTCTCTCTCTCTCCTACTCCTCTTCTCTCCTCTCTCTCTCTCTCTCTCTCTCCTAAATTGAAAACGGGAGTACGTTTAAGGTGTGCCCATGTGGATCTTGTTTGTCTTGGTGGGTTTTATCTAAGGAAGGAATTATTATATATGAAGAAGTCGAAAATAAGTAAAGGGGGGTTGAAGTAATTGAGAAGGGGAGGAGGGGAGAAAAGAAGAATCGGTTTGTACAAGTCATGACAAGTGAAAAAAAAAACAAAAGAATAGTACGAGTGAATTAAGGGAAGGTAAAAGAGGAT
>CM065687.1:43115402-43149968 GCA_017654935.2 Phymorhynchus buccinoides | reverse complement strand
AGGGGGGGGAAAACGAGATGCGGGGTTGGAGAGCATGAGGTACAGGTGCGGGGTGTAGAGAGGACATGGGCGTACTAGGTGCGGGGTGTGTAGAGACCTGAGGTACAGGTGCGGGGTGTGGAAGAGACCACGAGGGTACAGGTGCGGGGTGTGGAGAGACATGAGGTACAGGTGCGGGTGTGTGAGAGACACGAGGTACAGGTGCGGGGTGTGGAGAGACTCGAGGTACAGGTGCGGGGGTGTGAGAGGACATGAGGCCTACAGGTGCGGGGTGTGGAGAGACATGAAGGTACAGGTGCGGGGTGTGGAAAGACATGAGGTACAGGAGGCGGGGTGTGGAGAGACATGAGGTACAGGTTGCGGGGTGGGAGAGACACGAGGTACAGGTGCGGGGTTGGAGAGACACGGAGGTACAGGTGCGGGGTGTGAGAGACATGATGTACAGGTGCGGGTGTGGAGAGACATGAGGTACATGTGCGGGGTGTGGAGAGGACTGAGGTACAGGTGCGGGGTGTGGAGAGACACGAGGTACAGGTGCGGGGTGTGGAGTCACATGGGGTACAGGTGCGGGATCGTGAGAGACAGGAGTACAGGTGCGGGTGTGGGAGAGAAATGATGGTACAGGGCGGGTGTGGAGAGACATGAGGTACAGGTTGTGGGGTGTGGAGAGGACGCGAGTACAGGTGCGGGGTGTGGAGAGACACGAGGTACAGGTGCGGGGTGTGAAGAGACATTAGGTACAGGTACGGGGTGTGGAGAGACACAAGGTACAGGTGCGGGGTGTGGAGAGACACGAGGACAGTTATGTTTCAAGTTTTTAGTTTCAAGTTTCAAGTGTCAAATTTATTTCCAAAAAAGCCCCATGGGGGTACATGGACGGAGAAAGAAGAACATAAAAAAAACCTTTCCCACCCCTCACACAAACAACAAAAACAAAGCCAAAAACGAGATGCATTCACAAGAAAAGGCGCTCGATAAACAGCCTTGACTAAAACGTCCAATCAAACTAGACAAAGGTTACAGCATGCAATGCATACAGTTCACAAAAATTATGACACCAATACATCACTATTCTTTAGTATCTCTGTATCATAACTAGTCGCTGCCTCACTACAGTATATATCAATACAACATTATTGGAGAGAAAAAACAACAAAAACAAAACAAACCGTCAGTTAAAGCAATCCGTAAGTTAAAGTACATTAAACACAGGCTCGACCAATTTTTTCTATTACCTGGCAACACAAAATGTCAAAAATACTTCTTCTTTTTCTTTTTTTTTCCTTTGTTCCTTCTCCTCACTTCTCCTTTTTTGGTGGGATTGGAAAGAACTTGAATTGAAAAGAACACGATGTATTACTAACTCGTGTTTCTTTTCAATGTGGATTAGGAAAGAACACGAGGTAGTAATGTTCGATTGGAAAGAACAGAGGAGTAATGTTCGATTGGGAAAGAAACGAGGTAGTAATGTTCGATTGGAAAAGAAACACGAGGTAGTAATGTTCGATGGAAAGAACACGAGGTAGTAATGTTGGATTAGGAAAGAACATGAGGTAGTAATGTTCGATTAGGAAAGAACACGAAGATTAGAATGTTGGATAAGGAAAGAACATGAGATAGTAACGTGGATTAGAAAGAACATGAGATAGTAAGTTGGATTAGAAAGAACATTAAGGTAATAATGTTCGATAGGAAAAGAAACATGAGGTGGGAATTAGATTTGCAAAGAAACATGAAGTAGTATTTTGGATTTGGAAAGAAACGCGAGGTAGCAAGTTGTGTACAAAGATTATGAGGTATTGGCATTAGATGTGCCAAAGAACATGAGGTAGTGGTATTAGATTTGGAAAGAACGCGGAGGTAATTAATGTTGGATTGGAAAGGACTGATGTAGTAAGTGGATGGAAATGACATTGAGGTAGTAATGTTGGATTAGGAAATGGCAGGAGGTAGTAATGTGGATTTGGAAGGACACGAGGTAGTATGTTGATTTGGAAATGAATGAGGTAGTAATGTCGGATTAGGAAATGGCGTGAGGTAGTAATGTTGGATGGGAAAGGATATGAGGTAGTAATTTGAATTTGGAAAGGATATGAGGTAGCAATGATTGAATTAGGAAAGGATATGAGGTGAGTAATGTTGAATTCGGAAAGATATGAGGTAGCAATGTGATAGGGAAGGGATATGACGGTAGTAAGTTGAATTAGGAAAGGAATGAGGTAGTAATGTTGAATTAGGAAAAGGACGGAGGTAGTACTGTTCGATTAGGAAGGGCGTGAGTGAGTAATGTTGATTGGAAAAGGACATGAGTAGTAATGTTCGATTAGGAAAAGACGTGGAATAATGTTGAATTAGGAAAATACATGAGGTAGTAATGTTGGATTTGGAAAAGACATGAGGTAGTAATGTTGGATTGGGAAGATATGAGTAGTAATGTTGGATTTGGAAAGGATTATGAGAGTAGTAATGTTGATTGGAAAGGATATGAGGTAACAATTTTGAATTAGGAGGACGTGAGGTAGTAATGTTCGATAGCAAGGGCGGAGGTAGTAATGTTTGGTTTGGAAAAGGACATGAGGGTAGTAATGTGGATTAGGAAAAACCTGATGTAATAATATGAATTAGGAAAATAAATGAGGTAGTAATGTTCGATTTGGACAAGACATGAGAGTAGTAATGTTGGATTTCGAAAGGATATGAGGTAGTAATGTTGGGTTTGGCAAAGAGATATGAGGTAGTAATGTTGGTTTGGAAAGGAATGAGGTATTAATGTTGACTAGGAAAGGATATGGTGGTAATGTTGGAAAGGACATGAGGTGGTAATGCTGCATTAGGAAAGGACGTGAGGTAGTAATGTGGGATTGGGAAAAAACATGAGGGTAGTAAGTTGGAATTAGGAAAGAACGTGAGTAGTAATGTTGGATGGAAAGGACATGAGTGCGTAATGCTGAATTAGGAAAGGACGTGGGTAGTAATGTTGGATTTGGGAAAAATGAGGTAGTAATGTGCATTAGGAAAGAATGAGGTAGTAATGTTGGATTAGGAAAATAAATGAGGTGGTAATGTTGGATTGAAAGGACATGATGTAATAATGTTGAATTAGGAAAATACATGAGGTAAGTAAGTGGATTGGAAAAGACATGAGTAGTATGTTGATTTGGAAAGGACATGAGGTGGTGATGTTGGATTTGGAAAGGATATGGAGGTAGTAATGTTGGATTGGAAAGGACATGATGTCAAATGTTGTAATTAGGAAAATACATGAGTAGTAATGTTGGATTTGGAAAGACAGTGATGTAATAATGTT
The DNA here is from genome assembly GCA_017654935.2 of Phymorhynchus buccinoides. Taxonomy (NCBI): domain Eukaryota; kingdom Metazoa; phylum Mollusca; class Gastropoda; order Neogastropoda; family Raphitomidae; genus Phymorhynchus; species Phymorhynchus buccinoides. The sequence goes on along the minus strand of CM065687.1, from coordinate 43,146,661 downwards.
GAATTAGAAAATACATGAGGTAGTATGTTGGATTTGGAAAAAGACATGAGGTAGTAATTGTTGGATTTGGAAAGGATGAGTGCTGATGTTGGATTAGGAACGATATGAGGTTAGTAATGATTGGATTTGGAAAAGACATGAGGTAGTAATGTTGGATTTTGAAAAGGATATGAGGTATCAATGTTGATTTGGAAGGATATGAGGTAGTAATGTTGAATTAGGAAAGGATAATGGGGTTAGTACTGTTGATTTTGAAAAGGACATGAGGTGGTTAATGCTGAATTAGGAAAGGACGTGAGGTAGTAATGTGGGTTTGGGAAAAACAGGGGTAGTATGTTCGAATAGGCAAGAACGTGAGGTAGAATGTGGATTGTAAAGGACACGAGGTTCGTAATGTGGATTGGAAAGGACCATGATGTAATAAAGGTTGAAATTAGGAACATACATGAGGTAGTTTAAATGTGGATTTGGAAAAGAACATGAGGTAGTAGTGTTGGATTTGGAAACGACATGATGCAGTAATGTTGGGTTGGAAAGGACATGAGTAGTAATGTTGGATTTTGGAAAAGACATGAGGTATTAGTGTGGGATTTGGAAACGACATGAGGCAGTAATGTTGGGTTTGGAAGGGACATGAGGCAGTAGTGTTGGATTTGGAAACGAATGAGGCGTAATGTTGGGTTGGACAAGGACATGAGGCAGTAATTTGGCGTTGGAAACGACATGAGGCATTAATGTTGGTTTGGCAAAGGACATGAGCAGTAATGTTGGGTTTGGAAGGACATGAGGTAGTAATGCTGTTGGAAAGGACATGAGGCCAGTAATGTTGGTAGGAAAGACATGAGTTTGTAAGGTTGGATTTAGAACTGACATGAGGTAGTAATGTGGATTGGAAAGGATATGAGGTAGTAATGTTGGATGGAAAGGATTGAGCTAGTAAGTTGAATTAGGAAATGACTTGAGGTAGTAATGTTGGATTTGGAAAGGACATTAGGTAGTAATGTTGGATTTGAAGGACATGAAGTAGTAAGGTTGGATTTGAAATGACATGAGGTAGTAATGTTGGGTTTGGAAAATGCATGAGTAGTAAGTTGGGTTTGGAAAGGCATGATAGTAGAATGTTGGATTAGGAAAGGAAAATGAGGTAGTAATGTTGAGGTTTATGGAAAGGACATGAAATAGTAATATTGGATTTAGCAAGGACATGAGTTTGTAATGTTGGATTGAAAGGACATGAAGTAGTAATGTTGGATTAGGAAAGGACATGAGGTAGTAATGTTGGGTTGGAAAGACATGAAAATAGTAATGTTGGATTTTGAACGGAATGAAGTAGTAATGTTTGATTAGGAAAGGACATGAGGTAGTAATGTTGGGTTTGGAAAGGACATGAATAGTAAGGTGGATTGGAAATGGACAGAGAGTCGTAATGTTGGGTTGGAAAGGGACATGACAACAGTAATGTTGGATTTGGAAAGGACATGATGTAGTAATGGTTGGATTTGAAAAGACATGAAGAGTAATGTGGATTAGGATAAGACATGAGGTAGGAATGTTGGCGTTTGAAAAGGCATGATCTTATAACGTTCGGTTTTTAAAGCAATGAATTTTGGTAATGAGACAAATGCGTGAGATAGAAAAATTGGATTTGGATAGAACAATAGATAGATCTACGAATGATACGCAGCTCGTACGGAAGCCATGAGTGCGTCTTAATAGTTAACACGGGTAGTAATATGTCGGCCTAAGAGGAGAATAAACTGCCAAATGCGATCGACTGTTATGCTGATTTTGCATGTTACTGCTCATGTCATTTCCAAACCCAAACTGTTAGAACACACTCGTGAATACGTCCTGGATAGTCACAGAACCATGAGGTACTTAGTGAAGGCAAGTAGGTGGGTTAGAACTCCAGATTTCTTTTTTTTTATGAACTTTTCCCCCACATATTTCACAAGGAAAAAAAAGCAAATAAGAGGCAAAAATCAAATAAATACGTAAAGACCAAGACGACAGCCACATTTACACAAAACTATGCCGTGGAAGTCATTCCAAAAAATGTTATCACCAAAATCTTGAGCTAAACAGCGTTTATCTAATCACTTGTGGAGTAAATAAAACAATGAGTCTGCTGACGGAGCATTTGAAATAACAACGCGTTTTGAAATAATTATTTCAAAACGCGTTGAGTTATTCAAAAACGCGTTGTGTGTGTCCAACGTTTGAAATAAACCGCGATTGAAATAAATTTATCTTTCTGACTCTTTGTATGTCTATCTGTCAATCTCTCTCTCTGTCTCTCTCTCTCTGTCTCAAAAATTAAACAATTTTAATGCAGTTTGACCAGTGGTCAAATGTACTGACCAGTGGTCATTCTGGGCCTTATTTGACAGTTTGACTGCCAAATTAGGTTGTCTTAGGAGTTCAAATGAAATTTTTTGATGTGCGTCAGTGTCACGGACCAGTGGTCACTTGGGCCTATTTGGACTGTTTGATCGCAAATTAGTGTATTAGGAGTTCAATGACAATTGGTTGATTTTAAATTTCTCTTTCTGGACTCTTTTGTATGTCTATCTGTCAATCCTCTCTCTCTGTCTCTGTCTGTGTCTCAAAAATAAAATAAAAGATGCGGTTGACAGTGGTCATGTTACTGACAGTGTCATTTTGGCATAATTTGCGTTTGAATGCAAATTAGTGTATATTAGGAGTTCAAATGATTTTTTTTTTATGTGGTTGACCAGTGGTCATTGACACTGAGCATTGGTCATTTTGGCCAATTTTCACTGTTTGACTGCAAATTAGTGCATTAAATAATTATTGAGGAGTCCAAATGAACAAATTTTATTTTGATGTGGTGCTCTTTTGAGCACACCAGTGGTCAGTGTCACTGAACAGTGGTCATTTTGGCCTATTTTGATTGTTTGACTGCAAATTAGTGTATTAGGGGTTCAAATGAACACATTTTGATGTGGTGGACCAGTGGTCAGTGTCACCGACCAGTGGTCACTTTGGCCTATTTTAAATGTTTGACTGCAAATTAGTGTATTAGGAGTTCACATGAACAAGGTTTGATGTGGTTGACCAATGGTCAGTAGTGGTCAGTGACACTGACCACTGGACAACCACATCAAACCTTGTTCATTTAAACTCTTAATACACTAATTTGCTGTATCACTTGCCAATCAAATCAATCTCAATCAAATCAAAGAGTGAAAATAGGCACGTTTTGAAATAAAACCGCGATTGAAATAAATTCACCGAAGTCTTTGTGTAGAACCATTCAGGACAAAAACCCACTCGACAAAACACTACCATGCAGGACAAAAGCCAATGGACAAAACACACCCAGGAAGGACAAAAACACACACTGGACAAAACACTACCCACGCAGGACAAAAGTCCACGTGGACAAACAACGCGTTTTGAAATAATTATTTCAAAACGCGTTGAGTTTATTTCAAAACGAATGGTGTGTGTCGACACGTTTTGAAATAAAACGCGATTGAAATAAATTCACCGAAGTCTTGTGTAGACCCATTCAGGACAAAAACCCACGGGACAAAACAGTACCCCTGCAGGACAAAAGCCCACTGGACCCAAACACCACCAATGAAGGACAAAAACCCGCTGGACAAAACACTACCATGACAGGACAAAGCCCACCGGACAAAACACCAAAAAGACAACCAGCAAACACCACCAATAAATGCACCCATAAGACCACGGGCATGAATCTCAACCCATGGTAGCGTACAAAACAACCCACCGGACAGCCATACCACCCGTGTAGGACAAACAACGCCATTCGGACACGCAACAAGAACCAAACATTATAGGAGACAAGAGCCCCAACAGCGCACCAGAACACCACTCCTGTATATTTTAGGACAACAAGGCCATCAGACAGAATACCACTCATAATTGTTATAGGACCAAAAGGCCCCACCCGACACCAGACCAGACCTGTAGACCAAAAGCCCACCGGACAGACTGATTTACCACACTACAGAATACCACCCATAGAATAAACGTTCCGATTCCGATAAATTGTGTTTGATAAAACTCCTGAAAAGTGTTTGTATTATAGTTTCTTAAAGTGACAGAGCTCCGTAGTTTACGCAATGAGAAGTAAGTCAGTTGCTGCCGAGCCAGTTGGCTCCACAGGGGTACATCCCACTTCCAACCACAGGTCCAGTGCATGGTTAACTTGATCGGCACTGGTCTATTTCCGTATCATATCAAATGCGCAGTAGCTTAGATACAAAAAAATCTCATGGTGTCCAGTGTTGATGAAGCTGGTGTTTGATCATAGATAACTGGTTATCTGAGAACCCATCGGTTCTCAGATACCGTTAGATAATAATGGATAATTCTATTCTGAAAGTCTTATACCGGTTATCCTACGTTACTTTTCCGAAGACTGAGGGCGCTGGGATCACAGTCGGTGTTTGAGTGTCCTGTTAATACAATTATAATTTGTAAACACTAGGGGGGAGGTGGGGCGCTTCCCTAGTCGTCCTTGTACCAGACATCTAGACAGAAAACTGAGTGTGTGTGTGTAGTTTGTTATATGTGTGGTTGTCGACTGTAGGATCAACTATAGCACCTGGGGTCATTTTGCACAAGCCACTTTCACTTTGTCGAATTTCATCGACCCTCCCAGATGTAAATGTGGCTTACTGTGGGATTCTAGTTGTACCACCCAGAGTCCATCCAACTGGCTGGCAGCATTCCAGCACAATGTATTAAGTGTATCTTAGGAGCCTCTGTAAAATGTTTCTGATTGCTCATCCCAGCCCCCACCACATCTTCGAAATATAATAACTACTAATAGTTTATTCCAATTAGTCACAAAACCAACTCATTTTATGACAGAGAAAACTAAACAGCCATACATCTAAACGCTGAGATTGATACCAATCGCCATCTACCCTGTCCCTGATGCCACGACAATTATAGAGACAACAGATGTTTTAGCACCTATTTGTAGTGATCATTCCTCTCCTTATATTGTTCTAAAGCAGCACAACAGTAGTAACGCATCTTACAAACGCACAATATTTAATTACTTTAAACTGGATGTTCAAAAACTAATTAGAGACATTTCAAACGTTGACTGGCATGCTATTGTTTCCTTAGAATTAATTGAAGATGCTGCAGAACTGTTTTCTGATCAGCTCATGTCCCTTGCAAAACTTGCCAGTAAAAGAGGTGACTATAAATTAACGGGATGCCATGTGGATTACGATGGAAATAAAGAAACTAATAAGAGAGAAGAATATTATCCACAGATTAGCTAAAAAATTTAATTATGACTGGACATGGGCTTTGTTCTGTCAGACACGTAACAACCTCACAAATGTAATTAGAACAAGAAAAACTGAATATATGTCTGACTTGGACAAACGTATTTCTTCACCTAATTGTTTCGGGTCAAAGGACTGGTGGAAACTGGTAAAAATATTTATAACAACTAAAGGCATGCCCCAGGATGAAATCCCTCCAATAGAAGACAATGACACAATTTATTATTCTCTAAAAGAAAAGGTCACCATTTTCAACGAGTATTTTGCTAAACAGTGCTCCATAACTGATGAGGGGGAGGCTCTTCCCCATTTAGATGAATCTCATGAGTCGATAAATCAACTAACTCTTACAGCAGATATAGTTAAGGAAATGCTAAAAAAAATAGATAGTAGGAAAGCTGTAGGGCCTGATCTAATTCATAACAAAATATTAATTGTTGCTGCTGATGTTATTTGTGAACCTTTAACACATTTATTCAATCGATCTTTAACTGAAGGTAAATTCCCTGTTAGTTGGAAACTAGCTCACGTTACACCTATATTTAAGAAAGGGGATAGACAGAAATGTGAAAACTACAGACCTATTTCACTTCTAAGCTGTATAGGAAAGGTTCTTGAAAAATGCGTCCAGAAACATGTATTTAGTTATCTGGAAAACAACCTTTTAACAACGGCTCAGTCCGGTTTCATTCCTCAGGATTCTACTGTCTTTCAATTAACAAGTATTTACGACGATTGTTGCAAATTCTTGGATAATAAAACAACTGCACAGGTAATTTTATTTGATATATCTAAGGCTTTTGATAAGGTATGGCATTGGGCCTTACTTTGCAAACTTTATGCTCTTGGTATTCGTGGACAGCTCTTAGACTGGTTTAGCGATTATTTAAAAGGGCGATCCCAAGCTGTTGTTCTAAAAGGAACTAAATCATCATATATTCCCATATCCGCAGGTGTTCCTCAAGGTTCTGTTCTTGGACCTTTACTTTTTCTTGTGTATATAAATGATATTGCATATGATATTGAATCAATTATCAATCTTTTTGCAGACGACACTAGCATGTATTTGGGCTTATAAAACACTCACATCAGGACAGAAATACTAAATTCAGATCTCGAGACGAAAAAAGATTAACAGTTGGGCAGCAACATGGAAAGTCAAATTTAATGAAATCCAAAACTGAGCTCATGACAATCTCTAACCGGGTAATGGCAGACACACAACCTTTGACATTTAATGACGTAATTCTACAAGAAAGTGACTCTACATAAACATTTAGGTGTAATAATACAAAACAACTGTAAATGGGATCTTCATATAAAATCCATTGTGTCCAAATGCCGAATACTTGATTGCTTGTTTTAGGTCATATAAATATCGTCTAAGTCGCAAATCACTTCTCACTATGTACAAATCATTTATCATGCCTCACTTTGATTATTCGGACGTTATCTGGGACAATTGCACGAACAAACAAGCAGAATGATCTAGAAAGTCTCCAATTAGACGCAATTAGGACAATCATTGGTTCAGTTCGTGGGACCAGCCATCATAAATTGTATGCTGAGTCTGGACTTACTACTTTAAAAGAGAGACGACGTCGTCATAAAATTATCTTGTATTTTAAAATTGTTCATGGTATTGTGCCCTTGTACTTAATAGAGCGTCTTCCACCCCTGGTTGCCTCAGTAAACCCGTACCACAGACGTAATTACCTTGAAAGACTTGTACCAAGGAGTAGACTAGAGTTATACAGATCCTCATTCTTTCCCTCTGCAACTGTACTTTGGAACATTCTTCCTGATCATATTAAGCAATGTGATTCCATTAGCATGCTTAAGCGTTTTCTCCGAGAAACAGATAACGTTGTACCACAATATTATTATTTACCTGACAGAGCTTCTGAAGTAATAATTTGCAAACTGAGACTACAAATGAGTGACTTAAAAGATTATTTATTCCTTCGGCATCTCTCCAATAGTACAGTATGTGCTTGCGGATTTGATGCTGAAGATGCTGAACATTTCATTTTGTATTGTCCTCTCTTCCAACAAGCTCGTGCAGAAACCATTGCATTACTGCCAGATGATGTTAAAACTGACTGTGCAGTGTTATTGTTTGGCAGTATTTACAAAACATTATCAGAGAACTCTAGAATATTCCTTGCTGTTTGCAAGTTCATTCAAAGGTCTAACATGTTTGTGGTCGGCTAGGCGTGCAATTATGCATACGTCACATTATGTTTCCATGCATGTTTTGTCCAATTCCTAAACTAAATTATTTAGAATACTACTGATTATAATTTTATTCAATTGTCAAACACATTCTTAATAAAATGATTAATTCTGACTGTAATATGATTCGTCATTTCCCTTTGACAAGGGGCGCAAGTTTGCATAAACAAATATTTATTCTGCTTTTGACATGACTTTACAATCCCATTTGTTTTTGTTGGTTTTTTTAGCTTTGTGATGACTCTGATTCAATGCAAGCTGACATAATGTTTTATATTGCCCCTACAATTCATGTAGTTTGGATTTACTTAATTTTGTTGTGTATTTTCTTTTTTTCTATTCTTTTGTTTTTCCTTTTTGTATATAAGTGTTAACTACTGTTGTTGCTTTTATGTTATTATTTTTTTCAATGTTAAATTAGTTTTTGCGTGTGCAGTCATTACTGTGCAACTTAAATATTAGAGTACTCTTTATAAGCTCTTAGCTTGTTGTACTAGAAGTTCATAAATGTATTGCTGATTTGTTATGATTTTCTATTCTTGAATAAATTATTGTTTAACCAACGATAACAAACACACAAAAACTACCAATATTCCACAAGCTACCAATATTCCACAAACTACCAATATTCCACAAACTACCAATATTCCACAAGCTACCAATATTCCACAAACTACCAATATTGCACAAACTACCAATATTCCACAAACTAACAATATTCCACAAACTACCAATATTCCACAAACTACCAATAGTCCACGAACTACCAATATTCCACAAACTACCAATAGTCCACAAACTACCAATATTCCACAAAAATTCCACAAACTACCAATATTCCACAAACCACCAATATTCCACAAACTACCAATATTCCACGAACTACCAATATTCCACAAACTACCAGTATTCCACAAACTACCAATATTCCACAAACTACCAATATTCCACAAAAATTCCACAAACTACCAATATTCCACAAAAATTCCACAAACTACCAATATTCCACAAACCACCAATATTCCACAAACTACCAATATTCCACAAACTACCAATATTCCACAAACTACCAATAGTCCACAAACTACCAATATTCCACAAACTACCAATATTCCACAAACCACCAATATTCCACAAACTACCAATATTCCACGAACTACACAGTATTTTAGGAAAATGATATAGCAAATCACTTTTATGGACTACTCAGGGGATCTTTAACCCTATCCCTAAATCCACACCCTTACAAGCCAGCTAAGTACTGCAAGTACACCCAACGCTCATTTCGCTCAATTTTGCCTAATGGGTCTTTTTAACTCCAAAATGGTTTTTAGGACGTTAGCCTGTAGCAGTTGAAGCAGTGTGCAGAACATTGTTTTACAGCTGTCTCATCGGCTGATTCAAAAGTGTTTAAAAAATGATGGTAGACGCTTTTGTTTTTGTTGTATGTTCCTTAAAATGGATCTTGACGCACTCTGTAAGCAGTTTTTATTACAACCATTTCCGTCCGTCCGGAGGGTTCGTAACTATCCCCCCCCTGCTGCCCCCTCCACGTCCCCCCCCCCCCCCCACTGTCCATTTTCGTGGTTTTTCCCCGTCTCCCCTTTTTCCCTCCCCTTCCCGTATCGGCATGCTAAACCCGGCGGGATCAGATGATTAATTGTGCAAGAGGGCGTCTCAAGTGCAGCAGTTTTTCGAGTAAGAGTTCATATCATAGAACACGGACGAGTTCTCAAATATGTATTAGATTAAGGGCGCGTACGTTAGAATCCGCAATGAACAAATAAAATTTTCACGGAACTGTACCCCGTGCGTCCCGTGGTGAAATGTACACACGAAAATATATGGTTTCCGCATTGCACTGTGACGCTCATCGTAATTTGACATTGGATTTTTTTCGCGTTGCGGATGCTCCTCATTTCTCCTAATCGCCATCCTAATTCTTTATTATTTATTATTTGCCCGTGCAGTTCCGGGCGTACCATAGGACTGCTGCCTTCCTACAGGCATGTGTAAATAGCGACTAGGAGTTTCCTCCGAGGACAGAGTATGGTCGCCCATGTGGCGGGGAAGTAATATAAGCGGCCTCATTGCAAAATTCACACCCATGTCCATGCGCTAATGCAACATGGTTTGAGCGTTCCCCCTGCAGTTTAAGCGGGGGAACGCAAAGAAGAAAGAGAGAGAGAGAGAGAGTATTTATTTATTTATTTATTAATTAATTAATTTATTTATTTTTATAATTGCTTGCAAATTCTGGTCACATGAGAAATCTTGTGAAAATTGGGCTATATTTACTTTCCCTAGAGAGCGCATCACTGCACAGGGAGCGCCTATCTTTTTTTATTTTATTAAAGGAAGGCAGAGAAGGGGTTGAGAATGAAAACTTTTCCTATGAATATGTATTGAAATTGCTTGCATGGATTTAAATGTATGACTTCAGTCAATTGTATGCATTTCCAATCCCATTGTCGAAATGACGTGACGTATTTTCTGGCGACGTTTTATATCTTTACTAAATATTTAAAATATACTATATAGTCTTAATTATGTCAGTTCATCATTAGTTATATGCTAATCCTATTTGGTTGAACTTTATTTTCTGTTTAGAATATGTAATACTAGACATGAAATTGGCACTTCTACAAAAAACGTTAATTTCTTCGTAGTGCGCGGCCGTAAACACAAGCAGATTAGTATTTTACAGAAAAAAAAATACAATAACTTCTCGACTCTTAGTATTAAGAATCAACTGATTTTAATTTATTAATATTTTACAATCTTTAAAACTAAGGCTTTAAACGACTTGCTTCATCCGCCAAATTAGCACAATATGTTGCATGGAATTATCGACTACATGTGCGGGGATACTGTCATCAGCGGGACTGACCGGCCGCGGGGAATTGTGCAACGGGGAATGGGACCCTCGGGAAATGATGCCATTTTATCTTCTGGTGGCGGACAAGGTCAAGATGTGCCACCAAACCTACATTCATCTTTACCTTTACCGAGTTTTGTGTAGAACATATTGGGAAGGCTGGTGATTAAACACATATTTTTGTTGAAACTTTATTGAAAACGCGGTTCTATGTCAAACGTGCGTTTCACTTTGGGAGCGATTTAAATAAAATCAATACGATTTTAAAATAATTCCAACAAGAGTGATAATATAAATCTTATTATATTCACTCCAATGCAAACACTCATTTGAAAATAGAAATCATCCACATACAAACAGGTACACCAGAAAAGGACAAGGTTCAAGATGTGCCACCCCCCCTAATTTCCTCGGTAATTGTATTTTTCCGTTTTTCCTTTCTAACCATACATAAAGCTGTATTAGGAACAGTAGTAGCAGTAGTAGTAGTTGTATTAGTATTAGTGGCAGTAGCAGTAGTAGTAGTGGTACCCGGTAGTAGTAGTAGTAGTCGTAGTCGTAGTAGTAGCAGTAGTAGTAGTAAGTAGTAGTAGTAAATAGTGAGTAGTAGTAAGTAGTAGTAGTAGTAGTAGTAGTAGTAGTAGTAGTAGTAAAAATAATAGTAGTAGTAGTAGTAGTAGAAATAGCAGTAGCAGTAGTAGTAGTAGTAGGCCTAGCAGTAGTAGTAGTAGTCAGTAGTAGTAGTAGTAGTAGTAGTGACCTTGTCCTTTCTGGTGTACCTGTTTGTATGTGGATGATTTCTTATTTCAAAATGAATTGTTTTGCATTGGGAGTGAATATAATAAGATTTATATTATCACTCTTGTTGGAATTATTTAAAATCGTATTGATTTTATTTAAAATCGCTCCCAAAGTGAAACAGCACGTTTTGAAATAGAACCGCGTTTTCAAATAAAGGTTCAACAACAAAAAATATGTTGTTAATTCACCAGCCTTCCCAAATATGTTATTTACACAAAACTCGGTAAAGGTAAAGATGAAATGTAGGGGGGGTGGCACATCTTGACCTTGTCCCACCAGAAATAAAATGGCATCAATTTCCCGAGGGTCCATTCCCCGTTGCCACAATTCCCCGCGGCCGGGTCAGTTCCCCGCTGATGACAGTTCCCCGCACAGTAGCGATAATTCCATGCAACATATTGTGCCTAATTTGGCGGATGAGCAAGTCAGTTTTAAAGCCTTAGTTTTAAAGATTGTAAAATATTAATAACTTAAAATCAGTTGATTCTTATACTAAGAGTCAGAGAAGTTATTGTATTTTTTTTCTGTAAAATACTAATCTGCTTTGTTACGGTCCGCGCACTACTGAAGAAATTAACGTTTTTGTAGAAGTGCCAAATTTCATGTCTAGTATTAACATATTCTAAACATAAAATAAAAGATTCAACCAAAATAGGATTATCATATAACATAATGATGAACTGACATAATTAAAGACTATATAGTATATTGTTAAATATTATAGTAAATATATAAACCGTAGCCAGAAAATCACCGTCAGCGTCATTTCTGACAATGATTGGAAAATGCAACAATTTACTGAAGTCAGAAATTTAAATCCATGCAAGCAATTTCAATACATAATTCATAGGAAAAGTTTTCCATTCTCCAATCCCCTTCTCTGCCTTCCTTTAATAAAATAAAAAAAAGAGTAGGCGCTGCTCTTGCAGTGATGCGCTCTCTAGGGAAAGTAAGATAGCCCAATTTTCACAAAGATTTCTCATGTGACCAGAATTTGCAAGAAATGTATAAAAATAAATAAATAATTAATTAAATAAAAATAAATAAATAAATACTCTCTCTCTCTCTCTCTTTCTTTCTTTGCGTTCCCCCGCTTAAACTCAGGGGGAACGCTCAAACCATGTTGCATTAGCATGGACATGGGTGTGAATTTTGCATGATGGCCGCTTTATTACTTCCCCGCCACATGGGCGACCATACTCTGTCCTCGGAGGAAAACCTCCTTAGTCGCCTTTTACGACATGCCTGGTAGGAAGGCAGCAGTCCTATGTTACGCCCGGAACTGCACGGGCAAATAAATAAATAAATAAAGAAATTAGGAGGGCGTATTAGGAGAAATTAGGAGCATCCGCAACGCGAAAAAAAAAATCCAATGTCAAAATTACGATGAGCGTTCACAGTGCATGCGGAAACCATATATTTTCGTGTGTACATTTCCGTGCGCCGTACATTTCCGTGAAGATTTTATTTGTGCATTGCGGATTCATAACGTACGCGCCCTTAATCTAATACATATTTGAGGAACGTCGTCCGTGTTCTATGTATATGAACGCTTACTCGAAAAACGGCTGCACTTGGAGACGCCCTCTTTGGCACAATTAATCATCTTGATCCCGGCCGGGTTTAGCACCGAGACGGGGAAGGGGAGGGAAAAAGGGGGAGACGGGGAAAAACCACGAGAAAATGGACATGGGGGGGGGGGGGGGGGGGGGGGGGGGGGGGGGGGGGGGGAAGGGGGACGTGGAGGGTGGGGGGCAGCAGGGGGGGGATAGGTTACGAACCCGTCCGGACGGACGGGAAATGGTTAGTAAATAAATAAAACTGCTTGCAGAGTGCGTCAAGATCCATTTTTAAGGAACATACAACAAAAACAAAAGCGGCAACATCATTTTTTTAAACACTTTTGAAAATCAGCCAATGAGACAGCTTGTAAAACAATGTTCTGCAACACTGCATTCAACCTGATAAATTAAGTTCTTAAAAAAAAAGTCGGTATAAGACGGAAAAAACGCAACGAACCACAACTGTGACAAATCGCGGTGTACTGCAGTACATAGTGGGGGGTAGGGTTAGGTTTAGGGCTAGGGTTAGTATTTCAAAAAGGTTATTAGCTAAAAATGTTCCTAAAATACAGCTGTAAGAAAGGCAAAAACGGAAAAATACAATTAACCGAGAAATGTAGGGGGGGGGGGGGGGGGGGCACATCTTTACCTTTACAGTCTCTCAGGGCATGTAGTCATGTGAAGAAATTAGCCATTTTGTCAAATTGGGGAGAAGCATTTAAATGATCTGAAAAGGGTTGCTTTGTGACGACGCGTTTTGAAATAAAATCAACACGTTTTGAAATAATTTAAAGCACTGGTGTAATTCCCTTTAATTGAATGACCCTATTTGATCCAGTGCTATTCTGCCTGATGGGCTTTTGTCCTACATATGTGGTATTCTATCCAGTGGGCTTTTGTCCTACATGGGTAGTGTTCTGTGCGGTGTATTTTGAAATAATATATTTCAAATCACAGTTTTATTTCAAAACGCGTCAGAAGATCTGTGACGACGCGTTTTGAAATAAAATCAACGCGTGAATGACTCTATTTGATCCAGTGCTATTCTGCCCAATGGGCTTTTGTCCTACATATGTGGTATTCTATCCAGTGGGCTTTTGTCCTACATGAGGGGTATTCTGTCCGGTTGGCCTTTGTCCTATATGAGTGGTATTCTGTCTGGTGGGCTCTTGTCCTAAATGGTTGGTGTTCTGTACGATGGGCTTTTGTCCTACATGGGTGGTATTGGTTTAAACAAGAATTTATTCAAGAATAGAAAATCATAACAAAGCAGCAATACATTTATGAACTTCGAGTACAACAAGCTAAGAGCTTATAAAGCGTACTCTAATATTTAAGTTGCACAGTAAGGACTGCACACGCAAAACTAATCTAACATTGAAAAATAATAACATAAAAGCAACAACAGTAGTAAACACTTATATACAAAAAGGAAAAAAAAAAGAACAGAAAAAAAGAAAATACACAACAAAATTAAGTAAATCCAAACTACATGAATTGTAGGGGCAATATAAAACATTATGTCAGCTTGCATTGAATCAGAGTCATCACAAAGCTAAAAAAAAAAAAAAACAACAAAAAAACAAATGGGATTGTAAAGTCATGTCAAGAGCAGAATAAATATTTGTTTATGCAAGCTTGCGCCCCTTATCAAAGGGAAACGACGAATCATGTTACAGTCAGAATTGATCATGTTATTGAGAATTTGTTTGACAATTGAATAAAATTATAATGAGTAGTATTCTCAATAATTTAGTTTAGGAAATGGACAAAATATGCATGGAAAAATAATTTGACATATGCATCATTGCACGCCTAGCCGACCACAAACCTGTTAGACCTTTGAATGAACTTGCAAACTGCAAGGAATATTCTAGAGTTCTCTGAGACATTTTTATATTTACTGCCAAACAATAACACTGCACAGTCAGTTTTAACATCATCTGGCAGTAATGCAATGGTTTCTGCACGAGCTTGTTGGAAGAGAGGACAATACAAAAGGAAATGTTCAGCATCTTCAGCATCAAATCCGCAAGCACATACTGTACTATTGGAGAGATGTCGAAGGAATAAATCATCTTTTAAGTCACTCATTTGTAGTCTCAGTTTGCAAATTATTACTTCAGAAGCTCTGTCAGGTAAATAATAATATTGTGGTACAACGTTATCTGTCTCTCGGAGAAAACGCTTAAGCATGCTAATGGAATCACATTGCTTAATATGATCAGGAAGAATGTTCCAAAGTACAGTTGCAGAGGGAAAGAATGAGGATCTGTATAACTCTAGTCTACTCCTTGGTACAAGTCTTTCAAGGTAATTACGTCTGTGGTACGGGTTTACTGAGGCAACCAGGGGTGGAAGACGCTCTATTAAGTACAAGGGCACAATACCATGAACAATTTTAAAATACAAGATAATTTTATGACGACGTCGTCTCTCTTTTAAAGTAGTAAGTCCAGACTCAGCATACAATTTATGATGGCTGGTCCCACGAACTGAACCAATGATTGTCCTAATTGCGTCTAATTGGAGACTTTCTAGATCTTCTGCTTGTTTGTTCGTGCAATTGTCCCAGATAACGTCCGAATAATCAAAGTGAGGCATGATAAATGATTTGTACATAGTGAGAAGTGATTTGCGACTTAGACGATATTTATATGACCTAAAACAAGCAACAAGTATTCGGCATTTGGACACAATGGATTTTATATGAAGATCCCATTTACAGTTGTTTTGTATTATTACACCTAAATGTTTATGTGAGTCACTTTCTTGTAGAATTACGTCATTAAATGTCAAAGGTTGTGTGTCTGCCATTACCCGGTTAGAGATTGTCATGAGCTCAGTTTTGGATTCATTAAATTTGACTTTCCATGTTGCTGCCCAACTGTTAATCTTTTCGAGATCTGAATTTAGTATTTCTGTCCTGATGTGAGTGTTTTCTAAGCCCAAATACATGCTAGTGTCGTCTGCAAAAAGTTTGATAATTGATTCAATATCATATGCAATATCATTTATATACACAAGGAAAAGTAAAGGTCCAAGAACAGAACCTTGAGGAACACCTGCGGATATGGGAATATATGATGATTTAGTTCCTTTTAGAACAACAGCTTGGGATCGCCCTTTTAAATAATCGCTAAACCAGTCTAAGAGCTGTCCACGAATACCAAGAGCAGAAAGTTTGTAAAGTAAGGCCCGATGCCATACCTTATCAAAAGCCTTGGATATATCAAAGAAAATTACCTGTGCAGTTGTTTTACTATCTAAGAATTTGCAAAAATCGTCGTAAATACTTGTTAATTGAAAGACAGTAGAATCCTGAGGAATGAAACCGGACTGAGCCGTTGTTAAAAGGTTGTTTTCCGTAAGATAACTAAATACATGTTTCTGGACGCATTTTTCAAGAACCTTTCCTATACAGCTTAGAAGTGAAATAGGTCTGTAATTTTCACATTTCTGTCTATCCCCTTTCTTAAATATAGGTGTAACGTGAGCTAGTTTCCAACTAACAGGGAATTTACCTTCAGTTAAAGATCGATTGAATAAATGTGTTAAAGGTTCACAAATAACATCAGCAGCAACAATTAATATTTTGTTATGAATTAGATCAGGCCCTACAGCTTTCCTACTATCTATTTTTTTTTAGCATTTCCTTAACCATATCTGCTGTAAGAGTTAGTTGATTTATCGACTCATGAGATTCATCTAAATGGGGAAGAGCCTCTCCCTCATCAGTTATGGAGCACTGTTTAGCAAAATACTCGTTGAAAATGGTGACCTTTTCTTTTAGAGAATAATAAATTGTGTCATTGTCTTCTATTGGAGGGATTTCATCCTGGGGCATGCCTTTAGTTGTTATAAATCTTTTTACCAGTTTCCACCAGTCCTTTGACCCGAAACAATTAGGTGAAGAAATACGTTTGTCCAAGTCAGACATATATTCAGTTTTTCTTGTTCTAATTACATTTGTGAGGTTGTTACGTGTCTGACAGAACAAAGCCCATGTCCAGTCATAATTCAAAGTTTTAGCTAATCTGTGGATAATATTCTTCTTTCTTATTAGTTTCTTTATTTCCACCGTAATCCACGGGGCATCCCGTTCATTTATAGTCACCTCTTTTACTGGCATGCAAAGTTTTGCAAGGGACATGAGCTGATCAGCAAACTGTTCAGCAGCATCGTCAATTAATTCTAAAGAAACAATAGCATGCCAGTCAATGTTTGAAATTTCTCTAATTAGTTTTTGAACATCCAGTTTAGAGTAGTTAAATATTGTGCATTTGTAAGAGGCGTTACTACTGTTGCGCTGCTTTAGAACAATATAAGGCGAGGAATGATCACTACAAATAGGTGCTAAAACATCTGTTGTCTGAATTATGTCAGGACAGGGCGTTAGTATCAAATCAATTAATGTAGCTGTATTTTCTGTCACATGAGTTGGTTTTGTGACTAATTGGAATAAACTATTAGTAGTTATTATATTTTCGAAGATGTGGTGGGGGCTGGGATGAGCAATCAGCGTTAAAGTCTCCTAGAATAACATATCTGTGTGGAGTGCTGCCAGCCAGTTGGATGGACTGGTCAACTAGATCCCAGTAAGCCACATTTACATCTGGGGGTCGATAAAATGTACCTACAAGTAAAGTGGCTTGACCCAACTTAGTTTCTACCCACACAGTTTCTAGATCTGGTACAGACAGATCAGGCCTAGGTTTACAAATTAAATTGTTTTTAACATACACAGCAACACCGCCATGTGGATCACCAGGCCTGTCACGTCGGACAGGAGGAAGGAAACCGGGAATAAGAATTTCATTATTATCAGTCGTATCTGAGAACCAGGTCTCAGATACAGTTATTATATCAAAACAACCAGCTTCACACTGTACCAATGAGATTTTTGTAGTTAAGCTACGAGCATTTATATGGATAATAGACAGTCCATCAAAGTTAACATGCACTGGACCTGGGTTGGGATGGATGTCCCCAGCCAACTGCAGCAGCAACTGAATTACTTCCATTGCAAAACTATGAGCTGTCACTTTAGAAAGGTCAACACTTTCAGGAGTTTTACAAACATTTATCGGAATCGGAATGTTGTTTCTATGGGTGGTATTCTGTCCGGTGGGCTTTTGTCAGTCTGTCTGGTGGGCTTTTGTCCTATATGAGTGGTATTCTGTCTGGTGGGCTTTTGTCCTATATGAGTGGTATTCTGTCTGGTGGGCTTTTGTCCTAAATGGTTGGTGTTCTGTCCGATGGGCTTTTGTCCTACAGGGGTGGTATTCTGTCCGGTGGGTTTTTGTCCTACATGGGTGAGATTCTGCCCAGTGGGCTTTTGTCCTTTATGGGTGGTGTTTTGTCTGGTGGGCCTTTTTGGTGTTTTGTCCAGTGGGCTTTTGTCCTGCGTGGGTAGTGTTTTGTCCAGTGGGTTTTTGTCCTTCATGGGTGGTGTTTTGTCCAGTGGGCTTTTGTCCTGCATGAGTAGTGTTTTGTCCAGTGGGTTTTTGTCCTGAATGGGTCTACACAAAGACTTCGGTGAATTTATTTCAAATCGCGGTTTTATTTCAAAACGTGTCGACACACACCAATGCGTTTTGAAATAAACTCAACGCGTTTTGAAATAATTATTTCAAAACGCGTTGTTTGTCCAGTGGACTTTTGTCCTGCGTGGGTAGTGTTTTGTCCAGTGTGTTTTTGTCCTTCATGGGTGGTGTTTTGTCCAGTGGGCTTTTGTCCTGCATGGGTAGTGTTTTGTCCAGTGGGTTTTTGTCCTGAATGGGTCTACACAAAGACTTCGGTGAATTTATTTCAAATCGCGGTTTTATTTCAAAACGTGCCTATTTTCACTCTTTGATCGCAAATTAGTGTATTAAGAGTTCAAATGAACAAGGTTTAATGTGGTTTACCAGTGGTCAGTAGTGGTCAGTGACACTGACCACTGGTCAACCACATCAAACCTTGTTCATTTGAACTCTTAATGCACTAATTTGCAGTCAAACAGTGAAAATAGGCCAAAATGACCACTGGTCAGTGACACTGACCACTGGTCAACCACATCAAAAAATTGTTCATTTGAACTCCTAATACACTAATTTGCGATCAAACAGTAAAAATAGGCCAAAGTAACCACTGGTCAGTGACACTGACCACTGCTCAACCACATCAAAATTTGTTCATTTGAACTCCTAATGCACTAATTTGCAGTCAAACAGTGAAAATAGGCCAAAATGACCACTGGTCAGTGACACTGACCACTGGTCAACCACATCCAAATTTGTTCATTTGAACTCCTAATACACTAATTTGCAGTCAAACAGTCAAAATAGGCCAAAATGACCACTGGTCAGTAACATTGACCACTGGTCAACCGCATCTTTTTATTTTTTATTTTTGAGACACAGACAGAGACAGAGAGAGAGATTGACAGATAGACATACAAAAGAGTCAGAAAGAGAAATTTAAAATCAAAAATTGTTCATTTGAACTCCTAATACACTAATTTGCGATCAAACAGTAAAAATAGGCCAAAGTGACCACTGGTCAGTGACACTGACCACATCAAAAAAATTTCATTTGAACTCCTAATACACTAATTTGCAGTCAAACAGTCAAAATAGGCCAAAATGACCACTGGTCAGTAACATTGACCACTGGTCAACTGCATTAAAAATTGTTTAATTTTTGAGACAGAGAGAGAGAGACAGAGAGAGAGATTGACAGATAGACATACAAAAGAGTCAGAAAGAGAAATTTATTTCAAATCGCGGTTTTATTTCAAAACGTGTGGACACACACCAACGCGTTTTGAAATAAACTCAACGCGTTTTGAAATAATTATTTCAAAACGCGTTGTTATTTCAAAATGCGTCGTCACAGAGCTCATTGTTTTATTTACTCCACATAGTGATTAAATAAACTGTTATCTCAAGATTTTGTGATAACATTTTTGAATGACTTCCACGGCATAGTTGTGTGTAAATGTGTCTGTCGTCTTGGTCTTTACGTATTTATTTGATTTTTGCCTCTTATTTGCTTTTTTTTCCTTGTGAAATAATGTGGGGGAAAAGTTCAATAAAAAAAAAGAAATCTGGAGTTCTAACCCCACCTACTTGCCTTCACTAAGTACCTCATGTTCTGTGACTATCCAGATACGGTATTCACGAGTGTGTGCTAAACAGTTGGGTTTGGAAAGGACATGAGGCAGTAACATGCAAAATCAGCATAAACAGTCGATCGCATTTGGCAGTTTATTCTCTCTTAGGCCGACATATTACTACCCGTGTTAACTATTAAAGACGCACTCATGGCTTCCGTACGAGATGCCGTATCATTCGTAGATCTATCTATTGTTCTATCCAAATCCCAATTTTCTATCTCAGCGCATTTGTCTCTTACCTAAAATCATTGCTTTAAAAACCGAACGTTATAAGATCATGCCTTTTCCAAACCCAACATTACTACCTCATGTCCTTTCCTAATCCAACATTACTACTTCATGTCTTTTCCAAATCCAACATTACTACATCATGTCCTTTCCAAATCCAACATTACTACCTCATGTCCTTTCCAAACCCAACATTACTACCTCATGTCATTTCCAAATCCAACATTACTATTTCATGTCCTTTCCAAACCCAACATTACTACCTCATATCCTTTCCAAATCCAACATTACTACCTCATGTCTTTTCCAAATCCAACATTACTATTTCATGTCCTTTCCAAACCCAACATTACTACCTCATGTCCTTTCCTAATCCAACATTACTACTTCATGTCCTTTCCAAATCCAACATTACTACCTCATGTCCTTTCCAAATCCAACATTACTATTTCATGTCCTTTCCAAACCCAACATTACTACCTCATTTCCTTTCCTAATCCAACATTACTACTTCATGTCCTTTCCAAACCCAACATTACTACCTCATGTCATTTCCAAACCCAACATTACTACCTCATGTCATTTCCAAATCCAACCTTACTACTTCATGTCCTTTCCAAATCCAACATTACTACCTCATGTCCTTTCCAAATCCAACATTACTACCTCACGTCATTTCCTAATTCAACATTACTACCTCATATCCTTTCCAAATCCAACATTACTACCTCATATCCTTTCCAAATCCAACATTACTACCTCATGT
The DNA here is from genome assembly GCA_017654935.2 of Phymorhynchus buccinoides. NCBI lineage: Eukaryota > Metazoa > Mollusca > Gastropoda > Neogastropoda > Raphitomidae > Phymorhynchus > Phymorhynchus buccinoides. The sequence continues at coordinate 43,125,729 of CM065687.1, read as the reverse complement.
CATTTCTAAATCCAACATTACAAACTCATGTCTTTTCCTAACCCAACATTACTGCCTCATGTCCTTTCCAAACCCAGCATTACTACCTCATGTCCTTTCCAAACCCAACATTACTGCATCATGTCCTTTCCAAACCCAACATTACTACCTCATGTCCTTTCCAAACCCAACATTACTGCCTCATGTCCTTTCCAAACCCAACATTACTGCCTCATGTCGTTTCCAAATCCAACATTACTACCTCATGTCCTTTCCAAACCCAACATTACTGCCTCATGTCGTTTCCAAATCCAACACTACTACCTCATGTCTTTTCCAAATCCAACATTACTACCTCATGTCCTTTCCAAACCCAACATTACTGCATCATGTCGTTTCCAAATCCAACACTACTACCTCATGTCTTTTCCAAATCCAACATTACTACCTCATGTATTTTCCTAATTCAACATTATTACATCATGTCCTTTCCAAATCCAACATTACTACCTCATGTCCTTTACAAATCCAACATTGCTACCTCACGTTCTTTCCTAATTCAACATTACTACCCCATGTTTTTCCCAAACCCAACATTACTACCTCACGTCCTTTCCTAATTCAGCATTACCACCTCATGTCCTTTCCAAATCCAACATTACTACCCCATATCCTTTCCTAATTCAACATTACTACCTCATATCCTTCCAAATCCAACATTACTACCTCATATCCTTTTCAAATCCAACATTACTACCTCATGTCTTTTCCAAATCCAACATTACTACCTCATATCCTTTCCAAATCCAACATCACCACCTCATGTCCTTTCCAAATCCAACATTACTACCTCATGTCTTTTCCAAATCCAACATTACTACCTCATGTATTTTCCTAATTCAACATTATTACATCATGTCCTTTCCAAATCCAACATTACTACCTCATGTATTTTCCTAATTCAACATTATTACATCATGTCCTTTCCAAATCCAACATTACTACCTCATATCCTTTCCAAATCCAACATCACCACCTCATGTCCTTTCCAAATCCAACATTACTACCTCATGTCTTTTCCAAATCCAACATTACTACCTCATGTATTTTCCTAATTCAACATTACTACCTCATGTCCTTTCCAAATCCAACATTACCACCTCATGTATTTTCCTAATCCAACATTACTACCTCACGTCCTTTCCTAATCCAACATTACTACCTCATGTTTTTCCAAATCCAACATTACTACCTCACGTCCTTTCCTAATTCAGCATTACCACCTCATGTCCTTTCCAAATCCAACATTACTACCTCACGTTCTTTCCTAATTCAACATTACTACCTCATGTTTTCCCAAATCCAACATTACTACCTCACGTCCTTTCCTAATTCAGCATTACCACCTCATGTCCTTTCCAAATCCAACATTACTACCTCACGTCCTTTCCTAATTCAACATTACTACCTCATATCCTTTCCAAATCCAACATTACTACCTCATATCCTTTCCAAACCCAACATTACTACCTCATATCCTTTCCAAATCCAACATTACTACCTCATGTCTTTTCCAAATCCAACATTACTACCTCATGTATTTTCCTAATTCAACATTATTACATCATGTTTTTCCCTAATCCAACATTACTACCTCATGTCCTTTCCAAACCAAACATTACTACCTCACGCCCTTCCTAATCGAACATTACTACCTCACGTCCTTTCCTAATTCAACATTGTTACCTCATGTCCTTTCCAAATCCAACATTACTACCTCATATCCTTTCCAAATCCAACATTACTACCTCATATCCTTTCCAAATCCAACATTACTACCTCATGTCTTTTCCAAATCCAACATTACTACCTCATGTATTTTCCTAATTCAACATTATTACATCATGTTTTTTCCTAATCCAACATTACTACCTCATGTCCTTTCCAAATCAAACATTACTACCTCACGCCCTTCCTAATCCAACATTACTACCTCACGTCCTTTCCTAATTCAACATTACTACCTCATATCCTTTCCTAATTCAACATTACTACCTCATATCCTTTCCTAATTCAACATTGCTACCTCATATCCTTTCCTAATTCAACATTACTACCTCATATCCTTTCCTAATTCAACATTGCTACCTCATATCCTTTCCAAATTCAACATTACTACCTCATATCCTTTCCAAATCCAACATTACTACCTCACGCCATTTCCTAATCCAACATTACTACCTCATGTCATTTCCAAATCCAACATTACTACCTCGTGTCCTTTCCAAATCCAACATTACTACCTCATGCCATTTCCTAATCCAACATTACTACCTCATGTCATTTCCAATTCCAACATTACTACATCACGTCCTTTCCAAATCCAACATTATTACCTCGCGTTCTTTCCAAATCTAATACCACTACCTCATGTTCTTTGCAAATCTAATGCCAATACCTCATAATCTTTGTAAACGAACATTGCTACCTCGCGTTCTTTCCAAATCCAAAATACTACTTCATGTTCTTTGCAAATCTAATTCCCACCTCATGTTCTTTCCTAATCGAACATTATTACCTTAATGTTCTTTCTAAATCCAACATTACTATCTCATGTTCTTTCTAAATCCAACGTTACTATCTCATGTTCTTTCCTTATCCAACATTCTAATCTCGTGTTCTTTCCTAATCGAACATTACTACCTCATGTTCTTTCCTAATCCAACATTACTACCTCGTGTTCTTTCCCAATCGAACATTACTACCTCGTGTTCTTTCCCAATCGAACATTACTACCTCGTGTTCTTTCCCAATCGAACATTACTACCTCGTGTTCTTTCCCAATCGAACATTACTACCTCGTGTTCTTTCCTAATCCAACATTGAAAAGAACACGAGGTAGTAATACCTCGTGTTCTTTTCAATTCAAGTTCTTTCCAATCCCACCAAAAAAGGGAGAAGGGAGGGAGGAAAGGAAAAAAGGGAAAAAAAAGAAAAAAGAAGAAGTATTTTTTGACATTTTGTGTTGCCAGGTAATAGAAAAAATTGGTCGAGCTGTGATTTAATGTACTTTAACTTACGGATTGCTTTAACTGACGGTTTGTTTTGTTTTTTGGTTGTTTTTTCTCTCCAATAATGTTGTATTGATATACTGTAGTATGCAGCGACTAGTTATGATACAGAGATACTAAAGAATATGTGATGTATTGTGTTCATAATTTTGTGAACTGTAGTGACATTGCATGCTGTAACCTTTGTCTAGTTTGATTGGAAGTTTTAGTCAAGGCTGTTTATCGAGCGCTTTTCTTGTGAATAGCATCTCGTTTTTTGCTTTGTTTTTGTTTTTGTTGTGGGTTTTTTTATGTTCTTTTTTTTCTCTTCCATGTACCCCCATGGGGCTTTTTTGGAAATAAATTTGAAACTTGAAACTTGAAACTAGAAACTTGAAACATAACTGCCTCGTGTCTCTCCACACCCCGCACCTGTACCTTGTGTCTCTCCACACCCCGTACCTGTACCTAATGTCTCTCCACACCCCGCACCTGTACCTCATGTCTCTCCACACCCCGCACCTGTACCTCGCGTCTCTCCACACCCCACACCTGTACCTCATGTCTCTCCACACCCCGCACCTGTACCTCATGTCTCTCCACACCCCGCACCTGTACCTCATGTCTCTCCACACCCCGCACCTGTACCCCATGTCTCTCCACACCCCGCACCTGTACCTCGTGTCTCTCCACACCCCGCACCTGTACCTCATGTCTCTCCACACCCCGCACCTGTACCTCATGTCTCTCCACACCCCGCACCTGTACCTCATGTCTCTCCACACCCCGCACCTGTACCTCGTGTCTCTCCACACCCCGCACCTGTACCTCGTGTCTCTCCACACCCCGCACCTGTACCTCATGTCTCTCCACACCCCGCTCCTGTACCTCATGTCTCTCCACACCCCGCACCTGTACCTCATGTCTCTCCACACCCCGCACCTGTACCTCATGTCTCTCCACACCCCGCACCTGTACCTCATGTCTCTCCACACCCCGCACCTGTACCTCGTGTCTCTCCACACCCCGCACCTGTACCTCATGTCTCTCCACACCCCGCACCTGTACCTCGTGTCTCTCCACACCCCGCACCTGTACCTCATGTCTCTCCACACCCCGCACCTGTACCCCATGTCTCTCCACACCCCGCACCTGTACCTCATGTCTCTCCACACCCCGCACCTGTACCTCATGTCTCTCCACACCCCGCACCTGTACCTCGTGTCTCTCCACACCCCGCACCTGTACCTCATGTCTCTCCACACCCCGCACCTGTACCCCATGTCTCTCCACACCCCGCACCTGTACCTCATGTCTCTCCACACCCCGCACCTGTACCTCGTGTCTCTCCACACCCCGCACCTGTACCTCATGTCTCTCCACACCCCGCACCTGTACCTCGTGTCTCTCCACACCCCGCACCTGTACCTCGTGTCTCTCCACACCCCACACCTGTACCTCGTGTCTCTCCACACCCCGCACCTGTACCTCATGTCTCTCCACACCCCGCACCTGTACCTCATGTCTCTCCACACCCCGCACCTGTACCTCATGTCTCTCCACACCCCGCACCTGTACCTCTTGTCTCTCCACACCCCGCACCTGTACCCCATGTCTCTCCACACCCCGCACCTGTACCTCGTGTCTCTCCACACCCCGCACCTGTACCCCATGTCTCTCCACACTCCATACCAGTACCTAAATGCTCCCTAACCAGTCTTCCTTCATCTTAATAATTACATAATTACATCTATTAGGCCTATACCACTGCCTTAGATCTCCTTTCTCTCAGCATTACTTTTACTCAGCAGAATCCTAGGCACTACTAAAGGATCGAAATGCTCTGCCTCTTTTTGTACTTCCAATGTAACAAGAACAGGAGTGCATTGAAACGAGGCCTGTGCGTGAGTCCAGCTATCTTTCCATACTCTGTTTGTGTGAGGATATGTGTCGCCTCGTAGTGCCTAAACTACTGAGGCGATCAAAATGAAACTGAGCGGAATAGTCCCCAGAAGCCCGCCACATCAAGCCAGTTTCCTCAAAGATGCGAATTATTATTATTATAATTATTGTTATTATTAATATTATTATTATTATTATTATTATTATTATTATTATTATTATTATAATATTCAAGTCGTTGTTCTTTTCCACACGATGGGACCCAGGGGACTCATAATTCAGTCAGTAAAATAAATTAGTCGTGGTCATCGCGTAGAAAACTCATACTACTGTATAAACCACATGTACCTCATGTGTTACCTGCGCTTTGCCCGCTTTTGCAAGGTAAAAGCAGGTCTCACGTGACCCGTGATTCACTTGACATGTCTAAAGAACTTGTTGGCGTTTGCTACGGGATGGTCGGCAACATGCAACTTTCCCTTCCACCACATAACTAGGGTGGGGAGGGTTTGTAGAGGCTGGCAGAGGTGGGTGGGTGTTTGGGAGGGAGCAGGAGAAAGCATTCTTGTTGAACAAAAATAACGTAGACTTTTCGAAGATTCTGGCTTTAAACATACCATACGTTTGTGAGATGAAAACACAGACACACACGCGCGCGCACACACACACACACGCGCGCGCGCGCACAGGCACACGCACGCACGCACGCACACACACACACACACGCACACGCACGCACGCACACGCACACACACACACACACACACACACACACACACACACACACACACACACACACACACACTCTCTCTCTCTCTCTCTCTCTCTCTCTCTCTCTCTCTCTCTCTCTCTCTCTCTCTCTCTCTCTCTCTCTCTCTCCTCAATTGAAAACTGGGAGTACGTTTTAAGGCTTGCCATGTGGATCTTGTTTGCTTTGTGGGTTTTTCTCCTGGCATGGCTTCTTCTCTCTGACGCCGTGCCCATCAGTCCCGGGGCGTGCAGTAATTGGCGGGGAGGATGAGGAGAACAGAAGGTTTCAGTAGTCGGGCTAGGGCAGGTCCCCTGGCTCTGCTGGAGCCCCCCGTTTTATCACGGCTGTGTCTGTGAAGAGATGGCCCCCCTGTGGGACCCTGGGGCCCACACAGAAACACAGGCAGCACACCTAACATTTCCCCCCCCTCCCCCCCACTCATTTCTGGCTAAAAGAACGATATGAATATTATTAAAGGCTGGAAGCCACAATAACAAGACTTTCCTTTTATTTCGGAAAAACAACAACCTTTGCGTTCCTTAGTTGTTCTCTTGCATTGCTTGAACAAGGTCATTGCGTTCCTTTCTGATAAGTTTTCTTTAACAAATAAATTATTTTGTTTAAAACAAAAAAACGTTCAGGAATTTTGAGTCTCCGGGGATTACTTTTCGGACACAACAAAATCTCACGCAGAGGGGCAGTTCTTCTTCTCTGTGCGTGGCCGCAATCAGCTCTTTGATTATTTTGCCACGGAACCGGGAGGTTCTACCACTTATGCCGGAAGAAAAGGCTCAAAGCCTGAGAAGAAACTGAAAAGTTAAGCCTTAGTCAGAAGAGGGACAGTTAAGACCATTAACCCCCCCCCGGTTCAGCCGGGAAGGAATAGGCCCCACTTCCAGCAACAAGCAAAAGCAGAAGAAGGGGGTGGGGGGGGGGGGGGGGGGGGGGGGGGGGGGGGGGGGGGAGAAGAGAGTTTGTGTTTGTGTTTGTGGTGGCACGGATTGTCTCCGCTGCACGGATTGTCCACCTGTGTCGACCCTTACAGCACGGATTGTCTCCAGTGCTAGCTTTCTTTCTCTTGTTTTTCTGTCACTTTCTCTTTGTCACTGTCTCTCTCTGTCTTTCTCTGTCCCTCTGTTTCTGTTTCTCCATGCAAGCGTGCCTGCGTGAGTGTGCGTACACGCGCATGTGTGTGTGTGTGTGTGTGTGTGTGTGTGTGTGTGTGTGTGTGTGTGTGTGTGTGTGTGTGTGTGTGTGTGTGTGTGTGTGCTTAATTTAACGTCTATCCACAACTCGTGATATTATTAGAAGCAAGTCCAATTACAAGAATTGGTTATCTTGATCTTCTATGTACTAAAAACATGCGCTCTTCACACACACACACACACACACACACACACACACACTATCTCTCTCTCTTTCTAATACAAACATGAAAAATCGGTTCAGAAGTTTGTGGAAATTGAATTAGTCTTATATTTCTTTTAAACATTTTCATTAAAAAATGAGCACATGGAAACACAGATAAAACCACTCAACATCAATATCATAATTTTTATAAAATCATCATAAGTCCCTTTAGTAACGAGAAATGCCTGAAACGTTGCTGGAATAATCAAATCAATTACATATAAACAAGGTATGTCACCATGCTTGTTTTTCTTATAGCAAACACCTACATCACCCCTTATCTACAATCAATATATTGACCACGATCAGTTTCTAATCTCAACATAAATCCCTTAAAAGTAACAATTTCCTGAAACTTTGCAAGAATAATGGTCAATACATGTTTCTGACATACAATGCAAAACGCAAAGTATGCCGCCATGCTTATTTTTTTTAAATAAAAAAAAGAAAGATTTTTGACAATTTAAATAATTGCTAACACAGATCATTTAGTCATTTTTGTTCCGTGTTGTTGCATAGGCGTGTGACCACCACCAATGCACATAGCTCTTCTGCCTTAACTCGCCGCCATTACAGCTCTCGGCAACCCTGCACTCGGCATCAGAAACTGACAGGAGGAGGAAGAAAACAAGGAGGGAAAAGGAGGAGGAATAGGAAGAAATCATAAAACATATAATGCCTATTCCTGTCATTTTAAAGCACACCGTAAAGGGAAAATGAAAATAACCTTCCAAATACAAAGAATGGAAACTACTAAACATAGGGTAGGACCAATCTTTGGTAGGACTACCAACCGAAGCAAACGTATTAGAGCCTTTTGTACTAACAAGTATGGGGCATAAACCGATTCCAGAACAAGTTGGTTCACTTTTTGGTTCAACTTTAAAGCATGGTCCAGAAATGATGTTTGCATATTGTTTGCCTGCATGCATGAATGTGTGCATATGTGAGGTTGTGTATGAAAGGGAAAGAGTGCATAGGAGATAGAGGATGGAGGCAAATAAATGGGGGTGGAGTGGGGTGGGGGGTGGGGAGGGTTTGTAGAGGCTGAAAGAGGTGGGTGGGTGTTTGGGAGGGAGCAGGAGAAAGCATTCTTGTTGAACAAAAATAGTGTCCACTTTTCGAAGGTTCTGGCTTTAAGCATAGTTTGTGAGATGAAAACACAGACACACACACGCGCGCGCACACACACACACACGCACACGCACGCACGCACGCACGCACGCACGCACGCACGCACACACGCACGCACACACACACACACACACACACACACACACACACACGCGCGACACAGCAGCAACAAAACCGAACAAGAAAAACAAACCAACAAACCAACCAAAGCAATTGTGGAGTGAGGAAATGTTGGGGGGTGGGGGCAATACAGGAAGAGAGGAGTAAGAAGGGGGTGGGGTGAGGGTGGGCAAGGGAGCTATGTTTGTTTATTGACGGAAGACACAAGTTCAATAACACCAGTTCTTGTGGAGTTCATTTACCCTGTCTACGAGTTTCGTATTTTCTTTTTTTAGTTCCCGAGCGACGCTTCGGGAAGTATTGTTATTTTTGTTTCATCCGTCCGTCCGTCCGTTCGTGTGTGCGTGCGTGCGTCCATCCGTCCGGCCGTGTTTTCTTGAAAACCGTTCAGTCTATTTCAATCACTTTTAATCACACGCGCATTAGACGCGGAAACTTCATGCGCTTATCCGTAAATAAGTAAAAGAAAGGAGACAAAAAATAAGCGCATGCGTTTCTGTTATGTCGAGTAAGATCAGATTCAATTATTTAATCTACAAAATGCACTTATAGTGCTTGCCATTTTATTTCAAAATGGAATCTGCTCGTTAAAGTCACAGACTATATATATTATAGTCTGTGTTAAAGTCGCTACCAGACGTTCTTAAAGACACACTGACCCACCACGATTAAGTCCCTTGGGTTTTTTTTTCTGGGTAGCTGTGACCCACATACAAATGCCCCCAACTTCAAATTGAGGCTGCTCTTTAAAATGATGTTTCGTTTTCAACTTGGGGGCATTTGTATGGGAGTCAAACCTGGTCAAAACAAGATTTCTTACCAGCTGTAAGAGGGAAAACACGTAGAACCCGTGATTTTGACACGTGATCTGGTGGGTCTTTAACTTTATGGAATGGGACCAGGGTGCAAGGGTTTCAACATCCCCTTGGGGTTTCCCCATCCTACATACATTTGCTGTTGTTGTTGTTGTAAACGGGGTATGCAGTTAGTAATTGCGATGCCCGCACAACCAGTTTCTCGACTAACTAGAGCGTGAAAACGCTAAATCAAGCAGCCGCCCGGCAGCATTTTCGGCTCCAGTGACCTTAACCTTTAACCAATGACCTTCATCTTCGACCTTGGCCTAGACATCCTAACTACCTATCCGCATGAAAAATGTGAGGGTCCTTGGTCCCTCCGTTCCAACACTATCGTGATCACATACATAGTCAGCTAGATAGCCAGCCAGCCAGGAACAAATAGACAGACAGCGGTGAAAACATGAAGCAGCTTTCACTATCGCGGCTACTTAATCCTTGATGGATTTATGAACAGATGCGACTGGGGTTGTAGTTTGTGGCTGTTGTTGTTGTTGTCGTTCCCTGGCTTAAAGACTCCAGCGATCATCCCAACAGCCGAAGCAATTGAACACTATGGTACAAATGCACACGCTAGGGATGAGAACATTATGTGTGTGACCATTTGTTGATTACCCCGCCACATAGGCAGCCACAATCCGACTTCGGATGATTTTGGAGACTAGTTATGTTATGCTATGAGCTTGCCATGGCTAAAGGCAATCCCCACATAACTATGCAGAACATAACAACATTTTGATGTAGCCTTGGTGTTCTAACTTATGTCAATTGGTCTGACACAGGCTTTGTTGTAGTTTCATTCCGCATTGCACACTCCAGGCCGATTTTGACAATTCTTTGTAAACGGTGTATGAGTAAATAATAAAAGTAGTCGCAGCTATAATACAGGCTGATTAAGTAATTAAATAAATCCTTATGTGCTAAAAAGAGTTATATATTCCAGTTTTAACACGTAAAAGTGTAATATGAACTTTGAACTCAAAAGCTTGTTTTTCTTTTCTTGTCTTTTTGGGGTGGGTGGGTGGGTCAAACACAGAGTTTATGACAAAGGCATCCCTCACTGAAAGTAATAGTGAGTATTATACATCTCAACCCAACCCCGATCCATACGCACAAATATAGAT
>CM065687.1:43070402-43107902 GCA_017654935.2 Phymorhynchus buccinoides | reverse complement strand
GCCTGTTCCCACTATGGCGCTGTGACAGGTCTGCGAGCTGCGAGCCCTGCAGCATGCAGGCGATTCCGAACGGTCTGGCCAGTGATTCTGCGACCTCCGGGTAATTGCTGGACGGTTGCTGAGGCTGACTCAAGGCGATTCCGAAGGTGGCTGACCCGGATGAAGCGATCTTGCGCTGGAGTAGTCACTAAAGGTCTTCCATAGCGTGGGCGGTTTGCCGTGAAGCCGGTGTTTCGATGACGACTCAGAAGCCTGCTAAGGGTGCTCTGGCTCACGTTGAAGTGTCGGGCGACTTCAGGTTGACTTTGCCCAGCTTGCAAACGCCCCAGTGCATTCTCGCGTTCAGGCTGACTGAGACGTGGCATTTTTGCAGTTGGAATTGACGCACAAGTTTTCATCAGAATGACCCAGTGTGTGCATGGTTTGTTTGCCTTTGTGTGAGCTGTAATTCACCAAGGTGTGCATGAATTTGTTCAGCTCGTCATTTTGTGCACGTGCAATCCGACAGGCGCTAAAAGCGTGAGCGCACGTGAAGCACAGAAGTAAACAGACATATTGGACTAGTTGGTTACATCCTACTAACGCATTGGCATCAGCAGTGAAGAAATAAAAAAGTATGCGTTTCTTTTTGTGAACAGTATATATGTAACACGCGGAGAAAACACCAACAAATCCCTGATCTTGGTTCTTTTCGTATTTTATTACAAGCTTTTGAGAGCTTTCAACTCTCTTCTTCAGGCATGACAAGTAAAATAACAAAATCACACGCAAACAAGTATTTATATGTGGTGATGGGTCGTTGGGTAGGAAAGAAAGAACAGTAATCAATCTGAGTTTGTGATTTCAGTTCAAGCCATCGAATTGTTTGTGGGGATGCATGGTTGGGTTTTTGTGAAATAGTGATAGCAGCTCAAGCCATTGATTTGAATTTGAAAGTGACATACATTGGGAATTACTGAATTGTAATCAGCTTAGTTTCATCTAGGTCTATTTAGTTCATCTGTCTGTCCGTCTGTCTGACCACGTCTCTCTACCTCTCTCTCTCTCCCACCCTCTCTCTCAATCTCTCTACCCAACGCTCTCCCTCTCTCGCTAATCTCTCTCTCTCTCCCCCTCCCTCCCTCTATCTGTCTCTCCCTCTCACTACCCCTCACTCTCTCTCTCTTTATCTCTCCCTCTCTCTCTCTGAGCATTGTCTCTTTCATTGGGTGGTTTTGCTGTTGAGTCCTGCTGGATATTCTGTTTTCATTTTCCGTATCCAGAATTGTTCTCGGCCCTCCCTCCTCCCCCTGTCATCCAGGAACTGTCTCTCAATGGGCAGACACCTCATGTCTTGCAAACAGTGGTCCGGCTGGTTGAAGTGCCGAGTCACCCATGTTCCCTTGTTTTGCCTGATGTGGCTCCTATGTAGAGCAAAGCGGGTCTTCAGACTGTTTCCTGTATCTCCGATGTACTGTGAGTTGGGACACTTGTGACAATATAACAGGTACACAACGTTGGATGTCGTGCATGTCACATGGTGCCGGATCTGGAATGATTCTTTGGTCACAGCATTGGAGAAGCAGGTGGCCTCTTGAAAATGTTCACGACAGGTGACACACATTTTGGCACACTTAAGGGCTCCCGGCGTATGGCTGTTGTCTATGACTGGGGGGCTGATGGCATGAGAAGGTTCCGCATGCTTTTGGAGTTCCTTTCTCCAACGACTGGTACCTCAGGGAGAGCCTTCTTCGTGGTCGGGTTACGATGGAGCGCCACCTGTTGCTCCCCAAGCCACCTCCTGATAGGTGGATTAGCAGGATTGTGTGTGATGACAAAGGGAACTCTGTGGCACCTCCTCTTAGCTTTGTACTTGAGAAGCTCCCCCCGAGGCGTGGACCTGACTCTATATATATAGTAACATTTGATAAAAACTTTTTGTCCAAATGTCTTTATAATCGAACATTAGAATCAAGACCAGTTACAAGAACTTGGAATCTTGATCTATGTTATAAAAAAGCATAGAGTGCTAGTTTGGTTTTTCCTCCTTTTTTAGGGGAGGCAGACAGAGCCCAGTCCACGACAGCTGTTTCGATCCGATGAGGATCTCGTCAGGTGAACACGGCATTGGGAACTTACCCAAGTCATGTGGAATTTATCACCTCAACACCAAGGTACTTCCACAGTGGGAAGGCTTTCCCTGTTGTATATTAGCAAAAAAACCAAAAAGCCAAACCATCACTCAGATAAAACAATGGAAATAAGAATCTTATGTAAAAAGGTGAACATAACAATGCTCCAAAGTTACAATATGAAAAGATAAACGACACAACCAGAGAGGGCCAGCAACTAAGATGGTGTCCAAAATGATAAAAATAGATTTGAAATAAAATCTCAGTATACTGATGTGCACCATGCCTCAGATCTAAAGGACTTGAAAGTTAGAGCATTTGAAATGCAAAACTAGTAAAATTTGATAAAACGTTTTTGTCCAAATGTGTTTATAATCGAGCATTAGAATCAAGACCAGTTACAAGAACTTGGAATCTTGATCTATGTTCTAAAAAACATCGGAAAATTGTTTAAAACTTTTGTCCCCTATGTCTTTGAAACGAACATTAAAACCAAAAACCAGTTATGTGCTAACTTGGTGTATATATACTATTTCAGTTGCCGGCCCTCTCTTGTCATGTCGCTTATTTTTTCATATTTTTAAATTTTGGAACATTGTTATGTTCACACTTTTACTTAAGATTTTTATCATTTCTATTTTACTTGAGTGCTGATTTGGTTTTGTTGAGCCTTTTACCAATATAAGAAACCTTCCCTTTGTGGAACAATCATCTTGTTGAGGTGAGAGTAGTTCCACCCCTAAGACCCCATCCAGTACTGAGCTGATGAGACTCCCTAGAGTCGAAACAGCTGTCCTCGGCTGGGTTCTGCCAATGCCTCGCTAATAAGGAGGATAAACTAAGCTAGCACTCTATGTTTTTTAGAACATAGATCAAGGTACCAAGTTAATATAACTGGTTTTGGTTTTAATGTTCCTTTCAAAGACATAGGGACAAAAAAGTTTAAACAAAATTATTATTGCATTTCAAATGCTCTAACTTTTGAGTCCTGTAGGCTGGAGGAACGGTGCCAGCAGTAAACTGAGATTTTTTCTTAGCAAAACAAAAGATGAATAAAAACTAATAAGAAAGAATTTTGTTTCCCAATATTTCGGCTTTTGGCTTTGGACGCGGGACAGACAGACAAGAAAACCTAATAACAGCCACACAGTCAGGCTTCCCACTCCACACATATTTACCGAGCTTTCGCTTTATTCAAGCTTCATCAAGGTAAAGTCTGCTAAATAGTGCATACACAACTAGGATCACTGGAACTCACAAAAATGCATTAAAATATAAGACAGAGAGAGAGAGAGAGAGAGAGAGAGAGAGAGAGAGAGAGAGAGAGAGAGAGAGAGAGAGAGAGAGAGAGAGAGAGAGAGAGAGAGAGAGAGAGAGAGAGACAGACAGACAGACAGACAGATAGACCGAAAGTGACACTTCTTTGCTCAAACTAAAAGACAACTAAAAGCAAAGGTGGAAGGACATAGACTGCGTGTGTGTGTATTGAGAGAGAGAGAGAGAGAGAGAGAGAGAGAGAGAGAGAGAGAGAGAGAGAGAGAGAGAGAGAGAGAGAGAGAGAGGGGGGGTGAGAGGAGTGAGATAGATTGAGAGAGATAAAAGGGAAAGAGAGAGAGAGAGAGGGAGAGAGGGGTGGGTGTGAAATTTGTAATATAGTGCATACACAGTTATAATCACCAGACAGTCCAAAATAAGAGAGAGGCAGATGGAAAGAGAAGGAGAAACAGACTGACAGAGAGAAAGGGATGATAACATATATAAACGTGAGGGGGAACATAGTAATAGTAATATATCAATATTAAACGTGAGGGGGAACATAGTAATAGTAATGTGCATAATATAATATAATAGTAAGATCCGTGTAATAATGCTTAGATACCTTCAGGTTTGTATCCCAGGATTAACACACATTAAAACTGCAGAATATAAAACCATTGCACTACAGCACATACGCCAATAACTAGTAGCTGAGGGGAACATAGTAATAGTAATGTGCATAATATAATATAATAGTAAGATCCGTGTAATAATGCTTAGATACCTTCAGGTTTGTATCCCAGGATTAACACACATTAAAACTGCAGAATATAAAACCATTGCACTACAGCACATACGCCAATAACTAGTAGCTGAGAATAGCTATGAGCGTGAACGTGAACAAAATAGGTGCCTGCCAGAACGGTCTATCTCAAAAGGAATAAAGAACACAGATAGACCGTTCTGGCAGGCACCCCTCGTAAATATTAATAATCAGGTTCAGCAGTAAGTTAAAGTTAAAGTTCCTTCCTTCCTTCCTTCCTGTAAGTGACCACAGTCAAACTTGACTATTCTGTCACTGTAGGCCTAAATTGGGAATCTGCGGAAGAGCGCCTTAATACAGGGGTAGAGGGGGAGGGAATTGGGGAGGAGCGGGGGAGGGGGGGGAGGGGGGGGGGAGTGTTGCTGGATAATTATTTGGAGACCATCGACACAAAGGTGCCGATGGTCTTGGCCTGCACAGCTTCCTGGGGCAGCTCGTTCCAGTCCCGGATTATACGTGGGAGGAAGCTGGCTTGTCAGTACTGAGTGCGACAGAAGATCTGAGAGAGCTGCCGTGGGTGAGTGCGTCGCTGACGTGCTGGCGGTGGTATGAGTTTTTGTTGCAGAATGTCCATGCACTCCTCTTCTTCTTGCAGCCTGAAGAGCATTGCAAGCCTTGCGGAAAGTCGACGCTGTTGCAGTGAGGGCCATCCAAGCTGTTCAAGCATTGAAGTGACACTGGACGTGTTTGGAAAACGTTTGAGGGCGAAGCGTGCTGCGCGCCGCTGGACTGCCTCCAGTCTGTTGATGTCCTGTTGTTGGTGAGGGTCCCAGACTGATGATGCATACTCTAGGACCGGATGGACGAATGATTTGTAGGCCAACTCCCTGATGGTCTGGGAGCTGACTTTCAAATTTCTTCTCAGGAAGCCTTGAGTTTTGTTGGCTTGCGCGCAGATGTTCTCGACATGTTTCTTCCAGCTCAGCTCCTTTGTCAGAGTCACTCCAAGGTACTTGATGGAGTCGACTGCTTGCAAGTTGTCGCCATGCAGCTGGTAATGATGCTGCTGGGGCTTTCTGCTTCTTGATACGCTCAAGGTGTTACACTTGCCAGGGTGGAAAACCATGTCCCAGCTCTTCTCCTACTCAGCGAGTCGATAGAGGTCATCCTGTAGCTGGTCATGATCCTGGGGCGCCGCAAGAACCTTGTAGGCAGCAGTATCATCAGCGAAGAGCCGTGCCATTGATGTTAGCTTATCAGGCAGATCATTAATGTACACTAAGAAAAGGCAGGGTCCTAAGACCCTTGTGGTACTCCTGAGCAAGCATCAGTAAAGCTGGAAGCGACCCCATTTACCACCACTGCCTGGCGTCTTCCTCTGAGGAAGTCTGTGATCCACCTGTTGATTTCACCACGAATCCCATAGTTATGGAGCTTGTGCAGGAGGAGACTATGGTTGACCTTGTCAAACGCTTTCTCGAAGTTTACCAGGGTAACTAATTCATATTACACCCTCTTATACTATAGGTATAAAAGAACTTTATGGGGAATCATAACATTATCAATGTTGATAGGAAAGGGGGGGGGCGGTTGGGGATGGATGTGAAAAAAGGGAGGAGAGGGTATTGGACAAAGATGAAAGGCAGGGCTACAGTAACGAGCATAAGGCAAGAGGGAGAGAAACCAACATAATAATAAGGGAAGACTGAATTGGATGAAGTGTGGAATCGGAAATCTGTACTGAACATAGTAAAGTAATAACATATGTTATAGGGTGCAGTTTTGAACTTCTGAGACAAAAGAAGCGCCCTAGTTAAACCCCTGCATAATTCTTAGTCAGATGACCCTGCTGGTCATTGCAGCGTCAGCGCCCGCACATACTTACTGATTGGCCAGTTTGATTATTTTCTTTTGCGCGTCGCCAACCGGTCAGCTGACCCTGTGCTTTTAAATTTTCTCTTTCCTATCTAATGCGCCTGGAGAGAGGAGGAGGCGAGATGATCTGCATTTTGAATTGTTGGCCTTTCAAGACATAATGGGCTGTAAGTACATATGATTATTTATCATTGTTTATGCTACAATTTAATCACGTTTATTTCATTTGACAGCATTTGCTAATGTTTATGTGGTTGAGAGAGAAGATTGCGTACGGCACATTATGTGGGCTTTGATCTAGCTGAGTCTTACCACTAGGTCTATTTGCTGCAAGTCAGTTTTTTGTTTTGATCTAGGGTTAATGATCATTATTTTGTATGACAAGTTTGGGATTCCAAATTGTCGACTATAGACATCTGTTGTAGTTTCTTGCTTGAGCCGTAGTAATCAGCCAGTGAACTTTTGTCGTCTGCTAGCCGAATGATGCAGCACTGTGCCTCTGTGTGTGTGTGTGTGTGTGTCGGAATGGTGGCTTTGGCCCATGTCGTCACTGTGACGTTTGAAGGTTTATTAGTTGCTGGCCCATCTCTCTCTCTCTCAACGGTGTTTGATCAGTTGTGTCTCTCACTTTGATGATAGCTTTTGGAGTGTGTTACACACACTGGGATAAGAGAAGAATGTTGTGTGTCTAGTTTATGGTTTGGCCTTTACTTTTGACACTTCCCATCATGTGACTCAGTTTCCATTGTGTTGTGCTATGAAAGTAGGCAACTACTGCCTCTCATTTAGTCAGTGTTGGCTAGTGAGCTTGTGTTGGTGATGTCATGTGACAGGTTGGCTGTATGTGCCTTTGTTTAGTGACTGAGTAGTAGATTTTCATATGACTAAACTTGGTCAGATTGATAGCACATGTTCATGCATGCTTTGCTTATTGTTCACCTGGGTTTGTGCATTTAATATGCTTTCAGGTGTGCTGTTTTGCTGAGATGAAATAAAAGATAGATCAAACACCGTATACCACCCCATGTGGTCTGCTGTTACTGAGATTGTGGGGAAGAGCGAGCCTTCCTTTCCCCCTGTCTATCCTGTCCTTTTACACACTACCACACATAGTAATAATAATAATATATAATAATAATATATATTCATAAAAACCTGAGCATGACGCTCAGAGTTAAAAGAAATACATTAAAACTTTCAGAAGTTAAACCATTGAATCACTACAAATTCAAGTCTGCTACAATCCAGTCTAAAGTAAAGTAACTACATACGTGAACAAAAACTCAGACACCTAGCAAGTTCAAAGTTCACAAAGGAGAGTAAATCAAATCTCCTCTTCTCGGGTAGCACTTGTAGCAAAAAGCTCACTACTCTCAACAAAAAATAACCACAATAGTCCGGTGGCAGAGGGGGTCGAACCTAGAAATGTTTGGTAACAATCGTTTCTTTGCATTTTTCAGTAGTCTGGACCAAGTAGTTGAAGAATCAGTTGGAAGGTCTCGTGGCGACCTCTTGGCATTTTCATAATTCAAGATGGCGGCCAACATGGCTGCCTAGTCTCATAGATAACACTGTTCTCTGTAACGTTTTGAATTAAAAGCATATTCAATTATAATTGCAGTGTCTAATGTAAAGTTTCTGAATACAGGACTCGTGGACATAACATTCAATTATATGTCTAACACTTTGGAATTCAAAATGGCGGCCAATATGGCGGCCAAATTCTTCCATTGGCTATATTTTATTAACTTCAAGGCGTACAAACATAATTTTGGTATATATAATAGAGTTTTGGGGTCAAACAATGCATTTCTGGTACTAACAACGATATTTGACCATTTCTTAAGTCAAAATGGCGGCTAAAATGGCGACCAAATAACTCCACTAGCTAAAACGTCAAAACTGCAGTCTATATAATTGCAATGTTAGTTTCTATAACCCCAGGGTTTCTGAAGTCAATAAATCCATTTATAGAATCAAAAAAGCTATTTTACCATATTAAGATGGATGTCAAGATGGCAACCAAGTGACCCACTGGTGATTAATTCAAAATGGCGGCCAAGATGGCGGCCAAATTCTTCCATTGGCCATATGATATGAACTTCAAGGCGTACAAACATAATTCTGGTATGTAGGATAGGGTTTTGGAGTCAAACAATCCATTTCCGGTGCTAACAACATATTGAAATATCTATTGTATCCGTTTGAATTTAAGATTGTTGTCAAAGAGGTGACCAAATAACATATAAAAGTTAGCATACAAGCAATAATTTCCCATATGGTTCTTCGTAACCGAGAGGACGTAAAACATAAAACCTTGGCCTGGAAAGAATGAAACCTTGGAATAATTTTGATATTTAAAAAAGTGTTTGGATACCAGCCGCCGTGGTGTAGTGGTTAGCGTCACGGACTACAGGCTGGGAGGTCTTGGGTTCAAATTCCATCAAAGGCGATGTACTCCTACCCAGAGTGAGTGGCTATGGGCTCAGTGGGAAGACTGAAACCACACAGTCGAGCTTCATCTGCTTAACGGATGTGATTCTGAGAGTGTTGCTCTAATTTCAAGACCAACACTGCAGGTGTCTGTAGTTCTCGGGCCTGGTTGACGCCGGGATATCATTATGAAAGGAAGCGTAGAATACAGCCCTGTCTTGCACTCTCAGACTGATACTGAACTCCATAGCATCATCATCATCATGATCATTCGCCTCATTTCCATTAATCATTAAACAGAAAAATGTCTCAAATTCTGTGGCTTTGCTCTCATGGTGACCTCGGTTTCGGTTTCCGATTCAGTCTATGCCTTGGTGCATTCAGGTCAAAGTCATGGGGATCAGTATGTTGTTGGTGGACAGTCGTGGTGGCGCTCTCAGAGGAGAACCTCACTCACGCTGGCGCCACGACTAAGAGAATAGTGTCGTCAGTAGGGGGCTTAGTAGGTGGTGTCCTGAACAGGCTCCGCTGAACTCCACTGAAGTGACTCAGCAGCAGTCCAGTGTCTCCTTGGTTGGTTGCCTCCTGACGGCCTAACATAGATTAGCTCCCCTTGGACTGCTGGTCTCGGATTCTGCGACTTGAACAAGCCGGGGTGTAGCTGCGAATTGGGATTCCGAATGAGCGGTGTGGGAGCAATGCCACTGTACGACCCAGCAGATGGGACAGTAAAAATTTTAAAAAATAGTTTTTGGATGGTTGGACCTCCATTTTCGGTATTCAGGTAGCTTTATGTTATTTTCGGGATCACAATGGCTGCTAAAAATGCTGCCATAAATTCTTTAGACTATGTCATTTCTTTAAAAGCATTAAAAACAAGAATTGGGTGTCTGGTACTTATTGTGTGAATAATTTAAAAAGAGCCTGATACAGTGGAAACTCCCTTATCAGACCTTCAAAAATCATCCAAAATGAGGTCTTAAAAGTGAGGGGTCTTATAAGGGAGGGAATTTTAATACTTACAAAAAGGGCAATGTCTCAGCGAAGAAGGTCTTATGTGGGAGGTAGTCTTATAATGGGAAGTCTTACAAGGGAGGTTCCACTGTATTGCATCAAAATCACTGTTTAACAATTATGTTGACAGTTCAAAGGGGTAACATGATGGCCATCATGTGGCTTAATTGTCCAAACTGATTTTCGAGTCTTATGAATGAAGCTTTTTCTTTATTCCAAATCATTACACGATGATTTTGTTTTTATTTGTAATTATGGTGGTCATTTAATATAATAAAACATGCGATTTAAAGTATATTACAAATGTGTGGTTTTCAGTATCAGATGAATCAATTTCAAACTCAGAGACAAAAATTAGTTTAAATTAACGTCCTCCGACCTGGTACAGGTACATAATTATGGAGCATTTCTAAATGTAAAGATGATGGGTCTATCTTGAATATGATGCAATACTAGTCTACCCTGTTTACTAGTACGTAAGTACATTTTCATACTCAGACTTCTTTGCATACTTTTATAGCCATCGCATCGTCATGCTTGTGATCCTACTTTAACTGATGATACCATAGAACCATGATATTCAAACTACAATAGAACCTCCCTTATAAGACTTCCCAGTATAAAACTCCCTCCCACATAAGACCTACTTCTCTGAGACATTGCCCTTCGTTGTAAGTATTACAATTAGCTCCTTTATAAGACCTCATTTTTGATGATTTTTGAAGGTCTAATAAAGGAGCTTCCACTGTATAAAAAATACAGCTTTTTGGAGACATGTCTCCAAATTCTAATAGGCCTGAGGTGGCAGATTGAGCTTCTTTGGATTTTTATATCGTGGTGCTGATTCTACTTTCTATCCTGTACACTAACATTATAATTTTATGAGTTCTAGTTAATAAATTATAGCAAATAGAAGAATTTGGCCGCCATCTTGGCCGCCATTTTGAACTTATTGCATATTTGACGTCATGGTTGCCATCTTAATCTCACAAATCTTTTTTCTTAACTTAAGAAATGGATTTCTTGACCCCACAAACCATTTTATAGTCATTTACGTTAATTTCTATATACAGCATTTTCTACGTCTTAGCTAGTTGAGTTGCTCGGTCGCCATCTTGGCCGCCATTTTGATGTAAGAAGTGGTTGAATATAATTCTTCATACCGGACATGGATTGTTTGACTCATTAAACCTTATCCTAGACATCAAAATATTAGTTGCAGGTAGTGAAGTTCACAAGTTATAGCCAATATGAGTATTTGGCCGCCATGTTGGCTGCCATTTTGAATTTTAAAGTGGTCAAAAATGTTAGATCCCGACTTCCTGTCCACAGCAAGCATACTCGTTACACTGCAATTTCAGTTTTATATACTGCATATTTGAAAGATTAGAGCAAACCATATTATTTAGCCATGGCAGCCATATTGGCCGCCATCTTGAATTATGAAAATGCCAAGAGGTTGTCATGAGACCTTCCAACGGATTCTTCAACTACAAGGTTTAGTAGACTACTGAAAAATGCAAAGAAACGATTGTTACCAGACATTTCTAGGTTATCGGAAAAAACAGGCCTCTGCCACCGGACTACAAAAAATCACAAGGGGGGAAAAGTGCGCGCGCGCGCGCGCGCGCGCGCGCGCGCGTGTGTGTGTGTGTGTGTGTGTGTGTGTGTGTGTGTGTACACTGTTGCTACTACTACTACTGCTGCTGCTGCTGCTGCTGCTACTACTACTACTACTACTACTACTACTACTACTACTACTACTACTACTACTACTACTACTACTACTACTACTACTACTACTTCACGGCCAACACAGCTACTTTCTAACTCTTGTAGTGGATTCTGGACTGAAGAATAATGCCAATGTCCATACGTTCATTCCCTCCCATTTGTAGGGTACCAAGATTGCCCGCCAATATAACTCTCTTTCGAGGAGTCTGTCTGTGTTGTCTACCTTCTCGATAGGTATGATGACAAGAAAGTTTAAGTTGGGATCTGTGGAGTGGTTCAGGTTGTTAACATGGGCAGCAACTCTGCATTTGGAGTTCTTTTTGAGTTTGCAGTCGCTTTTGTGGTTGGCCCACCTATATGTTTCAAATGCACAGTTGATCCCACGTACAGAAAGTCAGGATGTTGTTATCACCCGCGGAGTTTACGGAGCGAAGGTGATATTGTTTTTGTTGTGTAAGTAGCTGTGTGTGTGTGTGTGTGTGTGTGTGTGTGTGTGTGTGTGTGTGTGTGTGTGTGTGTGTGTTTGTTAACAGCATATCACCATGAAGGAATAAAGATAGGAAGTTGAAACTTAATGTGCATGTAGGCTAGGTATTGTAGATGTGCCTTTTTGTGTCAAGGTCAAGGTCAACGTAATAACCTTGACGTATGACCTTGAAAACTGAAAATCTATTTTTAGCCATATCTCGGGCACCAGTCGACATAGGATGTTCAAACTTGGCATGAAGGTGGTTTGGCTTATGCTCCTTCCGAATATTGTTGACCAATCAAGGTCAAGGTAAAGGTCAAGGAGATCGCTGGATCCTGAAAATCGGGGGGTCGAAAAATGGAGTTCCCAAGATAACAGCATATCACCATGAAGGAATAAGGATAGGAAGATGAAACTTGACGTGCATGTAGGCTAGGTACTGTAGATGTGCCTTTTAGTGTCAAGGTCAAGGTCATGACCTTGACGTATGACCTTGAAAACTGAAAATCTATTTGTAGCCAATCAGTCGACATAGGATGTTCAAACTTGGTATGAAGGTGGTTTGTCTTATGCTCCTTCCGAATATTGTTGACCAATCAAGGTCAAGGTCAAGGTCAAGGAGATCGCTGGACCCTAAAAGTCGGGGGGTCGGAAAAATGGAGTTCCCAAGATGAAATCAGGTGGGAATGTTGGCTGGGCTCCGCGGGTGATTCTCGAATGCTACATTCGAAAACTTTTCAATCTAGTTTACAGCTAATTTTGTAAATCACATTTGGGGTGTTGCACGAGAGCTTTGCTCTTATGTTCAACCTTCTATTGTCCCAATTGGAGACGAAGTTCGAGGTTTCGTCCGAGTGAGCACAAGTATCACACCTGGAACATTAGAAAAAGCCCTTTTTATTTTATGGTCCATATTCTACATGTTTTCGAAGTATAAGTTCACCAAGATTTTTCCGTTTTCTATCTGCCGCTATCAATATGTTTTGGGGGAATATTCTCACATTTTCAGGGGTTTGGTGGAGAATATGAAGATTGTCTTTGATGATTTTTGTTTTATTTGGCACATGCATTTTTTAAAAATTCTTCTTCTTTTGTTTTGTCTCATATTTCAAAGTTTGTCCCCGGGGGACTGAAGCTCCAAGTTGTTAAGCTTTGTCCCATTCCCATCCTGACATAACAAGGTACGTAGTGTACTCCTGAGTCTCTGTTCCAAAACTGAATAATGAGAAAAGATCATTCTAAGTCTCCTCCCCATGCCAGTTTGCATTCCCTTAAAAACTTATTTCGGGTCGCAAGAGTTTGGGGGTAAATAATTGTGAATATTCTTCGAAAAAACACCAGTACTTAGTTTCCCATCGTCGTTAAGTGTCACTTTAACATCAAGATATTCTATAGTTTTTCCCGAATTACAGTCCATTTTATTTTGTCACTGTGCAAGGTTTGAAGATAATCATCAAACTTATCTACGTCTTTTTGATTTGGCAGGATGAGAAAGATCATTGTCTCTATAACGACTCCAACTGAAGCTATATGTAATTATATATATAATTCGGAAGATTCCGAATTTTCCCGGACTCCAGATTTTCCCGTGACATCTCTCTCTCTCTCTCTCTCTCTCTCTCTCTCTCTCTCTCTCTCTCTCTGCCAAAGTACATCTGGCAGCTTGTAAAAGGTTTCTTTGTGTTCCAATTAGAACACCTAACAACATGGTTTACGGAGATTTAGGCAGGTACCCACTTTATATAAACTCGTATGTTGCATCCTTAAGATACTGGTTTAAATTATTACAAATGAATGTCGATAGATTGCCATACAAATCATATTTAATGTTATTTGAATTAGACAGATCCGGTAAGCAATGTTGGGTTTCGAAGATAAGGACAATTTTATGTGAAACAGGCTTTAATTTATCTGGCTACAACAAGGAGTTAGTGATGTAAAATGTTTTCTGCGTATATTTAAACAACGCCTCATTGATATGTTCATTCAAGAATGGTCTGGCGCCATCACAGACAGTGACAGATATGAAAATTATAGAAATTTCAAGATTATATTTGAAAAAGAAAGATATATTATGGATATGAACACATACTGCTTTCCTGTAGCCATAACGCAACTGCGATTAAATGCTTTACCATTAAACAACAATAACTACCGTTACAGCACAGCTGAACAAGATAGATTTTGTCCTTCTTGTAGAAATCAAATTGAAAATGAATCCTATTTCTTATTCAAATGTCATCAGGGCTAAATTTCTGAAAGACGTTGAACATCTGACTCTTCATATCCTTATGAAAGCATCTAATGAAATTCATAGACATAAAGTTTCTCGGTATGTTTTTCATGCCATTAGTAGAAGGCAAAGAGAGAAACTGTAGATGTATGTCTTATTTGAAGAAAAAAAAGGTGTTCTTATTTTGCATTGAATATATTAACTTTAGGCTTACATTATGCATCCATTGTTACTACTAATAGTGATCGAATACCAAAGATGCTTGTTTGTGTATATTTACCTTTTTGGCTTGATAGCTATTTTCCTTATGTAGTTTTTGTTTTCTTTTTCATATATTACCCTTTGACCCTTTGACTCCCCCCCCCCCCCCCCCCTTGCATTGTATTGTGGCCTATGGCCGATGTGCAATTAAAATCTTTCAGTGTTCAGTGTTTCAGTGTTCTCTCTCTCTCTCTCTCTCTCTCTCTCTCTCTCTCTCTCTCTCTCTCTCTCTCTCTCTCTCTCTCTCTCTCTCTCTCTCTCTCTCTCTCTCTCTCTCTCTCTCTCTCTCTCTCTCTCTCTCTCTCTCTCTCTCTCTCTCTCTCTCTCTCTCTCTCTCTCTCTCTCTCTCTCTCTCTCTCTCTCTCTCTCTCTCTCTCTCTCTCTCTCTCCGCTCTCTCGAAGCTGTCTCTCTCTCCGCTTTCGAAGCTGTCGGACGTGTGCGCTGTGATGTCTCTGTTCAATGGCCAAGTTGGACTGTTTATAGTGGCTGTTCGTTTTTGATTTTTTGCACAGTGTTGTGTGAAAGTATTCGATCGGCAACAAAATGTGAACAATTTAGTGGACGATATAAGTGTAGTTAGCATATGAAAAATTAATAGGGTTTATGAACAATTAAAAAGTGAACACTTTTAGAGCTGGGGAAAAAAAGAAAAAAAGGTCAACAAAACGAATGACGATGACAGCTGCACGTGCAAAACATTCTCGCAGTCGCAGTAGAAAAAAAAAGAAAGAACGTGCCACAGGCGCTCCGAATAAAACTCGCGTGGCCGTTATCCGTTATCAAAACCCTTCTCATTGCCTCAATGCTGGTAACAACGTGTCTCGAGAACAAAAGTGAGGCTTCTCCAGGCGGCTGTGAGCGTCGCCTTGTTGCACGGTGGTGTGGCAGTGCCGGTACGGGTACGGGTACGGTTTGTTCTGACGGTACTGATGGTACTGTTTCTTCTGTCGCACATTCCTTCCTTCAGGCATCCATTGGACATGTACTACGACTATTTCTCATGTGGGGTGTGGCGACCAGGTTCTACGCTATCACCAGATGGAAGCCCAGTTGTGGCACTCGTTTTATCATCATGATGAATGCAAGAAGTATACTTCTGATCTTCTTTACCAAAGCATGTGCCATCTGGATCAGTAATCTCCTCCTAGCATGTGGGTATGTGGAGTCAAACCCAGGGCCATTACATACTACAGAATGGATGCAAAGCACTGAGCAATCTCTCAACCAGCACCCACCCAGGGATGCTTATTGTCAAAACTCTGCTTCCACAAACGAACTACACAGAAACTTGTTGTCAATGGCAGGTTGCAATGTAGATCCAAACACTGAAAACAAAAATGGTTTTGCAGAGCTGGAATCTTGGTGCCATACCCTCCAACAGGACAATGACCGGCTTAGGGATGAAATTACATGTACAGTGTATGTATCCAGACTCAAAAACACACATACACACACACATACACACACACAAACACACACACACACACACACACACACACACACACACACACACACACACACACACACACACACACATCACAAAAAGGGAAAGAATTGGAATTTGAACTGCAACATTTAATTTTGACGTCATTGCTTTTGACTTGCATAATTGCTCATACAGTATCTCGATGTTCATTTTATCATCCGATTCGCTTTATCGGCCACATTTTGCCTTGTCCCAAAAGTGGCCGATAAAGCGGATTCCACTGTATATAGCTCACAATGGCTCCAGTATTATAGACTACTTCTTGGTTTCTAGATCTATTGTTAACTATGCACTGCAGCTTCAAGTGCTTTCAAGAATTGAATCAAAACATATGCCATTAGAATTACGATTTAGTACTCAAGGCCCATGTTGTTTAATTAATGATACTCGTAAAATGTCTGTTGTTGAAAAATATGTGTGGAACGATGATTGTATGGAGGAATACTTACATATTCTTAAATCTGAGGAAATACAGACCATCCTTCATGAAACAATAGATTTAATCAATGTGAATATTGATATGGCATTAAACAAATTTTATGAATGTTTTGCACTTGCAGGCCAGTGCATGAGAAAGAGAATTACAACAAATAATATAATGCATAATGTATGGTTTGATATTGAATGCAGGGAACATAAAGCGGTCAAAATGCAATCTCTTAAAGAAGTTAGGAAGCATTAAAGAATTAGATCAACTGAGATGCTCGTACAATGATAAACGTAGAGAATATAAACAGTTATTGAAAAGAAAGCAAACTGAAGACAAAAGGATTGTTCTAGAAACTCTTGAATTTAATGTAAATGATTCCAATTTTTTTTGGGGCACTATTAAAAGAGGATGAATAATAGTCCTACAGATTGCTCAATTTCAAATGAAGGATGGTTTGACCATTTCCAAAAGGTGTTTAATGCCGATTTGGTTGAAAATGATGTTTTGCAAGCTGAATGTAATTCATCAAATGAAATGTTTAACAGTGAATAGTTAAATGTTGATGATATAGACTGTTCTTTGTTAGACGTTGAAATATCCGAAGATGAAGTGAGGGATGCCGTTAGAGCTCTAAAGAACAGAAAAGCAGCTGGACCGGATGGATTCGTTGGGGAATTTTATAAGTATTCATCACCCCTAGTTGTCTCCTTCTTAACAAAACTTTTCAATAACCTCCTTTACTTCAGGTACATTCCCACTAAGTTGGCCAGAACCAATCATACACCCACCCCTAGTTGTCTCCTTCTTAACAAAGCTTTTCAATAACCTCTTTACTTCAGGTACATTCCCACTAAGTTGGCCAGAATCAATCAGACACCCACCCCTAGTTGTCTCCTTCTTAACAAAGCTTTTCAATAACCTCTTTACTTCAGGTACATTCCCACTAAGTTGGCCAGAATCAATCATACACCCACTGCACAAGAAAGGTGATGTTAATTGCCCCGATAATTACCGGGGCATCTCATTATTAAATGTTAACAGCAAATTATACACATGCATATTGAACAAGTGACTAACCAATTGGGTTGAAAACAACAATTTGCTCAATGAATCTCAAGCCGGATTTAAAAAGAATTATAGTACAATAGACCACATATACACTTTGTTAGCTCTTATTCAAAAACAGTTTTCATCAAACCAAAAACTTTATACTGCATTTATAGACTTCAAAAAAGCATTCGATTTAATTGATAGAAATAATCTTTGGCTAATACTACGCAAAAATGGAATTCAAGGAAAAATGTACAAAGCTATTAAAAGTATATATGAAGTAGTTAAAGCTAGGGTTCGATCTAACAATGATGTTACAGAAGCTTTTATGTGCCCTCGAGGATTGAAACAAGGGGACAATTGTAGCCCCATACTATTTGCATTATTTATTAATGAGCTCGCCAATGATATCCTTCAGTCCGGCAAACATGGAGTTACCCTATCCCCTGAGACTATTCAAATCCTTATAATGTTATTCGCTGACGATGTTGTTCTGCTTTCAACAACTATCATAGGTCTTCAGCGTCAGCTGGATATATTATATAACACTGCTAATAGACTTAACCTTACTGTCAATCATGAGAAATCAAAAATCGTTATATTTAGAAAGGGAGGTCATATTGCTTCAAGGGAAAAATGGTTTTATGGTGGGGTTAAGCTAGAAATAATGAGCCAGTACAAATATCTTGGATTAATTTTTTCTACTGGATTAACTTTTTCTTATTCTTTAGAACAAATGGCCCTGAAAGCTAAGAAATGTGTATTTAGTATTCTTAAATTTCTGTGGTCTCTTGGTGATAATTCACCCAAACTTCTCTTTAAAATCTTCGATGTACAAGTCCAACCAAGTCGGAGGTGTGGGGTCTGACTGCAGACCACACTGTCATTGAGAGAGTACATCTGTATGTCATCAAAAGATTGCTAAGTGTAAGTATTAAAACTCCTACTGCACTTGTATATAACGAATCGGGTAGATACCCGCTGTATGTTCAAACATTTACTAACTCTGTGAGATACTGGTTAAAACTGACAAGAATGGAAGAGAGCCGTCTTCCTAAAAAAGCTTACGTCATGCTCCACAGTCGTCACTGTCTTGGTAAAAATAACTGGGTAAGTAATATTTGTTACACATTATATAGGCAGGGCTTTGGTTACGTATGGGAAAATCAAGGGGTGGAACACGTTAAATCTTTTTTGTCACTCTTTAAGCAGAGATTGATTGATAGCTACCTACAAAATCATGATGCAGTTATTACTACAAAAGATAGATATCAGCTATATTCTTCTTTCAGATTGTTACAAGGTATTCCCATTACGTGTGCATTATTAAGAATCCAACGGTACGTAAACACTTGACGAGAATGAGACTTGGCGTTTCTCAATTGAAATGTCAAAGATTTCTTTACTCAAAGACACAACCCAACATTGACTGTCCATTTTGCCCTACTGTACCCGAATCAGAACTGCACTTTATATTAGTATGCCCTCGATATAGTAACCTACATGAAGCGTTTATTCCACAAAAATATTATACTCATCCCAATGCTTTCAGACTAACCGTACTGCTTTCTGATTCTAGAATGTGTACAAAATTAGCTTTATTCATTTCTAAAGCGTTTGTTGTAAGAAATGCGTGTTAACATGGTGAAAACCTCATAGATTTTCAAACATATTGAGACTATTTCTGATTCTGCCGGTCTATTTTCCATCACTTGAAAATGAAATCTATTAGTATCCGTTATTTGCTGTGCTTAAGCTAGATTGTGTACATGCTCCCTGATTATCCTGTCATATATTGTTTACATGGTGGTGCCAGGTTTTGCGCATAATCGGCTGTTTCGTTTTGTATAGTGTCTTGGTGTGCTAGTATGTGGGCTTTGGATTTTGTGAGTGTGATGCGTATTTTTCCATTTCCCCGTCCTTCCTTGCATAAAACATTTTATGCAACATTATTACGGTCTGCATGATCTGATATATCTAATCTACTTGTGCAGCTCGACGAGTTTTTGTATAACCTTTGCATGCATTGTGGTTATTTCTAATGCCTCATAAATCTGTCTGCTCATTATCACTGTGAACTACGTGTCCATAACCCTTTGTACATCAATGTATTTGCAGCAAAAGTGGAGTTGCTAGACGTACG
Organism: Phymorhynchus buccinoides; assembly: GCA_017654935.2. Lineage (NCBI taxonomy): Eukaryota > Metazoa > Mollusca > Gastropoda > Neogastropoda > Raphitomidae > Phymorhynchus > Phymorhynchus buccinoides. The sequence goes on along the minus strand of CM065687.1, from coordinate 43,088,642 downwards.
CATATTGAGTATGCATATATTCGCTGTCCCCCCCCCCCCCCCTCTTAAATTCATGTCTCTGAACAGCAAATCATTGATTATCCACAGTCTTTAAGAGTTATTGTAGTCGTAATATTCCATGAAGTGGACGCGCATGTTATTATTATACCTTGTGTGTGTTGAACCTGTTTCGCATATTTTGTCTGTTGTGTTACTTCCCTTTTATAATGTGCATTCACACAGAATGAGAATGTGTTCGTCATCTGATTGTCGGTCTGTAGATCGTCTTTTGATTTGATCAATTGGTTTAATAGAGTTGGCATTTGATGGCTCTAATGTTTGATTCGTCTACAGGAAAGTTAAAGGGTAGTTGATTGATTGTTTATTTGTCTGATTTATATGTTAATTGATAATATTAACCGATTTATTTATTGATAGTTTGATTATCTATCACATGACTAGTAGATTGGTTTATGTTTAAATCGTCAACTGTGGCTGGTTAGGTTGATCCATGTATTTATTTTTTAAGATAGATTATTCCTCAGATTATAGTTTGATTTGTTTATGTTGATAAATAGTAGCTGATTGATTGCTGAGTATTATTTTCTATTATTATTTCACAAATAATGGTTGATTGTTTGTTTAACTGTTGAATAAGTCAAAGTCAAGTCAAAGTCAAAAATACTTTATTATCACGTTAGGTGAAATTACAGTGTGGTCTCGTACAAGCACAATACAATCAAAGAAACACATTTGCATGCATGAAAAATGGAAACAAAACTAAGGAAAAATGAATGACAAATCATGCTGCAAAAACATTGAACATAAGTAGGGTCGATACAAGCGACTATCAAAACATTAAGAACTGCCCTCTTTCCCACCATTTCTATTATCGCATTCATTTGTTCACCCCCACCCTACCCCAAACCCCCACCCTCTCCAAGTCACCCCAAGCTTTCACATATTTTGGGTCCCTTCCCGTTCCCAACATGTCATGCACCTCCCTCTTCTCTCTCTGTGTCTCTTATCTGTCTCTCTCTCTCACACATACACACAGAGGCATTGAGACGTACGGACAGACATACACACACGCACGCACGCACGTACACACGCACGCACGCTCACACACTCACATGCACACACATACAGATCCACACACTACTGTACAGATTGACCAAATATACCTCTAGGCCTAAGCTAATATATCATTCCTAATTATTTGGTCTTAGCAGAGATCTTGTTCAGAAGTTCGACTGACTTAGGGAGAAAACTAGCTGAATTTCTAATTGTTCTACAACGAATAGTGCGGAACCGTCTATCAGATGGCAATAGTTCATAGCAATGCGACAGAACGTGACTTGGATCCTTAGTGATCTCCCTGGCTTTTCGAACTACACGTTTTTCATACAACACACACAAACTATCTTGTTTACTACCCACGATCTTGGGTATGGTGGGTATTCTATTTATTTATTTGTTTAACTAATTATTTACTTATTTCTGTGTTTAATCATCCATGTATTTGGTGTGTTGGTTTGTTTGTCTATTCATTATTCCCTTGGTTGTTTGTGTTTGCAATTCCAATGATGGAATGTTTTGATAATAATGTTATTATGCCTTATGTAATCCCCCTCCCCACCCTCCCACATGATACGGGCAGTGAGGCCCATTCATTAACATTTTCCAGTTCGAGTTCGAGAGTTCTCTCTCTCTCTCTCTCTCTCTCTCTCTCTCTCTCTCTCTCTCTCTCTCTCTCTCTGAAGAACAAAACATAGCAATGAAAGCTGCTTACCGTAGTAGTACTTGAAGAAAATACTTCTGGTTTACACACAAAAAAGATGAGAAAGCACCTGCAGAATCTGACCAAGTCACAACCGGACTTGTTCTGTTACGTATCCAAAGACACAAAGTGTGCGCTTATAAGCTTATAGCTTGTTGTGCTCATGAAATAATGTGTGTACACTGCAATGTATTATGTTAATAAACTTTGTTTAAACCAAGTGGGAGGGAGATAAGGCTTAGAGTTTCAGACAGCGCTTTAATCTTATAGAAGGCGAACAAAATCCGGTCTTGATTACCTCGCTTTCTGTGCTGATTTGTTCCCGTTTGTTAGGTAGGTAGGGGAAGGGTGCTCTATTAGAACGGCTAATTTAGAGCCACGGGTGCAGCTTCAGCGCGAAGTCTTCTCGGCAATTGACAAGATTATCTCCCCTGCGTCGCAACCTTGAAGTCGCTGAAAATTGCTGCTTGATAAATGCGTCGCCAATCCCACTCGGAGTTTCCGCTTCTTTACTGAAGAAGAAGAAGAAGAAGAAGAAGAAGAAGGAAAGAAAAGTCAGAAGTCTTTTGCAGCTTGCTTTTCGTTTGCCATATTATTTGTGAACACCTTGTATTTATTACCCGGCCAGACAGAGTCTGACGGGTTTTGTTTCTGGGTTCTCTGTCTGTCTGTTTGTTTGTTTGTTTGTCTGTCTGTCTATCGATTATCTTAAAAACGACTGCACGGATTTTGATCAAATTTGACAGAGGGGTAGACATCTCGAAAAGACAACTTCCTTTCGATAATCATGATAGTGCTGACCTTGACCTTGAAGTTTTGAAAATTTCCTTCTTTGGGCTATATATTTTGTTTCTGAGCTGTATCTCATGAACCAGTGAACAGAATCGCTTCAAATTTGGTGTGCTGGTGTATCACAGTGCCGAGGTGGTGGGGGAGAGCGGGTGATGTAAATATATATATAACTGCGCTGACCTTGACCTTGAAATTTTGTTTGGATGTTTTTGTTCAAACACTAGTTTGACATTCAAATGTTCTAACATCGTCAAATGGATGCAACCACTTGTCTTTGCAACTTGATCAGCAACTTTGAGTTCGGCTCTATCCAGGTAGGGCAGCCCGCTGTGTCAATCTCGTGAGCTACACTGATGGAAAAAAGTTAGGGACCAGTCACACACACATGCACAACTTCCCAACCACTAATGGCAATGCAATTGGTTTGGGCAAGCATTTAATTCATTATCTCGTCAATTAGAGTACCAAATTTCATTCCGATTTGATTATCCGTTTGCTTTCCGCGAGCCCTCAAACAACATAGGGGTTCAAAACGAAAATTGCAAGTCACCCGCCTATCAAATTCATTCCATGCATGCTCTATGGGGTTGAGATCTGGGCTGCAGGCCGGCCAAACAAGCCTGACAACACCAGCCTGTTGGATGAAGTTGGTCACCACCCTGGCTCGGTGTGGGGTGGCGTTGTCATCTTGGAAGATGGCCTGGGGTCCCATCTGTTGGAGCATCGGCAGGACGAGTGGGGCCACAATTTCGTCTCTGTAGCGCAGGCCTGTAAGATTGCCAGCCACGTGGTACAGGGGTGTCCTATGGCGAAGACTGAAAGCTCCCACCATGATGGAGCCCCCACCAAAGGCCACCCTCTCCTGGATGGTGTTGTCCTGGTAGCGTTCCCCCTGCCGTCTCCAGACTCGCTCCCGCCCGTCAGAGTGGTGCAGATTGAACCTGGATTTGTCGCTGAAGAGCACCTGGGCCCAGTCTTGGCGATTCCACCTCGTGTGGCGGCGACAGAAAGCTAGGCGAGCCTGCCGATGTGCCGCTGTCAGCCGTGGACGAACAGATGGACGACGAGAACGGAGGTCAAACGCACGAAGGCAGTTTCCAACAGTCTTCTGGCTGACGTTGGTGTTAGTTGCCTTCCGCACACTACTGAACATGTCGAAGGACTTGCAATTTTCGTTTTGAACCCCTATGTTGTTTGAGGGCTCGCGGAAAGCAAACGGATAATCAAATCGGAATGAAATTTGGTACTCTGATTGACGAGATAATGAATTAAATGCTGGCCCAAAACAATTGCATTGCCATTCGTGGTTGGAAAGTTGTGCATGTGTGTGTGACTGGTCCCTAACTTTTTTCCATCAGTATATAAGACGTGGTCAAGATTAGATGGGGTACAATTCGATCAATCAAAAAGTACAAACCTTTAAGGTCACTACATGCAGTTTCACGTTAAAAAAATCTATGACAGAAACATTTAAGCTACTTTTTCCCTGCATGTCCAAGAAGGAAGGTTGTAAACCAAATTTATATTCCTAATTTCTTGTAATAAATCTATGACAGATCAGCTTACCTATACATTCTCGATGTATGATGCCAAACTTGTAAATAAACTTGTAAAAAAATTCCATTAAAGCAAGCATTGCTGCTAAACATCCTTTCAGATCTGCAATTGAGTACCTTGCAGTTGAGGATGTAAACATGTAGGTCTGAGATCATTTCCATTGACATCTGTATCACCAAACGTAACCCCCTTCTTTTCTCTTATTGTGCAGGCGAGTATTAGTTTGAGTGAGGTCACTAACGAGCCTACATTCCAGTTTGTTGCAGGAAAGGTCATACCCATCCCCAAACCACCACCAGTGGATATCAGTGGATAGAAAGGAAAAAAGGAAGAAAATACCAGGAAAATAAAACCCACCGACTCCTGTGTGATTTGAACTGAATGGCCTGGATTTAGTGTCTTCAACAGGGGTGCCATCTACCTCTCTTGCCCACCCCTATGCCCTCCTCCACACTTACCTCCACACTTCCTCCCAGCTCTCACTTCTCTGACCCTACCCCCTTTTATGTAGGTGTCGGTGATTGGCTACCACTCAATTGTGACTATTTGAAAATTACTCAATTGCGCCTATGGAGTGTAGAGTGGCACAGAGGTAACGCATTCGCCTTGTGTCAAGCAAACCCGAGTTCGAACCTGGGTACATGGGATTTTTCCTCTCACTTTGCACTAGGCCTATAATATGGTCTGAACGTGGAGTCTTTTGTGAATCTAATTGTAATGGTCTTAAGATCTAGTCCTCTAGTGGTGTTCAATTGTTAGGTTCAAATTTACCTCGTGTGGTTACCATATTATTCTTTGAATTATCTGATTGACCACCTTTACTTACTGTTGCTTTTCATTTTTGATCTCTTTCGTAAAGAGTGACTTATTGTTATTTTTGTGTTGTTGCTGTTTATATAAACTAGCTAACTAACTATGTTGATAGACATGTACGAATGTTCGATTTTACAATGGAATTGTAGATCTTTGAACACTAACGTGGTGTTTCTAGAACAGTTTTTACAAAATCGCTCATATTGTGTTTTGGCACTTCAATCGCTAAGCGTACAAAGTCACAAGCTACCAAAGATACAAAACTTCTTTTATCCTCCATTGTTTCAGGATTGTACAATATCGAAGAAAGTGCAGACTGCACTATATTTAAGATGTGATATGAACTATACTAAACTATCCACCACTCACACTTCAATTGAAATAGAAGACGCATATCAGACAGGAGCTATATAATCAAAATCAATAACAAATTGATTGTTAACGTTATGTGTGTCTACCTTCCAAATGGTCCAAAAAATGACAACACTGATTGGATCAAACAACTGGATACAAAGAATCAGAAATGGATTATTTTGGGCGATTTTAACGCTCATGCTCCGTTCTGGGAGAATGATTGTACAAAGATAACTAGTAACCGTTTGATTGAAAACGTGTCAGATGCAAATCTGTATATATTAAATGACGGTTCTGTTACAAGAATACCAGATGTTTATACTCACAGAGCAACTGCGATCGATTTATTTTTCATATCACCGGAGCTAGCAATAAATTGTACATGGACAGTGTGTGAGGATAGTTTAGGAAGTGATCACATTCCAATTGAGATAGTTTTGGAAGAAAATGTTGGAAGATCTACTGAGAGTGAATGTGGTGACAAAGTACCAAAGTTTCAATATAAATTTGCTGATTGGTCGTCTTTTCAAAACATCTTAATGATATATGACATTGAATCTATTGAAAATGATGACATTGAAACTTTTTATTCCAACCTCGTTGAAGTAGTCCTAAAAGCTGCTACTCAGTCCATTCCCTTGCTAAAAGGATCGTCTAATCCAAAACATAGTGGAAACGTATGGTGGTCAAATGAATGCGAAGAGGCTGTACAACACAAAAAAGAAACCTTTAAAATATGGTTAAAAGCTGTTATAGCAAAACAAAAGGAAATGGCTAAGAATGGATCAGTTAGTTATTCAGAAAACAGCATAGAAGAACTTTTTCAAAATATGAAGAAGGCTAAAATCCACAGCAAAAAAGTTGTGGCCCGAGCCAAGAAAACTTATTGGACTAATTTTTGTAATACTAAATCGTCTGAATCAAAAGACCTACATAGAGTATTGGCAAAAGTAAAAGAAATGAAAAATGGCTACTCATTAATAATAATAATAAATAAAGCTTCTATAGCGCTCTTCGATGATAAAAAATCATCCTCAGAGCGCTTTACAAATATTACGAGAGAAAACAATCAAAAAGTAAAAAGAAAAAACAACAAAAAACAACAACATTATTACAAAACAATATGAATGGAAAAAAAAAATCACGCCGTTCATCCCACCCACCCCTTTTACATGCACATTATTGACACCATTTCAAAAAAAAAAAAAAACAAAAAAAACAAGGCATGGACAAACAGACCCCCACCCCCACCCACCTCACCTTTTCAACACGCACGCCATTTATGCACTCACTAATTCTCAGGGAGGGAGGGGGGGGGGGGGGGGGTGATGCGAGCTCACAAATTCCCAAACAATATGTGAATGTAAAACGATATTACGAGAAAGACAGAGAGAGTGAAGGAGAGGGGGGGGGGGGGGGGGGGGGGGGCAGGAGGGGGGGGGGGGGAAAGGGCATAGGGGGGGAGAAAGAGAGAGATGGAGAAAGAGAGATGGAGAGACAGAGAGAAAGAAACACACACATTGGGGGGGGGGGGGGGGGGGGGGGGCAAAAATATAGAGGTATGGGATATGTTAACAAAAAATAGAATTTAAGCATTGCATAGATTAGACAAACACAAGTTCAGTTAGGCCTTTTTTTCTTTTTTTTTCCTTTTTTTTTTAAAAGTGGGGGAACAAGGAACCAAACGTTGACCTGCGTGCTTTCTTTTCCAACATATCGTGCGGTGCATGAAGCCTCCGTTTAGGCATGCAGAGTCACGTGTCGCACGAAATTGGTGAGGGTTGGGAGGTGGGAGTTTGGCAATCTGGGTAGCGATTTTTGTAAAGCTGACATGCACACTCTTCTTGCATTTCTTTCTGGGACATTTTCATGTGGAATGCTGTTTGTTTTTGTTTTGAAACTTGATGTGGGTGCTCATTGTTTGCCAGGGATCATCGGAAGAATATTTACTTTCTGTTTTTGTTTGCTTGTTTTTTATTTTGGTTTTTTTTTTTACTGGTGAGATTTGTGTTTGTCACTGTTGTTAATATATATATATATATATATATTTTTTTTTTTTAAAGCAATATTTATGGATAGTAGTATATCAGTTGTTTCTGTTAATTGCCAGGGCCTGAAGAGACGAGATGTATTCCATTACTTAAGAAATAAGAAACACTCAGTCTATTTTTTGCAAGACACATTTTGAAGATAAAATGGAAAAATATATTCTTTCCGAATGGGGATATGAGGGATATTTTTCAAACTATGCTTCTAACGCAAGAGGGGTGGCCATACTCTTTAATAATAATTTTGAGTTCAAAGCTAAAAATGTGTATAAGGGTAATGATGGTAATTTTGTTATAGTACAAGCTGAAATAAAAAAGCATGATTTTCTTTTTGTAAATATTTATGGTCCCAACAGAGATGACCCAGAGTTCTATGCTGCTTTAACTATAAAAAAAGAAAGAATTTAGCGTTAATAGAATTATAATAGGAGGAGATTTCAATTTAGTTCTCGATCCATCAAGAGATTATCACAATTACAAACAAGTTAGCAATCCCAAAGCTAAAGAAATGATAGATAACATGATAGATGAGTTAGGGCTAAATGATGTCTGGAGAGATTTAAATGAAGACAGTAGACGATTCACTTGGAGAAGAAACAATCCATTGCAGCAGGCTCGATTAGATTTTTTCCTAATTTCAGACCATATTTATTCTTTGGTAGAACATGCAGACATTGAACAGATCACTCCATGATTTTGTTAACACTAAGGTTTGATAAAAACTTTAAACGTAACACCTTTTGGAAATTCAATTAATCTCTTCTAAAGGATAAGGCTTTTTTGGATGAAATAAATGAAGAAATAAAAAAACCGTTAAGCAAGAATATGCAGCTAGTCTTTATATAAGAGAAAATATAGAACAGATCAGTTACAATTTACAATTCTTGATGATTTATTTTTAGACTTTCTTCTAATGAAAATTAGGTCAAAGACAATTGCATACGCCACAATGAAAAAAAAGAAAACAAATGAAGAGGAGCATGTACTACAACAAGACATACAACAATTAGAAAGACATGAAAACAAAAGTGAAGATGAAATTCGAGTCATAGATGCAAAAAGAGAAGAGTTAAAAGTTATTCGAGGGAAAAGAATTGAAGGCGTTCTCTTAAGGTCAAGAGCCAGGTGGATTGCTGACGGGGAGAAGGTCACAAGCTATTTTTGTCATTTGGAAAAGAGACATTTTGTTAGCAAAAACATGGCTAGATTGATAGATAAGCATGGCATTACCTTAACTGAACAACATGAAATCATAAATGAGGTTCAAGAGTTCTATGAGACTTTGTACAAGCATGTAAATGTTGATGAGTGTGAAATCAATGATCTTGTAGATAATCTACCCCATTTAGATGTTGATGAAGCTAACAGCTTAGAAGGTGAAATAACTCTGGAAGAGGCTAGTTTTGCATTAAAAAATATGAAGAACAATAAAAGCCCGGGTACAGATGGATTCACAGCAGAATTCTTTAAGTGTTTTTTGAGTAAAATAGGTACTCTTGTGGTCAGAGCTTTGAATGCTAGTTTCATAAAGGGAGAACTTTCATGTGTACAAAAACAAGGAATTATAACGTGTATTCCCAAAGGTGATAAATGATGTAGAGATTATATACGAAATTGGAGACCTATATCGTTATTAAACGTCATTTATAAAATTGGATCTTCGTGCATTGCTAATCGCTTAAAAACTGTTCTGCCTGATCTTATCAATGAAGACCAGACAGGGTTTATTCGGAATAGGTATATAGGGGACAATATTAGATTAATTTATGACACAATTGCATATTTAGATGAGCATAACTTACCCGGGCTTTTGTTGAACATAGATCTAGAGAAGGCATTTGATTCAGTTAGTTGGGATTTTCTCTTCAAAGTTTTAAAAGTGTTTGGTTTCCGAAAAGATATATGTAAATGGATAGAAACGTTTTATAGAAACATCAATTCGTGTGTTCTTGTTAATGGCCAAATATCTAATTGGTTTAGTATTAAAAGGGGTTGTCGTCAAGGAGATCCACTTTCACCATACCTGTTCGTTTTATGCATTGAAATATTAGCTACAATGATACGAGAAAATAAAGATATACACGGAACAACAATCAATAACGTAGAGCATAAACTTTCCCAGTATGCAGACGACACAGAATTTTTATTGGGAGGGGATAAAAAATCATTTGAAGCATGCATAAATACTGTTGAGACATTTGGAAGTAAATCAGGTCTATTCATGAATTATGAGAAAACGAGTGCCATTTGGATAGGCAGCAGGAAAAACTGTGAGGTACAATATATGGATCACCTGAACATAGAGTGGAATCCACAAAAATTCAAAATTCTGGGGATTTGGTTTACAAATGATTTAAAAAATTGTTCAAAATTAAACTATGCAGAAAAACTAGCTGATATAACTCCATAATTACTCCTATGGACAGGGTTGCAGTCCTTACATCTCTTATTTTGTCAAAGTTAATTCATTTGTGGACCCTGCTGCCTAACCCCCCAGACAATGTTTTTCAAACTCTACAAAATATGTGCTATAAATTTGTGTGGAATAATAAGCGTGATAAAATAAGTAGAAAAACTGTACATAAGAGTATAATAAATGGGGGTCTTGGTTTACCAGAATTGAAAACGTTTGCCTCTGCTTTAAAATTAACTTGGATGAGAAAATACCAAAAAAGCAATCATAAATGGAAAGCTATTGCTACATTTAATTTCCCTCTAGTTGAGGAAATAAAAAACTATGGACCAGAAATTATGTCAACATTCCGTAAAACAAACTTGTTTTGGGCCGATGTTTTTTATTCATATAAATTACTATTTGATAAAACCCGTCACAAAAACTCAGATGAACTTTTGGCTGATCCAGTTTTTTATAATAAAAGAATATTAGTTGGAAAATGTTTCATTCCAGGGAAAAGATTTATGCATAAAGATGCATACTGCATAGCACATTTTCTGGATGATAATGGGAAGTTTTTGTCTTTTGAATGTTTTACACACAAATACAACATTGATGTAGATTTTGTAACATTTAATGGTTATAGAGCAGCATTATCAACATATGTAAGAAAGACAAATATTTCTGTTAAGAATAATAAATGTTTTGATACACCCATGTGCCTTAAAACACTGCTTTCCATTCACAGAGGATCCAATGACACACTTATTGCCAATGATGTCCATGTAAAAGGGTGTACAAAGTGGAATGAAAAACTGAACATTGATATTGATTGGAAGAAATGTTTTTTGTTTCTTAACAAAATATCTGATGTTAATCTTAAGTGGTTCCAATTAAGAATCATCCACAGATGCCTAGGAACCAATGTAATATTGAAATCGATGGGTATATTAAGCACAGATCGATGTAGCTTTTGTGCCATCTCCAAAGATAGCATATTTCATATGTTCTGGGAATGCCCAATAATCCAGGAGTTTTGGAAAACACTGGCAAACTTTTTAAAAGAGAAGTGTGAGAATGTTATTAATTTAAATTTGACGAAATCATTAGTTATTGCTGGATATGATAAAAACATGCGTATTGATAATATTTGTTATTACATAATGCTACATGCCAAGCAATATATATATAAATGTAGACTGAACAGTCAGCCTCCTGTATTAAATGTTTTTGTCTGCAGGTTAAAATATTGTTTAAAAATCGAGGAATATATTGCACGCAGAAATATGGAATATGAAGACTTTACTTCCAAATGGTCACTGTATAAACCCCTTATTTCTTGAGGTACAGGGTAAACAATTGTAACGGATGCTCACTCTGATATGTAAAACAGAGGCCTTATGGTTTCTGTTGTTGTTTTTTCCAAAAGACTTGTTGTTGGGTGGGTTGTTTTCTTCTGTGATTTTGTAATCTACTTTTTTGTTTTGTGTTTTTGTACTGGCATCATAGTTTATATTAATACCCGCATTTCTTAAAGTATTTCCTTTTCGATTTGGGTATTGATTTCTTTTTTTTTCTTAGTCTGATATATATGTTTGTTTATGTATGTGTGTATATGTATGTGGGTATGTATGTATGCTATATATTTGTTTGTTTTTCTTTGGTTATGTATATTTAAATGAAAAAACGAATAAAAACGTTTAATAAAATAAATTTAAAAAAAAAACCACACACAGTATATATATATATATATATATATATATATATATATATATATATATATGTTACAGTAAATTCATCAAATCAGTAAATTTATAAATTTCCTAGAATTTTCAGTACATTTATGAAGTTACTGTTTCACTCGGGGAATTTACAAATTTCCTAAATTTTTTAGGAAATTTATAAATTTCCTGAATTTTGCATGGTTATTTTTGATGAATTTACTAAGAAGTTAAAGTACTTTCAGTAAATTTGTCAAACTAAATATTCAGCCCATAGCATAAGGGATTCAGTGACTGTGATCTTGGGATGTGAACTCACTTCACCAAAAATCATTCAATAGGGTTTGATAAGGGAATCAGTGACTGTGTGATCTTGGGATGTGAACACACTTCACCAAGGCATTCAACAGGACACTGGCATGAGTTGGGTTTTTTCCTAGTCAAGGAAGTTTGCTCTGACATGCAAGGAGGTGTTTGCTGAGCAACGAGATGGCCACTGAAATTGAAAAAAAGTATACAGAGGAGTTATTCAAACAATACAACAGCAAAAATTACAATCTCCTCCCAAAATCGGAATACAGCAAGACTCTGAATGAAGTGAAGTGTGCAACTGGCAACAATTCAACAAGAAGTCAAAAGGACTACTATCTGCTCAGAAAGTAAGCATAATCCTTTTCTCTTATGTGAGCATGGAGGGGGGCGGGGCGGGGGAGGTGCGTTGTAAGTGTTTGTGTGTTGTGGATGTGTGTCTGGGGGGAATTGATTGTGTGTTGTATGAACGAGTGTATGGGGGGGGGGGGGGGGGGGGGTGTTTACGGTTATGCATGTGTGGGGGTGTATGAACGAGTGTATGGGGGGGGGGGGGGGGGGGGGGGGGGGTTTGTGTGTTTACTGTTATGCATGTGTGGGGGTGTATGAACGAGTGTATGGGGGGGGGGGGGGGGGGGGGGGGTGTTTACTCTGTGTGTGTGTGTGTTATTTTGTGTGTGTGGGATGGGGGTTGGTGTTTGATTGTGTTGTGGGGGGGGGGGGGGAGGGGGGTTTGAGTGTGTGTGTGTGTGTGTGGGGGTGTTGTCATTTTTGTGTGTGTGGGATGAGGATTGTGTTGTGTGTGTGTGTGTGTGTGTGTGTGTGTGGGGGGGGGGGGGTGTTGATAGTGTGTGTGTGTGTGTGTGTGTGTGTGTGTTTACTGTTATGCATGTGTGGGGGTGTGACAAGACCTTTCCAACGGTACCAACATTTTTGACCTTGTGACCTTGACCATGACCTTATGACTTTGACCTACTTTTTGAACTTCGAGTGTAACTTTTGAGCCGTTAATGCTAGGGCTTTGATATTTGGCATGTACATTCGTTGTAACAAGTCCTTTCAAACGGTACCAAACGTTTTGACCTTGTGACCTTGACCGTGACCTTTGACCTTTGTGACAAGACCATTCCAACGGTACAAAAAATGTTGAGCTAACATGGTTCAAAATTTACACACATATGACCTTTGACCAACTTTTCAAAGAAGCTGCCTTTCGGGGGCATCAGTGTTTCACAAACACATCTTGGTTTTTTTAGAAATCTGCACTACAAGTTGTTAGTTAAATTGTCGCCTTGTTTTCTGTTGTCACAGGTATGAAGTTCTCCAATGTGGACCCGTAGAAAAGCTCATCAAGAAAAGAAAAAGTGCAGATGAAAACCCTGTGTACTACGTAACAATAGGGGAAACGTTTGACATTATCAAATGTGCACACATTGCTACAGGTCATGGAGGTCGAGATCGAATGATTAAAGAAACACAAAAGAAATATGCAAATATCAGCACCAGCTCGCTTGAGTTATTCAAATCGCTATGTGTGGAGTGCCAGAAAAAGAGAAAGAGACCTAAGACAACCGGTGTAGTTGTTCGTCCCATCCTCAGCAGGGAGTTTTCATCACGGGGTCAAGTTGACCTTGTTGATATGCAGTCCATGCCAAGAAACGGTTTCAAATGGATCATAGTGTACCAAGATCACCTCACTAAGTTCTGTGTCCTACGGGCCATAAAAAGCAAACGGTCCGTTGAGGTTGCAGGCCAGCTCCTGGTCTTTTTTCTTTTGCTGGGAGCCCCAGCGATCCTGCAGAGTGATAATGGCACAGAGTTCACAGCTCACGTCATTTCAGAGCTTAAAGACCCACCACGTCACGTGTCAAAATCACGGTTTTCACGCGTTTTCCCTCTTATAGCTGGTAAGAAATCTTCCTAGCATAAGAGGGAATGTGACACGCGACGTGGGGGGTCTTTAAGGAGTTCTGGCCTCCTTTAGTAATGGTGCATGGAAAGCCCCGACACCCCCAAAGCCAGGGATCGGTTGAGCATGCAAATGGCGATAGTTTGCTTTGATAAAACTTTTCTGTGTCCAATGTCTTTATTTGTGAACATCAGAAACAAAACCAGTTAAAGTTAACTTTGAGTAATGTTCGTGTGCACAAAAAAAAAAATATATATATTGTGCTGATTTTTTTTTCTCCCAATGGGGGAGGGGACAGTGCCTTATGCAAAGACAGCTGTTTCGATCTTGAGAAGATCTCATCAGTTTGCATGATTGGCCTGCAATTTGACTGTCCAGTGGATGCCAACCTGAGCAAAAAAGACATTCTACAAGAGAATGGTGTCCTCTTTGCATCAAATCGAAAATCCACAATAAAAGCAAACTAGCACAAAGTTAAACCAGAAACAGTAAAAACCTTATCTTATGTAAAATGAACAAAATAATAATGTTCTGAAATTTTAATTTCAAAACCTAATAGACATGACTAGGGAGGGCTAACTACTGAGATGATATCCAAATTAAGGATAAAAATAGTATGAAAGAAAAATCTCAGTGAATAGCCAGCTCCGTACCCCTACTCTGAAGGACTGAAAAGTTAGTGCATTTGAAATGCAGAATAGATTGCTTTGATAAAACTTTTCTGTGTCCAATGTCTTTATTTGTGAACCTCAGAAACAAAACCAGTTAAAGTTAACTTTGAGTAATGTTCGTGTTCCCCCCCAAAAAAAATCCAAAAAAAAATATATATATATTGTTACCTGAAGAAGGGAGGACACCTCTCGAAAGCTAGTATTAAAATTGGAACCACCACGGATTTGTTGTAGTTTTCTTTCTTTTTGTTATATATATATATATATAAATTGTGCTGATTTACTTTTTCTCCCAAAAAGGGACAGTGCCTTATGCAAAGACAGCTGTTTCGATCTTGAGAAGATCTCATCAGTTTGCATGATTGGCCTGCAATTTGACTGTCCAGTGGATGCGCACACGCACACGCTCGTGCACACACACAGAGGCACACTTTACACGGGGTTTGTGTGGGAGATTGAAATTGAAATTATGAAGGGGAAAGGAACTTTTTGAACAGATGAGTTTTAAGGCCAGACTTGAATGCAGACAGGGACAAAGCGGACCGAAGGTAGAAGGGGAGCGAGTTCCAGATGGTGGGTACTTGATAGCTGAAAGAGCGGTGACCAAAGGACTTAGTCCCCCCGACTTTGAGGAGTTTATCGCTGCTAGAATGGAGAGTACGGGATAGTTGATAGGTGATGAGATGGTTGGACAGGTATGTTGGCAAAGTGTTTTGAAAATGGCGGAAAGCGAGGATTGCTAGTTTGTACTCAATGCGAGCATGAATTGGCAGCCAGTGTAGTTTGATCAGAAGGGGTGTGACATGCGTTCTTTTAGATTTCCTCAGGGCGAGTCTGGCTGCATTGCTTTGTATTCTTTGGAGACTCATTACCAGTTTATCCAATAAAGGTAGAGAATAAGCAATTTCCAACACCTCGAGAAAAAGCTGAACTATTTCTAGACACATTCACTAACAACAGTTTATCAAATAATTTGGATGCTGATAGTTTCAATATAGAAAAGAAGAAGAACACAAAGGTACTTATACTGATCCACAACCTGATAACACACACTATCTTAGTGCTCTGATTCATTTTGATGAATTTATTGAATGTTTGGAATCTTTTTCTACAAACAAATCTTCCGTTGGTTTGGATGGCATATCTTATCAACTTTTGAATCACTTGCCTTATAGTTGGAAAGAATTACTATTCTCGTTTTACCAAAAATGTTGGTTAAATGAAGCTCTCCCCAAAATATGGAAGCAGTCTATTGTGATTCCTATTCCAAAACAAGGTAAACCACGATCATCAGTAAATAGTTATAGACCGATAGCTTTCACTTCTCATGCATGTAAAGTTTTAGAGAAAATTATACAGAAAAGATTATTCTATCATTGTGAAAAGAATAATATTATTCCCAATTGTCAAGCTGGGTTTAGAAAAGGACGTTGCACAACAGATAACCTAGTTAAGCTTACTTCTCAAATTAAGAAACAATTCTCAAAAAGAAAAAGTACATTTGCCACATTCTTTGACGTACGAAAAGCTTATGACAGTGTTTGGCACGCAAGACTTTTACATAAATTAAGTAACAATGGTGTAACAGGTATAATGTATCATTATATAAAAATTATGCTACTAGACAGGTCAATGTGCGTAAGATTGGGGAACGTCTACTCTTCAGCCAAACAGATTGACACAGGGATTCCCCAAGGATCTGTAATAGCGCCATTATTATTCAGTATCTTAATTCATGATTTACCAAATTGTTTATCCAAGACAACAAATGTTGTGCAATACGCAGATGATATAGCTATATGGGTCAATGCATCTTTAAGGAAACATACTAATAAAAGATCTGTTAATTATATTCAGAACATATACCAAAGAGAACTTGATAATCTAAATCAATATATGAAAGAAAATGGATTGATGTTATCAAATGAAAAGACTTACCTGATGCTTTTCAATAATGGTGAAAATCCTAACACTTTACCTCAGTTAGAATTGGATAGAAACCCTCTTGTTTATAAGCATTCTGTTAAGTTTTTAGGTGTATGCTTGACATCAAAATTAAATTGGAAAGTTCATATTGAATATTTGATTTCAAAAGCGAGAAAAAGACTTAACGTTTGAAAAATAATAAATAAACAATCATGGAGTCAAAATACCAAAACATTACTGCATCTTGCAATATCTCTAGTTCGATCAGTACTATCATATGGGCAAGAGGTTTATTTCAGTGCCTCAAATACTCTTTTAAATAAGTTACAAAGCATAGACAGTAAAGCTATCAAACTAGCGCTTGGTGTCCCTATGCACTCTAACACGCTTAGAACATACAAAGAGAGCAATATATTGTCATTAGTGGAACATCGGAAATTAGCAGTTTCAAAATACATAGTCAGAGGCCTTTCTGTTGACAATAATACAGAGGATGAAATATTCTTGAATTCAGACAGATTTTCCGAAAAGAAGCCAATCAACAATTATATTGAAGACATTATGAGTAAAAGTAAGGTAAATATCCATAATATCTCAGTTATGCCTATTATACCACTAATGCCACCATGGGAACAAAGAAAGGCAACCTTTGATATTGAATATACCAGTTGCAACAAAGATGAAGAGGTTAATCTATTAGTTTCTGACGTTCTACGCCATTTAGATTCAAAATATTCAAATCATCTAAAAATATTCACTGATGGTTCAGTCTTAGACACGTCAGACAGTGGGGCAGGTTTTGTTATACCATCACTTAAAATAGAAAAGTCTTATTATTTAGGCAAAGACATATCAATATCTACTTCTGAATTATACGCAATAATGCGAACTTTAGAATGTGTCTGTTCTCTACCATATTCCATTTATAACGTCTTATTTTGCGTTGATTCAAAATCAGTTTTACAAGCTCTGAAGCAAAGCAACAGTCAAATTCGTAACGATGTTGTCTTTGAAATTAAGCATTTAATTCTTTGTATTATTACAAAAGGTATTGGTATTGATTTTTGTTGGGTGCCATCTCATTGTGGGCTCTTTTGGAATGAGGTTGCTGATAGAGCTGCTAAAAGATGGGCCTTCAATAACACTAACACATTTTTAGATGAGAAATTGGCATTGTCAACTCATGAAATTTACACTTTGTTGGAAAAATCCATTTGTATCAATCGATGTGACTTTAGACCTAATATTTTGATGCATAGCAGATCAGTTAGTTTAGTGTACAAGATACGTCTAAATTCATTGAAAACTAAATACATAGAAATTAATTGTCTGTGCACCCAGAGATTATCAATTCATCATTTACTATTAGAATGCCCAATGTTGCTCTCTAAATACCAAATGTTCAAACTGGACTTTTTTCATAAGTATAACAATATCAAGGATGTCTTAAGTGACGCATAAATTGACTTTGCTTTAATTGCTAAATTAGTGCTGTCCACGCCTAAAAGCTTACTGTAGATGTTTTTCTTTGTGTGCTGTAAAAAAAAAAATTCAATTGGTTACATTTTTGCATGTTGTCTAAAATCACTGTTCATGTGAAAAGACATTAAATTAAAGATTCATTCATTTCGGATGAGACGATAAACCGAGGTCCCGTGTGCCCATGCATTGGCAACGGAAAAGTTGTCATTTGGTCAAACTTTACACCCCCCAACCCCCACCCTTTCCTTCCTCATTAGTCACCGAGACACACAAAAATGGCATACCAAAACAAAACAAAATTTGGTGGCGCGCCTCTGGCTGCGACGCGCTCTCCAGGTGGGAGCAACCCGAATTTCACAGAGACGCCTCTGTGACAATAAAGTGCCTAATACCTAAGATACCTAACACCTATATAGCTATGTGCATCAGTTGCGCCTGGTTTCCGCACAATTGATGTATCTTAGAAGGTACACTTCAGCTGACTACGAGCATAAAATAAAAACT
>CM065687.1:43062902-43067902 GCA_017654935.2 Phymorhynchus buccinoides | reverse complement strand
CACACACACACACACAGTATGTTGCTCATAGACACACACAAACACACACACATACACACCGCCCCCTCCCACACACGCACATTGTCTGTGTGTGTGTACATGAAGTTGTGCATACTGGAGAGAAAGAGAGAGAGAGAGAGAGAGAGAGAGAGAGAGAGACAGACAGACAGACAGACAGAGTGCGTGTGTGGGAGGGGGCGGTGTGCATGTGTGTATTTGTGTGTGTCTATGAGCAACATACTGTGTGTGTGTGTGTGTGTGTGTGTGTGTGCCTTTCTTACTGCAGATTGAGTTCTTCATCCTCTATCGTTTGCTATAATTATTAACACTAATTTTCATCTATTTACATAATTAAAAACATGCATTCAATAAGAGTAGAAGATAAAGGCAAGACGGAAAAAACGCAATGAACCAGGACTGTGACACATGCTCCGCGGCTGTTGTGTGTACTGCACTACATAGGGGTGGGTGGGGGGGGGGGGGGGGGTCCTATCAGATAATGGCCTTTATCATGACTGCGATTCATCAAAGTTAATTCGCTCAAAAAGTTGATAAGATACAGCTTAATGTTTGGTAAGAAAGGCAGGTGTGAAAATGTGGGGAGTGCTGAGAAATGTAAGGGTCGGTGTACATCTCGTGTGTTGGCTAATACAAAGCATCTGTTTTGTTTATGTGTCATTCACACCGACTGGCGTGTGTTGTGTACGCATTTGGTCTGCTGTTGCCCATGTTGTCTGGGTCTTGGGGAAGGGAGACCAAAAGAAACAGACCTGCTTGTGTGCATAACCTGTCAGCAAGTCAAAAGCAAAAAGGCGTGTGCTACCTTTCAAAAGATTGTCAAACATGCTGGGTCCTCGGTAGAACACAGATGGACACCGAGCATAAGAGGGGGGGGGGGCACATCTTTACCTTTACCAAAATAACATAAATAACGATAACTACATTCGCATTTCCGACATCCGTTCTGAGAATAACAATCAACTGTGCTCAAACAACCAAACCGACTCTTGATTAATATAAAAACACTAGATAAACCCGTGCTCCGCACGGCAGCACCCCTCCCTTCCGCCCACTCACCCGTGCTCCGCACGGCTGCTGTTAGCATGAAGCATATGCGCTTCCTAGTTTCGCTTGGGGTTTCCCCTATCCTGCTTTCCCCCTCCGCCCGCCCCCAGCTTTCCAAACTTCCAGAAGGTACTCTCCTCCCTCTTCTCCTTCCTAGCTTCGCTTGGGGTTTCCCCTATCCTGCTTTCCCCCTCCTCGTGTTCCCCCCATCCACCCCCCCCAGCTTTCCCCCTCCTTGGGCTGCGTCCCCCTCCCTTCTGCCCACTCCCCTCTCCTTTAAAGAAAATGATGAAAAGCCCCCCCAAAACCCCCAAAACAAAAACAAAAAAATGGCGAGGGCCAGACTCGAACCCGCGACCTACAAGACCTACACGACCTACGGAGTTGCGACACAGCGTCCTAACCTATCGAGCTATTAAGGCTTCGTCGAAAGTCACTGTAAAAATTTCATTATAAATTTCATCGGTGTCCCTTCTTCATAGCAGTCAAGTCGGACCAATTGACGCAGCTTCAAAATAATGCCAACCCGCACGGCACGGCACGGCACGGCACGGCAGCATGAAGCATCTGCGTTCATAATTGATAGGAACCTGTCTGAAGAAGAAGAAGAACTGGCTAGCTGTACATTATTGAATATAGCAAAACCCGTGATGTCATGAAAGCAATTGTAAGCTCCGCATAGACTTAGGTTTTGTCACTTTGAGAAAAGTAGGTGCCTAAATGTTGTGAAAACACACACACACACACACGCGCGCGCGCGCGCGCGCACACGCACGCACACGCACACACACACACACACACACACACACACACACACACACGCACACGCACACACACACACACACGCACGCACACACACACTGTAGTAGACAGCACACACTTAATCATTGCTTGCTCGGTTTCCTGTCAATTCATGAGCGCAGATGCGTTATTCTCGGTTATGCACCTTTCAAAACAAATATGGTTAGACCAAACACAAAACTTCCAGAAGGTAGAGGAACTATTTGTACAAAAGCCCTACTCGCCTCCCTCTTCTCCTTCCTAGCCACCCCTCCCCCTACCCCTCTCCCTTCTTCATAGAAGTGTCTAGGTGCAGTGAGTTAGCCTCGGCTTTCTGTTAGCACACGTACGTGTCTAAAAATGAACCATTTTGAAAATGCAAATGGCTTCCACCTCAAATTAGACAGTTTAACTCACCAGTTTTACGACGGATTTGAGCAATTTGCATCCTGATGTTGCCTTCGATTGTCAAAGTGGTTCGTTCATTCAAATAACCATTACCACGGAGAAAAAAAAGAATATTAAGTTTACAGATTGCAGTAAAGTTGATGGTCTCTGTATAGCCAACTTGAAATGTTACCTGCGTAACTTCGGCAATCTTCGTGTTTTCCGAAGGTAGCTTCGACAATTTTCGGGCGAAGCAGACGACCCAAATTTTGGATGTATAGTTAACTTGAAATTTGACCTGAATAACTTCGGCAAACTTCGTGTTTTCCGAAGGTAGCTTCATGATGCAGCTGACACGGAATAATAATGATATGACGAGTGTAATTTCCATGAAGATACTTTGAAAAAAATATCAAACAGGTGGATTATTTTTCACCATAATCAACCTGTTCCACCCCTTATAGCCTGATTCCGCCCATGGCGTCCATTACTTTCTGCTACCAAGCCGTCTGAAACCGCCCGCCCCCCCCCCCCCCCCCCCCCCCCACCCCCCCCCCCCCCCCCCCCACCCCATACACCCACTTCGTTAGTTTAGGTATTGTGTGGATAGAGTGCAGTACCTCTTGACGAAATAGAAAGGATGAATGCGCGAATGTTTGATGTAGACGAATGAGATGGTGAACCTGACCACTTAGCAAGAAGAAGGTCAGTGAATAATAATGATGGGTATGGTACTCCCTGTCTATCATCTGTTTTACTAACTTAATTGTATTTTTTAGTAAAAATCGCAATATCAAAAATATAAATAAAATAACAAATATCACATATCAACAAAACAAACATTGCAAGTTAAACATTCTTGATTTATACACAAACCCTGAACATTTGAAGTCAATCCATTAAGTAGTTATTTTTTAATATTATTTTAAACACAGTACCCCATTTCGGGCCCAGTTTACCAACATTAATTTGGTGGTTACAGGGAGTAGAGCCGTCATTTTAATCGGGGTTAAGAGATCCTATTGTCAGTGTCATTATCATGAACATGGTGGCTACTGTTGCAGTGGTCCATGGAGATGTTACAGAAGAACATCAAGCAGAGGGAGAAGCAGATCAAGCAGGTTGAATTAGACGTGAAGGCCATCAAGAAAGGGGCAGACGAAGACAACAAATTCCCCGAAGTCATGAAAATATCCTTTCATTCCGCAGAACGTATTTGTGTGTGTGTGTGCGCAATTGTGCACATCGTCGGTGAAATTCAAAAAACCTTGTATCTTGATTGGGGGGGGGGGGGGGGGGGGGGGGAGTTAGATACATAGTCAGCCCTCTAATTTTTCCCGCCACCTTCCACCAAAAGCTCGTATCTCTAACGACTTTCTATCTGAGGTAAATGAGGTTATGTAAATAGAAGAAAGACTTGAAAGTCCCAAATTCAGGACAAAGACCTCGTATCTTCGTTCTTTTCAAGTATAAAAAAAGAAAAAGAAAGTAATGTTAACAAAATGCAGGACTAAACTCGTAATGTCTTAAACAACATATTCATCATAGTTAATCAATTGTGGTAAATGCAGTTAATTTTTAAAACGTTTTTTTCATTTTTCTCAAAACGACCAAAATTGAGATACGAGGGTTTTTTTTAGCAACATTTTGCCTTCAAAATCAACTTTCAAAAGCAAAATTGTAAATCTGACATAGCGGAATAAATAGATGAAGTATGTATCTTGACCTACATGTCAAGCAAAAGTCCGACATTTACGCGGTACTCGAGTTTTTAGGGTCCCCTCCTCGGATCCTTAGTGCATTAATATAGATGGCGGCATGGCCACTCTTAGGCTCGGTGTACATCTCGTGAGCTGGCATCGGTTTTGTTTCAGTCTGTGTTTTTCTCACACCTGCTGCCATGTCATTCACACCGACTGGCGTGTGTTGTGTACGCTTTTGGTCTGCTGTCGCCCGTGTTGTTTGGGTCTTGGGAGAGAGAGACCAAAAGAAGCAGACCTGCTTGTGTGTATAACCTGTCAGCAAGTCAAAAGCAACAAGGCGTGTACTACCGTTCACACGAATGTCAAACATGCTGGGTCCTCCGTATAACACAAATGGACACCGCGCATTGTTAATAATTATCTGGCTACCTTCATTCCTCAACTCAGTTCCTTTCTGTCTCCCACTATAATTTCTTGGCGTTCCAACGACCGGAAACTTTAAAAAAAAGGGCGTCAGGCAAAAGAAACAGACAAGGAGTGTTGGATCTTCCTGGGGCTGTTTGTGATACGTTTCCTCTATGTGTTGTTCTCCGCAGCATGGTGCTTTAAGGCTCCGTGTCCATCTGTGTTCTAGCGAAGACCCAGCATGTTTGACAATCGTGTGAAAGGTAGCACACGCCTTGTTGCTTTTGACTTGCTGACAGGTTATGCACACAAGCAGGTCTACTTCTTGAGAGAGAGAGAGAGAGAGAGAGAGAGAGAGAGAGAGAGAGAGAGAGAGAGAGAGAGAGAGAGGCAGATAAATTAGACGTAGAAGCAGAAATAAGACAAGTGTAAGTGTAGGCATCTCAATGGAATAGCAATTTATTAAGAAGAGAGAATATAGCAAAATTAAAAAATAAGAACAATTTTGTTGTGTGTGAATGACACACAAAATGAACACTGAGTTGTAAACTTCGTAACCCCCTGATGTTAGTTCTTTCTTTCTCTCAGAGTGCTCTGATTTGGGGTCACTGCTCTTGTGAATGACGAAAAGTGTACAATTAGTTTCTAATTGAAATGCAA
>CM065687.1:43058982-43062402 GCA_017654935.2 Phymorhynchus buccinoides | reverse complement strand
CAAGCAGGTCTGCTTTCTTTGGTCTCTCTCTCCCAGACCCAACCAACACGGGCGACAGCAGACCAAAAGCGTACACAACACACGCCAGTCGGTGTGAATGACATGGCATCAGGTGTGAGAAAAACACAGACTGAAACAAAACCGATGCCAGCTCACGAGATGTACACCGAGCCTAAGAGTGGCCATGCCGCCATCTATATAAATGCTCTAAGGATCCGAGGAGGGGACCCTAAAACCCCGAGTACCGCGTAAATGTCGGACTTTGCTTGCCATGTAGTCAAGATACATACTTCATTCTATTTATTTCCGCTATGTCAGATTTTACAATTTTGCTTTTGAAAGTTGATGTTTGAAGGCAAATGTTGCTAAAAACAACCCTCTTATGTTCAATTTTTTGTAGTTTTGAGAAAAATGAAAAAAACGTTTTAAAAATTAACTGCATTTACCACAATTGATTCACTATGAATGAATATGTTGTTTAAGACATTTGAGAGTTTAGTCCTGCATTTTGTTACATTTACCTTCATTTTTCTTTTTTTTATACTGAAAAAGAACGAAGATACGAGGTCTTTGTCCTGAATTTGGGACTTTCAAGTCTTTCTTCTATTTACATAACCTCATTTACCCCAGATAGAAAGTCGTTAGAGATACGAGCTTTTGGTGGAAGTTGGCGGGAAAAATTAGAGGGCTGACTATGTATCTAACTCCCCCCCCCCCCCCCCCCCCCCCAATCAAGATACAAGGTTTTTTGAATTTCACCGACGATGTGCACAATTGCGCACACACACACACAAATACGTTCTGCGGAATGAAAGGATATTTTCATGACTTCGGGGAATTTGTTGTCTTCGTCTGCCCCTTTCTTGATGGCCTTCACGTCTAATTCAACCTGCTTGATCTGCTTCTCCCTCTGCTTGATGTTCTTCTGTAACATCTCCATGGACCACTGCAACAGTAGCCACCATGTTCATGATAATGACACTGACAATAGGATCTCTTAACCCCGATTAAAATGACGGCTCTACTCCCTGTAACCACCAAATTAATGTTGGTAAACTGGGCCCGAAATGGGGTACTGTGTTTAAAAAAATATTAAAAAATAACTACTTGATGGATTGACTTCAAATGTTCAGGGTTTGTGTATAAATGAAGAATGTTTAACTTGCAATGTTTGTTTTGTTGATATGTGATATTTGTTATTTTATTTATATTTTTGATATTGCGATTTTTACTAAAAAATACAATTAAGTTAGTAAAACAGATGATAGACAGGGAGTACAACACCCATTATTATTATTCACTTACTTTTTTCTTGCTAAGTGGTCAGGTTCACCGTCTCATTCGTCTACATCAAACATTCGCGCATTCATCCTTTCTATTTCGCAAGAGGTACTGCACTCTATCCACACAACACCTAGACTAGCGAAGTGGGGGTAATGGGGTGGGGGGGGGGGTGGGGGGGGGGGGGGGGGGGGGGGGCGGGGCGTTTCAGACGGCTTGGTCCGAGAAAGTAATGGACGCCATGGGCGGAATCAGGCTATAAGGGGTGGAACAGGTTGATTATGGTGAAAAATAATCCACCTGTTTGATATTTTTTTCAAAGTATCTTCATGGAAATTACACTCGTCATATCATTATTATTCCGTGTCAGCTGCCTCATGAAGCAACCTTCGGAAAACACGAAATTTGCCGAAGTTATTCAGGTCACATTTCAAGTTTAACTATACATCCAAACTTTGGGTCGTCTGCTTCGCCCGAAAACTGCCGAAGCTACCTTCGGAAAACACGAAGATTGCCGAAGTTATTCAGGTCACATTTCATGTTGGCTATACAGAGACCGTCAACTTTATTGCAATCTGTAAACTTAATATTCTTTTTTTCTCTCCGTGGTAATGGTTATTTGAATGAACGAACCACTTTGACAATCGAAGGCAACATCAGGATGCAAATTGCTCAAATCCGTCGTGAAACTGGTGAGTTAAACTGTCTAATTTGAGGTGGAAGCCATTTGCATTTTCAAAATGGTTCATTTTTAGACACGTACGTGTGCTAACAGAAAGCCGAGGCTAACTCACTGCACCTAGACACTTCTATGAAGAAGGGAGAGGGGTAGGGGGAGGGGTGACTAGGAAGGAGAAGATGGAGGCGAGTAGGGCTTTTTTTACAAATAATTCTTCTACGTTCTGGAAGTTTTGTGTTTGGTCTAACCATATTTGTTTTGAAAGGTGCATAACGGAGAACAACGCATCTGCGTTCATGAATTGACAGGGAACCGAGCAAGCAATGATTAAGTGTGTACTGTCTACTACAGTGTGTTGGTGTGCGTGCTTTGTGTTTGTGTGCGCGTGCTTGTGTGCGTGTGTGCGTGGTGTGTGTGTTTGTGTGTGTGTGCGTGTGCGTGCGTTGTGTGTGTGTGTGTGCGCGCGTGTGTGGTGTGTGTGTGTTTTTCCACAAAATTTAGGCACCTACTTTTCTCAAAGTGACAAAACCTAAGTCACCGCGGAGCTTACAATTGCTTTCATGACATCACGGGTTTTGCTATATTCAATAATGTACAGCTAGCCAGTTCTTCTTCTTCTTCTTCTTGGACAGGTTCCTATCAATTATGAACGCAGATACTTCATGCTGCCGTGCCGTGCCGTGCCGTGCCGTGCTGGTTGGCATTATTTTGAAGCTGCGTCAATTGGTCCGACTTGACTGCTATGAAGAAGGGACACCGATGAAATTTATAATGAAATTTTTACAGTGACTTTCGACGAAGCCTTAATAGCTCGATAGGTTAGGACGCTGTGTCGCAACTCCGTAGGTCGTGTAGGTCTTGTAGGTCGCGGGTTCGAGTCTGCCCCTCGCCATTTTTTTTTTTTTTTTGGGGGGGGGGGGCTTTTCATCATTTTCTTTAAAGGAGAGGGGAGTGGGCAGAAGGGAGGGGGGACGCAGCCCAAGGAGGGGGAAAGCTGGGGGGGGTGGATGGGGGGCAACACGAGGGAAAGGGGGAATGAGCAGGATAGTAGGGAAACCCAAAGCGAAGCTAGGAAGGAGAAGAGGGAGGAGAGTACCTTCTGGAAGTTTGGAAAGCTGGGTACCGGCGGAGTGGGGTGAGTGGGGAGGGGAAAGCAGGATAGGGTTGAAACCCCAAGCGAAATCTAGGAAGCGCAGATATGCTTCATGCTAACAGCAGGTAGCCGTGCGGAGCACGGGTGAGTGGGCGGAAGGGAGGGGTGCTGCCGTGCGGAGCACGGGTTTATCTAGTGTTTTTATATTAATCAAGAGTCGGTTTGGTTGTTTGAGCACAGTTGATTGTTATTCTCAGAACGGATGTCGGAAATGCGAATGTAGTTATCGTTATTTATGTTATTTTGGTAAAGGTAAAGATGTGCCCCCCCCCCCCCCCCCACCCCCTCTTATGCTCGGTGTCCATCT
>CM065687.1:43016482-43056482 GCA_017654935.2 Phymorhynchus buccinoides | reverse complement strand
GCTTGACAGCGTTTGGCTCAATTAAGAAACGGAAATGAAGAAATGTGTTCCCTGATTTACTTCGACCAACAACAAAAAAGATAATGAAGGAAAAAGAAGAAATAATTAATTCACATTCAGCTCAGGAATGAAAACAGCACGCTAATAAGGCCAGCACATATTAATATTGCAATGTTTTAATAAAGGTGTAAATGTAAATACAGATGATAGCATTCTTAGGTCCACAGTCGAGTAGGCCTACAATGGTCATCAACAACAACGAAAAAACGACATAGAAGAGAAACATAGACGGTAGTAACCCATGTTCTTGTCTTTAATCACCGCGGTGCATCTCAACTGCGCCTGTTTTAATTGCCCCTATGCTCAATTGCGCCTGTGTCATTTGCTTTGTCATTTTCATTTGCTTTGTTATTTCATTTGCTGTGTCAATTGCGCCCCTTTAAATGGTTGAAATGGTTCATGAGAACATTAGACATCATGGAATTTTACAACGCCGCCCCTTTAAATGGTTGAAATGGTTCATGAGAACATTAGACATCATGGAATTTTACAACGCCGCCCCTTTAAATGGTTGAAATGGTTCATGAGAACATTAGACATCATGGAATTTTGCATAAACTGAAATTTTTCTTACAGAACATAGAGCTAACATTCTATGTAAAGGTACAGACAACAGAATTTAAAGACCCACCACATCCATGAGTGAAAATCACGAGTTTCGCGTGTTTCTCTCTCTCGCGGGTAAGAAATCTTATTTTGACCAGGTTTGACTCCCATACAAATGCCCCCAAATTGAAAACGAGACAGAGACTTTGAAGAGCAGCCTCATTTTGAGCTTGGGGAATTTGTATGTGGGTCACACCTACCCAGAAAAAAACCCAGGGACTTAATCTGCTGGGTCAGTGGGTCTTTAAATAGCTTTTCTAGTTTTTATTTTATGCTCGTAGTCAGCTGAAGTGTACCTTCTAAGATACATCAATTGTGCGGAAACCAGGCGCAACTGATGCACATAGCTATATAGGTGTTAGGTATCTTAGGTATTAGGCACTTTATTGTCACAGAGGCGTCTCTGTGAAATTCGGGTTGCTCCCACCTGGAGAGCGCGTCGCAGCCAGAGGCGCGCCACCAAATTTTGTTTTGTTTTGGTATGCCATTTTTGTGTGTCTCGGTGACTAATGAGGAAGGAAAGGGTGGGGGTTGGGGGGTGTAAAGTTTGACCAAATGACAACTTTTCCGTTGCCAATGCATGGGCACACGGGACCTCGGTTTATCGTCTCATCCGAAATGAATGAATCTTTAATTTAATGTCTTTTCACATGAACAGTGATTTTAGACAACATGCAAAAATGTAACCAATTGAATTTTTTTTTTTACAGCACACAAAGAAAAACATCTACAGTAAGCTTCTAGGCGTGGACAGCACTAATTTAGCAATTAAAGCAAAGTCAATTTATGCGTCACTTAAGACATCCTTGATATTGTTATACTTATGAAAAAAGTCCAGTTTGAACATTTGGTATTTAGAGAGCAACATTGGGCATTCTAATAATAAATGATGAATTGATAATCTCTGGGTGCACAGACAATTAATTTCTATGTATTTAGTTTTCAATGAATTTAGACGTATCTTGTACACTAAACTAATGATGCATCAAAATATTAGGTCTAAAGTCACATCGATTGATACAAATGGATTTTTCCAACAAAGTGTAAATTTCATGAGTTGACAATGCCAATTTCTCATCTAAAAATGTGTTAGTGTTATTGAAGGCCCATCTTTTAGCAGCTCTATCAGCAACCTCATTCCAAAAGAGCCCACAATGAGATGGCACCCAACAAAAATCAATACCAATACCTTTTGTAATAATACAAAGAATTAAATGCTTAATTTCAAAGACAACATCGTTACGAATTTGACTGTTGCTTTGCTTCAGAGCTTGTAAAACTGATTTTGAATCAACGCAAAATAAGACGTTATAAATGGAATATGGTAGAGAACAGACACATTCTAAAGTTCGCATTATTGCGTATAATTCAGAAGTAAATATTGATATGTCTTTGCCTAAATAATAAGACTTTTCTATTTTAAGTGATGGTATAACAAAACCTGCCCCACTGTCTGACGTGTCTAAGACTGAACCATCAGTGAATTTTTTTAGATGATTTGAATATTTTGAATCTAAATGGCGTAGAACGTCAGAAACTAATAGATTAACCTCTTCATCTTTGTTGTAACTGGTATATTCTATATCAAAGGTTGCCTTTCTTTGTTCCCATGGTGGCATTAGTGGTATAATAGGCATGACAGAGATATTATGGATATTTACCTTACTTTTACTCATAATGTCTTCAATATAATTGTTGATTGGCTTCTTTTCGGAAAATCTGTCTGAATTCAAGAATATTTCATCCTCTGTCAACAGAAAGGCCTCTGACTATATATTTTGAAACTGCTAATTTCCGATGTTCCACTAATGACAATATATTGCTCTCTTTGTATGTTCTAAGCGTGTTAGAGTGCATAGGGACACCAAGCGCTAGTTTGATAGCTTTACTGTCTATGCTTTGTAATTTATTTAAAAGAGTATTTGAGGCACTGAAATAAACCGCTTGCCCATATGATAGTACTGATCGAACTAGAGATATTGCAAGATGCAGTAATGTTTTGGTATTTTGACTCCATGATTGTTTATTTATTATTTTTCAAACGTTAAGTCTTTTTCTCGCTTTTGAAATCAAATATTCAATATGAACTTTCCAATTTAATTTTGATGTCAAGCATACACCTAAAAACTTAACAGAATGCTTATAAACAAGAGGGTTTCTATCCAATTCTAACTGAGGTAAAGTGTTAGGATTTTCACCATTATTGAAAGGCAGCAGGTAAGTCTTTTCATTTGATAACATCAATCCATTTTCTTTCATATATTGATTTAGATAATCAAGTTCTCTTTGGTATATGTTCTGAATATAATTAACAGATCTTTTATTAGTATGTTTCCTTAAAGACGCATTGACCCATATAGCTATATCATCTGCGTATTGCACAACATTTGTTGTCTTGGATAAACCATTTGGTAAATCATGAATTAAGATACTGAATAATAATGGCGCTATTACAGATCCTTGGGGAATCCCTGTGTCAATCTGTTTGGCTGAAGAGTAGACGTTCCCCAATCTTACGCACATTGACCTGTCTAGTAGCATAATTTTTATATAATGATACATTATACCTGTTACACCATTGTTACTTAATTTATGTAAAAGTCTTGCGTGCCAAACACTGTCATAATCTTTTCGTACGTCAAAGAATGTGGCAAGTGTACTTTTTCTTTTTGAGAATTATTTCTTAATTTAAGAAGTAAGCTTAACTAGGTTATCTGTTGTGCAACGTCCTTTTCTAAACCCAGCTTGACAATTGGGAATAATATTATTCTTTTCACAATGATAGAATAATCTTTTCTGTATAATTTTCTCTAAGACTTTACATGCATGAGAAGTCAAAGCTATTGGTCTATAACTATTTACTGATGATCGTGGTTTACCTTGTTTTGGAATAGGAATCACAATAGACTGCTTCCATATTTTGGGGAGAGCTTCATTTAACCAACATTTTTGGTAAAACGAGAATGGTAATTCTTTCCAACTATAAGGCAAGTGATTCAAAAGTTGATAAGATATGCCATCCAAACCAACGGAAGATTTGTTTGTAGAAAAAGATTCCAAACATTCAATAAATTCATCAAAATGAATCAGAGCACTAAGATAGTGTGTGTTATCAGGTTGTGGATCAGTATAAGTACCTTTGCGTTCTTCTTCTTTTCTATATTGAAAACTATCAGCATCCAAATTATTTGATAAACTGTTGTTAGTGAATGTGTCTAGAAATAGTTCAGCTTTTTCTCGAGGTGTTGGAAATTGCTTATTCTCTACCTTTATTGGATAAACTGGTAATGAGTCTCCAAAGAATACAAAGCAATGCAGCCAGACTCGCCCTGAGGAAATCTAAAAGAACGCATGTCACACCACTTCTGATCAAACTACACTGGCTGCCAATTCATGCTCGCATTGAGTACAAACTAGCAATCCTCGCTTTCCGCCATTTTCAAAACACTTTGCCAACATACCTGTCCAACCATCTCATCACCTATCAACTATCCCGTACTCTCCATTCTAGCAGCGATAAACTCCTCAAAGTCGGGGGGACTAAGTCCTTTGGTCACCGCTCTTTCAGCTATCAAGTACCCACCAATCTGGAACTCGCTCCCCTTCTACCTTCGGTCCGCTTTGTCCCTGTCTGCATTCAAGTCTGGCCTTAAAACTCATCTGTTCAAAAAGTTCCTTTCCCCTTCATAATTTCAATTTCAATCTCCCACACAAACCCCGTGTAAAGTGTGCCTCTGTGTGTGTGCACGAGCGTGTGCGTGTGCGCATCCACTGGACAGTCAAATTGCAGGCCAATCATGCAAACTGATGAGATCTTCTCAAGATCGAAACAGCTGTCTTTGCATAAGGCACTGTCCCTTTTTTGGGAGAAAAAGTAAATCAGCACAATTTATATATATATATATATAACAACAAAAAGAAAGAAAACTACAACAAATCCGTGGTGGTTCCAATTTTAATACTAGCTTTCGAGAGGTGTCCTCCCTTCTTCAGGTAACAATATATATATATTTTTTTTTGGATTTTTTTTGGGGGGGAACACGAACATTACTCAAAGTTAACTTTAACTGGTTTTGTTTCTGAGGTTCACAAATAAAGACATTGGACACAGAAAAGTTTTATCAAAGCAATCTATTCTGCATTTCAAATGCACTAACTTTTCAGTCCTTCAGAGTAGGGGTACGGAGCTGGCTATTCACTGAGATTTTTCTTTCATACTATTTTTATCCTTAATTTGGATATCATCTCAGTAGTTAGCCCTCCCTAGTCATGTCTATTAGGTTTTGAAATTAAAATTTCAGAACATTATTATTTTGTTCATTTTACATAAGATATAAGGTTTTTACTGTTTCTGGTTTAACTTTGTGCTAGTTTGCTTTTATTGTGGATTTTCGATTTGATGCAAAGAGGACACCATTCTCTTGTAGAATGTCTTTTTTGCTCAGGTTGGCATCCACTGGACAGTCAAATTGCAGGCCAATCATGCAAACTGATGAGATCTTCTCAAGATCGAAACAGCTGTCTTTGCATAAGGCACTGTCCCCTCCCCCATTGGGAGAAAAAAAAATCAGCACAATATATATATTTTTTTTTTGTGCACACGAACATTACTCAAAGTTAACTTTAACTGGTTTTGTTTCTGATGTTCACAAATAAAGACATTGGACACAGAAAAGTTTTATCAAAGCAAACTATCGCCATTTGCATGCTCAACCGATCCCTGGCTTTGGGGGTGTCGGGGCTTTCCATGCACCATTACTAAAGGAGGCCAGAACTCCTTAAAGACCCCCCACGTCGCGTGTCACATTCCCTCTTAT
Source organism: Phymorhynchus buccinoides (assembly GCA_017654935.2). Lineage (NCBI taxonomy): Eukaryota > Metazoa > Mollusca > Gastropoda > Neogastropoda > Raphitomidae > Phymorhynchus > Phymorhynchus buccinoides. Next base: position 43,050,999 of record CM065687.1, on the reverse strand, counting down.
GCTAGGAAGATTTCTTACCAGCTATAAGAGGGAAAACGCGTGAAAACCGTGATTTTGACACGTGACGTGGTGGGTCTTTAAGCTCTGAAATGACGTGAGCTGTGAACTCTGTGCCATTATCACTCTGCAGGATCGCTGGGGCTCCCAGCAAAAGAAAAAAGACCAGGAGCTGGCCTGCAACCTCAACGGACCGTTTGCTTTTTATGGCCCGTAGGACACAGAACTTAGTGAGGTGATCTTGGTACACTATGATCCATTTGAAACCGTTTCTTGGCATGGACTGCATATCAACAAGGTCAACTTGACCCCGTGATGAAAACTCCCTGCTGAGGATGGGACGAACAACTACACCGGTTGTCTTAGGTCTCTTTCTCTTTTTCTGGCACTCCACACATAGCGATTTGAATAACTCAAGCGAGCTGGTGCTGATATTTGCATATTTCTTTTGTGTTTCTTTAATCATTCGATCTCGACCTCCATGACCTGTAGCAATGTGTGCACATTTGATAATGTCAAACGTTTCCCCTATTGTTACGTAGTACACAGGGTTTTCATCTGCACTTTTTCTTTTCTTGATGAGCTTTCCTACGGGTCCACATTGGAGAACTTCATACCTGTGACAACAGAAAACAAGGCGACAATTTAACTAACAACTTGTAGTGCAGATTTCTAAAAAAACCAAGATGTGTTTGTGAAACACTGATGCCCCCGAAAGGCAGCTTCTTTGAAAAGTTGGTCAAAGGTCATATGTGTGTAAATTTTGAACCATGTTAGCTCAACATTTTTTGTACCGTTGGAATGGTCTTGTCACAAAGGTCAAAGGTCACGGTCAAGGTCACAAGGTCAAAACGTTTGGTACCGTTTGAAAGGACTTGTTACAACGAATGTACATGCCAAATATCAAAGCCCTAGCATTAACGGCTCAAAAGTTACACTCGAAGTTCAAAAAGTAGGTCAAAGTCATAAGGTCATGGTCAAGGTCACAAGGTCAAAAATGTTGGTACCGTTGGAAAGGTCTTGTCACACCCCCACACATGCATAACAGTAAACACACACACACACACACACACACACACACTATCAACACCCCCCCCCCCCACACACACACACACACACACACACACACACAACACAATCCTCATCCCACACACACAAAATGACAACACCCCCACACACACACACACACACTCAAACCCCCCTCCCCCCCCCCCCCCCACAACACAATCAAACACCAACCCCCATCCCACACACACAAAATAACACACACACACACAGAGTAAACACCCCCCCCCCCCCCCCCACCCCCCACACTCGTTCATACACCCCCCACACATGCATAACAGTAAACACACAACCCCCCCCCCCCCCCCCCCCCCCCCATACACTCGTTCATACACCCCCACACATGCATAACCGTAAACACCCCCCCCCCCCCCCCCCCCCCATACACTCGTTCATACAACACACAATCAATCCCCCCAGACACACATCCACAACACACAAACACTTACAACGCACCTCCCCCCCCCCGCCCCCTCCATGCTCACATAAGAGAAAAGGATTATGCTTACTTTCTGAGCAGATAGTAGTCCTTTTGACTTCTTGTTGAATTGTTGCCAGTTGCACACTTCACTTCATTCAGAGTCTTGCTGTATTCCGATTTTGGGAGGAGATTGTAATTTTTGCTGTTGTATTGTTTGAATAACTCCTCTGTATACTTTTTTTCAATTTCAGTGGCCATCTCGTTGCTCAGCAAACACCTCCTTGCATGTCAGAGCAAACTTCCTTGACTAGGAAAAAACCCAACTCATGCCAGTGTCCTGTTGAATGCCTTGGTGAAGTGTGTTCACATCCCAAGATCACACAGTCACTGATTCCCTTATCAAACCCTATTGAATGATTTTTGGTGAAGTGAGTTCACATCCCAAGATCACAGTCACTGAATCCCTTATGCTATGGGCTGAATATTTAGTTTGACAAATTTACTGAAAGTACTTTAACTTCTTAGTAAATTCATCAAAAATAACCATGCAAAATTCAGGAAATTTATAAATTTCCTAAAAAATTTAGGAAATTTGTAAATTCCCCGAGTGAAACAGTAACTTCATAAATGTACTGAAAATTCTAGGAAATTTATAAATTTACTGATTTGATGAATTTACTGTAACATATATATATATATATATATATATATATATATATATATATATATATACTGTGTGTGGTTTTTTTTTAAATTTATTTTATTAAACGTTTTTATTCGTTTTTTCATTTAAATATACATAACCAAAGAAAAACAAACAAATATATAGCATACATACATACCCACATACATATACACACATACATAAACAAACATATATATCAGACTAAGAAAAAAAAAGAAATCAATACCCAAATCGAAAAGGAAATACTTTAAGAAATGCGGGTATTAATATAAACTATGATGCCAGTACAAAAACACAAAACAAAAAAGTAGATTACAAAATCACAGAAGAAAACAACCCACCCAACAACAAGTCTTTTGGAAAAAACCCAAAAAAACATAAGGCCTCTGTTTTACATATTAGAGTGAGCATCCGTTACAGTTGTTTACCCTGTACCTCAAGAAATAAGGGGTTTGTACAGTGACCATTTGGAAGTAAAGTCTTCATATTCCATATTTCTGCGTGCAATATATTCCTCGATTTTTAAACAATATTTTAACCTGCAGACAAAAACATTTAATACAGGAGGCTGACTGTTCAGTCTACATTTATATATATATTGCTTGGCATGTAGCATTATGTAATAACAAATATTATCAATACGCATGTTTTTATCATATCCAGCAATAACTAATGATTTCGTCAAATTTAAATTAATAACATTCTCACACTTCTCTTTTAAAAAGTTTGCCAGTGTTTTCCAAAACTCCTGGATTATTGGGCATTCCCAGAACATATGAAATATGCTATCTTTGGAGATGGCACAAAAGCTACATCGATCTGTGCTTAATATACCCATCGATTTCAATATTACATTGGTTCCTAGGCATCTGTGGATGATTCTTAATTGGAACCACTTAAGATTAACATCAGATATTTTGTTAAGAAACAAAAAACATTTCTTCCAATCAATATCAATGTTCAGTTTTTCATTCCACTTTGTACACCCTTTTACATGGACATCATTGGCAATAAGTGTGTCATTGGATCCTCTGTGAATGGAAAGCAGTGTTTTAAGGCACATGGGTGTATCAAAACATTTATTATTCTTAACAGAAATATTTGTCTTTCTTACATATGTTGATAATGCTGCTCTATAACCATTAAATGTTACAAAATCTACATCAATGTTGTATTTGTGTGTAAAACATTCAAAAGACAAAAACTTCCCATTATCATCCAGAAAATGTGCTATGCAGTATGCATCTTTATGCATAAATCTTTTCCCTGGAATGAAACATTTTCCAACTAATATTCTTTTATTATAAAAAAAAACTGGATCAGCCAAAAGTTCATCTGAGTTTTTGTGACGGGTTTTATCAAATAGTAATTTATATGAATAAAAAACATCGGCCCAAAACAAGTTTGTTTTACGGAATGTTGACATAATTTCTGGTCCATAGTTTTTTATTTCCTCAACTAGAGGGAAATTAAATGTAGCAATAGCTTTCCATTTATGATTGCTTTTTTGGTATTTTCTCATCCAAGTTAATTTTAAAGCAGAGGCAAACGTTTTCAATTCTGGTAAACCAAGACCCCCATTTATTATACTCTTATGTACAGTTTTTCTACTTATTTTATCACGCTTATTATTCCACACAAATTTATAGCACATATTTTGTAGAGTTTGAAAAAAATTGTCTGGGGGGTTAGGCAGCAGGATCCACAAATGAATTAACTTTGACAAAATAAGAGATGTAAGGACTGCAACCCTGTCCATAGGAGTAATTATGGAGTTATATCAGCTAGTTTTTCTGCATAGTTTAATTTTGAACAATTTTTTAAATCATTTGTAAACCAAATCCCCAGAATTTTGAATTTTTGTGGATTCCACTCTATGTTCAGGTGATCCATATATTGTACCTCACAGTTTTTCCTGCTGCCTATCCAAATGGCACTCGTTTTCTCATAATTCATGAATAGACCTGATTTACTTCCAAATGTCTCCACAGTATTTATGCATGCTTCAAATGATTTTTTATCCCCTCCCAATAAAAATTATGTGTCGTCTGCATACTGGGAAAGTTTATGCTCTACGTTATTGATTGTTATTCCGTGTATATCTTTATTTTCTCGTATCATTGTAGCTAATATTTCAATGCATAAAACGAACAGGTATGGTGAAAGTGGATCTCCTTGACGACAACCCCTTTTAATACTAAACCAATTAGATATTTGGCCATTAACAAGAACACACGAATTGATGTTTCTATAAAACGTTTCTATCCATTTACATATATCTTTTCGGAAACCAAAAGCTTTTAAAACTTTGAAGAGAAAATCCCAACTAACTGAATCAAATGCCTTCTCTAGATCTATGTTCAACAAAAGCCCGGGTAAGTTATGCTCATCTAAATATGCAATTGTGTCATAAATTAATCTAATATTGTCCCCTATATACCTATTCCGAATAAACCCTGTCTGGTCTTCATTGATAAGATCAGGCAGAACAGTTTTTAAGCGATTAGCAATGCACGAAGATCCAATTTTATAAATGACGTTTAATAACGATATAGGTCTCCAATTATAATCTCTACATTTATCACCTTTGGGAATACACGTTATAATTCCTTGTTTTTGTACACATGAAAGTTCTCCCTTTATGAAACTAGCATTCAAAGCTCTGACCACAAGAGTACCTATTTTACTCAAAAAACACTTAAAGAATTCTGCTGTGAATCCATCTGTACCCGGGCTTTTATTGTTCTTCATATTTTTTAATGCAAAACTAGCCTCTTCCAGAGTTATTTCACCTTCTAAGCTGTTAGCTTCATCAACATCTAAATGGGGTAGATTATCTACAAGATCATTGATTTCACACTCATCAACATTTACATGCTTGTACAAATTCTCATAGAACTCTTGAACCTCATTTATGATTTCATGTTGTTCAGTTAAGGTAATGCCATGCTTATCTATCAATCTAGCCATGTTTTTGCTAACAAAATGTCTCTTTTCCAAATGACAAAAATAGCTTGTGACCTTCTCCCCGTCAGCAATCCACCTGGCTCTTGACCTTAAGAGAACGCCTTCAATTCTTTTCCCTCGAATAACTTTTAACTCTTCTCTTTTTGCATCTATGACTCGAATTTCATCTTCACTTTTGTTTTCATGTCTTTCTAATTGTTGTATGTCTTGTTGTAGTACATGCTCCTCTTCATTTGTTTTCTTTTTTTTCATTGTGGCGTATGCAATTGTCTTTGACCTAATTTTCATTAGAAGAAAGTCTAAAAATAAATCATCAAGAATTGTAAATTGTAACTGATCTGTTCTATATTTTCTCTTATATAAAGACTAGCTGCATATTCTTGCTTAACGGTTTTTTTATTTCTTCATTTATTTCATCCAAAAAAGCCTTATCCTTTAGAAGAGATTAATTGAATTTCCAAAAGGTGTTACGTTTAAAGTTTTTATCAAACCTTAGTGTTAACAAAATCATGGAGTGATCTGTTCAATGTCTGCATGTTCTACCAAAGAATAAATATGGTCTGAAATTAGGAAAAAATCTAATCGAGCCTGCTGCAATGGATTGTTTCTTCTCCAAGTGAATCGTCTACTGTCTTCATTTAAATCTCTCCAGACATCATTTAGCCCTAACTCATCTATCATGTTATCTATCATTTCTTTAGCTTTGGGATTGCTAACTTGTTTGTAATTGTGATAATCTCTTGATGGATCGAGAACTAAATTGAAATCTCCTCCTATTATAATTCTATTAACGCTAAATTCTTTCTTTTTTTATAGTTAAAGCAGCATAGAACTCTGGGTCATCTCTGTTGGGACCATAAATATTTACAAAAAGAAAATCATGCTTTTTTATTTTAGCTTGTACTATAACAAAATTACCATCATTACCCTTATACACATTTTTAGCTTTGAACTCAAAATTATTATTAAAGAGTATGGCCACCCCTCTTGCGTTAGAAGCATAGTTTGAAAAATATCCCTCATATCCCCATTCGGAAAGAATATATTTTTCCATTTTATCTTCAAAATGTGTGTCTTGCAAAAAATAGACTGAGTGTTTCTTATTTCTTAAGTAATGGAATACATCTCGTCTCTTCAGGCCCTGGCAATTAACAGAAACAACTGATATACTACTATCCATAAATATTGCTTTAAAAAAAAAAAATATATATATATATAGAATATTAACAACAGTGACAAACACAAATCTCACCAGTAAAAAAAAAAACCAAAATAAAAAACAAGCAAACAAAAACAGAAAGTAAATATTCTTCCGATGATCCCTGGCAAACAATGAGCACCCACATCAAGTTTCAAAACAAAAACAAACAGCATTCCACATGAAAATGTCCCAGAAAGAAATGCAAGAAGAGTGTGCATGTCAGCTTTACAAAAATCGCTACCCAGATTGCCAAACTCCCACCTCCCAACCCTCACCAATTTCGTGCGACACGTGACTCTGCATGCCTAAACGGAGGCTTCATGCACCGCACGATATGTTGGAAAAGAAAGCACGCAGGTCAACGTTTGGTTCCTTGTTCCCCCACTTTTAAAAAAAAAAGGAAAAAAAAAGAAAAAAAGGCCTAACTGAACTTGTGTTTGTCTAATCTATGCAATGCTTAAATTCTATTTTTTGTTAACATATCCCATACCTCTATATTTTTTGCCCCCCCCCCCCCCCCCCCCCCCCCCCCCCCAATGTGTGTGTTTCTTTCTCTCTGTCTCTCCATCTCTCTTTCTCCATCTCTCTCTTTCTCCCCCCTATGCCCCCTTTCCCCCCCCCCCCCCTCTGCCCCCCCCCCCCCCCCCCCCCCCCCCCCTCTCTGCTCTCTTCACTCTCTCTGTCTTTCTCGTAATATCGTTTTACATTCACATATTGTTTGGGAATTTGTGAGCTCGCATCACCCCCCCCCCCCCCCCCTCCCTCCCTGAGAATTAGTGAGTGCATAAATGGCGTGCGTGTTGAAAAGGTGAGGTGGGTGGGGGTGGGGGTCTGTTTTGTCCATGCCTTGTTTTTTTTGTTTTTTTTGTTTTTTTGAAATGGTGTCAATAATGTGCATGTAAAAGGGGTGGGTGGGATGAACGGCGTGATTTTTTTTTTCCATTCATATTGTTTTGTAATAATGTTGTTGTTTTTTTTGTTTTTTTTTCTTTTTACTTTTTGATTGTTTTCTCTCGTAATATTTGTAAAGCGCTCTGAGGATGATTTTTTATCATCGAAGAGCGCTATAGAAGCTTTATTTATTATTATTATTAATGAGTAGCCATTTTTCATTTCTTTTACTTTTGCCAATACTCTATGTAGGTCTTTTGATTCAGACGATTTAGTATTACAAAAATTAGTCCAATAAGTTTTCTTGGCTCGGGCCACAACTTTTTTGCTGTGGATTTTAGCCTTCTTCATATTTTGAAAAAGTTCTTCTATGCTGTTTTCTGAATAACTAACTGATCCATTCTTAGCCATTTCCTTTTGTTTTGCTATAACAGCTTTTAACCATATTTTAAAGGTTTCTTTTTTGTGTTGTACAGCCTCTTCGCATTCATTTGACCACCATACGTTTCCACTATGTTTTGGATTTGACGATCCTTTTAACATGGGAATAGACTGAGTAGCAGCTTTTAAGATTGCTTCAACTAGGTTGGAATAAAAAGTTTCAATGTCATCATTTTCAATAGATTCAATGTCATATATCATTAAGATGTTTTGAAAAGACGACCAATCAGCAAATTTATATTGAAACTTTGGTACTTTGTCACCACATTCACTCTCAGTAGATCTTCCAACATTTTCTTCCAAAACTATCTCAATTGGAATGTGATCACTTCCTAAACTATCCTCACACACTGTCCATGTACAATTTATTGCTAGCTCCGGTGATATGAGAGATAAATCGACCGCAGTTGCTCTGTGAGTAGAAACATCTGGTATTCTTGTGACAGAACCGTCATTTAATAGATACAGATTTGCATCTGATACGTTTTCAATCAGACGGTTACTAGTTATCTTTGTACAATCATTCTCCCAGAACGGAGCATGAGCGTTAAAATCGCCCAAAATAATCCATTTCTGATTCTTTGTATCCAGTTGTTTGATCCAATCAGTGTTGTCATTTTTTGGACCATTTGGAAGGTAGACACACATAACGTTAACAATCAATTTGTTATTGATTTTGATTATATAGCTCCTGTCTGATATGCGTCTTCTATTTCAATTGAAGTGTGAGTGGTGGATAGTTTAGTATAGTTCATATCACATCTTAAATATAGTGCAGTCTGTACTTTCTTTGATATTGTACAATCCTGAAACAATGGAGGATAAAAGAAGTTTTGTATCTTTGGTAGCTTGTGACTTTGTACGCTTAGCGATTGAAGTGCCAAAACACAATATGAGCGTTTTTGTAAAAACTGTTCTAGAAACACCACGTTAGTGTTCAAAGATCTACAATTCCATTGTAAAATCGAACATTCGTACATGTCTATCAACATAGTTAGTTAGCTAGTTTATATAAACAGTAACAACACAAAAATAACAATAAGTCACTCTTTACGAAAGAGATCAAAAATGAAAAGCAACAGTAAGTAAAGGTGGTCAATCAGATAATTCAAAGAATAATATGGTAACCACACGAGGTAAATTTGAACCTAACAATTGAACACCACTAGAGGACTAGATCTTAAGACCATTACAATTAGATTCACAAAAGACTCCACGTTCAGACCATATTATAAGGCCTAGTGCAAAGTGAGAGGAAACAAATCCCATGTACCCAGGTTCGAACTCGGGTTTGCTTGACACAAGGCGAATGCGTTACCTCTGTGCCACTCTACACTCCATAGGCGCAATTGAGTAATTTTCAAATAGTCACAATTGAGTGGTAGCCAATCACCGACACCTACATAAAAGGGGGTAGGGTCAGAGAAGTGAGAGCTGGGAGGAAGTGTGGAGGTAAGTGTGGAGGAGGGCATAGGGGTGGGCAAGAGAGGTAGATGGCACCCCTGTTGAAGACACTAAATCCAGGCCATTCAGTTCAAATCACACAGGAGTCGGTGGGTTTTATTTTCCTGGTATTTTCTTCCTTTTTTCCTTTCTATCCACTGATATCCACTGGTGGTGGTTTGGGGATGGGTATGACCTTTCCTGCAACAAACTGGAATGTAGGCTCGTTAGTGACCTCACTCAAACTAATACTCGCCTGCACAATAAGAGAAAAGAAGGGGGTTACGTTTGGTGATACAGATGTCAATGGAAATGATCTCAGACCTACATGTTTACATCCTCAACTGCAAGGTACTCAATTGCAGATCTGAAAGGATGTTTAGCAGCAATGCTTGCTTTAATGGAATTTTTTTACAAGTTTATTTACAAGTTTGGCATCATACATCGAGAATGTATAGGTAAGCTGATCTGTCATAGATTTATTACAAGAAATTAGGAATATAAATTTGGTTTACAACCTTCCTTCTTGGACATGCAGGGAAAAAGTAGCTTAAATGTTTCTGTCATAGATTTTTTTAACGTGAAACTGCATGTAGTGACCTTAAAGGTTTGTACTTTTTGATTGATCGAATTGTACCCCATCTAATCTTGACCACGTCTTATATACTGATGGAAAAAAGTTAGGGACCAGTCACACACACATGCACAACTTTCCAACCACGAATGGCAATGCAATGTGTTTTGGGCAAGCGTTTAATTCATTATCTCGTCAATCAGAGTATCAAATTTCATTCCGATTTGATTATCCGTTTGCTTTCCGCGAGCCCTCAAACAACATAGGGGTTCAAAACGAAAATTGCAAGTCCTTCGACATGTTCAGTAGTGTGCGGAAGGCAACTAACACCAACGTCAGCCAGAAGACTGTTGGAAACTGCCTTCGTGCGTTTGACCTCCGTTCTCGTCGTCCATCTGTTCGTCCACGGCTGACAGCGGCACATCGGCAGGCTCGCCTAGCTTTCTGTCGCCGCCACACGAGGTGGAATCGCCAAGACTGGGCCCAGGTGCTCTTCAGCGACAAATCCAGGTTCAATCTGCACCACTCTGACGGGCGGGAGCGAGTCTGGAGACGGCAGGGGGAACGCTACCAGGACAACACCATCCAGGAGAGGGTGGCCTTTGGTGGGGGCTCCATCATGGTATGGGGAGCTTTCAGTCTTCGCCATAGGACACCCCTGTACCACGTGGCTGGCAATCTTACAGGCCTGCGCTACAGAGACGAAATTGTGGCCCCACTCGTCCTGCCGATGCTCCAACAGATGGGACCCCAGGCCATCTTCCAAGATGACAACGCCACCCCACACCGAGCCAGGGTGGTGACCAACTTCATCCAACAGGCTGGTGTTGTCAGGCTTGTTTGGCCGGCCTGCAGCCCAGATCTCAACCCCATAGAGCATGCATGGAATGAATTTGATAGGCGGGTGACTTGCAATTTTCGTTTTGAACCCCTATGTTGTTTGAGGGCTCGAGGAAAGCAAACGGATAATCAAATCAGAATGAAATTTGGTACTCTAATTGACGAGATAATGAATTAAATGCTGGCCCAAACCAATTGCATTGCCATTAGTGGTTGGGAAGTTGTGCATGTGTGTGTGACTGGTCCCTAACTTTTTTCCATCAGTGTAGCTCACGAGATTGACACAGCGGGCTGCCCTACCTGGATAGAGCCGAACTCAAAGTTGCTGATCAAGTTGCAAAGACAAGTGGTTGCATCCATTTGACGATGTTAGAACATTTGAATGTCAAACTAGTGTTTGAACAAAAACATCCAAACAAAATTTCAAGGTCAAGGTCAGCGCAGTTATATATATATTTACATCACCCGCTCTCCCCCACCACCTCGGCACTGTGATACACCAGCACACCAAATTTGAAGCGATTCTGTTCACTGGTTCATGAGATACAGCTCAGAAACAAAATATATAGCCCAAAGAAGGAAATTTTCAAAACTTCAAGGTCAAGGTCAGCACTATCATGATTATCGAAAGGAAGTTGTCTTTTCGAGATGTCTACCCCTCTGTCAAATTTGATCAAAATCCGTGCAGTCGTTTTTAAGATAATCGATAGACAGACAGACAAACAAACAAACAAACAGACAGACAGAGAACCCAGAAACAAAACCCGTCAGACTCTGTCTGGCCGGGTAATAAATACAAGGTGTTCACAAATAATATGGCAAACGAAAAGCAAGCTGCAAAAGACTTCTGACTTTTCTTTCCTTCTTCTTCTTCTTCTTCTTCTTCTTCTTCAGTAAAGAAGCGGAAACTCCGAGTGGGATTGGCGACGCATTTATCAAGCAGCAATTTTCAGCGACTTCAAGGTTGCGACGCAGGGGAGATAATCTTGTCAATTGCCGAGAAGACTTCGCGCTGAAGCTGCACCCGTGGCTCTAAATTAGCCGTTCTAATAGAGCACCCTTCCCCTACCTACCTAACAAACGGGAACAAATCAGCACAGAAAGCGAGGTAATCAAGACCGGATTTTGTTCGCCTTCTATAAGATTAAAGCGCTGTCTGAAACTCTAAGCCTTATCTCCCTCCCACTTGGTTTAAACAAAGTTTATTAACATAATACATTGCAGTGTACACACATTATTGTATGAGCACAACAAGCTATAAGCTTATAAGCGCACACTTTGTGTCTTTGGATACGTAACAGAACAAGTCCGGTTGTGACTTGGTCAGATTCTGCAGGTGCTTTCTCATCTTTTTTGTGTGTAAACCAGAAGTATTTTCTTCAAGTACTACTACGGTAAGCAGCTTTCATTGCTATGTTTTGTTCTTCAGAGAGAGAGAGAGAGAGAGAGAGAGAGAGAGAGAGAGAGAGAGAGAGAGAGAGAGAGAGAGAAAACTCTCGAACTCGAACTGGAAAATGTTAATGAATGGGCCTCACTGCCCGTATCATGTGGGAGGGTGGGGAGGGGGATTACATAAGGCATAATAACATTATTATCAAAACATTCCATCATTGGAATTGCAAACACAAACAACCAAGGAAATAATGAATAGACAAACAAACCAACACACCAAATACATGGATGATTAAACACAGAAATAAGTAAATAATTAGTTAAACAAATAAATAAATAGAATACCCACCATACCCAAGATCGTGGGTAGTAAACAAGATAGTTTGTGTGTGTTGTATGAAAAACGTGTAGTTCGAAAAGCCAGGGAGATCACTAATGATCCAAGTCACGTTCTGTCGCATTGCTATGAACTATTGCCATCTGATAGACGGTTCCGCACTATTCGTTGTAGAACAATTAGAAATTCAGCTAGTTTTGTCCCTAAGTCAGTCGAACTTCTGAACAAGATCTCTGCTAAGACCAAATAATTAGGAATTATATATTAGCTTAGGCCTAGAGGTATATTTGGTCAATCTGTACAGTAGTGTGTGTGTATCTGTATGTGTGTGCATGTGAGTGTGTGAGCGTGCGTGCGTGTGTACGTGCGTGCGTGCGTGTGTGTATGTCTGTCCGTACGTCTCAATGCCTCTGTGTGTATGTGTGAGAGAGAGAGACAGATAAGAGACACAGAGAGAGAAGAGGGAGGTGCATGAAATGTTGGGAACGGGAAGGGACCCAAAATATGTGAAAGCTTGGGGTGACTTGGAGAGGGTGGGGTTTGGGGTAGGGTGGGGGTGAACAAATGAATGCGATAATAGAAATGGTGGGAAAGAGGGCAGTTCTTAATGTTTTGATAGTCGCTTGTATCGACCCTACTTATGTTCAATGTTTTTGCAGCATGATTTGTCATTCATTTTTCCTTAGTTTTGTTTCCATTTTTCATATATGCAAATGTGTTTCTTTGATTGTATTGTGCTTGTACGAGACCACACTGTAATTTCACCTAACGTGATAATAAAGTATTTTTGACTTTGACTTGACTTTGACTTATTCAACAGTTAAACAAACAATCAACCATTATTTGTGAAATAATAATAGAAAATAATACTCAGCAATCAATCAGCTACTATTTATCAACATAAACAAATCAAACTATAATCTGAGGAATAATCTATCTTAAAAAATAAATACATGGATCAACCTTACCAGCCAGAGTTGACGATTTAAACATAAACCAATCTACTAGTCATGTGATAGATAATCAAACTATCAATAAATAAATCGGTTAATATTATCAATTAACATATAAATCAGACAAATAAACAATCAATCAACCACCCTTTAACTTTCCTGTAGACGAATCAAACATTAGAGCCATCAAATACCAACTCTATTAAACCAATTGATCAAATCAAAAGACGATCTACAGACCGACAATCAGATGACGAACACATTCTCATTCTGTGTGAATGCACATTATAAAAGGGAAGTAACACAACAGACAAAATATGCGAAACAGGTTCAACACACACAAGGTATAATAATAACATGCGCGTCCACTTCATGGAATATTACGACTACAATAACTCTTAAAGACTGTGGATAATCAATGATTTGCTGTTCAGAGACATGAATTTAAGAGGGGGGGGGGGGGGGGACAGCGAATATATGCATACTCAATATGCGTACGTCTAGCAACTCCACTTTTGCTGCAAATACATTGATGTACAAAGGGTTATGGACACGTAGTTCACAGTGATAATGAGCAGACAGATTTATGAGGCATTAGAAATAACCACAATGCATGCAAAGGTTATACAAAAACTCGTCGAGCTGCACAAGTAGATTAGATATATCAGATCATGCAGACCGTAATAATGTTGCATAAAATGTTTTATGCAAGGAAGGACGGGGAAATGGAAAAATACGCATCACACTCACAAAATCCAAAGCCCACATACTAGCACACCAAGACACTATACAAAACGAAACAGCCGATTATGCGCAAAACCTGGCACCACCATGTAAACAATATATGACAGGATAATCAGGGAGCATGTACACAATCTAGCTTAAGCACAGCAAATAACGGATACTAATAGATTTCATTTTCAAGTGATGGAAAATAGACCGGCAGAATCAGAAATAGTCTCAATATGTTTGAAAATCTATGAGGTTTTCACCATGTTAACACGCATTTCTTACAACAAACGCTTTAGAAATGAATAAAGCTAATTTTGTACACATTCTAGAATCAGAAAGCAGTACGGTTAGTCTGAAAGCATTGGGATGAGTATAATATTTTTGTGGAATAAACGCTTCATGTAGGTTACTATATCGAGGGCATACTAATATAAAGTGCAGTTCTGATTCGGGTACAGTAGGGCAAAATGGACAGTCAATGTTGGGTTGTGTCTTTGAGTAAAGAAATCTTTGACATTTCAATTGAGAAACGCCAAGTCTCATTCTCGTCAAGTGTTTACGTACCGTTGGATTCTTAATAATGCACACGTAATGGGAATACCTTGTAACAATCTGAAAGAAGAATATAGCTGATATCTATCTTTTGTAGTAATAACTGCATCATGATTTTGTAGGTAGCTATCAATCAATCTCTGCTTAAAGAGTGACAAAAAAGATTTAACGTGTTCCACCCCTTGATTTTCCCATACGTAACCAAAGCCCTGCCTATATAATGTGTAACAAATATTACTTACCCAGTTATTTTTACCAAGACAGTGACGACTGTGGAGCATGACGTAAGCTTTTTTTAGGAAGGCGGCTCTCTTCCATTCTTGTCAGTTTTAACCAGTATCTCACAGAGTTAGTAAATGTTTGAACATACAGCGGGTATCTACCTGATTCGTTATATACAAGTGCAGTAGGAGTTTTAATACTTACACTTAGCAATCTTTTGATGACATACAGATGTACTCTCTCAATGACAGTGTGGTCTGCAGTCAGACCCCACACCTCCGACTTGGTTGGACTTGTACATCGAAGATTTTAAAGAGAAGTTTGGGTGAATTATCACCAAGAGACCACAGAAATTTAAGAATACTAAATACACATTTCTTAGCTTTCAGGGCCATTTGTTCTAAAGAATAAGAAAAAGTTAATCCAGTAGAAAAAATTAATCCAAGATATTTGTACTGGCTCATTATTTCTAGCTTAACCCCACCATAAAACCATTTTTCCCTTGAAGCAATATGACCTCCCTTTCTAAATATAACGATTTTTGATTTCTCATGATTGACAGTAAGGTTAAGTCTATTAGCAGTGTTATATAATATATCCAGCTGACGCTGAAGACCTATGATAGTTGTTGAAAGCAGAACAACATCGTCAGCGAATAACATTATAAGGATTTGAATAGTCTCAGGGGATAGGGTAACTCCATGTTTGCCGGACTGAAGGATATCATTGGCGAGCTCATTAATAAATAATGCAAATAGTATGGGGCTACAATTGTCCCCTTGTTTCAATCCTCGAGGGCACATAAAAGCTTCTGTAACATCATTGTTAGATCGAACCCTAGCTTTAACTACTTCATATATACTTTTAATAGCTTTGTACATTTTTCCTTGAATTCCATTTTTGCGTAGTATTAGCCAAAGATTATTTCTATCAATTAAATCGAATGCTTTTTTGAAGTCTATAAATGCAGTATAAAGTTTTTGGTTTGATGAAAACTGTTTTTGAATAAGAGCTAACAAAGTGTATAATTTTATGTGGTCTATTGTACTATAATTCTTTTTAAATCCGGCTTGAGATTCATTGAGCAAATTGTTGTTTTCAACCCAATTGGTTAGTCACTTGTTCAATATGCATGTGTATAATTTGCTGTTAACATTTAATAATGAGATGCCCCGGTAATTATCGGGGCAATTAACATCACCTTTCTTGTGCAGTGGGTGTATGATTGATTCTGGCCAACTTAGTGGGAATGTACCTGAAGTAAAGAGGTTATTGAAAAGCTTTGTTAAGAAGGAGACAACTAGGGGTGGGTGTCTGATTGATTCTGGCCAACTTAGTGGGAATGTACCTGAAGTAAAGAGGTTATTGAAAAGCTTTGTTAAGAAGGAGACAACTAGGGGTGGGTGTATGATTGGTTCTGGCCAACTTAGTGGGAATGTACCTGAAGTAAGGAGGTTATTGAAAAGTTTTGTTAAGAAGGAGACAACTAGGGGTGATGAATACTTATAAAATTCCCCGACGAATCCATCCGGTCCAGCTGCTTTTCTGTTCTTTAGAGCTCTAATGGCATCCCTCACTTCATCTTCGGATATTTCAACGTCTAACAAAGAACAGTCTATATCATCAACATTTAACTATTCACTGTTAAACATTTCATTTGATGAATTACATTCAGCTTGCAAAACATCATTTTCAACCAAATCGGCATTAAACACCTTTTGGAAATGGTCAAACCATCCTTCATTTGAAATTGAGCAATCTGTAGGACTATTATTCATCCTCTTTTTAATAGTGCCCCAAAAAATGTTGGAATCATTTACATTAAATTCAAGAGTTTCTAGAACAATCCTTTTGTCTTCAGTTTGCTTTCTTTTCAATAACTGTTTATATTCTCTACGTTTATCATTGTACGAGCATCTCAGTTGATCTAATTCTTTAATGCTTCCTAACTTCTTTAAGAGATTGCATTTTGACCGCTTTATGTTCCCTGCATTCAATATCAAACCATACATTATGCATAATATTATTTGTTGTAATTCTCTTTCTCATGCACTGGCCTGCAAGTGCAAAACCTTCATAAAATTTGTTTAATGCCATATCAATATTCACATTGATTAAATCTATTGTTTCATGAAGGATGGTCTGTATTTCCTCAGATTTAAGAATATGTAAGTATTCCTCCATACAATCATCGTTTCACACATATTTTTCAACAACAGACATTTTACGAGTATCATTAATTAAACAACATGGGCCTTGAGTACTAAATCGTAATTCTAATGGCATATGTTTTGATTCAATTCTTGAAAGCACTTGAAGCTGCAGTGCATAGTTAACAATAGATCTAGAAACCAAGAAGTAGTCTATAATACTGGAGCCATTGTGAGCTATATACAGTGGAATCCGCTTTATCGGCCACTTTTGGGACAAGGCAAAATGTGGCCGATAAAGCGAATCGGACTGATAAAACGAACATCGAGATACTGTATGACGCAATTATGCAAGTCAAAAGCAATGACGTCAAAATTAAATGTTGCAGTTCAAATTCCAATTCTTTCCCTTTTTGTGATGTTGTGTGTGTGTGTGTGTGTTTGTGTGTTGTGTGGTGTGTGTGTGTGTGTGTGTGTGTGTGTGTGTGTGTG
The DNA here is from genome assembly GCA_017654935.2 of Phymorhynchus buccinoides. Classification (NCBI taxonomy): domain Eukaryota; kingdom Metazoa; phylum Mollusca; class Gastropoda; order Neogastropoda; family Raphitomidae; genus Phymorhynchus; species Phymorhynchus buccinoides. The sequence continues at coordinate 43,033,644 of CM065687.1, read as the reverse complement.
TGTGTGTGTGTGTTTGTGTGTGTGTGTATGTGTGTGTGTATGTGTGTTTTGAGTCTGGATACATACACTGTACATGTAATTTCATCCCTAAGCCGGTCATTGTCCTGTTGGAGGGTATGGCACCAAGATTCCAGCTCTGCAAAACCATTTTTGTTTTCAGTGTTTGGATCTACATTGCAACCTGCCATTGACAACAAGTTTCTGTGTAGTTCGTTTGTGGAAGCAGAGTTTTGACAATAAGCATCCCTGGGTGGGTGCTGGTTGAGAGATTGCTCAGTGCTTTGCATCCATTCTGTAGTATGTAATGGCCCTGGGTTTGACTCCACATACCCACATGCTAGGAGGAGATTACTGATCCAGATGGCACATGCTTTGGTAAAGAAGATCAGAAGTATACTTCTTGCATTCATCATGATGATAAAACGAGTGCCACAACTGGGCTTCCATCTGGTGATAGCGTAGAACCTGGTCGCCACACCCCACATGAGAAATAGTCGTAGTACATGTCCAATGGATGCCTGAAGGAAGGAATGTGCGACAGAAGAAACAGTACCATCAGTACCGTCAGAACAAACCGTACCCGTACCCGTACCGGCACTGCCACACCACCGTGCAACAAGGCGACGCTCACAGCCGCCTGGAGAAGCCTCACTTTTGTTCTCGAGACACGTTGTTACCAGCATTGAGGCAATGAGAAGGGTTTTGATAACGGATAACGGCCACGCGAGTTTTATTCGGAGCGCCTGTGGCACGTTCTTTCTTTTTTTTTCTACTGCGACTGCGAGAATGTTTTGCACGTGCAGCTGTCATCGTCATTCGTTTTGTTGACCTTTTTTTCTTTTTTTTTTTTCCCCAGCTCTAAAAGTGTTCACTTTTTAATTGTTCATAAACCCTATTAATTTTTCATATGCTAACTACACTTATATCGTCCACTAAATTGTTCACATTTTGTTGCCGATCGAATACTTTCACACAACACTGTGCAAAAAATCAAAAACGAACAGCCACTATAAACAGTCCAACTTGGCCATTGAACAGAGACATCACAGCGCACACGTCCGACAGCTTCGAAAGCGGAGAGTAGAGAGAGAGAGAGGAGAGAGAGAGAGAGGAGGAGAGAGTTAGGTTAGAGAGAGAGAGAGAGAGAGAGAGAGAGAGAGAGAGAGAGAGAGAGAGATAGAAGGAGAGAGAGAGAGTGAGAGAGAGGAGTAGAGAGAGAGAGAGAGGAGAGAAGAGAGAGAGAGAGAGAGGCAGAGAGGAGATATGAGAGAGGAAAGAGGTAGATAGAGGAGAGAGAGAGAGATGAGAGAGAGAGGAGAGAGAGAGAGAGAGAGAGAGAGAGAGAGATAGAGAGAGAGAGACACTGAAACACTGAACACTGAAAGATTTTGAATTGCACATCGGCCCATAGGCCACAATACAATTGCAATTTGGTGGTGTGGGGGCGTTGTTGTGATTTGGTGGGGGGGTGTGGGGGGGGGGGGGGGGGGGGGGGGGGGGGGTTCGTTGGTTGTTATGGATGTGGGGTGGCTTTATGGGGGGGTGGTGGGGGGGGTAGGGGGGGGGGGGGGGGGGGGGCGGGGGGGGGAGGGGGGGGGGGTTGGGGGGGGGGGGGGGGGGGGGGGGGGAGGGGGGGGGTTGGAGGGGGGGGGTTAGGGGGGGTTGGGGGGGGGGCTCGGGGGGGGGGGGGGGGGGGGGGGGGGGGGAGTCAAAGGGTAATATATGAAAAAGAAAAAACAAAAACTACATAAGGAAAATAGCTATCAAGCCAAAAAGGTAATTATACACAAACAAGCATCTTTGGTATTCGATCACTATTAGTAGTAACAATGGATGCATAATGTAAGCCTAAAGTTAATATATTCAATGCAAAATAAGAACACCTTTTTTTTCTTCTCACATTCGATTAAATAAGACATACATCTACATAGTTTTATCTCTATCTTTGTGCTTCTACTAATGGGCAATGTTCAAAAACATCCCGAGAAACTTTTAATGTCTATGAAGTTTCATTAGTGGCTTTCATAAGGACGTGAAGAGTCAGATGTTCAACGATATTTTAGAAATTTAGCCCTGATGAACATTTGAATAAGAAATAGGATGCATTTTCAAGTTGATTTCTAGCACTGAACTGGACACGAAATCTTATCTGTTCAGGCTCCTGTCAGTAGTCTTTGCTGTGTGCTTCATAACGGTAATTGTTCATTGTTTGTTGTGGTTATAGATGGTAATATGCCTCTTGCATGTTAGTCCTATCGTCGTGCGTTATGGCTACAGGAAAGCAGTATTGTGTTCATGTGCTGATCACATAATCTGTCTTTCTTTTTTTCAACATATAATCATTGAATTTCTATTAGGCGTAATTGTGGGGGGGGGGGGGGGGGGCCATATGGTATTCTTGTCGCCTCTGGGTGCTGTTGTTGTTGCTTGGCTCCATAGATATCCATTCGGTGCCTATGCTGACTCAGTATCAATGAGGCGTTGTGTATTAAATATACGCAGAAAACATTTTACATCACTAACTCCTTGTTGTAGCCAGATAAATTAAAGCCTGTTTCACATAAAATTGTTCTTATCTTCGAAACCCAACATTGCTTACCGGATCTGTCTAATTCAAATAACATTAAATATGATTTGTATGGCAATCTATAGACATTCATTTGTAATAATTTAAACCAGTATCTTAAGGATGCAACATACGAGTTTATATAAAGTGGGTACCTGCCTAAATCTCCGTAAACCATGTTGTTAGGTGTTCTAATTGGAACACAAAGAAACCTTTTACAAGCTGCCAGATGTACATTTGGCATGATGAGAGAGAGAGAGAGAGAGAGACAGAGAGAGAGAGAGAGAGAGAGAGATGTCACGGGAAAATCTGGAGTCCGGGAAAATTCGGAATCTTCCGAATTATATATATAATTACATATAGCTTCAGTTGGAGTCGTTATAGAGACAATGATCTTTCTCATCCTGCCAAATCAAAAAGACGTAGATAAGTTTGATGATTATCTTCAAACCTTGCACAGTGACAAAATAAAATGGACTGTAATTCGGGAAAAACTATAGAATATCTTGATGTTAAAGTGACACTTAACGACGATGGGAAACTAAGTACTGGTGTTTTTTCGAAGAATATTCACAATTATTTACCCCCAAACTCTTGCGACCCGAAATAAGTTTTTAAGGGAATGCAAACTGGCATGGGGAGGAGACTTAGAATGATCTTTTCTCATTATTCAGTTTTGGAACAGAGACTCAGGAGTACACTACGTACCTTGTTATGTCAGGATGGGAATGGGACAAAGCTTAACAACTTGGAGCTTCAGTCCCCCGGGGACAAACTTTGAAATATGAGACAAAACAAAAGAAGAAGAATTTTTAAAAAATGCATGTGCCAAATAAAACAAAAATCATCAAAGACAATCTTCATATTCTCCACCAAACCCCTGAAAATGTGAGAATATTCCCCCAAAACATATTGATAGCGGCAGATAGAAAACGGAAAAATCTTGGTGAACTTATACTTCGAAAACATGTAGAATATGGACCATAAAATAAAAAGGGCTTTTTCTAATGTTCCAGGTGTGATACTTGTGCTCACTCGGACGAAACCTCGAACTTCGTCTCCAATTGGGACAATAGAAGGTTGAACATAAGAGCAAAGCTCTCGTGCAACACCCCAAATGTGATTTACAAAATTAGCTGTAAACTAGATTGAAAAGTTTTCGAATGTAGTATTCGAGAATCACCCGCGGAGCCCAGCCAACATTCCCACCTAATTTCATCTTGGGAACTCCATTTTTCCGATCCCCCGACTATTAGGGTCCAGCGATCTCCTTGACCTTGACCGTGACCTTGATTGGTCAACAATATTCGGAAGGAGCATAAGACAAACCACCTTCATACCAAGTTTGAACATCCTATGTCGACTGATTGGCTACAAATAGATTTTCAGTTTTCAAGGTCATACGTCAAGGTCATGACCTTGACCTTGACCTTGACACTAAAAGGCACATCTACAGTACCTAGCCTACATGCACGTCAAGTTTCATCTTCCTATCCTTATTCCTTCATGGTGATATGCTGTTATCTTGGGAACTCCATTTTTCCGACCCCCCGATTTTCAGGATCCAGCGATCTCCTTGACCTTTACCTTGACCTTGATTGGTCAACAATATTCGGAAGGAGCATAAGCCAAACCACCTTCATGCCAAGTTTGAACATCCTATGTCGACTGGTGCCCGAGATATGGCTAAAAATAGATTTTCAGTTTTCAAGGTCATACGTCAAGGTTTTATTACGTTGACCTTGACCTTGACACAAAAAGGCACATCTACAGTACCTAGCCTACATGCACATTAAGTTTCATCTTCCTATCTTTATTCCTTCATGGTGATATGCTGTTAACAACACACACACACACACACACACACACACACAACACACACACACACACACCACACACACACAGCTACTTACACAACAAAAACAATATCACCTTCGCTCCGTAAACTCCGCGGGTGATAACAACATCCTGACTTTCTGTACGTGGGATCAACTGTGCATTTGAAACATATAGGTGGGCCAACCACAAAAGCGACTGCAAACTCAAAAAGAACTCCAAATGCAGAGTTGCTGCCCATGTTAACAACCTGAACCACTCCACAGATCCCAACTTAAACTTTCTTGTCATCATACCTATCGAGAAGGTAGACAACACAGACAGACTCCTCGAAAGAGAGTTATATTGGCGGGCAATCTTGGTACCCTACAAATGGGAGGGAATGAACGTATGGACATTGGCATTATTCTTCAGTCCAGAATCCACTACAAGAGTTAGAAAGTAGCTGTGTTGGCCGTGAAGTAGTAGTAGTAGTAGTAGTAGTAGTAGTAGTAGTATTAGTAGTAGTAGTAGTAGTAGTAGTAGTAGTAGTAGCAGCAGCAGCACAGCAGCAGCAGTAGTAGTAGTAGCAACAGTGTACACACACACACACACACACACCACACACACACACGCACGCGCGCGCGCGCTGCGCGCGCGCGCGCACTTTTCCCCCCTTGTGATTTTTTGTAGTCCGGTGGCAGAGGCCTGTTTTTTCCGATAACCTAGAAATGTCTGGTAACAATCGTTTCTTTGCATTTTTCAGTAGTCTACTAAACCTTGTAGTTGAAGAATCCGTTGGAAGGTCTCGCCGTGACAACCTCTTGGCATTTTCATAATTCAAGATGGCGGCCAATATGGCTGCCATGGCTAAATAATATGGTTTGCTCTAATCTTTCAAATATGCAGTATATAAAACTGAAATTGCAGTGTAACGAGTATGCTTGCTGTGGACAGGAAGTCGGGATCTAACATTTTTGACCACTTTAAAATTCAAAATGGCAGCCAACATGGCGGCCAAATACTCATATTGGCTATAACTTGTGAACTTCACTACCTGCAACTAATATTTTGATGTCTAGGATAAGGTTTAATGAGTCAAACAATCCATGTCCGGTATGAAGAATTATATTCAACCACTTCTTACATCAAAATGGCGGCCAAGATGGCGACCGAGCAACTCAACTAGCTAAGACGTAGAAAATGCTGTATATAGAAATTAACGTAAATGACTATAAAATGGTTTGTGGGGTCAAGAAATCCATTTCTTAAGTTAAGAAAAAAGATTTGTGAGATTAAGATGGCAACCATGACGTCAAATATGCAATAAGTTCAAAATGGCGGCCAAGATGGCGGCCAAATTCTTCTATTTGCTATAATTTATTAACTAGAACTCATAAAATTATAATGTTAGTGTACAGGATAGAAAGTAGAATCAGCACCACGATATAAAAATCCAAAGAAGCTCAATCTGCCACCTCAGGCCTATTAGAATTTGGAGACATGTCTCCAAAAAGCTGTATTTTTTATACAGTGGAAGCTCCTTTATTAGACCTTCAAAAATCATCAAAAATGAGGTCTTATAAAGGAGCTAATTGTAATACTTACAACGAAGGGCAATGTCTCAGAGAAGTAGGTCTTATGTGGGAGGGAGTTTTATACTGGGAAGTCTTATAAGGGAGGTTCTATTGTAGTTTGAATATCATGGTTCTATGGTATCATCAGTTAAAGTAGGATCACAAGCATGACGATGCGATGGCTATAAAAGTATGCAAAGAAGTCTGAGTATGAAAATGTACTTACGTACTAGTAAACAGGGTAGACTAGTATTGCATCATATTCAAGATAGACCCATCATCTTTACATTTAGAAATGCTCCATAATTATGTACCTGTACCAGGTCGGAGGACGTTAATTTAAACTAATTTTTGTCTCTGAGTTTGAAATTGATTCATCTGATACTGAAAACCACACATTTGTAATATACTTTAAATCGCATGTTTTATTATATTAAATGACCACCATAATTACAAATAAAAACAAAATCATCGTGTAATGATTTGGAATAAAGAAAAAGCTTCATTCATAAGACTCGAAAATCAGTTTGGACAATTAAGCCACATGATGGCCATCATGTTACCCCTTTGAACTGTCAACATAATTGTTAAACAGTGATTTTGATGCAATACAGTGGAACCTCCCTTGTAAGACTTCCCATTATAAGACTACCTCCCACATAAGACCTTCTTCGCTGAGACATTGCCCTTCTTTGTAAGTATTAAAAATTCCCTCCCTTATAAGACCCCTCACTTTTAAGACCTCATTTTGGATGATTTTTGAAGGTCTGATAAGGGAGTTTCCACTGTATCAGGCTCTTTTTAAATTATTCACACAATAAGTACCAGACACCCAATTCTTGTTTTTAATGCTTTTAAAGAAATGACATAGTCTAAAGAATTTATGGCAGCATTTTTAGCAGCCATTGTGATCCCGAAAATAACATAAAGCTACCTGAATACCGAAAATGGAGGTCCAACCATCCAAAAACTATTTTTTAAAATTTTTACTGTCCCATCTGCTGGGTCGTACAGTGGCATTGCTCCCACACCGCTCATTCGGAATCCCCCAATTCGCAGCTACACCCCGGCTTGTTCAAGTCGCAGAATCCGAGACCAGCAGTCCAAGGGGAGCTAATCTATGTTAGGCCGTCAGGAGGCAACCAACCAAGGAGACACTGCACTGCTGCTGAGTCACTTCGGTGGAGTTCAGTGGAGCCTGTTCAGGACACCACCTACTAAGCCCCCTACTGACGACACTATTCTCTTAGTCGTGGCGCCAGCGTGAGTGAGGTTCTCCTCTGAGAGCGCCACCACGACTGTCCACCAACAACATACTGATCCCCATGACTTTGACCTGAATGCACCAAGGCATAGACTGGATCGGAAACCGAAACCGAGGTCACCATGAGAGCAAAGCCACAGAATTTGAGACATTTTTCTGTTTAATGATTAATGGAAATGAGGCGAATGATCATGATGATGATGATGCTATGGAGTTCAGTATCAGTCTGAGAGTGCAAGACAGGGCTGTATTCTACGCTTCCTTTCATAATGATATCCCGGCGTTAACCAGGCCCGAGAACTACAGACACCTGCAGTGTTGGTCTTGAAATTAGAGCAACACTCTCAGAATCACATCCGTTAAGCGGATGAAGCTCGACTGTGTGGTTTCAGTCTTCCCATTGAGCCCATAGCCACTCACTCTGGGTAGGAGTACATCGCCTTTGATGGAATTTGAACCCAAGACCTCCCAGCCTGTAGTCCGTGACGCTAACCACTACACCACGGCGGCTGGTATCCAAACACTTTTTTAAATATCAAAATTATTCCAAGGTTTCATTCTTTCCAGGCCAAGGTTTTATGTTTTACGTCCTCTCGGTTACGAAGAACCATATGGGAAATTATTGCTTGTATGCTAACTTTTATATGTTATTTGGTCACCTCTTTGACAACAATCTTAAATTCAAACGGATACAATAGATATTTCAATATGTTGTTAGCACCGGAAATGGATTGTTTGACTCCAAAACCCTATCCTACATACCAGAATTATGTTTGTACGCCTTGAAGTTCATAAAATATGGCCAATGGAAGAATTTGGCCGCCATCTTGGCCGCCATTTTGAATTAATCACCAGTGGGTCACTTGGTTGCCATCTTGACATCCATCTTAATATGGTAAAATAGCTTTTTTGATTCTAGAAATGGATTTATTGACTTCAGAAACCCTGGGGTTATAGAAACTAACATTGCAATTATATAGACTGCAGTTTTGACGTTTTAGCTAGTGGAGTTATTTGGTCGCCATTTTAGCCGCCATTTTGACTTAAGAAATGGTCAAATATCGTTGTTAGTACCAGAAATGCATTGTTTGACCCCCAAAACCATATTCTATATACCAAAATTATGTTTGTACGCCTTGAAGTTAATAAAATATAGCCAATTGAAGAATTTGGCCGCCATATTGGCCGCCATTTTGAATTCCAAAGTGTTAGACATATAATTGAATGTTATGTCCACGAGTCCTGTATTCAGAAACTTTACATTAGACACTGCAATTATAATTGAATATGCTTTTAATTCAAAACGTTACAGAGAACAGTGTTATCTATGAGACTAGGCAGCCATGTTGGCCGCCATCTTGAATTATGAAAATGCCAAGAGGTTGTCATGAGACCTTCCAACGGATTCTTCAACTACTTGGTCCAGACTACTGAAAAATGCAAAGAAACGATTGTTACCAAACATTTCTAGGTTCGACCCCCTCTGCCACCGGACTATTGTGGTTATTTTTTGTTGAGAGTAGTGAGCTTTTTGCTACAAGTGCTACCCGAGAAGAGGAGATTTGATTTACTCTCCTTTGTGAACTTTGAACTTGCTAGGTGTCTGAGTTTTTGTTCACGTATGTAGTTACTTTACTTTAGACTGGATTGTAGCAGACTTGAATTTGTAGTGATTCAATGGTTTAACTTCTGAAAGTTTTAATGTATTTCTTTTAACTCTGAGCGTCATGCTCAGGTTTTTATGAATATATATATTATTATTATATATTATTATTATTACTATGTGTGGTAGTGTGTAAAAGGACAGGATAGACAGGGGGAAAGGAAGGCTCGCTCTTCCCCACAATCTCAGTAACAGCAGACCACATGGGGTGGTATACGGTGTTTGATCTATCTTTTATTTCATCTCAGCAAAACAGCACACCTGAAAGCATATTAAATGCACAAACCCAGGTGAACAATAAGCAAAGCATGCATGAACATGTGCTATCAATCTGACCAAGTTTAGTCATATGAAAATCTACTACTCAGTCACTAAACAAAGGCACATACAGCCAACCTGTCACATGACATCACCAACACAAGCTCACTAGCCAACACTGACTAAATGAGAGGCAGTAGTTGCCTACTTTCATAGCACAACACAATGGAAACTGAGTCACATGATGGGAAGTGTCAAAAGTAAAGGCCAAACCATAAACTAGACACACAACATTCTTCTCTTATCCCAGTGTGTGTAACACACTCCAAAAGCTATCATCAAAGTGAGAGACACAACTGATCAAACACCGTTGAGAGAGAGAGAGATGGGCCAGCAACTAATAAACCTTCAAACGTCACAGTGACGACATGGGCCAAAGCCACCATTCCGAACACACACACACACAGAGCACAGTGCTGCATCATTCGGCTAGCAGACGACAAAAGTTCACTGGCTGATTACTACGGCTCAAGCAAGAAACTACAACAGATGTCTATAGTCGACAATTTGGAATCCCAAACTTGTCATACAAAATAATGATCATTAACCCTAGATCAAAACAAAAAACTGACTTGCAGCAAATAGACCTAGTGGTAAGACTCAGCTAGATCAAAGCCCACATAATGTGCCGTACGCAATCTTCTCTCTCAACCACATAAACATTAGCAAATGCTGTCAAATGAAATAAACGTGATTAAATTGTAGCATAAACAATGATAAATAATCATATGTACTTACAGCCCATTATGTCTTGAAAGGCCAACAATTCAAAACGCAGATCATCTCGCCTCCTCCTCTCTCCAGGCGCATTAGATAGGAAAGAGAAAATTTAAAAGCACAGGGTCAGCTGACCGGTTGGCGACGCGCAAAAGAAAATAATCAAACTGGCCAATCAGTAAGTATGTGCGGGCGCTGACGCTGCAATGACCAGCAGGGTCATCTGACTAAGAATTATGCAGGGGTTTAACTAGGGCGCTTCTTTTGTCTCAGAAGTTCAAAACTGCACCCTATAACATATGTTATTACTTTACTATGTTCAGTACAGATTTCCGATTCCACACTTCATCCAATTCAGTCTTCCCTTATTATTATGTTGGTTTCTCTCCCTCTTGCCTTATGCTCGTTACTGTAGCCCTGCCTTTCATCTTTGTCCAATACCCTCTCCTCCCTTTTTTCACATCCATCCCCAACCGCCCCCCCCCTTTCCTATCAACATTGATAATGTTATGATTCCCCATAAAGTTCTTTTATACCTATAGTATAAGAGGGTGTAATATGAATTAGTTACCCTGGTAAACTTCGAGAAAGCGTTTGACAAGGTCAACCATAGTCTCCTCCTGCACAAGCTCCATAACTATGGGATTCGTGGTGAAATCAACAGGTGGATCACAGACTTCCTCAGAGGAAGACGCCAGGCAGTGGTGGTAAATGGGGTCTCTTCCAGCTTTACTGATGTCCGCTCAGGAGTACCACAAGGCTCAGTCTTAGGACCCTGCCTTTTCTTAGTGTACATTAATGATCTGCCTGAGAAGCTGACATCAATGGCACGGCTCTTCGCTGATGATACTGCTGTCTACAAGGTTCTTGCGGCGCCCCAGGATCATGACCAGCTACAGGATGACCTCTATCGACTCGCTGAGTGGGAGAAGAGCTGGGACATGGTTTTCCACCCTGGCAAGTGTAACACCTTGAGCGTATCAAGAAGCAGAAAGCCCCGGCAGCATCATTACCAGCTGCATGGCCACAACTTGCAAGCAGTCGACTCCATCAAGTACCTTGGAGTGACTCTGACAAAGGAGCTGAGCTGGAAGAAACATGTCGAGAACATCTGCGCGCAAGCCAACAAAACTCAAGGCTTCCTGAGAAGAAATTTGAAAGTCAGCTCCCAGACCATCAGGGAGTTGGCCTACAAATCATTCGTCCATCCGGTCCTAGAGTATGCATCATCAGTCTGGGACCCTCACCAACAACAGGACATCAACAGACTGGAGGCAGTCCAGCGGCGCGCAGCACGCTTCGTCCTCAGACGTTTTCGAAACACGTCCAGTGTCACTTCAATGCTTGAACAGCTTGGATGGCCCTCACTGCAACAGCGTCGACTTTCCGCAAGGCTTGCAATGCTCTTCAAGCTGCAAGAAGAAGAGGTGTGCATGGACATTCTGCAACAAAAACTCATACCACCGCCAGCACGTCAGCGACGCACTCACCCACGGCAGCTCTCTCAGATCTTCTGTCGCACTCAGTACCGACAAGCCAGCTTCCTCCCACGTACAATCCGGGACTGGAACGAGCTGCCCCAGGAAGCTGTGCAGGCCAAGACCATCGGCACCTTTGTGTCGATGGTCTCCAAATAGTTATCCAGCAACACTCCCCCCTCCCCCCCCCTCCCCGCTCCTCTCCCAATTCCCTCCCCCTCTACCCTGTATTAAGGCGCTCTTCCGCAGATCCCCAATTTCCTACAGTGACAGAATAGTCAAGTTTGACTGTGGTCACTTACAGGAAGGAAGGAAGGAAGGAACTTTAACTTTAACTTACTGCTGAACCTGATTATTAATATTTACGAGGGGTGCCTGCCAGAACGGTCTATCTGTGTTCTTTATTCCTTTTGAGATAGACCGTTCTGGCAGGCACCTATTTTGTTCACGTTCACGCTCATAGCTATTCTGCAGCTACTAGTTATTGGCGTATGTGCTGTAGTGCAATGGTTTTATATTCTGCAGTTTTAATGTGTGTTAATCCTGGGATACAAACCTGAAGGTATCTAAGCATTATTACACGGATCTTACTATTATATTATATTATGCACATTACTATTACTATGTTCCCCTCAGCTACTAGTTATTGGCGTATGTGCTGTAGTGCAATGGTTTTATATTCTGCAGTTTTAATGTGTGTTAATCCTGGGATACAAACCTGAAGGTATCTAAGCATTATTACACGGATCTTACTATTATATTATATTATGCACATTACTATTACTATGTTCCCCCTCACGTTTAATATTGATATATTACTATTACTATGTTCCCCCTCACGTTTATATATGTTATCATCCCTTTCTCTCTGTCAGTCTGTTTCTCCTTCTCTTTCCATCTGCCTCTCTCTTATTTTGGACTGTCTGGTGATTATAACTGTGTATGCACTATATTACAAATTTCACACCCCACCCCTCTCTCCCCTCTCTCTCTCTCTCTCTTTCCCCTTTATCTCTCTCAATCTATCTCACTCCTCTCTCACCCCCCCTCTCTCTCTCTCTCTCTCTCTCTCTCTCTCTCTCTCTCTCTCTCTCTCTCTCTCTCTCTCTCTCTCTCTCTCAAATACACACACACGCAGTCTATGTCCTTCCACCTTTGCTTTTAGTTGTCTTTTAGTTTGAGCAAAGAAGTGTCACTTTCGGTCTATCTGTCTGTCTGTCTGTCTGTCTGTCTGTCTCTCTCTCTCTCTCTCTCTCTCTCTCTCTCTCTCTCTCTCTCTCTCTCTCTCTCTCTCTCTCTCTCTCTCTCTCTCTCTCTCTCTCTCTCTCTCTCTTTCCTCTCTCTCTCTCTCTATTTGTCTTTCTATTTTAATGCATTTTTGTGAGTTCCAGTGATCCTAGTTGTGTATGCACTATTTAGCAGACTTTACCTTGATGAAGCTTGAATAAAGCGAAAGCTCGGTAAATATGTGTGGAGTGGGAAGCCTGACTGTGTGGCTGTTATTAGGTTTTCTTGTCTGTCTGTCCCGCGTCCAAAGCCAAAAGCCGAAATATTGGGAAACAAAATTCTTTCTTATTAGTTTTTATTCATCTTTTGTTTTGCTAAGAAAAAATCTCAGTTTACTGCTGGCACCGTTCCTCCAGCCTACAGGACTCAAAAAGTTAGAGCATTTGAAATGCAATAATAATTTTGTTTAAAACTTTTTTGTCCCTATGTCTTTGAAACGAACATTAAAACCAAAACCAGTTATATTAACTTGGTATCTTGATCTATGTTCTAAAAAACATAGAGTGCTAGCTTAGTTTTTCCTCCTTATTAGCAGAGGCAATGGCAGAACCCAAGCCGAGGACAGCTGTTTCGACTCTAGGGAGTCTCATCAGCTCAGCACTGGATGGGGTCTTAGGGGTGGTGGAACTACTCTCACCTCAACAAGAAGATTGTTCCACAAAGGGAAGGTTTCTTCCTGTATATTGGTAAAAGGCTCAAAAAAACCAAATCAAGATCAGCACTCAAGTAAAATAGAAATGATAAAAATCTTAAGTAAAAAAATTGAAGTGTGAACATAACAATGTTCCAAAATTTAAAAATATGATAAAAAATAAGCGACATGACAAGAGAGGGCCGGCAACTGAAATAGTATATATACACCAAGTTAGCACATAACTGGTTTTTGGTTTTAATGTTCGTTTCAAAGACATAGGGGACAAAAGTTTTAAACAATTTTCCGATGTTTTTTAGAACATAGATCAAGATTCCAAGTTCTTGTAACTGGTCTTGATTCTAATGCTCGATTATAAACACATTTGGACAAAAACGTTTTTATCAAATTTTACTAGTTTTGCATTTCAAATGCTCTAACTTTCAAGTCCTTTAGATCAGAGGCATGGTGCACAGCAGTATACTGAGATTTTATTTCAAATCTATTTTTATCATTTTGGACACCATCTTAGTTGCTGGCCCTCTCTGGTTGTGTCGTTTATCTTTTCATATTGTAACTTTGGAACATTGTTATGTTCACCTTTTTACATAAGATTCTTATTTCCATTGTTTTATCTGAGTGCTGGTTTGGCTTTTTGGTTTTTTTGCTAATATACAACAGGGAAAGCCTTCCCACTGTGGAAGTACCTTGGTGTTGAGGTGATAAATTCCACATGACTTGGGTAAGTTCCCAATGCCGTGTTCACCTGACGAGATCCTCATCGGATCGAAACAGCTGTCGTGGACTGGGCTCTGTCTGGCTCCCCTAAAAAAGCTTCTTTTTTTTTTGAGGAAAAACCAAACTAGCACTCTATGCTTTTTTATAACATAGATCAAGATTCCAAGTTCTTGTAACTGGTCTTGATTCTAATGTTCGATTATAAAGACATTTGGACAAAAAGTTTTTATCAAATGTTACTATATATATAGTCAGTCCACGCCACGCCTCGGGGGGAGCTTCTCAAGTACAAAGCTAAGAGGAGGTGCCACAGAGTTCCCTTTGTCATCACACACAATCCTGCTAATCCACCTATCAGGAGGTGGCTTGGGGAGCACACAGGTGGCGCTCCATCGTAACCCGACCACGAAGAAGGCTTCTCCCTGAGGTACCAGTCGTTGGAGAAAGGAACTCCAAAAGCATGCGGAACCTTCTCATGCCATCAGCCCCCCAGTCATAGACAACAGCCATACGCCGGGAGCCCTTAAGTGTGCCAAAATGTGTGTCACCTGTCGTGAACATTTTCAAGAGGCCACCTGCTTCTCCAGTGCTGTGACCAAAGAATCATTCCAGATCCGGCACCATGTGACATGCACGACATCCAACGTTGTGTACCTGTTATATTGTCACAAGTGTCCCAACTCACAGTACATCGGAGATACAGGAAACAGTCTGAAGACCCGCTTTGCTCTACACAGGAGCCACATCAGGCAAAACAAGGGAACATGGGTGACTCGGCACTTCAACCAGCCGGACCACTGTTTGCAAGACATGAGGTGTCTGCCCATTGAGAGACAGTTCCTGGATGACAGGGGGAGGAGGGAGGGCCGAGAACAATTCTGGATACGGAAAATGAAAACAGAATATCCAGCAGGACTCAACAGCAAAACCACCCAATGAAAGAGACAATGCTCAGAGAGAGAGAGGGAGAGATAAAGAGAGAGAGAGTGAGGGGGTAGTGAGAGGAGAGACAGATTAAGAGAGAGAGGGAGGGGGAGAGAGAGAGAGATTACCGACGAGAGGGAGAGCGTTGGGTAGAGAGATTGAGAGAGAGGGTGGTGGAGAGAGAGAGAGGTAGAGAGACGTGGTCCAGACAGACGGACAGACAGATGATACTAAATAGACCTAGATGAAACTAAGCTGATTACAATTCAGTAATTCCCAATGTATGTCACTTTCAAATTCAAATCAATGGCTTGAGCTGCTATCACTATTTCACAAAAACCCAACCATGCATCCCCACAAACAATTCGATGGCTTGAACTGAAATCACAAACTCAGATTGATTACTGTTCTTTCTTTCCTACCCAACGACCCATCACCACATATAAATACTTGTTTGCGTGCTGATTTTGTTATTTTACTTGTCATGCCTGAAGAAGAGAGTTGAAAGCTCTCAAAAGCTTGTAATAAAATACGAAAAGAACCAAGATCAGGGATTTGTTGGTGTTTTCTCCGCGTGTTACATATATACTGTTCACAAAAAGAAACGCATACTTTTTTATTTCTTCACTGCTGATGCCAATGCGTTAGTAGGATGTAACCAACTAGTCCAATATGTCTGTTTACTTCTGTGCTTCACGTGCGCTCAACGGGCCCCCCCCCCCTTTTAAAGCGCGTCGGATTGCATGCAGCGTGCACAAAATGACTGGCTGAAGCAAATTCATGCACACCTTGGTGAATTACAGCTCACACAAAGGCAAACAAGCCATGCACACACTGGGTCATTCTGATGAAAACTTGTGCGTCAATTCCAACTGCAAAAATGCCACGTCTCAGTCAGCCTGAACGCGAGAATGCACTGGGGCGTTTGCAAGCTGGGCAAAGTCAACCTGAAGTCGCCCGACACTTCAACGTGAGCCAGAGCACCCTTAGCAGACTTCTGAGTCGTCATCGAAACACCGGCTTCACGGCAAACCGCCCACGCTATGGAAGACCTTTAGTGACTACTCCAGCGCAAGATCGCTTCATCCGGGTCAGCCACCTTCGGAATCGCCTTGAGTCAGCCTCAGCAACCGTCCAGCAATTACCCGGAGGTCGCAGAATCACTGGCCAGACCGTTCGGAATCGCCTGCATGCTGCAGGGCTCGCAGCTCTGTCAGAGGACCTGTCCTCACACAGCGCCATCGTGGGAACAGGCGTCAGTGGGCCACCCACCATCGTCCTTGGACCATCAGGAACAATTGGAACAGGGTCCGGTTTTCAGACGAGTTCCACTTCCTGCTCCAGCGCCATGACAGTAGGAGGAGGGTGTACCGTAGACGTGGGGAGCGTTTTGCCCAGGGCTGTGTTGATGAGGCACCTGCCCATGGTGGTGGAGGCGTTATGGTGTGGGGGGCCATCCACTATGCTGGCAGGTCCTGGAGTCCTCTGGTGCGAGTCCGAGGAGTGCTGAACGCCCAGCGGTATGTGGCTGAAATTCTCCAGCCTCACGTCCTGCCTCTTATGGCCGAGCCTCGCTTGATCTTCTAACAGGACAACGCCAGGCCTCACACTGCGCGACTGACAATGCAAACCCTCGCCAACAACAACATTAACGTTCTTCCTTGGCCCTCAATGTCGCCAGATCTCGAGACCCCATTGAGCACATATGGGAGGAGTTCTGCAGACAGTCCGGGCGCGCGAGTGCACGCCACTGCCCAACGTCAACGAGCTGTTCACCTGCCCTCCGGAGGAGTGGGACCCATGGCATCAGAGGTGATCGCACTGTGATCCGCGCCATGCCAGCCAGGTGCCGCGCCGGATTGTTGCTCAGTGGTGGATCATACCCCCTTACTGAGTCCTCGCTGCGTGGAACGGTGTAATCGGCAATGTGAATTGTTCACACACTGGAAATGAATCTGAATCGCTTCCTTTGTTCCAAAACAAATTCTGGTTTGTGAAATGTTGCAATCGAATTTTTCGAATTTATGAATTTGGAATAAATTTTTTTTTAAAAAAAGTATGCGTTTAGTCCGATTTTCCCGAAAAAATTCCGGATTTGTCCCGAGTTTGGGAAAAATTCGGAATCTCGAGGAAAAGTTTGGAAATTCTGATTTTTTTTGGTTCTTCTGTCCGACGGATTGTCTC
>CM065687.1:43008265-43015982 GCA_017654935.2 Phymorhynchus buccinoides | reverse complement strand
TCGTGAAACTAGCCAATCACAACGGACGGAAGGACCATAACTCAGATTGAAGAAAAAAAATACTGTTGTTTCTAAGAGGTTTGACGCTAGAGTAATCTTTCCTTGCTTTCCAAATAAGGAAGTTCGAGCAACAAGAGGCGAAGCGACAAGAGTCGTGTGTGAGAACACCACTGCCTCGCTACAATGTGTGCTGTGATGCAGGCATCAACGCGTCAAGGCGTTGCTCTGAGAAACAATTGACGCCTGATGCTAGTGTGCGAAGCCCTTTAGGGCCTATGTTTTACAAATTTGCAGCCCTGTCCGTTGAAGACAAATCCGAATCAGGCAAGAACGGCTTAGAAGTGATATGGTCAGTGTGACATAACTTAAAGTTGCTGAAAGAAGCACAAGGGATGTAGGCCTAGCGGCATTGTGTGCATAGCGGTAGGAGACTGGGAGCTCATTGCTGTGTGCTGCACACGGCGATGTTGGCGTCCGAGATTTCGCGCTGAAAGTAGGCCTGCTACTGAGAGACTCAAATTTCGTAGCCCAGTTTCCATTTTCACAATATCCTCGGGTTTTGGGCTGTGTGTTCAAAATATCCTTCCCTGAACTCGGAGTCGCCATGGCTTCTAATAGAGCCACAATATTGACCACTGAATAGGGTCAACCGGTTTATCATTTCAGCATAGGCTTGTGAGCCAAACCGGTCAGTTTAGATTTCCGGCGCGATGTTAGAATAATATAAAAGCAATGTCGTGAAATGTCAAAGGAATCAACTAACCTGATTTTCGACAAGTAGAAACATTACAACAAACACACACATAGCAGTGAGGTAATTTTTTGGTTTAGACTGACTAGCGATGTGGAAAGAACTAAAACCAGTAAACTTATCTTAGGCTAGTCCTTCCTGAGCACTTCTGGATAAACACGTCTGGCATCGTCTGGGGTCCTGGCGTGAACTGGCTTATCTGGGCGGGCGCACATCTCAAGTTATCCACTGGTCAGAGAGTGTGTACCTCTGACCAATCAGCATACGAGATATAATTTATGTACGCATGTGTCATACTCTTAGTGTCACATCCTGACACTAACTTTGAAGGGATTCTGTCTTCTAGTTCACGAAGTACAGCTTGGACAAGAAATATATAGTGCAAAGAAGGAACTTTCGGTTTTCAACGTCACACTTCAAGGTCAAGCTTAGCATGGCAATAATTTATGCTCGGGTGTTTTCTACTCTCGGTTATACGGTACCACACACAATTTGAAGCGCTTCTGTCAAGTACAAATGTGGAAAATATGGCTTAAAACCCAATTTGTAGCCCCTTGCCACTTTCAAGGCCTTGCGATCTCCCGGACCTTGACCTTGATCAGTATGCCATCATCAGAACGGCCATAAGCCAAAGTACCTACATGCCAAATTTGAAGTATTTGTACCAGAGGTTCAAATTTTATATGGGACGATTTTTGTACAATGATACACCACCACACAAAATTTGAAGTGATTATGTGCACCAGTTCATGAGTTACAGGACGAACACACACACATACACACACGCACGAACGCACGCACGCACGCACACGCACACGCACACACACACACACACACCGCAATAATTTTATTATATAGGCATAGAAGATTAGTCGGTCACTGGTGGTTCATCCCAGGCCGAGAGGACGTAAAACTTCATTTTTCGTTTCGTTGGGTCACTCGTGGCTTTCGTTGGGTTGTGACGTGTTTTGTGGCATGCGTGTTGGCTATAAGTGATGCTAGGCCAACCAAAAACTAGCATTGTTCTACGAGATAGCATCAAAGAAGGTACTGGTCCACAATCTGAAGCGCCCCGGGATGCACACCCTTAATTGGTGGGGTTCACACCCTTAACACTGAGATATGTCTGCCACTCGGCGACATTTAAGCCCCACGTGGCACATTTTGTGCTACAATGTCTTTTACTTTTAGTATTAGATACTCCTTTACCGGGATGTACACCCTTAATTAGTGGGGTGTACACCCTTAACTCGGAGACATTTCTGCCGCTCGGCGACATTAAATTCCCACGTGGCATAATTTGTACTGTAATGTCTTCTACTCCACTTTTTTCACCCCCACACAAAATTTGGAGTTATTCTATACAGTATTTCACGAGATATATTATGAGGGTTGAGAAAAACGGAAACATGTCTGCCGCTCGGCGACATTCTATTTCCAAGGGATAATTTATGTACGAATGTGTTATACTCTTAGTGTCACATCCTGACACAAAATTTGAAGAGATTATGACTGTCTTCTAGTTCACGAGATACAGCTTGGACAATAAATATATAACGCAAAGAAGGAAATTTCGGTTTTCAAGGTCACACTTCAAGGTCAAGGTCAGCATGGCGATAATTTATGCTCGGGTGTTTTCTACTCTAGGTTATACAGTACCACACACAATCTGAAGCGCTTCTGTCAAGTACAAATGTGGAAAATATGGCTTAAAACCCAATTTGTAGACCCCTACCACTTTCAAGACCTACCGATCTCCCGGACCTTGACATTGACCTTGATCGGGCATAAGCCAAAGTACCTACATGCGAAATTTGAAGACTCTAAGACCAACGATGTGGAAGTTATGGCCCCTTAAAGATTTTCGGTTTTGAAGGTTACACGCCAAGGTCAAGGTCACGACGGCGAAAATGTTTGCGCGGATGCCTTCCCCTTATGGTGACACACCACCACACAAAATTTGAAGCGATTCGGCCGAGTGGTTCGGGAGATATTCGTGGGACAGACAGAAAACCCCCCACGAAAAACAACACCAAACAAACAAAGAAACATACACGAACGAAAATAGACTCCTTTGCGATCGTAGATCGGCAAAGGACAGCAACAACAAAAAAGAAACGAAAACATACTCCTTTCCCATCGTAGATCTACGAATTAAGGGTGTACACCCCATTGATTAACTTTCCCGACGGCCCCTGCTGAGCCACGGATGTACTGTCAGCCGGCTGCTTCGCCAAGCTTTACAACCGTTGGCGACGGCCCGATTTTGACATTTTTGTCAACATTTTACGACACTTACTGCATTAGTAAGCGCATATTGCTATATATCAATGGAAAGAGCACAACTTTAACTTTACTCTGGAATCATTTTCAAAGATATTATGAGAACTTTCACACCACATTTTTTCATCTTCTTCTTTATCACACAACAGTTGTACTTGAAATAACATAACCGAAAGACACGGGGAAATAGTTTTGTTGCAGGTGTGTGTGTGTGTGTGCGTGTGTGCGTGTGCGTGCGTGTGCGTGCGTGCGTGCGCGTGCGTGCGTGTGCGCGTGCGTGCGTGCGTGTGTGTGTGTGTGTGTGTGTGTGTGTGTGTGGTGTGTGTGAGAGAGAGAGACAGAGACAGAGACAGAGCGCAAGCATGCCCCACTCTGCTACATGTGTATAACGGAATGCGTCTATGGCTCGCTGTGTACTGTAGTGTGTGCGAGAAATGGTAATATTCCAGACACTGACTTTCACGGGCAAAAGCTTTGTTTCATTCTTAAATAACAGGGTGAAGGTCATTTCTAACTCAAGAAAAATAGCTGCTTATCTCATCTGAAACTCTCTTCCCGCCACTAAGACAGGCTACTTCCTTCATACTGCAATAGGGAAGACGAGGATTTTTTTAAAAAGTTCCACCGGTTAAATGTAACCGATGCGGGAACAGACCGGCGCTAGGCCATCGGCTACTTGCAATCGAGTAGGCGGCAAGTCACAAAATCGCTACCTGCCACCGATTAGGCGGGGAAAAGTTCAGGGTAAAGGAGGGGGTCTAATACTAAAAGTAAAAGACATAGCACAAAATGTGCCACGTGGGGCTTAAATGTCGCCGAGCGGCAGACATGTCTCAGTGTTAAGGGTGTAGACCCCACCAATTAAGGGTGTGCATCCCGGAAAACGATTTGCACCCAGTCAAGGGTGTGTAGGTGCATCACCCAAAGGACACAAGGAGGACGGGGACCTAAGATGTGAGGGGGAAGGGAGGTACAGGGCGGGGCATGTACAGGGCGTAACCAGGCAAAGGACATATCTGCCGCTCAGCAATGCCCTTGTTATTTAAAAATATGCTTAGTCTAATATCACCATTGTTGTGACCAGACTTTAAATTAAATCAATCAAATCAAATAAACACACACACACACACACACACACACACACACACACACATCCCTGAGAGTGACACAATGGGCCAAGTGAGCTCAATCTTTCTGTTTTGTTTGCCAAGCTGAATATTGTATTGGGGTGCATGTTATGACTTTAAGAAGAAAACACACAGGTAATAAAGAATACTGCTACAGTCACAAGAGGAATGGACCAGAGATTTCTCGCTTTTACTTGTTTTGTCATGTGATATCTGTTAATTTCATTGTGATCGTCTTTGTCTTAACTTTGTTATAGTGACAATTTATGTAAACTGGACGTTTCTCTTGATTCGCGGCTTTATTTTGCACCCAAACCTCCAATTCTGGAGATTTACCCAAATAGTATAAACATTATGTGCAACGTATATACACTTTGTGTTCAATATGTACATATGATTTTTGTTTGAATGAAAATATTGCCTTGTCTGTGAATTCTTAGCTTGCCTTCTTATTTTTTCGTTCCTAGCCTTTCCTTGATCTTGATCTTGATGAGGTTCGTCGGCAGGATCCAATTTTGGATATAAACGCCAACGTGGGGAAAAACTGGGGAGAGCACCTAAACCTATTGATCCCTAACTAAAAAAATAAAAAACAAAAAAAAGGGGGGAGGGGGGTTATGATCGGCAGGCTACAACGTTCCACTTTTCATCCAGCTGAAAAAAAACAGCTGGACCAGCCGACCCCCAGCACCATCTAGCATGGTAGCTGGGGCCCCCTCCTACAGTTCAGTATGGTGGTTGTTGGCTGTGCCTGAAACCAGACACAGCCGTCCTGAACTGGCTGGCCGACGACAGTGTGACGATATCGTCTGGCAGGCTGTTCCACTCAGGTGTTGTCCGTGGAAAGAATGTGTTCCAGAAGGCTGTGGTATTAGATCTTTCGACCACGAAGCAATTGGTGTTGTTTCTTGCCATAGATGATAACACGTTGGTTGTAATGTGGTCCTTTACTTGACGGGGCACAATTCTCCGTTTTGACCGGGCAACTGGTGTAAGGAACTGTTCTGATGGAAGGGCCGGTATCTCACCCCTGACCACTTTAAAGAACATAGTGAGGCGATGTTCGTTCCTCCTTGCTTGCAGTGGGGGCAAATGCTGCTGTTCAAGCATAGTTGTGACGCATCCAGGGGTGCGGTCTTTGTAATTCTGGGTGATGAAGCGAGCCGCACGTCTCTGGATGCTTTCCAGCCTGCCAATATCTTTCTGTAGGTGCGGGTCCCAAACTGACGCACTGTACTCAAGGGTCGATCGTACCAGGGAGATGTACGCTGTGCGCCTACATTTAGCTGGACAGCAGCGTAGATTTCTGCGAAGGAACCCCAGAGTTGAGCTTGCTTTCTTGACGATATTGTCAATATGAGCTGACCATTTGAGGTCGTCAGTGAGGGTGACTCCGAGATAGGGGTTGCAGGGGACTTGTTGCAGGATCTCATTGTTCAGTGAGTAGAAGTGTGATGACCTGGGGCGTATGCTGAGAATGTAACACTTCTTTGCATTAAACTTCATGCCCCACATATGAGCCCACTTCTCCAACTCCTTGAGGTCTGACTGCAGTATGTGATGGTCTTGTTGGCAAGTGATAGGTCGGTAGAGCAGACAATGGTCGGCAAACAGACGTACCTGTGACTTGGCTGGGAGGTCGTTGATATGGCATAGGAACAGAAGAGGTCCCAGTATTGTGCCTTGGGGCACTCCCGAGTTCTTTAGACTCTTCGCCGTCCACCACTATCTTCATAAGCCTTCCGGTTAGGAAATGGTCCAACCAACTATGCAGAGGCCCAGAGATGCCGTAACTTCTAAGTTTATAAAGAAGCTTGGAGTGGGGGACTGTATCAAAGGCTTTTGAAAAGTCACGTATGGCCATGTCCGTCTGTCTGCCAAGATCAAAATTTCTGCAGAGGTCGTGAAGGGTCGTTATAAGCTGAGTCTCGCAGGAGAAACCAGTTCTAAAGCCGTGGTTTAGGTTTGTCAGAATGGTTTCTTTCTCCAGATGGTCTAGGAGATGCTTACAGATAATGTGTTCCAGTAGTTTGCATGGCACAGATGTTAAAGACACTGGCCGATAGTTTTCTGGTTGATGCTTGTCTCCCTTTTTGAAGACTGGGGTGATGTTGGCTTTTCTCCAGTCGGCGGGGAGAGTTCCTGTATCCACAGACCTCTGAAATATCCTTGACAGGCCAGGTGCTAGTTCGGCTGCACACTCCTTCAGTACTCTGTTGGGAAGCTGATCCGGTCCAGGGGCCTTTAAAATTTGGATATTACAGAGTAATTTCTCAACTCCCTCTCTCCCAATTTTCAAATCGGCGATAGGCCTATGCTGGGGTAGGTTGGGTAGTGTAGACTGGGATGTGTGGTGGGCAAAGACTGATGAGAACTGTTTGAGGAGAGTTTCTGCCTTGGACTTGGCATCGCTGTAGAGTGTACCTCTGGATTTCAATGGAGCAATGCCGATGTTGTCCCCTCTTCTTTGACTTAACATAGCTCCAGAAGGGCTTGGAATTGTTCTGTGACAGCCCTTCCTCGATGGTGTTCCTGAGAAAAGCCCACTCTGCCTGTCTGAACTGTTTTCGACATTCTTTTTTAATGAAGTGGTAGTTGGTACAGTTCTTAGTTCTTTTGGCTTGCCTGTACAGTCGCTTCTTTTTCTTCAGCAGCTTTTGCAGACGTCGGTTTAGCCATGGGAGTCGGTGTCGAGTTCTTGTGGTTGAAGATGGAATGTGGGTTTCTATGGCTGTGGTCAACTCTTTCTTGAAGGTGTTCCACAAGGTTTCTATATCACTCGTGTTGTCCATCAATAAGATCTTGGCAGATATTTTCTCGGCATCTTGTTTGAGGGCCTCCCAGTTTGCTTTGCTGTAGTGATAAAGCTTCCTAGGTTTCTGTCTTGTTCGAAATGGTTCTAGGCAGATGTCGGTTACTACAGCTGAGTGGTCTGACAGTCCCGGGATGTTGCTGGAAGCCTTCACTAGCGATGGGTTGGTGGTAAAAACCAAGTCAATGTGACTCTCCATGCGGGTTGGCTGATCGTGTACTTGGGTCAGGTGGAACTTGTTGGCTATATCCACAAGCCTTTCCTGCACTGCCCTGTCGCTGGCACCTGGGGGGACTGATCCCGATTCCCAATTGATATCTGGGCAGTTGAAGTCCCCACACACAATTATTTCTTTGTCTTTGTCGCCAACTTTTTGCAGCGATGCTGCAAGTCCATCTAGGTGATGTTTTTCCCTGTGAGGCATGTAGTAGGAGGCAATGTGTGTATCTCGTTTTCCTTTTATTTTGATTTTGGCCCAGTTGACTTCGCATTCCGTGACAAATTCGGGGTGCTCTGTCGAGACAAGGTCCTCGTGAATAAGTACAAAGACTCCTCCACCTAGGGTGCCTCGGTCATTTCTGTAGGCCTTGTAGTTGGGCGGAAAGACCTCCGAGTCCAAAATCACATCCTTTGACGGGGGCTTGCCGGGTTATACTCATTTCAGCCACGACTCGGTGGCGCACACCATGTCTGGTTTCACGTAGTCCAGGATTGCGGTGAACTCGGAGGTTTTGTTTTTGAGAC
>CM065687.1:42998265-43000765 GCA_017654935.2 Phymorhynchus buccinoides | reverse complement strand
CCAGAATAGCGGTTCTGGAGCTGCTATCTCAGTGGGAGTCATTTCTGAACACATGAGTAGAGTTGAGAACCGGTTCAAAAATCCGAACCGGTTTTTACCGATTGCCCCTCTTCGAACCGGTTTTACCGAACCGGTTATTGTAACCAGTACTCGCATCACTAGTTTCACCTATGCAAACATATTTATTTGTCAGAATATTCACACACACACAATAAAGAAACTTATGACTTATGACACACACACTCAACTCAACACTCAGTCAAAGTCAAACACCACCACAAACTGGAAATAGCTACTCTTGGTTTACAAACACCTAATCTGCGCTGAGAATCAGTGTTGTTCTTCGAAAAGAATGCGTTATTCTAAGAAAAACTTACTTTCAGTTTGCAGTTAAAAAAACCGGTTCACAGCAACTGGAACCGGTTTTACGAACCGCGAAAGTTTAGCACCGGTTTTTCGGTTCAAACCGGTGTTTTTCCCCACCTCTACACATTAGTGACGCGCTCGCGCACGCACACACATGCACACGCACGTACACATACGCACGCACGTACACACACACACTGGACTGGACTGGAACCAATTTATTGTTAGATTAACTATAAAAACTCTACTGACATTGAGAAAAAAAGTAAAACAAAAAACGATGACATTCAATAGATAATAAAGAAATTATACAAAACTTGAAATTGGGAAACACACACACACACACACACACACACACACACACACACATACTTACAAAAGCAAACATTTTTTGTTTTTTCTGGGAAAGTTGTAAGCGCTATCTGTCATGAAACACACACGCACTGTGCCGCACGCGCCGCTAAAAGCACGTGACCCGTGACGATGTGCACGTGCAGACATGGCGACCACACAGGAGAGCTGCTGCTAACATAATAATTCGCGAGCTTAGTTTAGGCCTATACTAGCAGATGGGGGGGGGGGGGGGGGGGGGAGAAAAAAAAAAGTGAAGAAATTTCTGCGTGTGTGACCTAACCTTGTGCATTCCTGAAAAGCATTGAACACAGTACGTCACTGCATGAGCATACACACAGAAAACGTGTGCGCATAATGTGACCAACACACACATGATTTGCTAACAGCAACATGTACCCAGACATGGATGCACACAAGTACATATTTGGTTATAGATAGGCGGTATAGGTCAAGATGTGCCACCCCCCTACATTTCTCTGTTAATTCCATTTTTCCGTTTTTGCCTTTCTTACCAAACATGAAGCTGTATTTTATGAACATTTTCAGCTAATTATCTTTGTTCAATAATTAATTGCAGTCATGAAGGCCATTATCCAATAGGACCCCCTGTGGCGGCATGGATTGTCTCCGCTGCACTGATTGTCCACCTGTGCAGCAGAGACAATCCGTGCAGCAGACAATCCGTGCCGCCTAAGATGGCACGGATTGTCTCAGGGCACGGATTGTCCACCTGTGTCGACCCTTACAGCACGGATTGTCTCCAGTGCTAGCTTTCTTTCTCTTATTTTTCTGTCACTGTCTCTCTCTGTCTTTCTCTGTCCCTCTGTTTCTGTTTCTCAATGCAAGCGGTCCTGCATGGGTGTGCGTACACGCGCATGTGTGTGTGTGTGTATGTGTGTGTGTGTGTGTGTGTGTGTGTGTGTGCGCGTGTGCGTGTGTGTGTGTGTGTGTGTGTTTAATTTAACGCTTATCCACAACTCGTGATATTATCGGAAGCAAGTCATCTTGATCTTCTATGTACTAAAAACATGCGCACTTCAGACAGACACACACACGCACGCACGCACGCACGCACGCATGCGCGCATGCGCGCGCGCACACACACACACACTCTTTCTAATACAAACAAGAAAAATCGGTTCAGAAGTTTGTGGAAATTGAATTAGTCTTATATTTCTTTTAAACATTTTCATTAAAAAATGAGCACAAGTCATGGAAACACAGATAAAACCACTCAACATCAATATCATAATTTTTATAAAATCATCATAAGTCCCTTAAGTAACGAGAAATGCCTGAAACGTTGCTGGAATAATCAAACCAATTACATATAAACAAGGTATGTCACCATGCTTGTTTTTCTTATAGCTCTCTCTCTCTCTCTTGCAATCAATCTGGCAGTGCTAAGGTCGTAAACTGGACAGTGCGGTGCAGGTCTTCTGCCGTTCCCCACAGCTTGCTGGCGGTTGGCACCTCCTGCGGCCAGATCTGCTCCCTCCGCACAGCCAACAGGGGACAGTCCTGGAGGATATGGTGAACTGTCTGTTCCGCCCCACAGTCACAGGAGCTTGATGGGGTGACGCCAATACGCTTCAGGTGGGCAAGTAAGCCACAGTGGCCCGTCCTCAGTCTGAAGATGGTAGTCTGCCCGCTGCGTTGGAGATGGTTGATGGGGTCGGCGACTGGGTCATAATCGCCCTTTGTCCTCCTCCATTCTGCTTTCAGCCTGTTTCTTAGCAGCGTCTTGGTTCCTTGGTAAGTGGAGGAAGACGGTTGTTGT
>CM065687.1:42982266-42997765 GCA_017654935.2 Phymorhynchus buccinoides | reverse complement strand
ATTAAACCTATGCTGTAGGAACAACCGTCAGGTAACCCAGTCAGATTACCAACTACCAAAAAACACGCACCCAGTTTGGATAATTCAAACGTGAGTACCATTCAACACAATTTCCACGATTTTCTTGTAAGGTCACACACCACAATCATTAATTGCATTCTACAGAGCAATTAAATGTATATTCGTACCCTTGTACTGGAAACCAAGAGGGTGATAGAATTAGAGAAATAAAAACAGAGTGAGAGAGAAGTGGGGAGAGAAGGGAAGGGAGACAAAGTTGAAAGAGTGAGACAGTGGGAATTCGAAAGGGAAAACAGAGGGCTGGACCGAGAAGAAGAGATACCATGAGAGATCAAGAGAGTGGAGTGGAGAGAGAGAGAGAGAGAGAGACGAGAGAGAGAGAGAGAGAGAGAGAGAGAGAGAGAGAGAGAGAGAGAGAGAGGGGGAGGAAGGGGGGGAGGGAGAAAGAAAAAAGTTTACTCTTCAAATGGGGGGTAATGAGAGAGAGAGAGAGAGAGAGAGAGAGAGAGTGTGTGTGTGTGTGTGTGTGTGTGTGTGTGTGTGTGTGTGTGTGTGTGTGTGTGTGTGTGTGTGTGTGTGTTGTGTGTGTGTGTGTGTGTGCGTGCGTGCGTGTGTGCGTGCGCGTGTGCGTGTGCGTGCGTGCGTGCGCGTGCGTGCGTGTGTGTGTGCGCGTGATAAACCACATACAAAGATGGACTGAGCATGAGCGGCCTGATTGCATTCCTACGTTAGTTGTGGCGTGTGAACTTGGGTACTCTTCAAATGGGGAGGTAATGAGAGAGTGGACATTGGGACCATTCTAAAAAACAGGATCCAGTATTAGTTAGGAAAGATAGTGCTTAAAACCCTTTGGTCATGTGTTCCTAGGCAGACGCCGAAACGTTAGGACATTAAATAAACTAAAAGAACCAAAATTGCTTGTTGTCTTGGAATTAAATGTTTTATTATATATATTCCATCTCTTCGAGGGATTGTAATTTTAGGACATTATTATTTTTGTTATTTTACATAAGATTTTTACCATTTCTGTTGAATTAAGTGCTGTTTTGCTTTTATTGTGGACTTTCGATCTGGTGCTAAGAGGACAACCTTTCTGTGACGTATGGTGAACCGTTCGCTAGTCTGCTGACTGGAAAATGTTTTGGTTTCTAAGCAGTGTTCTTTGCACATGATGCATTTGTTTGTACATTTATAGAAACCAGTGGGGCTTTGGTCCGGTTCTATTGGGAGAGCTGAAGGCTCATACTTGAGAACAGCCGTGTATATATAGGTGAGGTTCACAAATAAAGACATTGGACACGGAATGTGCGAATGCCCAGTGACCTGGTCAAACGATGGGGTTTGCTGCGATGAGTGTGACATCTGGCATCATCGTTCATGCATCGAAATGTGCACCAAAGACTTTAGTATCCTGAACCGCTCGAATGTGCAATGGTACTGCTGCAAGTGTGAAACTTTGAATATTTCATCATTCTCATATAGAAGTTACGAAATCTGCCCGAGTTATTACGACCCTATATCAGAAGAAAATCTCTCAGCAGAATCCTATCATGGACCATTCAATCCTCTTCAAGCTAGCAGCCCAATTTCAAACCCAAAGACTCCCACTACTCCAAATCAAAAAGAAACCAGCTATCCAAGTCCTGTTCAAAAAGATAGAAATTCAACACAGAAAAGCAAAACGTCAGGTTCCAGCTCCAGTGACACACCTCTCAAGAAGGATAAAAACAATCTGCGAATCCTAACGATCAACCTAGAAAGTCTCAAAAACAAAACCTCCGAGTTCACCGCAATCCTGGACTACGTGAAACCAGACATGGTGTGCGCCACCGAGTCGTGGCTGAAATGAGTATAACCCGGCAAGCCCCCGTCAAAGGATGTGATTTTGGACTCGGAGGTCTTTCCGCCCAACTACAAGGCCTACAGAAATGACCGAGGCACCCTAGGTGGAGGAGTCTTTGTACTTATTCACGAGGACCTTGTCTCGACAGAGCACCCCGAATTTGTCACGGAATGCGAAGTCAACTGGGCCAAAATCAAAATAAAAGGAAAACGAGATACACACATTGCCTCCTACTACATGCCTCACAGGGAAAAACATCACCTAGATGGACTTGCAGCATCGCTGCAAAAAGTTGGCGACAAAGACAAAGAAATAATTGTGTGTGGGGACTTCAACTGCCCAGATATCAATTGGGAATCGGGATCAGTCCCCCCAGGTGCCAGCGACAGGGCAGTGCAGGAAAGGCTTGTGGATATAGCCAACAAGTTCCACCTGACCCAAGTACACGATCAGCCAACCCGCATGGAGAGTCACATTGACTTGGTTTTTACCACCAACCCATCGCTAGTGAAGGCTTCCAGCAACATCCCGGGACTGTCAGACCACTCAGCTGTAGTAACCGACATCTGCCTAGAACCATTTCGAACAAGACAGAAACCTAGGAAGCTTTATCACTACAGCAAAGCAAACTGGGAGGCCCTCAAACAAGATGCCGAGAAAATATCTGCCAAGATCTTATTGATGGACAACACGAGTGATATAGAAACCTTGTGGAACACCTTCAAGAAAGAGTTGACCACAGCCATAGAAACCCACATTCCATCTTCAACCACAAGAACTCGACACCGACTCCCATGGCTAAACCGACGTCTGCAAAAGCTGCTGAAGAAAAAGAAGCGACTGTACAGGCAAGCCAAAAGAACTAAGAACTGTACCAACTACCACTTCATTAAAAAAGAATGTCGAAAACAGTTCAGACAGGCAGAGTGGGCTTTTCTCAGGAACACCATCGAGGAAGGGCTGTCACAGAACAATTCCAAGCCCTTCTGGAGCTATGTTAAGTCAAAGAAGAGGGGACAACATCGGCATTGCTCCATTGAAATCCAGAGGTACACTCTACAGCGATGCCAAGTCCAAGGCAGAAACTCTCCTCAAACAGTTCTCATCAGTCTTTGCCCACCACACATCCCAGTCTACACTACCCAACCTACCCCAGCATAGGCCTATCGCCGATTTGAAAATTGGGAGAGAGGGAGTTGAGAAATTACTCTGTAATATCCAAATTTTAAAGGCCCCTGGACCGGATCAGCTTCCCAACAGAGTACTGAAGGAGTGTGCAGCCGAACTAGCACCTGGCCTGTCAAGGATATTTCAGAGGTCTGTGGATACAGGAACTCTCCCCGCCGACTGGAGAAAAGCCAACATCACCCCAGTCTTCAAAAAGGGAGACAAGCATCAACCAGAAAACTATCGGCCAGTGTCTTTAACATCTGTGCCATGCAAACTACTGGAACACATTATCTGTAAGCATCTCCTAGACCATCTGGAGAAAGAAACCATTCTGACAAACCTAAACCACGGCTTTAGAACTGGTTTCTCCTGCGAGACTCAGCTTATAACGACCCTTCACGACCTCTGCAGAAATTTTGATCTTGGCAGACAGACGGACATGGCCATACGTGACTTTTCAAAAGCCTTTGATACAGTCCCCCACTCCAAGCTTCTTTATAAACTTAGAAGTTACGGCATCTCTGGGCCTCTGCATAGTTGGTTGGACCATTTCCTAACCGGAAGGCTTATGAAGATAGTGGTGGACGGCGAAGAGTCTAAAGAACTCGGGAGTGCCCCAAGGCACAATACTGGGACCTCTTCTGTTCCTATGCCATATCAACGACCTCCCAGCCAAGTCACAGGTACGTCTGTTTGCCGACCATTGTCTGCTCTACCGACCTATCACTTGCCAACAAGACCATCACATACTGCAGTCAGACCTCAAGGAGTTGGAGAAGTGGGCTCATATGTGGGGCATGAAGTTTAATGCAAAGAAGTGTTACATTCTCAGCATACGCCCCAGGTCATCACACTTCTACTCACTGAACAATGAGATCCTGCAACAAGTCCCCTGCAACCCCTATCTCGGAGTCACCCTCACTGACGACCTCAAATGGTCAGCTCATATTGACAATATCGTCAAGAAAGCAAGCTCAACTCTGGGGTTCCTTCGCAGAAATCTACGCTGCTGTCCAGCTAAATGTAGGCGCACAGCGTACATCTCCCTGGTACGATCGACCCTTGAGTACAGTGCGTCAGTTTGGGACCCGCACCTACAGAAAGATATTGGCAGGCTGGAAAGCATCCAGAGACGTGCGGCTCGCTTCATCACCCAGAATTACAAAGACCGCACCCCTGGATGCGTCACAACTATGCTTGAACAGCAGCATTTGCCCCCACTGCAAGCAAGGAGGAACGAACATCGCCTCACTATGTTCTTTAAAGTGGTCAGGGGTGAGATACCGGCCCTTCCATCAGAACAGTTCCTTACACCAGTTGCCCGGTCAAAACGGAGAATTGTGCCCCGTCAAGTAAAGGACCACATTACAACCAACGTGTTATCATCTATGGCAAGAAACAACACCAATTGCTTCGTGGTCGAAAGATCTAATACCACAGCCTTCTGGAACACATTCTTTCCACGGACAACACCTGAGTGGAACAGCCTGCCAGATGATATCGTCACACTGTCGTCGGCCAGCCAGTTCAGGACGGCTGTGTCTGGTCTCAGGCACAGCCAACAACCACCATACTGAACTGTAGGAGGGGGCCCCAGCTACCATGCTAGATGGTCCTGGGGGTCGGCTGGTCCAGCTGTTTTTTCAGCTGGATGAAAAGTGGAACGTTGTAGCCTGCCGATCATAACCCCCCTCCCCCCTTTGTTTTTGTTTTTTATTATTTTTAATTAGGGATCAATAGGTTTAGGTGCTCTCCCCAGTTGTTCCCCACGTTGGCGTTTATATCCAGAATTGGATCCTGCCGACGAACCTCATCAAGATCAAGATCAAGGAAAGGCTAGGAACGAAAAAATAAGAAGGCAAGCTAAGAATTCACAGACAAGGCAATATTTTCATTCAAACAAAAATCATATGTACATATTGAACACAAAGTGTATATACGTTGCACATAATGTTTATACTATTTGGGTAAATCTCCAGAATTGGAGGTTTGGGTGCAAAATAAAGCCGCGAATCAAGAGAAACGTCCAGTTTACATAAATTGTCACTATAACAAAGTTAAGACAAAGACGATCACAATGAAATTAACAGATATCACATGACAAAACAAGTAAAAGCGAGAAATCTCTGGTCCATTCCTCTTGTGACTGTAGCAGTATTCTTTATTACCTGTGTGTTTTCTTCTTAAAGTCATAACATGCACCCCAATACAATATTCAGCTTGGCAAACAAAACAGAAAGATTGAGCTCACTTGGCCCATTGTGTCACTCTCAGGGATGTGTGTGTGTGTGTGTGTGTGTGTGTGTGTGTGTGTTTATTTGATTTGATTGATTTAATTTAAAGTCTGGTCACAACAATGGTGATATTAGACTAAGCATATTTTTAAATAACAAGGGCATTGCTGAGCGGCAGATATGTCCTTTGCTGGTTACGCCCTGTGTTGCCCTGCCCTGTACCTCCCTTCCCCCTCACATCTTAGGTCCCGGTCCTCCTTGTGTCCTTTGGATGATACACCTACACACCCTTGATTGGGTGCAAATCGTTTTCCGGGATGCACACACTTAATGGGTGGGGTCTACACCCTTAACACTGAGACATGTCTGCCGCTCGGCGACATTTAAGCCCCACGTGGCACATTTTGTGCTATGTCTTTTACTTTTAGTATTAGACCCCCTCCTTTACCCTGAACTTTTCCCCGCCTAATCGGTGGCAGGTAGCGATTTTGTGACTTGCCGCCTACTCGATTGCAAGTAGCCGATGGCCTAGCGCCGGTCTGTTCCCGCATCGGTTACATTTAACCGGTGGAACTTTTTAAAAAAATCCTCGTCTTCCCTATTGCAGTATGAAGGAAGTAGCCTGTCTTAGCGGCGGGAAGAGAGTTTCAGATGAGATAAGCAGCTATTTTTCTTGAGTTAGAAATAACCTTCACCCTGTTATTTAAAAATGAAACAAAGCTTTTGCCCGTGAAAGTCAGTGTCTGGAATATTACCATTTCTCGCACACACTACAGTACACAGCGAGCCATAGACGCATTCCGTTATACACATGTAGCAGAGTGGGGCATGCTTGCGCTCTGTCTCTGTCTCTGTCTCTCTCTCTCACACACACACACACACACACACACTCACACACACACACGCACGCACGCACGCGCACGCACGCACGCGCACGCACGCACGCACACGCACGCACACGCACACACGCACACACACACACACCTGCAACAAAACTATTTCCCCGTGTCTTTCGGTTATGTTATTTCAAGTACAACTGTTGTGTGATAAAGAAGAAGATGAAAAAATGTGGTGTGAAAGTTCTCATAATATCTTTGAAAATGATTCCAGAGTAAAGTTAAAGTTGTGCTCTTTCCATTGATATATAGCAATATGCGCTTACTAATGCAGTAAGTGTCGTAAAATGTTGACAAAAATGTCAAAATCGGGCCGTCGCCAACGGTTGTAAAGCTTGGCGAAGCAGCCGGCTGACAGTACATCCGTGGCTCAGCAGGGGCCGTCGGGAAAGTTAATCAATGGGGTGTACACCCTTAATTCGTAGATCTACGATGGGAAAGGAGTATGTTTTCGTTTCTTTTTTGTTGTTGCTGTCCTTTGCCGATCTACGATCGCAAAGGAGTCTATTTTCGTTCGTGTATGTTTCTTTGTTTGTTTGGTGTTGTTTTTCGTGGGGGGTTTTCTGTCTGTCCCACGAATATCTCCCGAACCACTCGGCCGAATCGCTTCAAATTTTGTGTGGTGGTGTGTCACCATAAGGGGAAGGCATCCGCGCAAACATTTTCGCCGTCGTGACCTTGACCTTGGCGTGTAACCTTCAAAACCGAAAATCTTTAAGGGGCCATAACTTCCACATCGTTGGTCTTAGAGTCTTCAAATTTCGCATGTAGGTACTTTGGCTTATGCCCGATCAAGGTCAATGTCAAGGTCCGGGAGATCGGTAGGTCTTGAAAGTGGTAGGGGTCTACAAATTGGGTTTTAAGCCATATTTTCCACATTTGTACTTGACAGAAGCGCTTCAGATTGTGTGTGGTACTGTATAACCTAGAGTAGAAAACACCCGAGCATAAATTATCGCCATGCTGACCTTGACCTTGAAGTGTGACCTTGAAAACCGAAATTTCCTTCTTTGCGTTATATATTTATTGTCCAAGCTGTATCTCGTGAACTAGAAGACATAATCTCTTCAAATTTTGTGTCAGGATGTGACACTAAGAGTATAACACATTCGTACATAAATTATCCCTTGGAAATAGAATGTCGCCGAGCGGCAGACATGTTTCCGTTTTTCTCAACCCTCATAATATATCTCGTGAAATACTGTATAGAATAACTCCAAGTTTTGTGTGGGGGTGAAAAAAGTGGAGTAGAAGACATTACAGTACAAATTATGCCACGTGGGAATTTAATGTCGCCGAGCGGCAGAAATGTCTCCGAGTTAAGGGTGTACACCCCACTAATTAAGGGTGTACATCCCGGTAAAGGAGGGGGTCTAATACTAAAAGTAAAAGACATTGTAGCACAAAATGTGCCACGTGGGGCTTAAATGTCGCCGAGTGGCAGACATATCTCAGTGTTAAGGGTGTGAACCCCACCAATTAAGGGTGTGCATCCCGGGGCGCTTCAGATTGTGGACCAGTACCTTCTTTGATGCTATCTCGTAGAACAATGCTAGTTTTTGGTTGGCCTAGCATCACTTATAGCCAACACGCATGCCACAAAACACGTCACAACCCAACGAAAGCCACGAGTGACCCAACGAAACGAAAAATGAAGTTTTACGTCCTCTCGGCCTGGGATGAACCACCAGTGACCGACTAATCTTCTATGCCTATATAATAAAATTATTGCGGTGTGTGTGTGTGTGTGTGTGTGCGTGTGCGTGTGCGTGCGTGCGTGCGTGCGTGCGTGTGTGTGTATGTGTGTGTGTTCGTCCTGTAACTCATGAACTGGTGCACAGAATCACTTCAAATTTTGTGTGGTGGTGTATCATTGTACAAAAATCGTCCCATATAAAATTTGAACCTCTGGTGATATCTCGTATGCTGATTGGTCAGAGGTACACACTCTCTGACCAGTGGATAACTTGAGATGTGCGCCCGCCCAGATAAGCCAGTTCGCGCCAGGACCCCAGACGATGCCAGACGTGTTTAGCCAGAAGTGCTCAGGAAGGACTAGCCTAAGATAAGTTTACTGGTTTTAGTTCTTTCCACATCGCTAGTCAGTCTAAACCAAAAAATTACCTCACTGCTATGTGTGTGTTTGTTGTAATGTTTCTACTCGTCGAAAATCAGGTTAGTTGATTCCTTTGACATTTCACGACATTGCTTTTATATTATTCTAACATCGCGCCGGAAATCTAAACTGACCGGTTTGGCTCACAAGCCTATGCTGAAATGATAAACCGGTCGACCCTATTCAGTGGTCAATATTGTGGCTCTATTAGAAGCCATGGCGACTCCGAGTTCGGGGAAGGATATTTTGAACACACAGCCCAAAACCCGAGGATATTGTGAAAATGGAAACTGGGCTACGAAATTTGAGTCTCTCAGTAGCAGGCCTACTTTCAGCGCGAAATCTCGGACGCCAACATCGCCGTGTGCAGCACACAGCAATGAGCTCCCAGTCTCCTACCGCTATGCACACAATGCCGCTAGGCCTACATCCCTTGTGCTTCTTTCAGCAACTTTAAGTTATGTCACACTGACCATATCACTTCTAAGCCGTTCTTGCCTGATTCGGATTTGTCTTCAACGGACAGGGCTGCAAATTTGTAAAACATAGGCCCTAAAGGGCTTCGCACACTAGCATCAGGCGTCAATTGTTTCTCAGAGCAACGCCTTGACGCGTTGTGCCTGCATCACAGCACACATTGTAGCGAGGCAGTGGTGTTCTCACACACGACTCTTGTCGCTTCGCCTCTTGTCGCTCGAACTTCCTTATTTGGAAAGCAAGGAAAGATTACTCTAGCGTCAAACTTAGAAAGAACAGTATTTTTTTTCTTCAATCTGAGTTATGGTCCTTCCGTCCGTTGTGATTGGCTAGTTTCACGATCTCTGCGATCTTGAGCATCAAAATTAGAGCCGCATCTATTCTCGAGCAACACAAAATCGCGCAGCAACGCATCAAAAATCCTGCTGCGCCGCGAATCTCTCACACACAAGCGGCGCATCAAACTGCGCCTTGCAGCAAAAAATCGCCGCGATCTCGAGATCTTGACGCTAGTGTGCGAAGCCCTTAAGCCCATCATTTGGCAGAAAAGCTTGGTTTATTTGAGTGCTGGAGATGACAGTACAACCTTGCAATTCAGTTTCGACGTTGCCCTTGATAGAATTCCAACAAAACCAGGGCTCATGTTGCATTCTTGAAATTATTTAAATGAATAAACTTTACGTATATTTATGTTCTCGATAAGTAGGCCTACCCCTGCTTATGCACTGGAACTCGGCTTGTGCGTGATCGTGAAGGGGAAACGAATGAAGCGAGTCGTCCTATGCTCTAGGGCCTAGGCCTACTACCTACATCTTGAATTACACAATTGTTTGGGGATAAACCTTAGTAACATCACACTAGGCTAATATTGGGGGCGTTCTGTTTTAGTACTCTGCCAAGTGCCAAGAGTCAATTGTTACAAATATTCTACAAGTGATCGCCGCCGGCTCTTAGACGGCACTTTGACAATCCCCACATCTAATATAGGCTTACTAGCATTTGAAGGAAACAAAAACGGGAAGATTGTCTATCAGTTCAATTAAACAGAAAATTCGAGAGACGAGTCAAAACACTTTCGAATTTTGCATCCCAAAATGCTCAACAACAGAACCTAGAGCTTGCGTTGGCTTTCTAGGCGATAGGCCTACAGCCCTTCAAAAGGCTCATGAAAAATGTCGGCCTAGCCTAGCCTAGTGCACGCGGACGCGGTTGGAGGAGCAACACGCGAAAACTCTCCGTTCATGACGGACGCTGGGCCTTTACCTTGGATGTTGGAAAAGAGGCCTAATAATAGACTAGGCGCAGATTGAAAGAAAGCCTTTTCGCGTACCGACGTGTTATGTACTAATGTAGGAAGCAGCGAGCACACACACAGAAATATTTAATTTGGCTAGAACAACCGAGTAGCCTATGTTATACCTGATGGGGGCTAATAGGAATTGGCATATTCCTTAGTTGCCACGACTGTCATGTCATAATAAGGCAGATACATTCAATAAATGTCTTATTTTTCAGGCCCACAATCCCTTATGATCTGGCCTTTTTCCACAATGTTATGCACAAAAATGTGCTTATCTGACCCTCTTCTGGCCATCTTACAGTTCACTAAAAATATTATGGCCCTTTCGGTGGCTGTCTTTAATTACAATGTTATATTTGTTTAACAAAAATGTTATGGCCCTTTTCAGAGGCCTTTGAATACAATGTTATGATTGTTTAACAAAAATGCTATGGCCCTTTTCAGAGGCCTTTGAATACAATGTTATGATTGTTTAACAAAAATGTTATGGCCCTTTCAGTGGCCCTCCTTAATTACAATGCTATAATCGTTTAATTATGGCCCTTTCAGAGGCCCTCCTTAATTACAATGCTATAATCGTTTAATTATGACCCTTTCAGTGGCCCTCCTTAATTACAATGCTATAATCGTTTAATTCACATCACACATCACATAAAGCTAGCTATAGGCTATATATATATATATAGTATAAGCCTTTTGCCCTCATTAGTGGTGATTTTTGAATCAAATATCAATTGTTTTTTGAATATTTTTAATTTGCCCGTGGATTTATTTTTGGCTTGAGTGTATACTAACACTTAGCTTTGTTTTTCATATACATCCAAATTGGTAGGAAAAGTATATTTTGATAATTCTTTGTCACTACGATTTTTAAATGCATTTACTGAAGGTGCATTGACGGTATCAAATAAATTATGGCCCTTCAGTGGCCCTCCTAAATTACAATGCTATAATCGTTTAATAAAAAGCGTTATGGCCCTTTTTTCAGTGGGCCTCCTTGGTTACGATAATATATTTGCTCAGCAAAAACAACAAATGTTATGGGCCCTTTCAGCGGTTCTCTCTATTTACTATGTTATGAATGCCTTAGCAAAAGTTACCCTGTTTGCTTATGATCTGGCCTTTTTGCACAATGTTATGCACAAAAATGTGCTTGTTTGATCTTACAGTTCACTGAAAATGTTATGGCCCTTTCAGTGGCTATCTTTAATTACAATGCTATAATTGTTTAACAAAAAATGTTATGGCTCTTTTCAGGGGCTGTCTTTGAATACAATGTTATGTTTGTTTAAAAAAAAAAAAAAAAAAAAATGTTATGGCCCTGTCAGTGGCCCTCCTTAATTACAATGCTATAATCATTGAATAAAAAGTGTTATGGCCTTTTTTCAGTGGGCCTCCTTGGTTACAATGATATATTTGCTTAGTAACAACAACAACAAATGTTATGGGCCCTTTCAGCGGTTCTCTCTATTTGCAATGTAAATGTTATGTTTTTCAGTTACCCTCTTTGCTTACAATGTAATGATTGTCTACAAGGGTTAAACAACAACAATAACTGTTGTGGCCTTTCGGTGGCGATCCTTAGTAACAATGTTATGATTGTTTACAAAAGTTATACCCTTTTTTCGGTGGTTCTCGTTGGTTGCTATATCATAGCTGCTTAAAGGCACTTCAGGGCTATAAAAGAGCCGACCCCAGGAACTGGGTGGGAGAGAGAGCGAGAAACAAGCCAGCATATACCCTACAGGCCTAGCTGCAGTGTCACCTGTATCAGTTTAGTGTTTCCCTCTTTAGTTAGGAAAAGGAAGCTGTCAGTGCCAAGCAGAGAGTGACAATTTTAGCCTACTATACTTACTGCGCTGGCTTTTATGAACAAATTTATGTCCCTTTCTGATGACCTCTAGATATAACGTTTTAACAAAACATTGCATTTGTTAAGCCTTTGCGGTAGGACCTTGTTGCACAGTATTATGCACAACTTTAAATTCATTTTAACCTATGTAGGCCCTCCGATAAACTTCAATGAAGACCCCTGAAGTTCTGGTATAAACACTGCTGATCAATATCATTATCAGCGTGCATGAACATGGGTTGCGCTGCAGTAACAAACTTGATGTGTCACGCTACACTAGCTTGACCCCTTAAGTGGGCATGAAGACTATCGAGGAAACTAGACCTGGATTTCCATCAAATAACACCTCTATAAATAATGATTTCCCTTACAGAATAAGCATGTCCATACGGGCCACAGAATTGGTATTTAACATAAGTTCCAAAATTGTAAGGCGGACAACGGCTATCTAATGTCTACAAATGCATAAACTTTGGTTTCATATGGGTTCAATGCTTATTTTAAGGGATAAATTGATGATTGCAATGATAAACAAACAGCATCTTTGCCTCAGCTTAGACATCCACACACCTGTGTGGTAAATTAGCACCTGGACAGTTGCACAATATGGAAAATTAAGCTTAATATAAAAATATCTGCATTAGGCAGAGTGGATACAGATTCCCAAGCTCCTGCTTTCTATGCACTGCCGGCGTGGACACAGAAAAATGTTCACCCATTCAACTAGGATTGCGAGTACCACAGCAATGATAAGCAGAAGTGTATCAATGGACTGTATTCTCATGGCCGCTGGCTGGTCCAATTCAAGCGCTTTTAGCAGATTCTACCACAAAACTGTGTGAAGCAGCAGAGAGGAGAGCGCGAGATAACAAAAGGTCCTTGAGCAAATCAGTCTTGGACAGCTTTGTCAGTAACACCACAACACATAAGTCAGCATAGCACAGGTGCACTAATGCCACTATGACAAAAAGTGTGAGCACGCGTATGTTTGTATAATACATGTGGTCCCCGACTCTGAAGTCTCAAGTTATCCACTGGTCAGAGTGTGTGTACCTCTGACCAATCAGCATACGAGATATAATTATAAAGTTAAACGAGACTTACCTGAAGTCGAAGTTTAACTGGAATTATATTGAGTGTGCTGTTGGGAAGAGGTACACACATACCCACCCTTCAGAGCATTAAATCCCCACCCTTAGATATTTATCAGGGACCACATGTGGCTAAAGACTGGCTTATCTGGGCGGGCGCACATCTCAAGTTATCCACTGGTCAGAGAGTGTGTACCTCTTCCCAACAGCACACTCAATATAATTCCAGTTAAACTTCGACTTCAGGTAAGTCTCGTTTAACTTTATAATTATCCCTTAGAAATGCAATGTCGCCGAGCGGCAGACATGTTTCCGTTTTTCTTCACCCTCCTATATCTCGTTAGTCTTGAAAAGGCCAACTACTTTTGAATCGTGTCGTAATGATTTCCATGAAGAGAGAGAGATAGAGAGAGAGAAAGAGAGAGAGAGAGAGAGAGAGAGAGAGAGAGAGAGAGAGAGAGAGAGAGAGAGAGAGAGAGAGAGAGAGAGAGAGAGAGAGAGAGCACGCACATACAACAAGGGCATCGCAAGGTCTTCATGGCGATAATTTATGCTCGGATGTTTTCTACTCTAGGCTATACAGTACCACCTACAATCTGAAGCGCTTCTGTTAAGTAC
This sequence comes from Phymorhynchus buccinoides, assembly GCA_017654935.2. Classification (NCBI taxonomy): domain Eukaryota; kingdom Metazoa; phylum Mollusca; class Gastropoda; order Neogastropoda; family Raphitomidae; genus Phymorhynchus; species Phymorhynchus buccinoides. The sequence continues at coordinate 42,984,147 of CM065687.1, read as the reverse complement.
ATATGTGGAAAATATGGCTTAAAACCCAATTTCTATACCCCTACCACTTTCAAGGCCTACCCATCTCCCTGACCTTGACGTTGACCGTGACCGGTATGCCATCATCAGAACGGCCATACGCCAACGTACCTACATACCAAGTTTGAAGACTCTAAGACCAACGGTGTGGAAGTTATGGCCCCTTAAAGATTTTCGGTTTTCAAGGTCATACGCCAAGGTCAAGGTCAGGACGGCGATAATTTATGCGCGGATGCCTTCCTCTCGTGGTGACACACCACCACACACACAATTTGAAGCGATTCTGTCAAGCGGTTCGGGAGATATCCTTGGGACAGACAGAACAAGGGCGTCGCTGAGCGGCAGACATGTCCGTCACCAGCAATGCCACGCACTTGCGACACCCCGTCGAGTGTCACATCCTGACACAAAATTGCAAGGGATTCTGTCTTCTAGTTCACGAGATACAGCTTGAAGAAGAAATACATAGCGCAAAGAAGGAAATTTCGGTTTTCAAGGTCAAACTTCAAGGCCAAGGTCAGCATGGCGATAATTTATGCTGGGATGTTTTCTACTCTAGGGTATACAGTATACAATCTGAAGCGCTTCTGTCAAGCACAAATGTGGAAAATAAAGCTTAAAACCCAGTTTGTAGACCCCTACCACATTGAAGGCCTACCGATCTCCTGGACCATGACGTTGACCTTGATCGGTATGCCACCATCAGAACGGGCATAAGCAAAGTACCTACATGCCAAATTTGAAGACTCTAACACCAACGGTGTGGGAGTTATGGCCCCTTAAAGATTTTCGGTTTTCAAGGTCGTAAGCCAAGGTCAAGGTCACGACGGCGAAACATTTTGCGCGGATGCCTTCCTCTCATGGTGACACACCAGCAGACAAAATTTGACGCGATTCGGTCAAGCAGTTCGGGAGATATCCTTGGGACAGACAGAAAAACAAACAAACAAAAAAACGGACCAGCCCATGCAAAGTCCGATCACCTATTTTGACGGACAAATACAAACCAGACGACCACAAAGTCCGATCACCTATGGTGACGGACAAAAACAAAAATACAAACCAGACCACTGCAAAGTCCCATTACCTACCTTGACGGACAATTATGCTACGGCGTGTCGCAAGTGCGTGGCATTGCTGGTGACGGACATGTCTGCGGTGAGCGTTCCCCCCTGTTCCCCGGCATAATGGCCGAGTGTCTTACGGTTGCCTTTGATCTTCTATCGCCTCCCTGTGGGTGGGCTCTCTGTGTATGTTTGTCTGTCTGTGTCTCTCTCTCTCGCTTTCTGTCTCTGTCCCCCCCCCCCCCCCCTCTCTCTCTCTGCCTTATTCTGTAGGGCCTGTCTGTCTCTGTCTGTCTCTGTCTGTCTGTCTGTCTGTCTCTCTCTCTCTCTCTCTCTCTCTCTCTCTCTCTCTCTCTCTCTCTCTCTCTCTCTCTGTCTGTCTTTCTCTCTCTCTGTCTTTGTCTATCTCTCTATGTGTCTCATGTATCTGTATGCCTATGTGTCTCTATCTCTGTCTGTCTCTCTCTCTCTGTCTCTCTCTCTCTGTCTGTCTATCTGTCTCTGTCTCTCTCTCTGTCTCTCTCTCTCTCTCTCTCTCTCTCTCTCTCTCTCTCTCTCTCTCTCTCTCTCTCTCTCTCTCTCTCTCTCTGTCTGCCTCTGTGCCTGCTCCGGGGCGGAGGACGTTAAACAAATTTTTATTCATCCAACTGGAACAGCAGTTGTCCTCTTTGCTCTCTGTCTATGTCTCTCTGTCTGTCTGTCTTTCTTTGTGTGTCTGTGTCTGTCTGTCTGTCTGTCTGTCTGTCTGTCTCTCTCTCTCTCTCTCTCTCTCTCTCTCTCTCTCTCTCTCTCTCTCTCT
>CM065687.1:42959766-42977266 GCA_017654935.2 Phymorhynchus buccinoides | reverse complement strand
TAAATGTGTGTTCATTGTGTTAAAAGTAACTATGCATGCTTATCCTTAGATGTGTATGTATTCACATATAATGTGTATCTTTAAGCGTGTATTATGTGTAACTTTTGCTCATATGCATGCATGTTGAATGTGGATGTCCTTGTTATTCTGGCACCGAAACAAAATTTCTCCTTGGGAGATAATAAAGTGAATTTGATTTGATTGATTGATCTACATTATATACTAAATACTAAGCTATATATCTTATTTGAGCGTGCAAGACTCACAGTTTGCACTAATGTCCATTGCTATTGATTGTTTTCTTAAAGACCCACCAGATCACGTGTAAAAATCACAGGTTTCACGTGTTTTCCCTCTTATAGCTGGTAAGAAATCTTGTTTTTGACCAGGTTTGACTCCCATACAAATGCCCCCAAATTCAAAACGAAACATTTTAAAGAGCAGCCTCGATTTGAAGTTGGGGGAATTTGTATATGGGTCACAGCTACCCAGAAAAAAACCAAGAGACTTAATCGTGGTGGGTCAGTGTGTCTTTAAAAGATGTGACTATGTACTGGCATTAGGAGACCAGCATGGAAAAAGAGCAGTAGCTCGAAATATCTGCTGAAAATATATATTCCTTACAGTTATTTTTCACTTGTGTTCTTTGTTTAAATGTTCTGATGCTAAATAATATGGAGAAAGGGGTTGGGGTGGGGGGTGGCATTCTCAAAATGGATTTGTTCTCAACATGTCTGCGCATGTGCGAACAGTTAGGCCGTGTATATGTCACGGGAAATTTTGGAATCAGGGAAAAATCGAATTTTCCCGAGTTTCGGAAAATTCCGAATCTTCCCGGGAAAATTTGGAATTCTGATTTTTCCCGGATTGGTCCCGGTAAAATTCAGAATTCTGATTTTCCCCAGGGAAATTCAGAATTTTCCCAAGCTTACATCGAAGTTACATGAATTGTGTGTGACAGAGAAAAACTTGAAACTTGAAATGTTGAATAAGGATGAACTGAATAAGCATTACATCATCAAGAATGACGACAGGAATATTAACAAATAAAAGTAATAATTATATGAGATAATAATTATAATAATGATAATAAACAATAATATCCAAACGATTCATAATGCTGTATATAACAGTCAAATATAACAGTCAAATATAACAAAATCCAAACAATATAAAACATAAATCATAACATGTTATAAATATAAGCTTACATCCAACCATACGCACTTGCGCACATGCACACAAGCGCACACACTTACACACGCACACATGCACGCACTCACGCATGTGCGCACACGCACACACACACACACACACACACACACACGCACGCGCGCGCGCGCGCGCGCGCGCGCGCGCACGCGCACGACCTATAACTAATATAAGAGAGAGAGAGAGAGAGAGAGAGAGAGAGAGAGAGAGAGAGAATACATTTTATGGACTAAACACATAGGTTCTGTTAACCGCCGTTTTGTCCAAATTCCGCCGTTTTGTCTATAGACAAAACGGCGGGGCTAAAACCGCCGTTTTGTCCAAATTTTCTATTATGATTTGGACAAAACGGCGGTTCAACAATCCGCCGTTTTGTCTATAGACAAAACGGCGGTTTGGACAAAACGGCGCCCGATTTTGAACCGCCGTTTTGTCCAAATGAAAGTTGGAGTTATAAAAACTCATTCTTGACAAGTTCTCATTTTGTTTTTTAAATTGTTAAATAAAATGAATAACAAGCTGACCACTGACACTGGTCACTTTGGCCTAATTTTACCGTTTGAATGCTAATTAGTGTATTAGGAGATCATATGAACAATTGTTGATGTGGTTGACCAGTGGTCAGTGTCACTGACCAGTGGTCACTTTGGCCTATTTTCACTGTTTGACTGCAAATTAGTGTATTAGTTCAAATGAACAATTTTTGATGTGGTTGACCAGTGGTCAATGTCACTGACCAGTGGTCACTTTGGCCTATTTTCACTGTTTGACTGCAAATTAGTGTATTAGGAGTTCAAATGAACAAATTTTGATGTCGTTGACCAGTGGTCAGTGTCACTGACCAGTGGTCACTTTGGCCTATTTTCACTGTTTGACTGCAAATTAGTGTATTAGGAGTTCAAATGATTTTTTTTGGATGTCGTTGACCAGTGGTCAGTGTCACCGACCAGTGGTCACTTTGGCCTATTTTTTAATGTGGTTGACCATTGGTCAGTGTCACTGACCACTGGTCAACCACATCAAACCGTGTTCATTTGAACTCCTAATACACTAATTTGCAGTCAAACAGTGAAAATAGGCCAAAGTGACCACTGGTCAGTGACACTGACCACTGGTCAACCACATCAACAATTGTTCATATGATCTCCTAATACACTAATTAGCATTCAAACAGTAAAATTAGGCCAAAGTGACCAGTGTCAGTGGTCAGCTTGTTATTCATTTTATTTAACAATTTAAAAAACAAAATGAGAACTTGTCAAGAATGAGTTTTTATAACTCCAATTTTCATTTGGACAAAACGGCGGTTCAAAATCGGGCGCCGTTTTGTCCAAACCGCCGTTTTGTCTATAGACAAAACGGCGGATTGTTGAACCGCCGTTTTGTCCAAATCATAATAGAAAATTTGGACAAAACGGCGGTTCTAGCCCCGCCGTTTTGTCTATAGACAAAACGGCGGAATTTGGACAAAACGGCGGTTAACAGTTCCTTTCAATATGAGATTTGGGAAGAAGGGGTATCGAGCACTGACACTAACCCAGGAAAACCAGCAGATGGGTGTACAAATCAAAATCGTCAGTTTTTCAGTCAACAGCACGCACGCGCGCGCGCACGCCCCCCCCCCCCCCACCCCCCACCCCCACCCCAACATACACACACACGCGCGCGACCTATAACTAGAGAGAGAGAGAGAGAGAGAGAGAGAGAGAGAGAGAGAGAGAGAGATGTTTTTATTGTCTCGTAGTGTGAAGCAAAGCAACACGACATTGTGACTCATATTCATACAGATGAACCGGTGAGACAGACACCTACAGGCAGCGAGGTATATGAAGAGATGTGCCTTCACATGATTTTCAAGTCCTGTTCTTTATGTTATCAAATTAAACACGCACACGCCTTCACAAAAGCTTATGGAACACCTGCAAAGAACTTGTCATGGAAAGGTATCACAAAAATCTGATATAATTGATACACTATTTATATTTCATACAGTAATTTACCAATAAAGCATCTCTTTCTTAACAGTATTTGATGTGGAATATTCAACATTATTAGGTACAAATCCATAATTGATAATTAGGTATGTTTGTGCACGAATTCCTAATGTATTTGTGTTAAGTGCATTGTGATCACTACAAAATAATTTGGACTCTAAATGCTTTTGAATTGTAACTGAATCGTTTTCTATGGCATGCAGCTACTTGCTTGGGAAAATTCGGAATGTCCCCGGGAAAATTACTATGGACAGGGGAGACTTACCTCGTAAGTTGAACCCTCGTCCCGGAGGGTGTAAGAGGACTCAACTTAGTTAATATAGATAAGCCCACGCCAGCTAAATCACTATTTAGAACAACATGTTCACTAAATTTTTATGAAATACAGGAAAAACACACTTTTTCATCTTTTTGCCTGCTGTTATGAAAATCTGTTTTTTTAAATAAAAGGCATTTTGGGGGAAAGAGGAGGGTGGGATTAACTAAGTTGAGTCCTCTTACACCCTCGGTTAAATCCGGGACGAGGGTTCAACTTACGAGGTAAGTCTCCCTTGTCTGTAGTAATTTAACCTCGGCTACAAGAGGCTCAACTCCGTTAAGATACTTTAGAGTTAACATTTAGTGGACATGGTATACGAACTCACCCAAGACCACTGACATTGAACAAGGCAAAGATACACTTACTTCAACGCTTGCTGATGCATGTATCAAGCAAGGTCTGACCCATGTTGATGCTCGGAGGTTTCTTGTAAAACTTGGTGAAGGTGGATTCAGAGCTCCAACCGGCAGCCCGCATCAATGTATCCACAGGAACCCTGCAAGCAAAAGCTGCTGTTGTGGAAGCGGACCGCGTACTATGAGCTCCATATTGTTGTGTGTCCACACCAACTCTTTGAAGCACGTCCCTCAGCCAGGGTGTCTTTACTGATGTGCGTATGGGGCTTCATATAGCTAATAAGCAATTTGTTCTCAACACCACGGATGTTTTTTGTTCTCTCAAGATACTCCTGAAGCGTATCTATAATACACAGACTCCTATTTACAGGGTAGGCTACACATTCCAGAGGTGCTACATGTTTTCCTCTTCTTGATCGTTTGACAAGACTGTCCACACAAAAAATCCACTTTGACTCAGTGAGCCTCATAGACACTAGAGATAGACTATGTAGTGTTTGACACCTCTGTCTAGATAGCAAGGCCAACAAAGCAACCAGTTTATAAGACAACTCCTTAAGAGTCAGTTTTTGCACAGGGCAGTAAGATTCTAAATGTTGCAAGACAATGTCTACATCCCATGTAGATGTATATTTTGGCAATGCAGGTCTCAATTCAAAGACTCCCTTCATAAATCGTTTGACTTGTTTATGTTCACAAAAAACTTCAGAATCCACACAATCTAAATAGGAAGATCTTGCTATACACAAAGAACTGTAACTCAAGCCTGATCTGAACAAAACATCGAGGAAGTTTATTACATCACTTACATATGGTGAAACGGGATTAATATTTTTTCTGTTCGCATGCTTCCGCCAGCGCCTGATGTACAAGGAATACTGCTGCTGAGTCCCACTCCGCCATGACGAACAAATGACTTCCGAAGCATGCTTCGAAAGGCCCGACAGTCTGAGTCGTCGCCTGATACTCTGCATATGAGTAGCTGTAGCGATTTGTGGAGACGATGTTTCTTTGTTGGTTGAGCAGGAAGACTCACTAAATTTTTTCCCAGAGGAAGCAACACAGGCGGCTGCATCAGCATCCTGGCAAGCCGTGGATACCAGCACTGACTGGCCCAGTTCGGTACCACTAGAATCCCTTTGCTCTGTCCCTGATGATTTTGTGTAGCACCCTGGAAATGATGCAAAAAGGTGGGAAAGCATAAAAGTCTTTGTCAGACCAAGAAACAGAAAAAGCATACACAGCAATGGCAGACGGATCTGGTCTATATGCTATGTAGTTAAAAAACTGAAAATTAAGTCTAGATGCAAAATGATCAATATCTGGTTTTGCCGCAAGACATAACAAAGCTTTTAACAAGATATCCGAGTTAATTTTCCATTCTGCATCATGGTTTATTTTCCGAGATTCTTCATCTGCTTCTACATTCGCTTTACCCGGTATATATGCAGCTGAAACCCACATGTTGCGCTGAGTGCAAAACTCCCAAATACTTTTGGCATTACAAAGCTCAGAATGGCTGGTTTCCATCTTGTTCACACAAGCTACAGCAGTAGTATTGTCCATCATCAATCTGACATGCATATCTGATTTATCTCCTACAATGGCTGCAAAGCTAATAGAGCTGCCTTCAACTCCAGCACATTTATGCTATTGTGAGATTCCTCTTGACTCCAGTGCCCCCCAGATCTGCCTAGATCACAAGAGCAGCCCCAACCTGACAATGAAGCATCCGTGTAGAGAACTATGTCAGGATTGCCTTTATCAATCTCTATATCGTTCTTCGATCCCACAATGTTATCATACCACCAAAGAATTTCCACTCTTGAATCCTGAGAAAAACTGACACTAGCATCGTAATCACCTCTATTTTCCTTCAATGCCTGGACCTTCTCCTTTTCCATATTACGATACCACAATGGGCCAAACTTAACACCAGGGAAAGCAGCCACCACCTTGCCAATGAATTGAGCTAACTCTCGTATAGAAGCATAACCTCTACGAAGCAGTTCAGCAGCATGATCTCGAATACTTCTTTTTCTCTCTTCAGTTGGGGCGATTGTCATAGTCTGTGAATCCAACGCAATACCCAAATAGGTGATTGTGTGTGAAGGACTTTTCTGGGTGAACAACAAACCCAAGTTTATGGAACAGTTCTAGAGAATCTTGTACATTATCTACACAGCCTTCCTCAAAATCAGCCATCAAGAGAGTATCGTCAATAAAAATCGTTGACACATGACCCAAGGAATGGAGGTGAGCCATAACCGGTTTAATTAACTTTGTGAACAATCGTGGACAACAAGCTAAGCCATTGGGGGAAGCAGTAAAAGCATACAATTGTCCTTTCCACTCAAACTTCAGATAGTCTTGAGATGTTTCATTCACATGCACAGAGAAATAAGCATCCTTCAAATCAAGAGAACAGAAGAAGCAATTAGGAGTCACTAGTGCTAAGGCGTCTTTCAAAGTTTCCATTTTGAAGTGGTGATATTCAACATCTAAATTTAGTTTCTTTAAATTTAGTATCATTCTCCACTTACTGTCTTTCTTAGGCACCAGGAAAATGGGTGAAATAAATTCTTGATTTGAATGACTTACTTGTCTCACAACTCCTTTCTTCAATAGGTTTGTCAATTCGGCGTCTACTACTGCAGTTTGTTCCTTAGAAAGGCAATGATTAACCACTGGCTGACATTGAACAGGAAATTGATTAAACTCTATATCCACCCCAGAGACCATTTTCAAAATCTCACAGTCAGTAGACACACAAAACCGAATCTGGCCTGCTACAAATTTTTTAGATTGAATCTCTAAGTCTAATTTTATATTCTCTAAAGAATCATAGAAAGTCTCTCACCTTTCTTTCTTCTCCTTCTTGCTGAACAGGCTTAGAAGGCTGCGAGTCTAGTACTGTTTCCTTCTGTACTTCCAACTGCTCTTTCCTCTCTGGTTCCTGTTGTATGACGTCATTTTGTTCTTGCCTCTGAAGCATTGACCATTGACCTTGGCCTAAAAAAGGCCTGCTGTGGTATGATGAGCTGCGCCGACTAGAAGTAGAGCAATAGGGGTGAAAGCGTGATGCTTGCTTGGTTTTGAAGGTGTCTTTTGCAGATTTGATGTATTTTTCTGCCTCATCCCCAAACAACTTGTCGGTTGTTTTTATCTTTGGGTTTCCACAAATGGCTTGCATGTCTTTTGGCAGACTTGGATGCAGTTGGTAACGCCGTCTAATGGATAGCTCCTGAGTTGCCACCCCCATCATCGCAATGGTCTCGCCGCATCCTGTCAGCATGGCATTTGTAGCCGTGACCAGTTCACGCACGCAGCTATCTTCTCTGCGAAGCGACTTCTGCTTTGTTGAAAGCAAATCTTTTTTTAGCCTCGCTGAGCTTGCCATAGCCTCCGAAGTCGCTTTGTGCAGTAGATTTGCAGACGATAGGATGACAGATGCAGCTTTGCCAATCACTCTCTGCACATTAGAGAGATGGTCGTCATTCCGTCTCGCCGATTTGTCAATGCCACCTTTGTCGATAACTTCGTCATTGAGAATCGGAGGCTCCAAAGCCATGCAATTTGATGGTGTTGCTATCGACTGCATTCTCTCCTTCAGTTTGCTCTCCTCCATCAGAGCAGTGAAGCAACTGGTGGCGATCCTCGCCAGTTTATCATGAACAGCCTCCCCCACAGACTCACACAGTAATGGGGGTAATGCTGCAAGTGCCAGTATCACTGGCAATGGGCGATTCAGACTGCCGGCCCCCGGCAAACCCATCATCATCTGCCTTTTCCATCCTTTTTTCCAAACTTCCAACCCTGTCCAGGATTTGTCCCATCATAGTCTGCATGCATTTGAACATATCCGCAGGTGAGAAAAAATCAGCCGAAGCCGGCTCATCACGGTTGCTCTGCTTCTCAGACTCAGACGCCATTTTTCTGGAACCGGTGCTGGGCCTAAAGGCCCCAGTCCTAACACAAGCGAATAAATTGACTAATTCACTCTCTAGATATAAATGCCCTCAAACTAGTAAACAAGGGAAAATGGCGCAAACACCAGAAAACACTTTGAATAACGAGAACACAATAACTCCGATTAAAATGAAGAAAAACTGGATCTTTAAAAACACTGAAAATGTTTCCGTCCGATCGATTCGAACGCACGAAGCTAAGTGATTTAGCGTGCGCAGGCTTATCTATCTTAACGGAGTTGAGCCTCTTGCAGCCGAGGTTAAATTCCGATTTTTCCCAAGGCTGGGAAGATTCAGAATTTCCCCAGGAAAATTCTGAATCTTCCTGGGAAGATTCGGAATCTTCCCAGTCTTGGGAAAATTCCGAATCTTCCCGGGGAATATCAGAATTCCGATTTTCCCCGGGAAGATTCCGAATTTTCCCGGATTCCAAATTTTTCCGTGACATACAAACATAAGCGGATATTCCATGCGGAAACCTGTGCGCAATCCATAAATAAGTGAAACAAAGAAGGGAACAGATTTGCGCACTTGTCCGAATTTCCCCTATATGCGTAAACTTTTATCCTTCTTTCTTCCACTTATTTAGGGTTTTTCGTACGGAACTTATGCGTCTAATGTGAACCCGGCCAAATTAGGTCAATTTAGTGTCGAATACACAAAAGATAAAATTTGATGGTACATCATGATCGATTTCGCACATGCGCAGACATGTTGAGAACAAATTCATTTTGAGAATGCCACAGGGGTGTGGTATTTTCTGATGGTTATCATGGCCCCCTCTTGTGAGCTCCTCGACATGGAGTGGGTCACAGGGGGGGAGGGGTAGCTTTCAACGCTCCTCGGCACCCAACAAGTGGTGGCTGGAAATGATGTGACAGTAGGCAGTGAGGTGGGTCTGGCTATTTTGTCAGATCATGGCATATTGTATCGGAAAGAGAGGATAAAAAATAGGCGGACGTGAAGCAAAAAGGTGGATGACTTCGATTTCTTGAAATAGGCCACTGACTCACCACGATTAAGTCCCTTGTTTTTTTCTGGGTAGCTGTGACCTAATGCCCCCAACTTGAAATTGAGGCTGCTCTTTAAAATGACGTTTCGTTTTCAATTTGTGGGCATTTGTATGGGAGTCAAAGCTGGTCAAAACAAGATTTTTTACCAGCTATCAGAGGGAAAACCCGTAAAACCCGTGATTTTGACACGTGATTTGGTGGGTCTTTAACCAGAAGAACGCAGCATGGAATCTAACCATTCAAATATGTCCGTGGAAATTAAAAAAATCGTATGACAGTTATATTGACTATTACCCCCCCCCCCCCCCCCCCCTCTCTCTCTCTCTCTCTCTCTCTCTCTCTCTCTCTCTCTCTCTCTCTCTCTCTCTCTCTCTCTCTCGTGCCGACAGCCCAAAAAAGCCGGTTGATGCCACACGCACCGCTAATAACATGTGACCCCTAACAAGATGCACGTGCGAAGCCGACTGCCACACACACACACACACACACACACAGAAGCGACATCACTGACAGCATCATCAGTAATGAGCACAGTGCAGCCCCCAAGGTACACACAGCATGCATGGGGGAACATTCCACGTTGATTTCTTTGAGGAAAATAAAGAAAGAAAGAAAGAAGGAAGGAAAAGAAAAAGACAAAGCGTAACCATGATAACATGAAAATTCATAAAGCAAAAAGCAAAAACCGGTTTTGGGGGGGGGGATTTTTCGGACAGCATTAATCACAAATGCACGGTCAGATATTATACTGTTATTGTTTGTAATGGGGTGGCAAGGGTAAGGGTAAGGGTTTGGGATAAGGAGGAGTTGATGAGGGATAAGGAGGAGTTGATGAGCACACACCATGCAGGCCAGGAACATATAGAGGAAACCAGACAGTTACTTTGTTTTGCTTAATTGTAATTGTGCTAGATTGAATGTGTTTGAGAACGTTGTTCTTTGGATTTTATCAATTTTATGTAAGCTGTATTAGGGTTGTCATCTTCTTTAAAGAATAGTATTATGATGTACGCTCACTTTGGAAGAAAAGAAAGGAGAGAAAAAAGATTTTTAAAAATGAGGGAAATACTACGAGAGCCCCACTTAACTAAAAGAGAGAGAGAGAGAGAGAGAGAGAGAGAGAGAGAGAGAGAGAGAGAGAGAGAGAGAGAGAGAGAGAGAGAGAGAGAGAGAGAGAGAGAAAGAGGGGGGGGGGGAGAGAGAGAGAGAGAGAGAGGGGGGGAGAGAGAGAGAGAGAGAGAGAGAGAGAGAGAGAGAGAGAGAGAGAGAGAGAGAGAGAGAGAGAGAGAGAGAGAGAGAGAGAGAGAGAGAGAGATACAAACAAGCGAGAACACATTGGAGTTCAAAAGCCCAACAAAAACGTCTATTGCTTCAGGAACAATTAATAGGTAATTACTCTAAACTTGAGAGGGGTGTGTGTGCAAGATAGGCCAACACGATAGCAAGATAGCACGGTCATGATATAGACAGAAACGGACATGCACATAGAAACATCCAAACAGACAGACAGCCAGGCAGGTAGGCAACACAACAAATAAACACCCAGGCATTCAGACTGTAAAAACAGACTTGTACTACAATCACACCCACACCCACATCCTCCTCTCCCCCTCAAATGTTCGCATTAAAACATTTAGCTGAGAAGCAACATTCTGCCATTCTCGGGAAAAGGAAAGGGGCATCCTTCTAGGACTATTATTTCCATAAAGCTGAATATGAAACATGATATTTAACAAACTTGCCATTGTGCTCCCTTAATTAATTTCCTCTGAGATCAATAAAGTTATTTAAAATTTAAAATTTGAATGGAAGCAGAATTTGATATGGAGGGTCGTAATTTATATGAAGGGGGGGGGGGGGGGGGGGGGGGGGCTAAAGTACAATATTACAACAACAAAAAACAACAACTGACCAGCAACTTGCACAGTGAGTGACCTACCTGGTCGTGTCCAGCCTGCCAGGTGAGGTTGACCGTGTCCACATCAGCGGGGATGACGATGGCGTCGGAGAGGCGAGGCTCCTGGATGACCGGGTCCACCTCTCCGTTGTTGATGATGGTCACCGTCATTGGGACCCCTGTTCAGGATGGGACAACGACACAACAAAGAGGAGGAGAAGAAGAAAAACTCGTAGGCCAGCAGATCAGGGGAAAAACGGCGGGGACAGAGAGAGAGGGAGGGGGGAGAGAGAGAGAGAGAGAGAGAGAGAGAGAGAGAGAGAGAGAGAGAGAGAGAGAGAGAGAGAGAGAGAGAGAGAGAGAGAGAGAGAATACGAATACGAATACGAATATTTAAGCAGACCAAGGCCAAGGCCCCACACAGACAGAAAGAGATGGAGAGAGTGGGGGGTAGACAGACAGACCGACAAAGACAGAGACAGAGAGAGAGAGAGAGACAGACAGAGAGAGAGAGAGAGAGAGAGAGAGAGAGAGAGAGAGAGAGAGAGAGAGAGAGAGAGAGAGAGAGAGAGAGAGAGAGAGAAGCAGACAGACAGACAGACAGACATATATTGTGTCATCGTCGTGGGTGTCCTTGTTCAAGACAAGAGAACATGAGAACGCGTTGGCCAACAAGTCAGAAATTGAAATCACAGAGAGAGACAGGGGGAGGAGAGAGAGAGAGAGAGAGAGAGAGAGAGAGAGAGAGAGAGAGAGAGAGAGAGAGAGAGAGAGAGAGAGAGAGAGAGAGAGAGACGCAGACAGGCAGAGAAACAGAGAGAGACAGACAAAGAGAGAGAGAGACAGAGAGAGACAGAGACAGAAACACAGAGAGAGACAGACAGACAGATAGACAGAGAGAGACAGACAGACAGACAGAGATAGACAGACAAACACACACACACACACAGACAGACAGACAGTGTGTCATCGCAGTGCGTATAACTGTATCCCTGTCAGAACAGCAGGTGATCAGGTGGATAGGGCCAGCAAGTCGAAAGAAGATTTTGATTCTACAGAGAGAGAGAGAGAGAGAGAGAGAGAGAGAGAGAGAGAGAGGGGGGGGGGGGAATGAGTTCCTCTCTCTCTCTCTCTCTCTCTCTCTATTACCCCCCTCTCTCTCTCTCTCTCTCTCTCTCTCTCTCTCTCTCTCTCTCTCTCTCTCACTACCCCCAACTAAGAATATCATGCGCTAAGCCCCTACTGGTTTGATTGCCCCCTGGTGGTATAATGAGCATCCTAAGTTGACCATAGGAGGATGACACAGCCAGAAAGCCAGCAACTTCTCAGTGAAAGGAGACATTCAGAACGCTCTGAATAAAAATAAAAGAGAGAGAGAGTTGGGACAGAAAGACAGATTGAGAGAGACAGACAGAGAGAGATACAGACGGATCGTGTGTCACCCCCGACGAAAATGGTCCTGAAGTACTCTTGATCATGAGCATCAAGCATATCCATATAAAATTTAAAAAAAATTCAGCCCATCTTTCTTGAATAGTAGTTCCTGTTCTTTTCGTCTCTGCGTGTCTGTCTGTCTGTCTGTACACTCTTATTTGGTTGTATCCAAATGTGTGTTTTTTTGTATGTGATATGTTCATTTTCATTTTATCCCATATGATGTATTATCAGTTATTATGACTTTGAAATGGGATATTGCTTTTATCCTTTCTGAAGAGCCTTGCTGTTTACCACACGAGGTCGGAGACCGAGTGTGATAAACCGACCTCGTGTGATAAACAGCAAGGCTCTTGAGATAGGATAAAAGCAATATCCCATTCCAAAGTCATAATAACGGATATATACCGATATGTATCAACATAAAAGCAAGAAAAGGAAAAGAGAAATGAAAACGCATTCATTTTCACAACAATGGTCGCAGCACACACACTGTAACACGCATTCTTGTGCAAAGAATATAGTTCAACAAAATAGAAAATTTTAGCACAAATGAGATGTGGTAACAAAATGTAACGTATAAAGATAAACACAAACAGAAGCAATGAACTGAAACACAATTGCCGTTATTTTAACTTGTAGACACCAACAATAAAACGTACACACTTAACGAGAGCGAGTCAGTTTCAACACACCGTGAAAAAGAGGGGAGTTAGCTTTGACAAGAACGATCACTGGCCCCGAAAACACGCTTCTTCTTCTTCTTTTTTTAACGGAGGTGCGGTAGCTCTTCGCACAGGTTCAGTCGGCTGATTTTTATTTCCGGACTGAAGATGAATTCGAGCTGTTCTTGCGACAGTACTGCGTCTACATTATCAACATGGACTCTCCCTGTGACAAAATTGCATAGCTCGAATCGTCTGCTAATATCGACGTGGTCATGGAGTTGAGTAGCCTAGGCCTAGATCCACGGCTAGACGTTTCAAGTGGCACGCACAGAATGGTTTGTGTAGATCTGTGACAGCTGGCACTGTTGATTCAGTCAAACCATGAATCTTCGTTGTGTACCAGCATTAAATGTTGTCGTCAGCGCTGAATGAATCCTAGGGGTAGCACTGCACAGCTTGTCAAATTCTGGGTTTGGTAGGAACAGCTCGCTTTGACAAGACGGTAATGTATTATACTTATGTCAAAATAAATAACTGTGACGTCAAGTTTCTAATAGCAACAGTGTATTCTTACACCTTTTCTCACGCGCGTTTACACTAAGCCTATGTCAAGATATGATTTTATATCCCACGCTTGGCAGCCTTCTTTGGCTCACTTGGAGATCGGTATATTAAAGTAGTCTGGAGTCTGGAGTCTTGCACCCACCTGCGGATGTAATGAGACATGCACCCCACGAAAGCCTAGCCCCTAAGCTATCAAAAGCAGGATGTTTGCCTTCGATCATCCTCTGGGTAGAAAGGTAAGACAATGAATTGTGTACAACTGGTGCAAGGATGTCTGGAAAGACGAAGGGTGATTTCAAAGTTTGTTGGACGCCTATATTTTCCAGTAGACCTACTCCAAAAAAAAACCACGTCAAAAGGTATGTAAAGAAGAGATGGGTAAAAATAATAAAAATAAAAAAATAAAGCAAAGAGTAGAAGGGATTAAAAAAAAATCCTCTTCATATTCGTTAATTCTGGCACTCTTGTAAACCAAAAAGGGGGGATAGCAAAGCAAGGCTTCCGTTCATGCTGTCATTTACAAGTGACGACAGTTCGTACTTATAAAAACGGGGGTAAAAATCCTGAGCATGTACATGTTTAGTTCGGTTGCTTTTGCTTTTTTGCACCCTGGTTCAGTTTTAAAGCAGATTCCGTCAGGAACTAGTTAAGAAATATTTACCATTTGCTGTCTTTCTTGACAGACAGCTGGGAACAAAAAAGCAGTTCAAACGACAAGCGCAGGTTGTTACACAATCGCAACAAGAAAACAAATGAATGGGTTTTATTTTGTTGGCTCACATCGTTTTTTAAAACAAAGTGAGTCAATAGTATCGTACATGTTCGGTTGTGTGTCTGTGTGTATGTGTGTGTGTGTGTGTTGCGTCCGTGGCCCCGACCTTTAACCTTAACTCAAACCTTAACGTTGTCATTTTCTCTAAACATATAAGGCGTTAGAGGGTTAAAGTTAGCAGGATACTTGATTTTGACGTGAGCCTTCAAGTCACGACGATCAAAGCAGTCAGATACATTGATAAAGAACAAAATAAAGATAATCATTTGTTGCAGAGATTACTGTTGTGTAACCTTTAACCTTGACTCAGTCACACTCTTCAAACTAAAGAAGACTCTCACTCTCCACTGAAACTTTAACGTTGTCGTTTTCTCAAAAAAACATAAGATGTTAGAGGGTTAAAGTTAGCAGGATACTTGATTTTGACGTGAGCCTTCAAGTCATGACGATCAAAGCAGTCAGATACATCGGTAAGGAACAAAAGAAAGAAAATCATTTGTTGCAGAGATTACTGTTGTGTTGTACCGAGTAGGAGATACTGGAAAGAAGACTCTCCATTAGATATACAAAAACGCTCTTTAAAAAGAAACACAAGACTTCAGGTGTGTACAAATAGGTACATTTTAACGTCGTTAACTTATATTTTCTGTAACAAATGGATGTACCGAGTGTGTGCGTTGACGGCCAGGTTGTTTCGTTTTATTTGCGCGTTTGAGTTTGAGTTTGACAACGGTTGTTCGTGTTCATTCGCACATCATCTCTGCGCATGCAATACTTAGCCTACCGCACTTCCGGCAACAAGGCCTAGGCCTAGAGAATAAGATATCACGCCTTACCTCATAATCAAGACGACGTACTTAATATTTAGCCCACATTCATTTCAGTCTTGAAAAAAAAACCCGGAAAATCCAGAGTTCGTCGATTTCACTGCCTTCGACGTACGAATCCTTTGTTAGGCCTAGACGATTGATCACCATGTGCAAACAGTGTACAGGGGAAGATAAACATGGATGAGCTTGCTGGCTGTGACCTTGACCTTTGCTTTGTGGCAGAGGGGGGGGGGGGGAATTAACGAAACGAAAATAAAATATTAGGACTAATATAAAATATCTTACAGAAATGTAGATGATGTGGAACAAGTTTTCATCGCATGAACAATCAGTTTAAAACAGTAACAGATCAGGAGTATGGCCTTACGAATTACGCAACTTCAATTATTAATTTTCTAAGAGTAAGAGGCTTAGACCTACAGGCAAAGACTGTAGGCCTACTACAGGTGTCCGTAGACCCCCCTTACCCCGGCGGGGGGGGGGGGGGGGGAGGGGGGGATTGGTCACTATGTTTTTCTGAAAGCTTGGTCAATATGCTTTTCAATTTTACTTGTTTGCCAAAAATAAAAATAGGGCTCCACTATGTTACATGCGCATATATAAACATACATATAATTCATTTTAAAGAAAGGGGTAGGGGTAATTTAACATAGAAATAATTTAATTTACACAGTAAAATAAAAATTAATTCTGTTTTCAGATGCACAAGTGTCTACATAACAGTATTCTCTCTATACAGGCATGGGAATTGTCATGAGAATTCCCATGCCTGCTATAGTAATAAAAATCAGACGTGAGCCTTGAAGGCTTTGCCTCTTGTTGGCTCACGTCGTTTTTTAAAACAAAGTGAGTCTATAGTATCGTACATGTTCGGTTGTGTGTCTGTGTGTATGTGTATGTGTATGTGTGTGTGTGTGTGTGTGTGTGTTGCGTCCGTGGCCCCGACCTTTAACCTTAACTCAAACCTTAACGTTGTAATTTTCTCTAAACATATAAGGCGTTAGAGGGTTAAAGTTAGCAGGATACTTAATGTTGACGTGAGCCTTCAAGTCACGACGATCAAAGCAGTCAGATACATTGATAAAGAACAAAATAAAGATAATCATTTGTTGCAGAGATTACTGTTGTGCAACCTTTAACCTTGACTCAGTCACACTCTTCAAACTAAAGAAGACTCTCACTCTCCATTGAAACTTTAACGTTGTCATTTTCTCAAAAAAACATAAGATGTTAGAGGGTTAAAGTTAGCAGGATACTTGATTTTGACGTGAGCCTTCAAGTCATGGCGATGAAAGCAGTCAGATACATCGGTAAGGAACAAAAGAAAGAAAATCATTTGTTGCAGAGATTACTGTAACTGTTGTGTTGTACCGAGTAGGAGATACATACTGGAAAGAAGACTCTCCATTAGATATACAAAAACGCTCTTTAAAAAGAAACACAAGACTTCAGGTGTGTACAAATAGGTACATTTTAACGTCGTCAACTTATATTTTCTGTAACAAATGGATGTACCGAGTGTGTGCGTTGACGGCCCGGTAGTTTCGCTTTATTTGCGCCTTTGAGTAACGGTTGTTCGGTTCATTCGCACATTATCTCTGCGCATAACTTAGCCTACCGCACTTCCGGCAACAAGAGATCATGCCTTACCTCATAATCAAGACGACGTACTTAACATTTAGCCCACATTCATTTCAGTCTTGAAAAAAATATACGGAAAATCCAGGGTTCGTCGATGTCACTGCCTTCGACGTACGAATCCTTTGTTAGGCCTAGACGATTGATCACCATGTGCAAAGACTGTACAGGGGAAGATAAACATGGATGAGCTTGCTGGCTGTGACCTTGACCTTTGCTTTGTGGCAGAGGGGGGGGTGGGATTAACGAAACGAAAATAAAATATTAGGACTAATATAAAATATCTTACAGAAATGTAGATGATGTGGAACAAATTTTCATCGCATGAACAATCAGTTTAAAACAGTAACAGATCAGGAGTATGGCCTTACGAATCACGCAACTTCAATTATTAATTTTCTAAGAGTAAGAGGCTTAGACCTACAGGCAAAGACTGTAGGCCTACTACAGGTGTCCGTAGACCCCCCTTACCCCGGCGGGGGATTGGTCACTATGTTTTTCTGAAAGCTTGGTCAATATGCTTTTCAATTTTACTTGTTTGCCAAAAATAAAAATAGGGCTCCACTATGTTACATGCGCATATATATAAACATACATACAATTACATTTTAAAGAAAGGGGTAGGGGTAATTTAATGCATAGAAATAATTTTAATTTACACAGTAAAATAAAAAATAATTCTGTTTTCAGATGCACAAGTGTCTACATAACAGTATTCTCTCTATACAGGCATGGGAATTGTCATGGGAATTCCCATGCCTGCTATAGTAATAAAAATCAGACGTGAGCCTTGCAGGCTTTGCCTCTTGTTTTTTTTATATTTTCGTATGTGATA
>CM065687.1:42889766-42954766 GCA_017654935.2 Phymorhynchus buccinoides | reverse complement strand
ACAGGATAACAACACAACACCATATCACCAGCGTGGCACAGAGGTAACACACACACCTCGTATACAATAAATCTGAGTTTGAGTCTGGGTACTGGGGATTGTTCCTCTCACTCTGCACTAGGTCTTACGGTCTGAACAAGGAGCCTTTCGGATGAGACGATAAACGGAGGTCCCGTGTGCCCAGGCACTTAGCAAACATTAATCCCAGTGGCAATTAAAAAAATGTGATTTGGTCAAAATTTACCCCTTCCCCCTCTTTCATTCCTAACCAGTCACACAAAAATCACATGCAAATTAAAACACGTTCAAGTAATTTTCCCGTGTCAGTGGGTAATATATCACAACAAAACTACATGTAAATTTCATTTGACTTATACATATATTTATCAGGCACACATGTACACTCATGCGCACACATGTGGGCTACGAAACGCGCATGTGTGTGTGTGTGTGTGTGTGTGTGTGTGTGTGTGTGTGTGTGTGTGTGTGTGTGTGTGTGTGTGTGTGTGTGTGTGTGTGTGTGTGTTGTATATCTGAAAAAAAGACTGAAGAAGTGATATTTTCTTGTGCAGGTAAATTATTTCTTTGCCTTTAAAATATAAAACAAGAAGTGAAAATGCCCCCTAAATTCCTGGCTGGGGATGAGCTTTACACTTAATTAAGAAAGGAGGAAACTAATAGCCCTGGATGAGTTCCCAAAAACAAGAAAACTACAACAGCTCAACTAGTTTTTGCATGGGGAAATTTTCAGCACACCAGCAACACTAGAGCAAAGGTGGCAGCTTTCCCATGGGAAACTGAATAAGATGTAAACAAGATTTAAATGTCAGGGTCAGCAAATTTATAAAGGACCGAGACGCGCTCTAGTTCCATGCAGAGCTTCAGGAGATATAATAATGTATACCATAAACAAAATTAAACACTCAAGGTCAAAGTTCAATGTAAAGGAAAACAGATACTGTTTGGGACACAGTAGCTTTAAGTTATACAGAACTCTTCAAAATTTGGAACAAATGTACACAGCTGTTTATAAGATATAACAACATACAAGGAAGAAACACGGTCAAATGTCAAGGACACCCAAAGGTTGTTAATACTTTAAATAATAATGTCAGGTATGTACAACACCTTGAGCTATTGATCAACTTTTTGAAATCTGGGGACTAAAAATGCAAAAATCTGAAAGATATGTCCTAATCATACAGACGATTATGCTCAAGGTCAAAGGTTAAGGTCAAGGTAATGAGGGTAATAGAATCGCCACAAGCCAATATTCATGCTTACAAAAACAATTAGACTGTAGCTGCAAAGGTGCGAAAATTTTGATCTCCCCCCCCCCAAAAAAAAAAAAAAAAATGTGTTCAAGGTCAGCCTTCGAGGTCAAAGTCAACAAGGTTGTAATTTGCCTTTAACTGCCTTATGTTTCAGTTAATGCACCCGTATGCACAATTTGAATCAATTATTTACTGCAGTTTACAAGATATTTCTGGGAAAAACAAAGCCAGAAACAACGAGAGAAAAAAAAAGAATAAAAACATAGTCCTCCTTCTGTCTGTGGCAGAGGACACAAATAACAGAACATAGATTTAGAAAAAAAAGGTTATTGAGATTTGTCTAAAACGGAGAATTAAGATAATAACATTTCAAATTTCTAGCAACAGTAGACTTTGATTTGTGATGTATTGAAAAAAGTCATTTCATGATTTTTACCAATTTTACAAAACTGGTTGATTTCGTTACCATGGTGATCGTTCAGTTTGTTACCGGGTGATCACTACTTTACCTTGTTGTGTTTGACACATGCCTGTGATATGTCCCATATGTGCCTTCCCAGGTCGAGAGGACGTAAAATCCAAAATTACTACTACTACACATGCCTGTGATTAGTCATCCCAAACATCAGAACTCTAGGCTTCTTAGTTATTTCATTACAACTCTTCAAAAACAGTGCATTTTGTTCACTTTTTCGATGTTATTTTATTTTCTCAATCTCACCCTGTTTCATGCAGGCACTGTATTCAAACCACAAAGCAGACAGTCTTGTATTTCTGCTTGTGGATAGAGTTAAGGTAGTAAAAGAAGACACCATAAATTCTAAATCGTTAATGTGAGTTGTTGGAGCTTGGTAAAATTCTAAACAAACTTTAAATTGCTACAACTCGGAAATTATTTGAGCTACAGTCTTGATATTTTGCACATTTTCTAATCTCAACACGTTCTTTACATGGACATACTTTTTAAAACTGCATTTTAGAAATCAGTTATTGCCTGGTACCACCTGATTATTGGCTATCATTTCGTACGTCATGACGTCAATCGCAATGCGTAAAATGATGTAGTTTTAACTTTTCGGGACTTCATACCGTCCCCTATCCACATTATTATCGCATTCAGTTCATAGTTGTTGGTGTTAATTCGATATCATGTGGTGTAACTAGTCTACATATTTATCTGATTTATTTTGTATGTATTGACTTTACCATTACTACGTAATTTCATTTTAAAAGTTGGTAAGGTTGTTTTTTGCTCCACAGAAGAAGAAAAAAGTTACATAAAAACGTGGTAAGTTTCCCGACAGAGCCCCAGTCCTGTTAGTCCTGACTTCTAACACATAGAATAATTAATGACGTCAACGTCATTTGAATGTTGTCATTTGCATGTCGTATGGGCAATCTGTGATTCCAAACACATGCGAATGTTTTCTTTATTTTGTAGGATTCTTGTCCAGTCAAGTCTGTCTCAGTTTTATTTTTTAGTTTGAATTGTCACTGTTAAGTTTGATATTTGTCATTCATTAGTGGTAAGAATTATTAAGCCTAATCTTTTGGGACTAGATTCAGGTGCTCCTTGTGCGTTCTGTAGGTAGGCTTTATCGTGGAGATTCGGTGTACATGTTCAGATGTTCAATGAGAGCCCAAACGAACACCGTTTGATGACCAATTATTGATTTATGAAAAGTTTAAAGTGCATAAAAAGTCGTTTTCGTGACTTAAACGCCTTCAAATAAAAGTTGGGTTTCATAGACAACTTCAGGGGCCAGTTTTAAGATTGTTTTGATCTGTATCGATAGCTCGAAACCAAATCTCGTTCCGAATTCTGAAATGAGATAAGTGACCGATAATCAAGTGTGCCAGCCAAATAGGGTGCCTTAAGGGCTTCGCACACTAGCGTCAAGATCTCGAGATCGCGGCGATTTTTGCTGCAAGGCGCAGTTTGATGCGCCGCTTGTGTGTGAGAGATTCGCGGCGCAGCAGGATTTTTGATGCGTAGCTGCGCGATTTTGTGTTGCTCGAGAATAGATGCAGCTCTAATTTTGATGCTCAAGATCGCAGAGATCGTGAAACTAGCCAATCACAACGGACGGAAGGACCATAACTCAGATTGAAGAAAAAAAATGCTGTTGTTTCTAAGAGGAGGTTTGACGCTAGAGTAATCTTTCCTTGCTTTCCAAATAAGGAAGTTCGAGCGACAAGAGGCGAAGCGACAAGAGTCGTGTGTGAGAACACCACTGCCTGCTGCAATGTGTGCGTCAACGCGTCAAGGCGTTGCTCTGAGAAACAATTGACGCCTGATGCTAGTGTGCGAAGCCCTTTACAAAAGATGCAATTTTCAAATAAAATGATGAAGGTTTTCGAAACAAGATGCAATCTGAACGAAAGAAGAAGACTTAAATTAAATTGTTAAATGGGTGTTTACATGTTGAGTTGCTTTAATTTAAATGCGTTGAGATACGGAATCGATCACGCATGAACTACACCTCCACCGTCATGACGTACGTATCTTCCACTGTTTGCGTGCATTTTTTACGCGAGAAATGACGATACGTAACGCATCTCAAGCTTTACGGTAAAGTTGAAACCTCTATTATTTTCATGTGTGCACCGCACGGACGGAGGCCTGAAACATTAAAAATGTGTTCAATTGTGTTCTCTCTCTCTCTCTCTCTCTCTCTCTCTCTCTCTCTCTCTCTCTCTCTCTCTCTCTCTCTCTCTCTCTCTCTCTCTCTCTCTCTCTCTCTCTCTCTCAACAAAACTCAGATTTATTGATAGAACGTTGATATGGCTTCATGGCTTGCCAACTTGTTAAATTCTTTCTGGTTTTGTGGGTACGGTAGATTTACGTCCCAAGCTGTAATGCTTATGAATTTCTGGGCTTGGGTCGCGGCAGACTCCCAAACCACTCTATCCAGTTTAGTTGGTAGTCATTAATGGTCAATAGCAATTAGGCCTAGTATATTATACCCTACTAGCGCAACGTCGAGTACCGGTAACGCCTAGTACCGGTAACGCCAAGTACCGGTAACGCTGAGTACCGGTTTCGCCGGGTCCGCGAAATATTATATTATTACTTTTCTCTCTCTCCCTCCATCCATCTTCTTCTCTCATCCCGTTCCACCCCCACCGCACCAATTAACCGTTAATCGTGGTGAGTCACCAACACATAAATGAAAACTTATCCACAGCCCAAAAGTTGCCCAAATTTGTGTAAAATTGTACGGTATCTGGAAGGGAAATCACTCCTGTCTTCACATTAATAGACAATTTCATAAAATAAAAGTACCTATATATGAATTCTGAAATGCCTCCTCTTTACATCAAACCACACTTACATCTGGATTTTAATAATAATAATAATAATAATAGGGGATACTTATATAGCGCGATACCCCACAATGGGCTCATCGCGCTTTACAACAATATAAATGCATTACAAATCTTTTTTTTTTTAAACTAAAAACAAAAACAAAAACAAAATAAAAAACATATAGTTAACAGCATCATACATAAAATCACAAATTGACTAAAAACATTTATCAATGAAGACAATATAAAGCAGCACGTCACACGAAAACTATGGGAAATATACAACTTTTAAAATATGACTGCACAGAAACAACAATACAATAATAACATACGGTACACTTACACGCCAACATCCACACCCACAGGCGCACGCGCACGCACCCACGCACCCACGCACCCACCCACACTCACACACGCGCGCGCGCGCGCGCGCACACACGCGCACGCACACGCACACGCACACACACACACACACACACAGAGAACTGGACGCTGTTGACTGACCGCAAGACCAAAACACGGGCAAGTCAACGGCAGAGGGGGGGGGGGGGGGGGGGGGGGGTGGGGGGGGTGGGGGGGGGGGGGGGGGGGGGGGGGTGGGGGGGGGGGGGGGGGGGGGGGGGGGGGGGGGGGGAGAAAAGGGGATGGAAAAAAAACCTGTAGAACAACAGCCGCGAACACACAGTTTGACACAAAAATACTGGTTGAGGGCGATAACCTAATGGTTTCTGACTGGTCCAGCTATTCACCAGGTCAAAATTTGAGGAAGAATGTGCGGGCTCTTCTACTTAATCACATAAGATTGGAGATTGGAGTAAAAAATATTGAAAATCTACAGAGATATGCAATCAAATTCAGGAGACAAAAAACACGCACGCACGCACGCACGCACGCACGCACGCACGCACGCGCACACGCACACGCACACACACACACACACACACACACACACACACACACACGCTTAATATGTTTTCTGTTTTCCCTTTGAATTCCAGAAAATAAACTGAGCGGAAGTAGGCGATATCGATACCAAGCCAGAGAGAGAGAGACCAAGCCATAATTGTTGCAAAACAAAAAAACGTATGAAAGGAGGCAACGGGTGAATAAAAAAAAGCATGACAAAATGTCACAGTTAGTCTTAAATATCTTGTTGACTCGGGTGGTTTTTTTAATCTCTGGCTTCTGTTAAGAATTCAACTAACATTCTAATGGTTTCTGTAAATGCCCTTTTTTATTTATAAACATAACAAAGGAGAAGGAAAAAAAAGTACAACCAACCAACCAACCACAAACAAACTCGAAAGCACTTTAAAACACACACACACACACACACACAAACACCCATATACACTGAAGAGACATTGGGATGAATAAGTAGATAAGATGGTAAATGAGGACCTCCACACAACATATAACTCTCTCTCAATATTAACTTTACATTTCAAACATGTTTTGTTTTGTTTCTTAAAAGAGAAAAACAGGCTGTGAAGCTGATTGTTTAGGAATACAAAATCATTCCCCAATCTCTACAAATTGTTCATCATAATATTATATTCGTCGGGTTACAGTTTGGGTGGAGTAGCCTTCGAATAAAGATTCGGATCAATTCCAAAAAGTAAATAAAATGTAATTAAAATAGTCTCTAGCTTTTTTTATATAATCTAGTACCCACACGCAGCATTTCCTAAAACAAATCAATTAACTTTTTTGTCCCTCTCTCTCTCTCTGTGTCTCTCTCTCTCTCTCTCTCTCTCTCTCTCTCTCTCTCTCTCTCTCTCTCTCTCTCTCTCTCTCTCTCTCTCTCTCTCTCTCTCTCTCTCTCTCTGTGTCTGTCTCTCTCTCTCTCTCTCTCTCTCTCTCTCTCTCTCTCTCTCTCTCTCTCTCTCTCTCTCTCTCTCTCTCTCTCTCTCTCTCTCTCCCTCCCTCTCTCTCTGAGCTTTTTTGTGTGGTTACATATGATATTTATTGTCGCCGCCCCCTCCCCCTTCACGACGGCTAAAGGCCTTTTTGAATTAAAAAAATCCCGTGTTCCCGTGTCCGCCCCCTTCTCTCTCTCTCTCTCTCTCTCTCTCTCTCTCTCTCTCTCTCTCTCTCTCTCTCTCTCTCTCTCTCTCTCTCTCTCTCTCTCTCTCTCTCTCTCTCTCTCTCTCTCTTTATTTTGCTGTCGTGTTTAATGATGATGTTTGTTTGTATATTCATTTCTCTGTTTTGCTTGTTTATTATTTTATTTGTTTGAGGACCTGATGAAAAGAAGTATTGTTATGCTTATTCAGTTCATCCTCATTAAACATTTGGCTTAAACAAATCTTTATTAATTCGGAAACGATCAAACAGAAATAGCTTGGAAGAAAGATAAAATAGGACAAACTAATTGCTTTTAAATTTCTGATTGTTGATAATGGTACATTGACACATCTAAAATGCACTCCGACAGTTTTAACACACAAAAATTGGGGGGGGGTTTAACAAAATTACGCCTTTTGTGTTCGTAAATTAACCTGTCATTATGACTTCTCTCAAGCGCCTATTGTTTGACAATGTGGCGTCGCCTCTGTCGCTCAACACTGACAATGATTCTTTCCACTATAACGTCAGATCTAAAATTAAACTGTTTTTAAAATATATTGTGATAACTATAATAACAACACAATTTAAAATAATTATACAAAAATACTTACTGGTTGAATTAATTACATATGTTTTAGTTCACAAGCAAAGCTTGCAGCCTTGTGTCACAGTAGGCTAGGAATTAAACATAGGTGCCTGATGGCGTACGCTTTTTATGTACTATCTCAGTTTTAAAGTGAATTTGCCAGTGTTTGCCATTTAAAATGTTAACACGTTTTCATCGCTAACATAAATTAACATTGTGTCAAGTCAAAGTCAAAGTCAAAGTCAAAAATACTTTATTATCACGTTAGGTGAAATTACAGTGTGGTCTCGTACAAGCACAATACAATTCAAAGAAACCCATTTGCATGCATGAAAAATGGAAACAAAACTAAGGAAAAATGAATGACAAATCATGCTCCGCAAAAAGCAAAAACAAAACAAAAATTGAACACAGGGTCGATACAAGCGACTATCAAAACATTAAGAACTGCCCTCTTTCCCACCATTTCTATTATCGCATTCATTTGTTCACCCCCACCCTACCCCCAAACCCCCACCCTCTCCAAGTCACCCCGAGCTTTCACATATTTTGGGTCCCTTCCCGTTCCCAACAGTTCATGCGCCTCCCTTCTCTCTCTCTCTCTCTCTCTCTCTCTCTCTCCTCTCTCTCTCTCTCTCTCTCTCTCTCTCTCTCTCTCTCTCTCTCTCTCTCTCTCTCTCTCTCTCTCTCTCACACACACACACACACACACACACACACACACACACACACACACACACACATATGCACATATATGCATCTCTATGTCTGTGTGTGTGTGCGCGTGAGAGAGAGAGAGAGAGAGAGAGAGAGAGAGAGAGAGAGAGAGAGAGAGAGAGAGAGAGTTAAAAAGTTAATATATATATATATGGCTCAAACTTAATATTATCCCTTTCAGACATTTTTTGTGTAAAGGTTTAGTGATAAATGTCTTGGATGTTCTACATTTTGATCGGGCCTGTTATTGAGAAGTACTAAGCGTTCACGTTGGTGGTTTATGTGAAGATTCAAATGTCCTCTCATTTGACCAATTCTTAGACATGATTGTGGACGTTTGCTGCTGGGCAACAGTCTCTAAATGGTTAAAGTGTATGACTGTGCGTGGGGGCATGTGCGCACGCGCCCTTACGCGTGTGTGAGAGCGCGCGTGTGTACATGCATGCAGGCGCGCCTGCACTCGTGTGTGGTGTGTGTATATTTGTGTGTGTGTGTGAGTTTCTCTGTGTGTTCGTATGTGTGTGTGTGTGTCTGTTTGTCTGTACACATGTGTGTGCACATGAGCGCGTGTGCGTGTGTGTATGTGGATGTGGATGCGCACCTGGAAGTGGGAGTGGGAAAGTCAGTAAGCTAATTCTTATTCTCTTTTTTGTCCCTCTCTCTCTCTCTGTGTCTCTCTGTCTCTCTCTCTCTCTCTCTCTCTCTCTCTCTCTCTCTCTCTCTCTCTCTCTCTCTCTCTCTCTCTCTCTCTCTCTCTCTCTCTCTCAAAAGACCCCCAGGTAATTACAATAAACAATTGTCCTTGTCCGTGCCTCTCTATCTCTCTCTCCCCCCTTCTCATGGGCATAGGGCCTTTACATTACAAAACGTTCTGTTCAGTTTTCAGTGTTCTCTCTCTCCCCCCCCCCCCCTCTCTCTCTCTCTCTCTCCTCTCTCTCTCTCTCTCTCTCTCCTCTCTCTCTCTCCTCTCTCTCTCTCTCTCTCTCTCTCTCTCTCTCGGTGTCTCTGTCCCTCCCGTTTCTTCCACCCTGTTTCTCCTTCCTTAATTCTCGTTTTCTTGTTTTGGTTCCCCCCCCCCCCTTTTCCTTCTTCTTGTTACCTCCCTTTAAATATCCCTCTATCTCTTCACCCTCTCACTCCTCTCTGTCTTCGCGACTGTCTTCTTCTGCTTCCTCATCCTCACCTTCCTCCTCCTTCTCCCCCTACAACAACCCCTCCCCTCTCTCTCCCTCTCTTTCGTGTGTAGACCTATGTGCACGCGCGCGTGTGTGTGATGTGGTGCTTCACTATAACAATAAAACCTAAGTGAGGTGATGTACGTGCTGTACTTACCACATCATGTACAGTCAGGTTGGAGCCTGCTACTTTAATTTTTATGACTTTATGCATTTTTATTTGTAAACTTGTTTTAATATGATTTATATACGAAACTTTGTTTTGATGTAGTAGTTATTTTCTTATTCTCGTTGCTTATTTACTTATTTGGTTAAAGTCCACTGTCAGATAGAGGTGAATTGAATGTTTACATTTAGGGAAAAATAAGTTAATTCTTCACGTGAATTCAAAACTAGAAATGGGAGAGGTTAGCAATAAGAAATAGGTTAAGGGTGAGTGGAGTTAACCCGTTAAAAATGTAAGGCAGGGATGTGAGATTAAGGGCACTGCGTGGGGAATGAAATCAAAATGATTATGTGAGTGAGTTTTAATCATTGTTGTTCACTACACCACTCCTGGCTCATTTTAAGAAAAGTGTCCCCCGAGGAAGATGTAATTAAACATCGAAATATTGGGAAAATCTGTTGTGTTTGTTTTTCTTTTTTCAATCTCCATTTGTGTATATATATATATATATATATATATATATATATATATATATTTTTTTATATTTTTTTATATATATATATATATATATATATATGCCTCCCCCTCCCCAGTCTCTGTCTGTCTGTCACTGTTATTGTACACAGAATGGCTATACAAAAAAGGCCGTGGATGGAAGAGAAAGAGGGGGAGACAAAGAAAGAAGAAGAACAATAACTAAAGAAGGGAGAGAGAGAGAGAGAGACAGAGACAAGGAGAGAGAGAGAGAGAGAGAGAGAGAGAGAGAGAGAGAGAGAGAGAGAGAGAGAGAGAGAGAGAGAGAGAGAGAGACAGACAGACAGACAGACAGACAGAGAGATTCTTAAAAGGTTAGTCAGTTTATTAATTACTAAATTATTAATACAAATTTACACATGTATGCATGCACATGCAAGTGTGTGTGTGTGTGTGTGTGTGTGTGTGTGTGTGTGTGTGTGTGTGTGTGTGTGTGTGTGTGTGTTGGGGGGGTGTAAGCTTTTATGTAAGTTAATATATCTGATCTCTCTCTCTCTCTCTCTCTCTCTCTCTCTCTCTCTCTCTCTCTCTCTCTCTCTCTCTTTAAGCTTTTTACTTTTTCTGGTTTAACTTTGTGCTGGTTTGCTTTTATTGTGGACTTTCGATCTGGTGCAAAGAGGACAACCTTTCTCTTGGGGAAGGTCTTCTAGCTCAGTTTGAATGTTCACTGTGGACATTCTTTGCAGGCCGATATGCAGACTGAAGAGTCTTTCTCAAAGACGAAACAGCTGTCTTTGCATCGGGCACTGTCCCTCCCCCATTGGGAGAAAAAGTAAATCAGCACATTTTATTATTATTATTTTTATTATTAATAATTTTTATTTTTTATTTTTTTAATTTTATATAAAGGAACACATAATATTTTATAACGTTAACTGGTTTCTGAAGTTCACAAATTAATACATTAGATACAGAAAAGTTTCATCAATTCGGCATTTCAAATGCAACTTTTTAGTCCTACAGAGTTGTGTGGAGTGGGAAGTTTGGCTTGTGCGGCTGTTATCTTTTTCTGTATTATTTGATTCATCTGTCCTGCACAGCTCACCATCTGATGGTGATCGTTGGTCTATAGGATTTATTTCTTAACTATATTTTTCCTCTTAGAGGACATCCTGACTGGCAGATCCCTAGGATGGCTTCCAACGTTTTGCCTCCACCATAGCATACTACTATTTTTATCCTTAATTTGGATATCACCTCAGTAGTTTGCCCTCTTTAGTCAGGTCTATTAGGTTTTTTGAAATTAAAATTTCAGAACATTATTATTTTGTTCATTTTACATAAGCTTTTTTCTTTTTCTGGTTTAACTTTGTGCTGGTTTGCTTTTATTGTGGACTTTCGATCTGGTGCAAAGAGGACAACCTTTCTCTTGGGGAAGGTCTTCTAGCTCAGTTTGAATGTTCACTGTGGACATTCTTTGCAGGCTGATATGCAGACTGAAGAGTCTTTCTCAAAGACGAAACAGCTGTCTTTGCATCGGGCACTGTCCCTCCCCCATTGGGAGAAAAAGTAAATCAGCACATTTTATTATTATTAATAATTTTTATTTTTTATTTTATATAAAGGAACACATAATTTATAACGTTAACTGGTTTCTGAAGTTCACAAATTAATACATTAGATACAGAAAAGTTTCATCAATTCGGCATTTCAAATGCAACATTTTAGTCCTACAGAGTTGTGTGGAGTGGGAAGTTTGGCTTGTGCGGCTGTTATCTTTTTCTGTATTATTTGATTCATCTGTCCTGCACAGCTCACCATCTGATGGTGATCGTTGGTCTATAGGATTTATTTCTTAACTATATATATATATATATATATATATATAGTGTGTGCGATGTGTGTGTGCGTGTGCGTGTGTGTGTGTGTCGAATCTACATGTTTTCTGGCAACAATTAGTTCAGAGCATATCGGCGATATCTTTTGCATGGTCTGACAGCTCTTGCTGAGTTTGTCGTCTGCTAGATCTAGACTAATTTAAAATTAATTGATGTAAACCTTAGGCCTCAACTTATTTCTCCAGAAATCTTTGCTACGCTTTGCGAAACATACACAGGTGATTGTCACTGTTATTGTACACAGAATGGCTAAACAAAAATGCATATAATCTTTTATTTTCCCATAAGTTTTAGCATGCTTCTCTTACTTCGGTAGCCACTGTTTATCTTGGTGACAAAGACTGCTGTATTACTACGCCATTGATGTCGAATTAGAACAAACTGCAATGTTTCATAAAGCATGATAGTTAGATAACTTAGAAACAGTGATTTGATGCAATTTTACTTCTTATTTTTTGTGTTGATGAGATGCTTTTTGTAAAGGGCGTGGTTTTTTTCTCCAAGACGTCACTACGCACGCAATCACTGTAAGCCATACAATATCGAAAGGAGCTAAATGCGCAAAAGAAAATAGTGCTTATTTAATTAGCGATTTACTCTGTTTCCCCCCATTTAATTTTGGTTAAAACTTTCTAGGATTGTTAAGTATGCTTACGAAAATTAGAAACAATTGAAATAGCTTTAAAAGCAATTAGTTTACGCCGTAAGCATACCTTCATAGTTTTATTCCTAGGCTAAAAGACAATTAGAGCAACAACAAGCTCGAAGCTTATACCGTGCTCCTTAAATTAACGTCATAATTGCACAATTGATTGAACAGATGGAGACTGCATTTAAACCAAGTAATATAAACAACTGTGAATACAAAAGAAGAGTTTTAAGTGTGAACAAAATAGAAGTAATAATAAATAATAATAATAATAATAATAATAATAATAATAATAATAAGAAGAAGAAGAAGAAGAAGAAGAAGAAGAAATATCAATCAATAAATTTACAAATTTGTAAATTTGGGAGAGACCAAGGGGAAATAAAACAATAATTTATCCATAGCACAACATGAAATGTGAATCAGCCAGTAAAGCATTGGAGAAGCACACACAATTCATACACGTTTCGATCATACAGACAATATTGCTTTAAAAACTTCAATACTACTACTACTACTAAATAAATAAATACATAAATAAATAAATACAAACATGACTTAAAATCTGTTGGTTTCGGAAATATATTCATGAACAGTTTCAAATATCAAAATGTTTACCCTTCAGAAGTGTTTGAACAATACAAGATTCTAATGGAAGTGTTGAAATTGTACGAAACACGGGCTCCGTTAAAAAGAATATAATGTAATAAGCAATGCTCCGCAGTCTCCGCCCCGTTACCACAAGCACAAAATGGGTCATCGACAAGATGATGATTAAGCATATCATTCTTTAAGTCGCTCATGCCAAGACGGAGACGGCAGTGCATCACCTGCTGTTCCCTCTTGCCAAGCTAGAAATGAGGCGGTACAACAGGATTATCTGCCGACAAGTAACGCTTAATTGTGCTTAAAGGGTTGCATGCTTTAATATTGTTTGGCAAAGAGTTCCACAGGAGCGTTGCAGATGGGACAAATGACTTTTTATATAATTCTGTTTTGCATCTAGGCACATTTCTTTCTAAGAGTCTTCGTCTATGGTATGGGTTTCTGTCTGCAACAAGGCCAGGTAAAATGTCTATTAAATAATCAGGGCACATACCATTTAGAATTTTATAATAAAAACTAATTTTATGTCTTTCTCTTCTTTTCTTTAATGAAGAAAAGCCAGATTCTTCATATAGCTTTTGATGACTTGTTCCACGAACTGCTCCAACAATTGTTCTTATGGCTTCTAAGTGTAATTCTTCAAGTGAATTTGATTGTGTTTCAGTACAGTTATCCCAGACGACATCAGCATAATCAAAGTAAGGTAGTACAAAAGATTTATACATTCTTTCTAAAGCTTTTCGGCTAATTCTATACTTATAACTTTTCATGCAAGAGAGAAGCATGGTGACTTTGTTAACAATACTGCGGATATGCTCGTCCCATTTACAGTTATTTTGGAGCACAAGTCCTAAGTGTTTATGTTTGTCAGTATCGCACAATTGAACAGTTCCAAAAATAAGGGGAAGAACGAAATTATTTCCGCGTACAAAATTAAGCAGTTCAGTTTTTTTCCCCACTAAATTTAACTTTCCAATGCATGGCCCAACTGTTGATATTTAATAAATCAGCATTAATCATTTCTGTACAAGTAACATGGTTATTGAGTGATAGGGACATGCTGGTGTCGTCAGCGAAAAGATTAACGTTAGATGTTATGCCATTAACTATATCATTGATATAAATAAGAAACAAGAGTGGTCCGAGAACAGAACCTTGTGGAACCCCTGCTGGGATCTTTAAGTAATCAGATTTTTCACCCTTGATTACTACTGCCTGATAACGTTTTGATAGATAATCGGTAAACCAAGCTAATAATTTCCCACGAATACCAATTCCATTGAGTTTACAGGTGAGGCCTTTATGCCAAACACGGTCAAAGGCTTTAGAAATGTCCAAATACACTGCTTGAGTTGCAACACCACTGTCAAATGAAGAACACAAATCATTATAAATACATTGATTGACAGTGGAGTCACCAGTAATAAAGCCAGATTGTGAGGGAGAGATGATATTATTAGACATAAGGAAATTGTAAACATATTTATTTTTTTCCAGTGCTTTTCCAACACAACTCAACAATGATATTGGTCGATAATTATTGCAAATATGTTTACATTCGTTTTTATGTAAGGGGCTTACGTGAGCTAATTTCCAGGCACCAGGAAATTTACCTTCGGCCAAGCTCCTATTAAAAATGAAAGTCAAAGGATAAAGTATTACAGGAAGAACTGCGATTAATAATCTATTATGAATCAAATCAGGCCCAACTGCCTTGTTTGTGTTAAGATTCTCAATAACATTCTTCACATCAGCAAGTGTTAAGGAAATTTCACGAAAAAGGTAAGGAACATCTGGAACGTCGTCATTACTATTTTCTAATGTGGATTGGGCTATGAAGAATTACTGAAAACATTGGCTTTTCTTTTATTACTGTAGTGTACTGTGCCCTCATGAAGAATGGGTGGGATCGCATTTGACTCAAATCCTTTTTTGTTTAAAAAGGATTTAACAAGTTTCCACCAATCCTTGTTACCAAAGTTTGTGGAATTAGAAACCTTATTATCCAGTTCACTTATATAATCTTGTTGTCTTTGCCTTTCTTTAGACATTACATAATTTTGGAACTGACGAAAATTATTCCAGTCATTTGGATCATTGTGAATGGATATGCTCTCCCCAATCAACAATCTGATCTCGTCTGTCATCCAAGGCACGTCATTTGGACGAATAGTGACAGTCTTAGTTGGCATACATAGTTTAGCTTTTTCCATAACTATTTCTGAAAACATTGCCACACTTTCGTCCAAAGACCTGCCCAGGATGACATTGTCCCAGTCTACATTATTTAACAAGTCACAGAAACGCAGTGTGTCTAACTTATTATAAACATATATTGTTCTTTTGTATGGTTTATTTTTAGTTATATAGTTTTCAACATTAACACAAGGAACACTGTGGTCACTGCAAACTGCAGGCAAAACGTTTTTAGAGGTCACAAAATTAGGACATTGCGTGAGAATCAGATCCAAACAAGTCTTACTTGTGTCAGTAATCCTTGTGGGTGTGTCGATTAATTGAGTTAGTTGATATCGGTTAATAATTTCAAGTAGATAAAGTGATGGATTGGTTAGAAAATCAGTATTAAAATCTCCAAGAATGATAAACTTTAATAAAGTGTTGTTAACTTTGTCAGTTTGTGGATGCTTTCATCAATCAGTTTCCAATAGTTAATATTGAAACTTGGGGGTCTATAGAAAGATCCAATTAAGAAGCTTGTTTGGTCAAGTTTAGTCTCAACCCAAACAGCTTCCAAGTTGTCAACGTGGAGATCTGGGCAGACTAGATTATTTTATATATATATATATAGCAACACCACCATGAGGATCATTTGGTCTATCACATCTGACAGGTGGGTGGAAATTGGACATAGTCATAGAATTGTTGCTAACAGAAGGTGACAACCATGTTTCCGATACAGTGATAATATCAAATTTGTTGTATTCTGCTTCGAAAATGTCCATTTTGTTTCTGATACTGTTAATATTTACGTGAATAATTCCAAGGTCAGAGTTAGAATTGGGACCGGGGTTAAGTTCGATGTCCCCTGATAGGATTAGGATTAACCGTTTAATACAAAACATGCTATTGGCTTGGGCAGATTCTTTATATGTTCTTTTACAGTTTGCATGGCCATAATTGACAAAACGTTTACATTTCCCACAATACGAGTAATTAATACAATTAATCAAAAAATGGAAAAATAAGGATAACTGAACATTATAAGGAGAATGTAGGCACAATAAGGTAATATACTGAACAACATTAAACACATTGACGAAGCTTAGTTTTCTACTAGCTGATAAAGTTTTAGCATAGTAACCACCAACCCTAGCACGATACATATGCAGGTCAACCGCCATCTAGGTCACTGCACTCAACAGTACAGAGAACAGGAACATGGCCAGGGCGGGTAGAACATGCAGGGAACGTTTCTCCCAGGGTCTCTCCACAAATAAATAAAAACTTGTAAGGCGCAATTTTAAATAAAAATATTTAAGCATAATAAGTAAGCAAAGCTTATGGAATAATACAAAAAGAAGAAGAAAAAACGAAAATACGAAGCACTTATCTCAGTGCAGAACAACATACAACAATACCACACTCAGAAGAAATTTGTAAACATTTCAAGTTCAAGTTCTCTCTCTCTCTCTCTCTCTCTCTCTCTCTCTCTCTCTCTCTCTCTCTCTCTCTCTCTCTCTCTCTCTCTCTCTCTCTCAACATTGCTATGCATGTTTACATGACATTTAAGAGAAGAAATATTATGATTAGTTAGCGTAGATTAAGTATATTTGTATTTGTGATGTTCATCACTTATGTTTTGTGAAACTATTTGCCTTTGTATTATTTGTTGTGAATCGCCCCTTTGAATGGGGCTTCCGCCTTATTAAATAAATTATCGTTATCTCTCTCTCTCTCTCTCTCTCTCTCTCTCTCTCTCTCTCTCTCTCTCTCTCTCTCTCTCTCTCTCTCTCTCTCTCTCTCTCTCTCTCTCTCTCTCTCTCTCTCTCTCTCTCTCTCTCTCTCTCTCTCTCTCTCTCTCTCTCTCTCTCCCTATCGCTCTGCATCTCTCCCATCTCCTTTCAAGTAACTACCAAGTCAAAGCAGTAGTTGTCTGGGTGCATGCCGTACGTTAGCCCTCAGACAAACACAAATCAGTTGCAATGTCTGTGCCTTTCGGGATTTGTTTGCTTGTTTATTTGTTTGTATGTTAATTTGTTTGTTTGTTGCATTTTCCAGCCGCCTCTTTGACCGATCTGCTGCCAACATGGCGCACGCCACTTTGGCAAAGGGACAGAACGCTGGCTGTCTAATGAACAATTGTTCAACGAGACATGAAACATCGTGTGTGTGTGTGTGTGTGTGTGTGTGGTGAACCTGCCGATGGCAAAAAACAGCGCACGTAATTGCTAATTAGTTGTAACGTAACAAGGCTTATTGCGAGAGTATTACGTGAACACGTTATTAATTAGGCATAACTATGCGAAGTACAGAAGTACACTGAAAGAAACACATACATGCGAGCACGCAGGTGCACGAACAGAACCATTCGGATACTACAGAAATGTAGATGATGATCGGAGAGAGAGAGAGAGAGAGAGAGAGAGAGAGAGAGAGAGAGAGAGAGAGAGAGAGAGAGAGAGAGAGAGAGAACACTCGAACACTCGAACTTTACTGTCATTAGCTAACAAGCTCTAGTAACAGGGGGGGGGGGGGGGGTGTAATATTAATTTCTTAACAATAATATAAAACAAGAAATGGAGCAAAACAAAACACAAGAGAAATAACACAGAGAGAGAGAGAGAGAGAGAGAGAGAGAGAGAGAGAGAGAGAGAGAGAGAGAGAGAGAGAGAGCAGGTGGGTGGTGGGGGAAACCAGGAAAAGGACAATGGACAACATTATAGGTTCTTTCATTTTCTGTTGACTTGAATCTTGCCCTTAAAAACACATCAACAATGGCAAAATAATATTTTTCTGAAACATTAGACTTTGAATTTATTGTAACCTCCATTCTTCGTGTCATTACATAAATAAAGACTTTAGTAAATAATATTTAAATCAACTGATTGCGAATCTCCGACAAGTAAGGCGATGCAAATAGACGATTTTCGTGAAAATTAGAGTTGATTACCTCGACTTACTCGGTCAAAACCATAGCAACCATGGCGGCATGGTGTCGAAGCTTGAAACCGCAGGAGGCGAGTCAGCGACTTTTAAATAGAAAAATGAGGGGTGGCCAGTATCCACAAACTGATAGAACTTGCAAAATGTGACGTAAAAATATAAATAACATAAATTTTAGAATGACGCACGGTGTTGTAAGGGATGCAAGTCTACTCAAACACACGAGGCGAGAGTTGGGGATCTACCTGATGGTAGAGTAACTTCCCCTGTTTGACCGATTGAATTAAGCAAGATCATTCCCACACACCACGAAATTACTCCCCTTAATTATTTCCGAACAATTCCTATTGTTCTGTTGTATATCTTAAAAGCAATAGTCAAAACTGTGAGAAAAAAATCTAAATCTCTCAGGACTCTCCTTTTGAAAACCAGACTGGATTTTTTTCATTGCATCGTGAATGGAGGTAGGAAGTATTATGTAGGTCTAAGCTATGCAGGGTATGAAAAAAGAACTTAAGCTAAAACGATGTTCATTTTTATATAAACCAGGATCTTTAAGTATGCATCTGTATCGTTACAAATTCGGGACTTTCCTGGAGTTGCACTGCCTCCGGGCATTGCATCCAGGATCGTTCCCACATCTTTATATCTACTAATGTCCGATATGTGTCTGTTTCAGACCGGAGGACGTTAAACGGATTTTCATCATGGTAAGTAAAATCTTACCAGCCATGCTATCATTACAATGTAGTTGACATAAGATAAGTTTAACGGCGTATGAGTGTGTATAATGTAAATAGGTAACTCTCTCTCTCTCTCTCTCTCTCTCTCTCTCTCTCTCTCTCTCTCTCTCTCTCTCTCTCTCTCTCTCTCTCTCTCTCTCTCTCTCTCTCTCTCTCTCTCTCTCTCTCTCTCATCATTTTCCTCAATAAAACATTCGTATTCTCTCTCTCTCTCTCTCTCTCTCTCTCTCTCTCTCTCTCTCTCTCTCTCTCTCTCTCTCTCTCTCTCTCTCTCTCTCTCTCTCTCTCTCTCTCTCTCTCTCTCTCTCTCTCTCTCTCTCTCTCTCTCTCTCTCTCTCTCTCTCTCTCTCTCTCTCTCTCTCTCTCTCTCTCTCTCTCTCTCCCTCCCTCTTAATATGGGTTAAGAAAAAGTACATTGACTTCTGACGGTTACGTCTTTCTTCTGTCTTGTTATCTACCCATCTAGCTTTCAACAATAATTTTTAATGAATGAAATAGTGAGGCCAAGAAAAAAGAAAAAGAGAGTAATTACCCTTTGTTCAATTTTAATCATTTTTAATGTTTCGTGTAAATGATATTAAATGCACACTTCAGTGTTTTCATAAACTTTGTTCAACAGACACAATTATCTTTTTATCTACCCGCAATGCAATATGGAATTTCCACTTCTTGTATCAAGTAAAACAATTTGTTATGTGTGACCCAGCACCAGGAAAGGGACATTAAGTGTCAAACTGACCATTCTGAGAAATTATACACTTGAACACTGCAGATAATTCTCTTTCGAATGATACCAGAACGATTCTTGTATCAGTTTTCGTTCCAGAGTTATAAGCATTTAAAGTTAGTAGGGTGAGCATCTGCCATTTTGAGAAAACGCAGTCTAAAGTCTAGCCTAGCTGAAGGAAATGCATTGACCTACTTGTTTCGAAGCACTTATAACACCATTTTCCTTTATAAATATGAACGATAAGATGTTCGAGAACACAAACATACCCATAACTCAAAATTAAAAAAACTAAATAGAGTTTGACTTTTCAAGCCTGTTGTGAAAATTTGGCCCAGCGACTTAATGTCCCTTTCGTGATGCTGGGTCACATATGTTTACTTGTAGGCCAATTTACTCGTAAACGCTTTGATAGAGTCGATGCCGGAAAAGAAGACTTCCAGTTAATTTTTGAAGGGAAAGACAGGTAAGGAAGGAGTTTAGTTAGTAGACTTGTGTGGTTGTTTGGTCGCTTGCTGGTTGATTGGCAAGTAGAGGTGAGGAGAAAAACCGGTTTGAACCGAAAAACCGGTGCTAAACGTTCGCGGTTCGAAAAACCGATTCGAGTTGCTGTGAACCGGTTTTTTTAACTGCAAACTGAAAGTAAGTTTTTCTTAAAATAACGCAATCTTTTCGAAGAACAACACTGATTCTCAGCGCATATTGGGTGTTTGTAAACCAAGAGTAGCTGTTTCTAGTTTGTGGTGGTGTATGGCTTTGACTTTGACTGAGTGTTGAGTTGAGTGTGCGTGTGTCATAAGTTTCTTTATTGTGTGTGTTTGTGTGTGTATGTCTGCGCGTGCGTGCGTGTGTGTGAATATTCTGACAAATAAATATGTGTTTGCATAGGTGAAACTAGTGATGCGAGTACTGGTTAAAAAACCGGTTCGATAAAACCGGTTCGAAGAGGGAAAACCGGTTTAAAACCGGTTCGGATTTTTGAACCGGTTCTCAACTCTACTGGCAAGCTCTGTCTTTGTCTGTCTGTCTGTCTGTCTGTCTCTCTCTCTCTCTCTCTCTCTCTCTCTCTCTCTCTCTCTCTCTCTCTCTCTCTCTCTCTCTCTCTCTCCCTCTGTGTGTGTGTGTGTGTGTGTGTGTGTGTGTGTGTTTGAGAGAGAGAGAACTTGAAATTGAACTGTTTATCCCTTTCACCGCCAATGTCGCATTTATGCACCACAATGGTTTAACACCCATGTCACTAAAAGGCATCAAATCAGGGCCTGTTATCCGAAGACCCTATTTTCTTAATTTCAATATCAGGCAGATTTTTTTTCTCTACCCAGTTAAATGTAATGATATTTTGGGGGGGCTGAAAAATGACTGGCGGCGAACAGTTAATAAGGATAAACTGAATAAGCATAAAAATACTTCTTTTCATCAGGTCCTCAAACAAATGAAGAGAGAGAGAGAGAGAGAGAGAGAGAGAGAGAGAGAGAGAGAGAGAGAGAGAGAGAGAGAGAGAGAGAGAGAGAGAGAGAGAGAGACTGAGACAAAGACACAGAGAGAGAGAATGAATGAATTCATCTTTAATTTAATGTCTTTTCACATGAATAGTGATTTTAGACAACATGCAGAAATTGAACTAATTTTTAAAAATAATTTAAAAAATGCAAGCTTAAAAAACCCAATTATAACAACACACAAAGCAAATCATTTACAGTAAGCTTCCAATAGGCGTGGACAGCATTAATTTCGCAATTAAAGCAATGTCAATTTCTGCATCACTTACGATATCCTTGGTATTATTATACTTAATAATTGAACTAAAAACATCAAAACGCTACACTCACACAAGCACATTAAGGTGAAATAAACAATAAACACGGTGAATAAACCGTTTATTATTATACTTAAGAAAAATTTCCATATTGAACATTCGGTATTTAGAGAGCAACATTGGGCATTCTAATAGTAAATGATGAATTGATAATCTCTGAGTGCAGAGACAATTAGTTTCTATGTATTTAGTTTTCCATGAATTTAGA
The DNA here is from genome assembly GCA_017654935.2 of Phymorhynchus buccinoides. Lineage (NCBI taxonomy): Eukaryota > Metazoa > Mollusca > Gastropoda > Neogastropoda > Raphitomidae > Phymorhynchus > Phymorhynchus buccinoides. The sequence goes on along the minus strand of CM065687.1, from coordinate 42,933,224 downwards.
CGTATCTTGTACACTAAACTAACTATGGATCTGCTATGCATCAAAATATTAGGCATCAGAAATTGCCCGCACGAAGAGGCATCAGAAATTGCCCGCACGGTAAACATCAAGAGAAAAGAAGGGGATGGGTATGCTGAAGCTGCTGTGACACCGGTGCTCTCTAGCACCAATCCCTCCCCCCCCCCCCCCCCTCCCTATCACATAGCAACCCTCTTGACACATCGGCTGCTTGTAAAACATCCATCACTTCGCTCTAGTATCATCTTAACCTCTTGTCGCAGTGTGAGAGATTCCGTACAGAAATGTTTTGACTGTAAGTGTAAGCACATTTGGTATGTTGTTGTTATTGTTGTTGTTGTAGTTCTTGTTGTTGTTGTAGTAATAGTCGTTGTTATATTTGTTGTTGTTGTCGTCTTCAGCTGTTTCTTTTTGTTGTTGCTTGTTGTTGTAGCTTATGCTGCTTTTGTTTGAGAAGTGTGTGTGTGTGTGTGTGTGTGTGTGTGTGTGTGTGTGTGTGTGTGTGTGTGTGTGTATGCGCGTGGTGTGTGTGTGTGTGTGTGTGTGTGCGTGTGTGTGTGTGTCTGACATTTTTTGCTAGTTTGTCGGGGTTAATTAATTTCTTTAAAGGTTAGGGGAAGACGGGGTAAAAAGCCCATGGGCGGGTAAGAAGCCCATGCCAATCATCTCATGAAATGAAGCAAATTGCAGTCACATTTTGCCCATGAGACGAGTGTTAATGTTTAGCATTCGTCTCATGGGCAAATTTGACTGAAATTTGCTTTATTTCATGAGATAATTGGCATGGGCTTCTTACCCGCCCATGGGCTTTTTACCCCGTCTTCACCTATACATGACAAGAGGAGGGAGGGTGGGGACATGATAGATTTTTGTGTGTTTTCCCCCCTACCGAAAGCAAAAAAGGACAATAATACCCAACTTGATCAGTCATGATAAAGCCTAATCAACGATTAAAAAAAGCAGCATTGCAAGTAAAACTTTCCACAATGTCAAACAACAATATTAACTGCGTAGTTGTTTAATTGTTGCCTTGGTTGCCTTGGGTCATATTTTGTACCCGTGTTGATTTGTCTGTTAGATTGTAAAAAAACACCCAACTTCAGTCTGACCATTTGAGTTACCCCTTTCACAACAAAAGTTCATGACTTCTTTGTTCTTGTTGGTCGATCTGTCTCTCTGCCAATCCAACTGTCTGTATGTCCGAGTGTTTCGTTGTCTCTCTGTCTACCAGTATGTGTCTGCCTATTTGTAAGCAGCTTTTGTTTTTAACATTTTTTTGTTAATTTATATTATTAACGTTGGGATTGTTTTCTTTCTTTACATTGAATAGCAAAATAAGAAATTACAGTTCAAAATCGACCCTTGATGGCTGCTTTCGTGTTTGTTTGGGTATATTAGCATTTATAACGGGATCAAATCTGAATTTACGGTAAGTGCACAAATTGCAGTTCGTCAGGACAGACACATTGACAGAGAAGGGACAGAGAGACGGATAAAGAGAAAAAATGGAAGAAAGAAACAGAGACAAAGAAAGAGAAAATGTGTGTGTGTGTGTGTGTGTGTGTGTGTGTGTGTGTGTGTGTTTGTTTGATGCTTCTTGATCTCTCTGCTGCCTTTGATACCATAGACCACTCCATTCTTCTGTGTCGTCTTGAACATACTTTTGGAATTAATGGCCCTGCTCTTTCTTGGTTTTCCTCTTACCTTTCTGATCGTTTTCAATCAGTTCTAGTCAATCGTTGTCAGTCTGAAAAGGTTAGGCTATCTTGTGGAGTCCCCCAGGGGCCTGTGCTTGGTCCCGTCTTGTTTACTTTGTATACGTCACCTCTTGCCAACATAATCGACCAGCACAACATGAAACATCACTTCTATGCAGATGACTCACAACTCAAAAACAGTGCAACCCCTGAAGATCTAGATTCCATTCTTTCAGAAAGTAACAGCTGATATATTGATATTCAAAATTAGATGGTTCAAAATAAACTTCAGATAAACGGTGAAAAAACTGAAGCAATGCTTGTAGGGACAAAACCAAACTAACCTATGTATCCATAGAGTCAATCCAACTGGGTAGCAATATCATTCCCCTCTCAGACTCTGTCAAAAACATAGGTGTCACTTTGGACACCTATGCAGAGTTTCCTGACTAAGACCTGTCAGTCCTGCTACTATCAAATTCGTGGCATTGGCTACATTCGAAAATACCTCTCAGATGAAGCCACAGCAAAGCTTGTTACTTCCCTCATCCTATCTCGTTTTGACTACTGTAATGCTCTCCTTTCTGGCCAGTCAGTTTCTTCTCTATCTTGTCTCCAGCGTATTAAAAACACAACTGCTCGTCTTGTCCTTAGGAAGAAAACGTTCGACCATGTTAGCCCTCTTCTCCGTTCTTTGCACTGGTTTCCTGTCGCAGACAAAATTGAGTATAAATTAAACACCCTTTGCTATAAATGTATCCATCAAGCTGCTCCATCTTGCCTCTGAGAAAAATTTCCATATTGAACATTCGGTATTTAGAGAGCAACATTGGGCATTCTAATAGTAAATGATGAATTGATAATCTCTGAGTGCAGAGACAATTAGTTTCTATGTATTTAGTTTTCCATGAATTTAGACGTATCTTGTACACTAAACTAACTATGGATCTGCTATGCATCAAAATATTAGGCATCAGAAATTGCCCGCACGAAGAGGCATCAGAAATTGCCCGCACGGTAAACATCAAGAGAAAAGAAGGGGATGGGTATGCTGAAGCTGCTGTGACACCGGTGCTCTCTAGCACCAATCCCCCCCCCCCCCCCCTCCCTATCACATAGCAACCCTCTTGACACATCGGCTGCTTGTAAAACATCCATCACTTCGCTCTAGTATCATCTTAACCTCTTGTCGCAGTGTGAGAGATTCCGTACAGAAATGTTTTGACTGTAAGTGTAAGCACATTTGGTATGTTGTTGTTATTGTTGTTGTTGTAGTTCTTGTTGTTGTTGTAGTAATAGTCGTTGTTATATTTGTTGTTGTTGTCGTCTTCAGCTGTTTCTTTTTGTTGTTGCTTGTTGTTGTAGCTTATGCTGCTTTTGTTTGAGAAGTGTGTGTGTGTGTGTGTGTGTGTGTGTGTGTGTGTGTGTGTGTGTGTGTGTGTGTGTGTGTGTATGCGCGTGTCTGTGTGTGTGTGTGTGTGTGCGTGTGTGTGTGTGTCTGACATTTTTTGCTAGTTTGTCGGGGTTAATTAATTTCTTTAAAGGTTAGGGGAAGACGGGGTAAAAAGCCCATGGGCGGGTAGAAAGCCCATGCCAATCATCTCATGAAATGAAGCAAATTGCAGTCACATTTTGCCCATGAGACGAGTGTTAATGTTTAGCATTCGTCTCATGGGCAAATTTGACTGAAATTTGCTTTATTTCATGAGATAATTGGCATGGGCTTCTTACCCGCCCATGGGCTTTTTACCCCGTCTTCACCTATACATGACAAGAGGAGGGAGGGTGGGGACATGATAGATTTTTGTGTGTTTTCCCCCCTACCGAAAGCAAAAAAGGACAATAATACCCAACTTGATCAGTCATGATAAAGCCTAATCAACGATTAAAAAAAGCAGCATTGCAAGTAAAACTTTCCACAATGTCAAACAACAATATTAACTGCGTAGTTGTTTAATTGTTGCCTTGGTTGCCTTGGGTCATATTTTGTACCCGTGTTGATTTGTCTGTTAGATTGTAAAAAAACACCCAACTTCAGTCTGACCATTTGAGTTACCCCTTTCACAACAAAAGTTCATGACTTCTTTGTTCTTGTTGGTCGATCTGTCTCTCTGCCAATCCAACTGTCTGTATGTCCGAGTGTTTCGTTGTCTCTCTGTCTACCAGTATGTGTCTGCCTATTTGTAAGCAGCTTTTGTTTTTAACATTTTTTTGTTAATTTATATTATTAACGTTGGGATTGTTTTCTTTCTTTACACTGAATAGCAAAATAAGAAATTACAGTTCAAAATCGACCCTTGATGGCTGCTTTCGTGTTTGTTTGGGTATATTAGCATTTATAACGGGATCAAATCTGAATTTACGGTAAGTGCACAAATTGCAGTTCGTCAGGACAGACACATTGACAGAGAAGGGACAGAGAGACGGATAAAGAGAAAAAATGGAAGAAAGAAACAGAGACAAAGAAAGAGAAAATGTGTGTGTGTGTGTGTGTGTGTGTGTGTGTGTGTGTGTGTGTGTGTGTGTTTGTTTGATGCTTCTTGATCTCTCTGCTGCCTTTGATACCATAGACCATTCTTCTGTGTCGTCTTGAACATACTTTTGGAATTAATGGCCCTGCTCTTTCTTGGTTTTCCTCTTACCTTTCTGATCGTTTTCAATCAGTTCTAGTCAATCGTTGTCAGTCTGAAAAGGTTAGGCTATCTTGTGGAGTCCCCCAGGGGCCTGTGCTTGGTCCCGTCTTGTTTACTTTGTATACGTCACCTCTTGCCAACATAATCGACCAGCACAACATGAAACATCACTTCTATGCAGATGACTCACAACTCAAAAACAGTGCAACCCCTGAAGATCTAGATTCCATTCTTTCAGAAAGTAACAGCTGATATATTGATATTCAAAATTGGATGGTTCAAAATAAACTTCAGATAAACGGTGAAAAAACTGAAGCAATGCTTGTAGGGACAAAACCAAACTAACCTATGTATCCATAGAGTCAATCCAACTGGGTAGCAATATCATTCCCCTCTCAGACTCTGTCAAAAACATAGGTGTCACTTTGGACACCTATGCAGAGTTTCCTGACTAAGACCTGTCAGTCCTGCTACTATCAAATTCGTGGCATTGGCTACATTCGAAAATACCTCTCAGATGAAGCCACAGCAAAGCTTGTTACTTCCCTCATCCTATCTCGTTTTGACTACTGTAATGCTCTCCTTTCTGGCCAGTCAGTTTCTTCTCTATCTTGTCTCCAGCGTATTAAAAACACAACTGCTCGTCTTGTCCTTAGGAAGAAAACGTTCGACCATGTTAGCCCTCTTCTCCGTTCTTTGCACTGCTTTCCTGTCGCAGACAAAATTGAGTATAAATTAAACACCCTTTGCTATAAATGTATCCATCAAGCTGCTCCATCTTGCCTCTGAGAAAAATTTCCATATTGAACATTCGGTATTTAGAGAGCAACATTGGGCATTCTAATAGTAAATGATGAATTGATAATCTCTGAGTGCAGAGACAATTAGTTTCTATGTATTTAGTTTTCCATGAATTTAGACGTATCTTGTACACTAAACTAACTATGGATCTGCTATGCATCAAAATATTAGGCATCAGAAATTGCCCGCACGAAGAGGCATCAGAAATTGCCCGCACGGTAAACATCAAGAGAAAAGAAGGGGATGGGTATGCTGAAGCTGCTGTGACACCGGTGCTCTCTAGCACCAATCCCACCCCCCCCCCCCCCCCCCCCCCCCTCCCTATCACATAGCAACCCTCTTGACACATCGGCTGCTTGTAAAACATCCATCACTTCGCTCTAGTATCATCTTAACCTCTTGTCGCAGTGTGAGAGATTCCGTACAGAAATGTTTTGACTGTAAGTGTAAGCACATTTGGTATGTTGTTGTTATTGTTGTTGTTGTAGTTCTTGTTGTTGTTGTAGTAATAGTCGTTGTTATATTTGTTGTTGTTGTCGTCTTCAGCTGTTTCTTTTTGTTGTTGCTTGTTGTTGTAGCTTATGCTGCTTTTGTTTGAGAAGTGTGTGTGTGTGTGTGTGTGTGTGTGTGTGTGTGTGTGTGTGTGTGTGTGTGTGTGTGTGTGTGTGTATGCGCGTGTCTGTGTGTGTGTGTGTGTGCGTGTGTGTGTGTGTCTGACATTTTTTGCTAGTTTGTCGGGGTTAATTAATTTCTTTAAAGGTTAGGGGAAGACGGGGTAAAAAGCCCATGGGCGGGTAGAAAGCCCATGCCAATCATCTCATGAAATGAAGTCAAATTTCAGTCACATTTTGCCCATGAGACGAGTGTTAATGTTTAGCATTCGTCTCATGGGCAAATTTGACTGAAATTTGCTTTATTTCATGAGATAATTGGCATGGGCTTCTTACCCGCCATGGGCTTTTTACCCCGTCTTCACCTATACATGACAAGAGGAGGGAGGGTGGGGACATGATAGATTTTTGTGTGTTTTCCCCCCTACCGAAAGCAAAAAAGGACAATAATACCCAACTTGATCAGTCATGATAAAGCCTAATCAACGATTAAAAAAAGCAGCATTGCAAGTAAAACTTTCCACAATGTCAAACAACAATATTAACTGCGTAGTTGTTTAATTGTTGCCTTGGTTGCCTTGGGTCATATTTTGTACCCGTGTTGATTTGTCTGTTAGATTGTAAAAAAACACCCAACTTCAGTCTGACCATTTGAGTTACCCCTTTCACAACAAAAGTTCATGACTTCTTTGTTCTTGTTGGTCGATCTGTCTCTCTGCCAATCCAACTGTCTGTATGTCCGAGTGTTTCGTTGTCTCTCTGTCTACCAGTATGTGTCTGCCTATTTGTAAGCAGCTTTTGTTTTTAACATTTTTTTGTTAATTTATATTATTAACGTTGGGATTGTTTTCTTTCTTTACACTGAATAGCAAAATAAGAAATTACAGTTCAAAATCGACCCTTGATGGCTGCTTTCGTGTTTGTTTGGGTATATTAGCATTTATAACGGGATCAAATCTGAATTTACGGTAAGTGCACAAATTGCAGTTCGTCAGGACAGACACATTGACAGAGAAGGGACAGAGAGACGGATAAAGAGAAAAAATGGAAGAAAGAAACAGAGACAAAGAAAGAGAAAATGTGTGTGTGTGTGTGTGTGTGTGTGTGTGTGTGTGTGTGTTTGTTTGATGCTTCTTGATCTCTCTGCTGCCTTTGATACCATAGACTCCATTCTTCTGTCTCGTCTTGAACATACTTTTGGAATTAAGGGCCCTGCTCTTTCTTGGTTTTCCTCTTACCTTTCTGATCGTTTTCAATCAGTTCTGGTCAATGGTTGTCAGTCTGAAAAGGTTAGGCTTTCTTGTGGAGTCCCCCAGGGGTCTGTGCTTGGTCCCGTCTTGTTTACTTTGTATACGTCACCTCTTGCCAACATAATCGACCAGCACAACATGAAACATCACTTCTATGCAGATGACTCACAACTCAAAAACAGTGCAACCCCTGAAGATCTAGATTCCATTCTTTCAGAAAGTAACAACTGCTATATTGATATTCAAAATTGGATGGTTCAAAATAAACTTCAGATAAACGGTGAAAAAACTGAAGCAATGCTTGTAGGGACAAAAAACAAACTAGCCTCTGTTTCCATAGAGTCAATCCAACTGGGTAGCAATATCATTCCCCTCTCAGACTCTGTCAAAAACATAGGTGTCACTTTGGACACTCTTTATGCAGAGTTTCCTGACTAAGACCTGTCAGTCCTGCTACTATCAAATTCGTGGCATTGGCTACATTCGAAAATACCTCTCAGATGAAGCCACAGCAAAGCTTGTTACTTCCCTCATCCTATCTCGTTTTGACTACTGTAATGCTCTCCTTTCTGGCCAGTCAGTTTCTTCTCTATCTTGTCTCCAGCGTATTCAAAACACAACTGCTCGTCTTGTCCTTAGGAAGAAAACGTTCGACCATGTTAGCCCTCTTCTCCGTTCTTTGCACTGGTTTCCTGTCGCAGACAAAATTGAGTATAAATTAAACACCCTTTGCTATAAATGTATCCATCAAGCTGCTCCATCTTGCCTCTGAGACAATATTTCCATCTATACGCTAGCTCGCATGTTAGGTTCAGTTTTTGACCCTCTTTCTCTCCAGATCCCTAGGTATAAGCTTTCAACTGTTGGTCGGCGCTCTTTTGCTGTCTCAGGACCGACCTCCTGGAACAAACTTCCTCTTTCCCTCCGTCAGCGACGGACCCTCTCTGCTTTCAAAGCTAACCGCAAAACCCACCAGTTCCCCCGTCATTAAAGCTCCGCTCTCTTTCTCTTCTCTCTTTTGCCATTAGATCTGGTTTTTTATTTCTATCAAGATTCAGCGCTGTATACTGTATGTTGTTTTGTGTGTGTGTGTGTGTGTGTGTGTGTGTGTGTGTGTGTGTGTGTGTTTGTGTGTGTGTGTGTGTGTGTGTGTGTGTGTGTGTGTGTGAGAGAGAGAGAGTGTGTGTGTGTGTGAGAGAGATAGTGAGAGAGAGAGAGAGACAGAGAGAGAGTCTCAGTGTATTACGACGAGGGAGATGAAGGAGGAGAAGGGGAGGGCAAAACAAATAACAACAGACAGAAATTTGAATGGGTATGGGTGGGGGGGTGGGTGGGGGGGGGGGGTGCCGTGGGGGGGTGGGAACGGGATGAGAGAAGAAGATGGAAGGAGGGAGAGAGACCAAAGTAATAATATAATATTTTGCGGACCCGGCAAAACCGGTACTCAGCTTTACCAGTACTTGGCGTTACCAGTACTAGGCATTACTGGTACTCGGAGTTGCGCTAGTCATTAAATTAAAAGGCAACTGTCGGTCCATTGGAAACACAGAATGGGCATTATAACTCCGCCGTTTTTCGACCGAATCGCTTCACATTTGCTATCAGCCCTAACGTGGCGATGGCAACGGCAACCAAGGCGGCCGTGTCATTTGCGCGGTTTGGCAAATGCGCGAAACGCGTATCCACCGGCCTCTCGGTGCCCGTATATCCGGTATTTCTGGACGGATTGCCTTCATATTTGGAAGGTAGATGACCGAGGACAGTGACTATATGTGTGCAAAAGTGGAAGCGAATCGATTTATAAACGCGCGCGATATGCGCCGCTTAACCTTTTCACAAACCGCAGCGAAACGAGACTAGACATTGACGCGAAATTTGGAACGTGCATGAACAGTGATAGTGACTATCTTGGTGCAAAATTGCAACAGCACCCATTCATAAACGCGCGCGATATGAGCCAATTTACATTTGCGCGGACCTGGCATTTCAAGCCGTCCACAACAAACAGTTTACACAAAAAGAACTCAGTACTACGCACGCGCGGGCAAGAAAAGGATTGGAGAGCGCAGATTACTTTAGCGAGGTACAATATCCCGCTATTCACCAAGTGAGAGCGGAGATTACTTTAGCCAGGGACGGGATGAGAGAAGAAAATGGAAGGAGGGAGAGAGACAAAAGTAATAATATAATATTTCGCGGACCCGGCGAAACCGGTACTCAGCGTTACCGGTACTTGGCGTTACCGGTACTAGGCGTTGCGCTAGTCTAGATAAAATTAATAGCCTGTCGTCTGCCATTCCAGATCTGACAAGTCACTGTATCTAGACTCTTGAGTGAGATTTTAATGCTGTTGTTGCTTCAAACAGCTATTCTCAATTTCTGTGACAATCACTTATCGACGTCCCCCCCCCCCCCTCTCTCTCTCTCTCTCTCTCTCTCTCTCTCTCTCTCTCTCTCTCTCTCTCTCTCTCTCGCTCTCTCTCTCTCTTCTTTTAACTTAATGTATTCGTGTGGGTTGTTGTTGGGTTTTTTTACTTCGCTAGGGTGGTTATGCTTATAGTCGTTCTTTGTTTGTTTACTGTGTTGGTCTGTTTGTGAACGATTTTACTCAGAATATCATGAAACAGCAGATTTTATTATTAAAAGCAATCCATCAATATTACGTAAGAATGTTGTTAAACTTTGGTTAATGGGTGGGGGGGAGAATGACTGAATATATATCATCACTCATATGAACAGTCCATTAAATCGTGGAAGGCATCCTGACACCGTTTGTTGATTTTTTCAATCGGAGTTCATTTGTACACCGGTTATTTTATTTTTCTCTTAATTTCTATTTGCCAAAATGGTGTGTGTTTTTTAAAGAAAGAAAGACATTCTGGACAATACTGACATTAATACGCATCCAATTCAAAAAATGATTTGAAATATGAAGAAGAAAAAAACCCGTGGTCATCATACCGTTATGTGAATTTTGTTGGTCTCTACTTCTTTTTCTTTTAGTTCTTTTACTTTTTTACTTCTTCTTCATTCTTCATTCTTCTTCTTTTTCTTCTTCTTCTTCTTCTTCTTCTTCTTCTTCTTCTTCTTCTTCTTCTTCTTCTTCTTCTTCTTCACAATGCAAACGTGTCAAACCTTCACTAATTAAGGAAAGTCTAGCATGGCTTAATTGGCCTCTACGCTGCTCAGTCAAACGAGGACCACTCAATTGCACCTATTCGAAAAGTACTCAATTGCTCCTGTCTGGGTAGGCATTATGTGCAGTAATTGCGCCTGGTTTCTGCAATTGAGGTATCTTAGAAGTCCAACTTCAGATGACAAAACAAAACAAAACAAATGCTATTTTTGCCAAATTGTCCAAACATTTTGGAATGAATTTCAAAGAGCTCTTCTTCAAAAATGCACGATAGCACAATATTTCAAATTTAGTCAACATCAAATTATATTTGGATGTGGAAAGAATGTCCGAACTGATGATGTAATTGATCTAATTATCTTGCTCGCCAAATCATACATTTGTAAATGCAAAATGAGGAAAGAACTGCCAGCATTTTTGTCCTTCACTCATACTTTGAAATACAGATTCTGCATTGAAAAGTATGACGCCAAAATTAAAATGAATGTTGATAAAATAGAACAGATGTGGGATCCATACAAACCTTTGTTTGATAATTGTGATTAGATACTGATTGGAAAAAAAGTTTTAATATTTTTGACAATATTTATAGTCGAATAGCCTGAACCTTTCTATTTATTAATTGTTTATTCACTCATTGGTTAGTTTTCATTTAGAGATATGTTAATCGATCTGCCAGGTCAAAATAATTTATTTAAGCTAAATGCAAAGTGCTCAAAGATCCCCCCCCCCCCCCCCCCACCCCCCCCCCCCCCCACCCCCCCCCCCCCCCCCCCCCCCCCACAAACGAAAAATAGAGTTCGGTCCTTTAGTCACAAATGCATCAACATGTTGTTTTTAGTTGTGTTTTCTTTTTCAATATGAACGTGAATTCTACTTAGAAATGTCTCCAACGCCTTCTGGTTATATATGTATATGATTATGCATTTATGTATTTGTGTATTTATTTATTTATTTATTTATTTATTTATTCATGTTTTATCCTTTTTATATTAATCAGTTGTTATTTTTGTTATTTCTTAGTTATATTGTTTTCCTTTCATTCAGTTCTTCTTGGGTTGCTTCTTTATTTATATTTATGTATTTATTTTGTATGATTATTGCAGTCCACGTTTGGAAAAAAAAGTATATGACTGTTCTAATATGATGTATATCTCAAATGTTTGCAACATGTATTCAGTCAATGATTTAAATAAAATGTTTGAACAAAAAATTCAGTTTTATGTATCTTTATAAGGAATGTTAAACTCTGAAATTTCATTTTGTATCAATGCAAAACGTCCATGATGTCTAGTTTTCTCACGATTCATTTCAACCATTTCAGTGGGCGCAAATGATGGCTACAACGGGGCGCACTTCACACGGGCCCAATTAACTATAGGGGTAATTAAAACAGGCGCAATTAACTATAGGGGTAGTTAAAATAGGCGCAATTAGCTATAGGGGTTATTAAAATAGGCGCAATTGACTATAGGGGTAATTAAAATAGGCGCAATTAACCATAGGCGTAATTAAAATAGGCGCAATTAACTATAGGCGTAATTAAAATAGGCGCAATTAACTATAGGCGTAATTAAAATAGGCGCAATTAACTATAGGCGTAATTAAAATAGGCGCAATTGAGATGCACCGCGTCCAACCCCAGTTACCTCCCTTGCGGAGTTTTTCATATAGTCTCCTTGTCACTTTTATTCAATTCAACAGGTCGTGTCAGGAATCAGAGTGAAAGTGTCACCATGTGGCGGTACGGATTGTCTCCGCTGCACAAATTGTCTCCGAGACAATCCGTGCAGCGGAGACAATTCGTGCCGCCTAAGATGGCACGGATTGTCTCCGCTGCACGGATTGTCCACCTGTGTCGACCCTTACAGCACGGATTGTCTCCAGTGCAAGCTTTCTTTCTCTTACTTTTTTGTCACTTTCTCTTTGTCACTGTCTCTCTCTGTCTTTCTCTGTCCCTCTGTTTCTGTTTATCCATGCAAGCGTGCCTGCGTGAGTGTGCGTGCACGCACATATATATATGTGTGTGTGGATGTGTGTGTGTGTGTGTGTGTGTGTGTGTGTGTGTGTGTGTGAGTGTGTATGTATGTATGTGTGTGTGTCTGTGTGTGTGTGTGTGTGTGTGTGTGTGTTCCCTATATATGAGCATCTCTCTCTCTCTCTCTCTCTCTCTCTCTCTCTCTCTCTCTCTCTCTCTCTCTCTCTCTCTCTCTCTCTCTCTCTCTGTGTTATTCCAACTAAGTTTCAGGCAATTGTAGTTACTTTTGAAAGACTTATGGTGATTTTAGTCTCTGATCGTGGTCAAAATTTTGATTTTTCAGTGGATTTGGATGTGTTTCCTCTTTTTAAAAAACGTAAACATGGTGATGTAGCTTAATTGTTTATAATGTGACAAGAAGACATTAAACATTATTCCTGCAAAATATCAGAGAATTGTCATTACATTTGACGGACTTGTTGTAGTCTCTGCTGGAGGTTAAAATATTGATTTCCGGTTGGGTGTTAAATAAGTCTTTCTTTTTTTTAATTAAAAAAATAAGCATGGCGGCATACCATGCTTTTTGCTTTGTATGTCAGAAACATGTATTGCATGGAGAAACAGAAATCATCGACCTTTTAATGATTGATGTAAAATGATTTCCATCAATCATAAAAATTAAAAAATGTCTCAAATTCTGTGGCTTTGCATGCCCTGCTCTCATGGTGACCTCAGTTTCGGTTTCCAATCCAGTCTGTGCCTTGGTGCGTTCGGGTCAAAGTCATGGGGATCAGTGTGTTCTGGGGAGCTGTCGGTGGACGGTCGTGGTGGCACCCTCGGAGGAGGACCTCACTCACGCTGGCTACGCGACTAAGAGAATAGTGTCGTCAGTAGGGGGCTTAGTAGGTGGTGTCCTGAACAGGCTCCACTGAACTCCACCGAAGTGACTCAGCAGAAGAGCAGTGTCTCCTCGGTTGGTTGCCTCCTGACGGCCTAACATAGATTCGCTCCCCTTGGACTGCTGGTCTCGGTTTCTGCGACTTTAACAAACCCGGGTGTAGCTGCGAATTGGGATTCGGAACGAGCGGCGTGGGAGCAACGCCACTGTACGGCCCAGAAGATGGAACAGCAAATTTTTTTTTTTAAAGAAACAGAGGGACAGAGAGAGACAGTGACAAAAAGAAAGTGACATAAAAATAAGAGAAAGAAAGCTTGCACTGGAGACAATGCGTGCTGTAAGGGTCGACACAGGTGGACAATCCGTGCAGCGGAGACAATCCGTGCCATCTTAGGCGGCACGGATTGTCTCCGCTGCACGGATTGTCTCGGAGACAATTTGTGCAGCGGAGACAATCCGTGCCGCCACACACCAGCTATTTTTTTCTTATGAAAAGTGCGGGAGTTTTTCGCCTAGCAGGCTGAATTATTTACTCTCGTCAATATTCTTTTGTTGGTGTGTTTCCAGTAGTGCTTGAGTTGCTGTTTTGTGTCTGAGTGTTCGTGATGAACTGCACATTATTTTGGGCTGCTTTCTGTGCCTCTCTGCCTCCGGACATGAGAGTAATTTGGTTTATTTTCTTAACAAGACTGGTTGACTTGTTGAATTCTCCAAGCCCGCCATGTTTCCAGCACCGGTCAAACAACGGTTTTCCTTCCATCCCTTTTCTTCAGTCCATTCCTCTCTCTTCCTTCCCTCTCCCTGACCAGTACATGCACACAACACGCGTGCGTGCGCTACCACTCTGCCAGCCACTCTCCCCCACCTTCCGCCTACTGCCTGCAGTACAGCCATAGCGAGTTACTGTCTGTTCAACCTTCAACCCCTGACTCTGCCCTTATTGCCTCGCTACGTCATCTGTGTATAGGCGTAAATATTCCACGCACGCGCGGCTGCAGAGGAGGAAGAAGAAAGCAACGGAAGATTTCTGTCGTCTGCTCCATTCCTCGCCCTACCCCTTCACCTCCAAAACAGATGAGTACAGTTAACTTCTCTAACTTACTTACTGTTCCAGTTGCTTCGCCCACAAAAGATGCTAACTTTATTGTTGCTCAATTCAACCCCCGTTCCGTTGGTGTCCTACAGTTCCTCTATTAATTATTTAATTGTAGAGAACGACGTTGATATTTTCTGCATCACCGAATCCTGGCTTCTGCCTTCGGGTGATGAAGCTAAATGCGCTGATCTCTCTCCCCCTGGCTACAAAATCATCTCCTATCCTCGCTCTTCACGTGGCGGAGGCATTGCCTTTGTCGTGCGTGAAAAACTGTGCCTCCATCTCACCTCTACCTCCCTCTTCCCCTTTCCACACTCCTCCTTTGAACTGGCCCAGCTCTCCGTTACTCTCCGTCAGCACTGCCTCCAGCTTTTCTGCTTCTACCGCTCCCCTCCCAACAAGAAAAACCAAGTTTCGGACTCCCTCTTCCTCGACGAGTTTCCCTCTTTACTGGAGCACTGCAACACTATCAGCGTGGGAGACTTCAACATTCATGTTGATGTCCCAACTGACCCCCTCATCCTCCGCTTCACTGCACTGCTGGATGACTTTGACCTGCACCAGGCTGTGACCTTCCCCACCCACCAGAAAGTGCGGGAGTCACCCTTGACCTGGTTATCGTCAGGCGTGACGACGAAGGCGTCCTGCAGTCCACTGCTCCTGATTTCTTCCTGGACTTTTCTGACCATCTCTGTGTTATTTCCTGCCTCCGGTTATTTCGCCCTTCATGCTCTCCTGTGTATGCTGAGACCAGGAAGATCTCCTCCATCGACCTCACTGCCTTCATGTCGGACCTCAGGGCCAGACTGGACTCATCTCTACAGCCTTCTGCCGACCAGCTCCACCACCTCCTGACCAGTCTACTCGACCTCCACGCCCCTGTCATCCGTCGCAAGATCTCCAGTAGGCCTCCATCGCCGTGGTTTGCTTCTGTGGCACCTGGGATGACTCAGGCTAAACAAGAACGCCGCTGCCGCCAGTGGACTTAAAATTCATAAACAGATTTTTTGAGCCATGAACAAAATTGTTTCTGACATTATAGATAAAGCCAAATGCTCTTGTTTGAATACACAAATTCTCGCTTTTAAGACTTCGTCAATTGTTTAGTTTAACCAACTCCCTCCTTGGTAAATCAAAGTCCACACCTCTACCTTCCTCTATCCCTGTGTCTGAATTCCCTCAACGTTTCTCTAATTTCTTTCACAGCAAGATAGCCACTATCCGCCAAAATCTTGATTCTCAATCTGCTCCACCATCAACTGTCCCTGATCCCTCCTTTTCTGGCACTATGTGGTCTGAGTTCCGCTCTGTTTCCACTGAAGAGATTAAGAAGATTTTGACCCAAACTCAGACTAAAACCTGTGCACTTGACCCTCTACCTTCATCTCTCTTCTCCCAGTGTCTTAATGATCTCCTTCCTTACTTTACATCCATCATCAATGATTCTCTATGTTCAGGGCGCTTTCCATCTCATTTCAAATCTGCAGTTGTCAAACCCCTCTTAAAGAAGCCCAGTATCGATCCTGAAAATCTAAAGAATTATCGGCCTGTTTCTAATCTTTCATTCCTTTGTAAACTCACGGAAAAGGTGGTTCTTAAACAGCTGTCTGACCATCTTCAGGTTAACGATCTTTTCTATCCAAACCAGTCTGCTTATCGAGCAGGTCACAGTACTGAGACAGCCCTCTTGAAGATAACGAACGAACCACTCACTGCCATGGATGAAAGCAAGGTTTCTCCTCGATCTTTCTGCAGCGTTTGATACTATTGACAACACTATCCTCATTTCTAGACTTCACACCTCCTTTGGTCTATCTGGGGCTGTTCTTTCCTGGTTTTCTTCCTACCTCTCTGATCGCACACAGACAGTTGTTGTCAATGGTTCTTCATCTCTTCCAAAAGGTCTTCAGTTCGGTGTACCCCAAGGTTCAGTCTTAGACCCTATACTTTTTGTTCTTTATGCGCAACCTCTCTCCGCCATCATCAACCAGCATTCTCTTCTACATCATAGCTTTTCTGATGATAATCAGCTGTACATTTCTGCCCACCTGAGTCAGCTAGATCAAATGATTTCTTCTTCTAAGTTGTGCATTTCTGCTGTTAAAACATGGATGTTCTCTAACAAACTGCAACTAAACGCTGAAAAGACAGAGATGATTCTTGTAGCCTCTAATCACACAATTAAAACTCCGTTTCTCCCAGGTTCTGTCGACATTGATGGCACAGATCAAGCTATCAACATCTGTCCGCAATCTAGGTGTTACTTTGGACCAAACCCTTTCTTTCAAACAGCATGTTTCCAATGTTTGCAAGTCTTGCTATCTAGAACTTCGAAGAATTAGTTCAATCCGCCGTTTCCTTTCTCAAGATGCCCTGAAGACTCTAGTCTGTGCTTTTGTTCTGTCTCGCCTTGACTACTGTAACTCACTTCTTGCTGGCTGTCCATCAACTCTCATCTCTAAGCTCCAACGGGTCCAGAATAATGCTGCTCGTCTCATTTCTCGCTCCCCTAGGTACGATCATATCACTCCGGTTCTTCGTTCCCTACATTGGCTCCCAGTTCAATCACGTATTGACTACAAAATTCTCCTCCTTGTCTTCAAGTCACTGAATGATCAGGCTCCCTTATATCTCTCTGATCTTCTTCATCTCTATGTCCCAGCTCGCCAACTACGTTCGTCTTCTGATTCTCGTCTCCTTTCCCTTCCCTCCATCCGTCTCAAATCTGCTGGCCAACGTTCTTTTTCCTGTCAAGCACCATCTCTTTGGAATTCTCTGCCTTCTCCTCTCCGACACTCCAACTCAGTCTCCTCATTCAAAACCTCTCTTAAAACCCATCTTTTTCCTGCTGCACCCTAAATACTTGATCAGTTGTCTATCGTTGTGTGCACGTGAGGGAAGATTGAATAAGAGGTTTGTGCTGTGTTTTGTGGTGTGTGTGTGTGCGCGTGTGCGCGCGCGCGCGCGCGCGTGTGTGTGTGTGTGTGTGTGTGTGTGTGTGTGTGTGTGTGTGTGTGAGAGTGAGTGAGTGTGTGTATGTGTGTGAGCACGCATGTGTGCTTGTGTGTGTTTTGGTTTTGTGGGTTATGTGTGCACGCATGTGCGTGTGTGTGTCTGTATGCATGTGTGTGTATGTCTGTGCGTACGTTGTGTGTGAGTGTATTTGTATGTGTATCCGCTAACGTTTGTGTGTGTGTGTTGGTGTATGTGGTCAGTCCGTGCAACTGAGTGCTATGGCTTACTGAATGAAAGATGAATAATGTGTATGTGTGTGTGTGTGTGTGTGTGTGTGTGTGTGTGTGTGTGTGTGTGTGTGTGTGTGTGAGAGAGAGAGAGAGAGAGAGAGAGAGAGAGAGAGAGAGAGAGAGAGAGAGAGAGAGAGAGAGTTGCTTTGTATGCGTAGTTGCTGGTTTGTCCTTAAACACCATTTAAATTCAATATTATGTTGCTATCTACTTGATGAATAATTGATTGTAAAGCGCTTTGGGCTCATTTGAGGCAAAGCGCTATATAAATGTACTATTACTTACTTACTTATGCCACCTACTCTTAACTGTCAACAATAGCTGGATTATTGTATATTCTTCAGTGGCGAATTTCTCGTTTTAAATTGTTCCTTTCAGATTTTATGTATCTAAATGCAAAGGGATAATTAGCAAAATAGCTTTGAAATAAATAAATGGTAGGCCTAACTCTCTGTCTCTGTCTCTCGCTCTCTCGCTCTCTCTCTCTCTCTCTCTCTCTCTCTCTCTCTCTCTCTCTCTCTCTCTCTCGCGCGCGCGCGCGCGCGCGCGCGCGCGCTCTCTCTCTCTCTCTCTCTCTCTCTCTCTCTCTCTCTCTCTCTCTCTCTCTCTCTCTCTCTCTCTCTCACACACACACACACACACACACACACACACACACGTACACACTCACACACACGTACAAACACACACACACACACACACACACACACACACACACACACACACACACACACACACACACACGCGCGCGCGCGCGTGCGCGCGCGAAACAGAAAGACTGTAAAGCTGAACAACTTGAACAGACAAGTGAGAAGCGACGCCGTAAAAGCCAGGGTAGATCACTCGGTGACAGCGCGTCTGATAAAGGGAGATTAACACCCGCAAATCGAGTGATGCGCTCTGACTGTTACGTGCGATGCCTTAAGTGCTCATCTGACAGCTGCTACTCCCTTTCGATCCGTTCCTTCTGGCTGAAAATGCTGGTAATTAAACTAGAGCTCAGGAACGCTAAAGAAGTAGAAAAAAAGACATAACGAGATCCTAATAGAACTATTTCCTATCGAAATTACATTACCTAAAATAGAAGAGGAAGAAAAAGCGTAGTTATTCCATTTGTGCTGTGTAACTTACTATGATTTGAAAGAAAAATAAGCAAAATGGGATACAGATGCAGATCAACACACACCCTGTCACAGTCTTGGTTCATTGCGGGGTTTTTTCCGTCTTGCCTTTAAATTCTACTATTAGCGAATGCAATTTTTAATTGTTTAAATGGATGAAAAATTATGTTAAAAATAGAAAATGATAGAGGTTTAAGTGCCTAATCTGCAGTAAGAAAGGCAAGAGTGACAAAATCCCAGTAAGAACCGAGAAATGGGGGGGGAGGGTGTTAATGTGCACATTTGCCCAAAATGGCTTCCGGATGTAAGCTATACGAGAATTAGTATTGATTGTAATGAACAATCATGATGTCTGCGTAAATTCTTTATTGTGTTTATTTTCATAGAAACAATGATGATTGGCGAGTAAGAAATAATGCGAGAAACAAAAGTGTTATGTGTCGTATCTCTTGATATGCAGATCGAACGTGCGAGCGAGCACACACTCGCGCGAGCGAGCGCGCGCGCATGTAGACGCGGCTTCACAATCGACAAAAATGATTTAGTTCCAAACTATGAAAGCACCCTGTGTCCTCTTTCTTCCCACTCTTTATTGACACTAAAACAAGAGTCTTCATCCAGTATAATATACTTTAAAATGCTCTTCCCTACTTCTCCCTACAACGACTTTAACTTTACCACTTTTCAAGTTAGCAAGAGTTGATGATTGAGAACAAGGCAAAAATTACACAGCCTCTTTGATGAAGAAGCCCAGAAGCGGAGGATGCAATCACGTTGCTGCCAGACTAACAGGAATCGCTGAGAGAGGAAGTCGCATCTTCAAGGAGGACTTCACAGCCAGACAACCTGTCGCCTCACAACAACACCGCACAGAGAGGGAGGGATGATGATGATGATTTGGTACTCCGCTGCCCACTCACCCCTACATGTTTCTCTTATTTTTCTCCGCCAAGGTGGTGGTTGTTTTTTTCTGTTTTAATTGTTAGTCATGAGTTTTTGTTGTTGTTGTTAAGTAGTGATGAGATTTTTTATGAAGACCCACGAAACAATGCCAAATAATTATTAATTATGGGCAGCAAAGGAGTTCAAGAATTGGAGTTTAGCGTCCAATCGGTCGTAGACCCTTATGGACGGTATTCCCGCAGACAGCAGGGTCTTCCCGGGGAAAAGTATAGTTCTTGGTGTCGTTTTGGTTGAATAAGATTCTTCAGCATAATCCGCTGGTTTTAAAAACACACACACACAAAACAAAAACAAATGGCCTAGATGAACAGATTTGATAAATGTCTTTGGCAGTATAGTCAATCCACACTACCTTCGCCAAGTGGCAAGGTAAACCGCGACGACGAAAATGGTAATACAAATATGGTGGGAACAATACTGGAGGCAATGCCCGGAGGCAGTACGAAACCAGTAAAGTCCCGATTTTTTTATTAATACAGATAGGTGTAGCGGTAACCACGCCTCGGTTAAACCTCATCGGCTATGGCACCGCTACAAGTATTTGTTGCAAGTATTTATATGCTAGGTAAACCGCATTAACGGAACAAATGAATGAATCAAAATCCGTTTAATGTCCTCCGGTCTGAAACAGACACATATGGGACATTAGTAGATATAAAGATGGTGGCCAACGATCCTGGAGGCAATGCCCGGAAGCAATGCAACTCCAGGAAAGTCCCGAATTTATAGCGATACAGATGTAGTCGGTTATGCTTTACGTCCTCCCGCTCTTTAAAAGAACATATGGGACATTACTTATATATAAAGTTGTGGAAATACAGATGTATTCAGTTATCTAGGATTTTACGTCCTCTCGACCTGGGAAGGCACATATGGGACATTTGTTAGCAAATACAGATGTATATTTAACGGGACAAAGAATATCTTATAAGTTTGAGTGTATAATATCTGTATTGTCATTCGCATATCCTTGGGTTTTTTTCATTCGTTTCATCTTCACCATTAACCGCCTTGCTCAACATTTATATGAAGGTGCTTGGATCAAATATTTGTTAACGGATTACTTCTCACACGAAAACCACAGAGTGGACTAAACATGTAGCCTAGAGCCTTTTGAACTCCGAAAAAAAGGTTTAACGGGTGTAAATAACTCTAAAGTGCAAGGGAAGTAACTCTTCAGTCCAATTGCACCAGACAATTGAATTTGGATTTTTTTTCCCTATCAGATAATTTGCTTTTTCTGGATGTTATGTTCTAAATTAACATCTTATTTTTTGCACCTTCTCAAAGTGGAGGGGGGGAAACACTTTCCTTTTCTCAGTAGCCGTAATTCATATTAGCCAACAATCGACTCTGAGTGAGACTTGGGAAGAAATAGGGTAAAGCGAGAATCTGATTTGAACGGTTATGAAAGTTCAAAAGAAAAACAGTGTCATCATTCTAGTTTTAGCTGTAACCAATGATAGATTGACGGTGTGTGTTGTCTAGGTAATGAGAAAAGAAGGGGAACGCACTAAAAGGGGAAAATTGCTATATAAAAAAGAAAAGAAAAAAAAGAAGAAAAACGTTGCTTTTTTTTAAAAATCGCTGCTTGGCAGTCCTGAAAGAGACCCCGTGGCTCAGTTGATTAGTTGCCGGCTCCGTAACGGGTCTCCGAGTGCGGAGGTTCGAACCCAGCTTCGTAACGGTGTTGCCGTCGAGACAGTTTTACTCCTATTTCCTAGTCCTTTGGATGAGACATAAAACCGAGGTCCCGAGTGTGGACGCATGCACAAGATCTTGCGCACATTCCATCATTCGGTAGGAGTAGGCCGTGGGATGGATGACACTATGGCATGCAAAAATGGGTGGCGCTATTCTACAGCGACGCACTCTCCTGGTTGGAGCAACCCAAATTTCACAGTGTGACTAGAAAATACAAAAACAAAAATACAAAAAAGGCATCCTGTACAATGTGCTTGCATTGAAATATGCATGCAATGAGCATACACAAGCATACGTACATAGAGAGGAGAGAGTTGGAGAAAACCCCACCCAACAACCTGGACGGACAGAAATGAGGTAAAGCGAAATGCAAACAGAAACTGTGAAAGAAAGAAAGAAGATTAAAAGATAAGATGAGAGAGAGAGGGGGGGGGGGGGGGGGGACATTTTATTGACTAAACACAATTGGTTCATTTCAATGTGGGATTTGGGGGAAGGAACATCGAATGCTGAGGTTAGCACAAACATACATGCAAATAGACTAACACGGAAAATCTTAAGAGAGAGAGAGAGAGAGAGAGAGAGAGAGAGAGAGAGAGAGAGAGAGAGAGAGAGAGAGAGAAGACATTTTATTGACTAAACACAATTGGTTCATTTCAATGTGGGATTTGTGGAGAAGGGACATCGAATGCTGAGGTTAGCACAAACATACATGCAGGTAGACATACAGAGAGAGAGATATTTGACACTTGACACTTGAAAACTTTATTACACAAGGATTGAGATTTTAGGCCAGGCCTATTCTTACAATCTGTCCTTGAGACGGAAACAAGACTAATACAAAACGATATGGCAAACAGATAATAATATGAACATGCATGATGATACAAGACATCAAAGTAAACAAAATTAGAGCAAAATAATATAAACAAATAACTAACAAGTATGGGGGGGGGGGGCAAGAGAGAGAGAGAGAGAGAGAGAGAGAGAGAGAGAGAGAGAGAGAGAGAGAGAGAGAGAGAGAGAGAGAGAGAGAGAGAGAGAGAGAGAGAGAGAGCGCATTAGAGTAAAACAAAAAGGCAAACAAATATTGGCATACATAATGATGAAGGCATCAAAAATAAAGTTTTATTGGGGGGAAAACTAACAAGACGTTACATAATTGGGAAGATGATTAATCATAATAATTATAAAGTCATTATTATAACATACACAAATCAGTACATAGATGGAAAAATCAAAGGAAAGGTTAATTTTTTAAAAATAAAACGATAAAATAAACACAAGAAGTCAAATAAATAACAATAGGACTATAGTGCTGTGTGAGAGAGAGAGAGAGTGTGTTGTCAATAAACATAATATCTACTAAAAGTGAGTCATTAGGGCTTTTTATTATTTTGCTATTATAAAACTACTGGAACAAGTAAATGACATTATGACTCTCTCTCTCTCTCTCTCTCTCTCTCTCTCTCTCTCTCTCTCTCTCTCTCTCTCTCTCTCTCTCTCTCTCTCTCTCTCTCTCTCGCTCTCTTTCTCCCCCACAGAGGACAATAAAACCTCTGACAGCAATGTCCTACTTGTAAAGAAGAGTTGTCCACGAATGATGCGTTTAACGTTTAACACCCCAAAGTAGCTCCTGCCTCCTGCTCTCCACAAGAAGCGTTGAGATTCAAAAACAAAAAAAGGGTAACCTTCAGATACGTGTGTCCGGTTAAGTTCGGGTTTCACTGGTCTCCCCGCTGCATTCAGCCGACACATTCCGATTTCGGAGGAGCTCAAAGCAGAAAATAATTGGGAACATTTCTTTTTAAAAGCAGGGGAGTGGGCCAATAAGTCAGAAAAATACTACACGATGGCTTTTTGCAGTGGAGTAAAGGAGGATATGAAGAAAGCTTGAGGCAAGTGAAGAAGGTTTTAGAAGGGGGGGAAAGAAAACTACAAGCATAAGATAGAAGATGTGTGTTTTTAAAGTGTGCAATAACATGAAGGGGGTGTGGGAGGGGATGAAGTTGATGACTGGGTACAAGGGTAAGAACGGGAAGACATAAACCACTCTGTCATCGTCTTTTGAAGCCAATAAATTGAATGCTTTCTATGCTCGCTTTGATGATCACGACTTTAGCCAAGAACGAAAAGAATTAACTGATTTATTAAACGATTGTGAAGATCAAGCCAACCACGAAACAATTGTTCTTTCTGAATATGAAGTTCTGTCTCACTTGAAAAAAATGAAAGGCAATAAAGCGCCTGGCCCTGATGGGATTCGAACAAACACACTGAAATTCTGCGCTGCCCAACGGTATCAGATTTTAACCATCCTTTTTAATCAGTCTCTTAGTCAGTGCAAAATTCCGTCATTCTGGAAATCTTCATGTATTATACCTGTGCCAAAGAAAACGCCTGTGACATGTATGAATGATCTCCGTCCTGTAGCATTAACTTATGCAGTCATTAAAGTGTTTGAAAGAGCTGTACTTGTCCATTTGCATGATTTTGTTAAACCCTTTGTTGACCCCTTACTGTTTGCCTACAGAAGGAACAGAGGTGTGGATGATGCCATTCTTTTTGTCTTGAACAAAGTGTATGAACACCTTGACAAAGCAAATACCTCTGTTCGTGTTCTGTTCTTTGATTTTTCTACTGCTTTTAATACCATCCAGCCTCACATTTTAGCCAAGAAACTCATGAACATGAAACTGCCCTTTCCAACTAGTTTATGGGTACTTTATTATTTGACCAATAGGCCTCAGTTCGTGAAACGTAACAATTCAATTTCTAATGTTTTGGCCACTAACACTGGTGCGCCCCAAGGTACAGTGCTGTCACCTTTTTTGTTTACTATTTACACAGATGAATGTAGAAATGATGTTGACAACTGTCCCCTTGCAAAATTCGCAGGTGATTCGGCATTAACAGGACTGATAACTAACGACGACGACACTGACTACAGGAACGAAGTCGACAACTTTGTCCAATGGTGTGACGATAATTACCTTGTACTAAATGTAAAGAAAACAAAGAACTTGTTATTGATTTCAGGAAAAAGTCCCCAGTACTAAGTCGGATCACGATAGCAAAAAAAGTGAAATTGTTGGACAGGTTGATACCTACAACTATCTTGGTGTGACTATAGATAAAAACCTCTCTTGGTGTGAAAATTCTAGTGCTCTTTTAAGAAAACTCAGCAGTCGTAATACTACTATGTACTGTCTTCGTAAAATGAGATCTTTTAATGTTCGTACTGAAATCCTTCAAATGTGTTATTCTTCTGTGATCTGTAGTGTTTTAACCTTTGGTGCTGTGTGCAGGGAGGGAACATTTCAAAACAAGACAAAGGTCGACTAGATAAAGTTATAAAGAAAGCGGGTGGGGTGGTGGGAAAAAAACAAAAACACTTTGACGACATGTACAACAGAAAACTGACTGACAAACTGAGGACGATCATGACCGACGAAGCACACCCCTTACATGACGACATTGACAGCAGACGATCGGACAGAAGCGACAGACTGCGAGCACCACGTGCAAGAACATCAAGGCACTTAAACTCTTTCATTCCCTCTGCCATCCGTCTGTATAATTCGAATGTAGACCAAAGGAAACGTCTTAACGTGTCATTGGGTGTGCGCACACGCGCGCGGGCGCGCGTGTGTGCTGAGTCGTGTGTGTGTGTGTGTGTGTGTGTGTGTGTGTGTGTGTGTGTGCATAAACCGACTTCGGTGCTATGTTTTGTTGCTGCTGTTGTTTTTAATTTGTGATACTTATGTATATATTATTAATTGAGTTATTTGTTTATTAATTTGTGGTGAAGTTTAACGTGGTGACAGCCCTGGCATGGCCTTGGTCGCCGACGAGGCATCTCTAATCTTACTTGGTTCATCTATTTTAGGAAAATATTAGTAGTTTTTACATGAGTACGTTTTTCAATTTTTTTCACATAATTCTAATCAAATTATCTCCCTCTTTTAATTCCTTGATGATGTTGTATGCATCTTATTGTCTTAACTGTGGTGTTTCGATTTATGTAATCTGAATGTTTTTAGTATTGTTTATCGAGCCTGTGATTGCACAATTTAATTTACACACAAGGATGAATAAAGTTGTATTGAATTAAATTGAATTGAATAGGAAAAGGTAGAGTCAAAGAGAGTGATATATTAGAGGAAGTTGCTAGTACAGAACTTCCATGAATGAAATTCTGCTTAACGTCCTCCGGTCTGGAGCAGACACATAATGGGACATTAGTAGATGTAACGAACGATCCTGGATAGTGGGAACGATCCTGGAGGCAATGCCCGAAGGCAGTGCAACACGAGGAAAGTCCCGAATTTTTAGCAATACAGATATGTATAAAATATAAAGGTATAAAAAAAAACCAGAACTTCCAGAAGATGGGGTAACTATTTGTACTTAAAGACTCCCCCGGTATCCCAACGGGGGTAAAGGGTAACCAGACTTGAAGAAGGTTCAGCAGAAAACGTAAAATAGGAAAGGCTCACATTACGTTCCTTGCTTCATCTTCCTTTATGTTTACAGAACATTCTATCCAGGATCCACGTCTCTTGAAGTAGACTGACTACCTTTTTTGTTTCCCCCCTTTATCACTGTGTGTTTTCCTTGAAACCGAAAGAGTCAAACAAAAAAATCTTACCACTTGCACTGAAAAGTTGGTACTTGGCTGACTTTTTCTTATTACTTATTATTCCATCTGTTTAGTCATCGTGGATGTACATCAAATATTATATTGTTCTCGCTCCTATGTCATTCTGCTATATATTTGGGGATCCCAAACAAGCTAGTAAAAACAATAATTTAAAATTTTTAAAGACAGGCAAACGAAATTTCAAAACGGACAATATTTATTCGTGAAACCATGTGTGAAACACAAACTTTCAAACATCTATACGGGTATTTTGCTCTTTCGATCGCCTGTCACGCCTAGTTAAATACCAATCCCCCCCTCCCACACACACACACTTAATGATACGGGGGGGGGGGGGGGGGACATTCGTGCAAATAATTCCCCCACCTTCTGGAAGTTCTGTGCTTGTAACTTCCTCTAATCTGTCACTCTCTTTTACTCTGCCTTTTCCCTTTGCTTTCTGTCATCTGCTATCTTTCTATCTCACTGGTCCATTCTGCTGCCTTTTTTTCCTATAAATTCTTACAAAGATTTATTTAGCCGAAGTCGGACATGCTGGGCCTAACTATGTCTTAGTTAGGCGCATAGCGGCAGCATGACGCATCTACGCTCATATGACAGGAAACTGTCTGAGCGAACGAACCAGAAGAAGAAATACCAATTAGGCCTACGTTCCAAGACAAGTTTGAAGTTCAAGATTTCATTAGATATACTACATCAATCAAATCTTTTTTTTTCCAGCAGCTCAGATTTTGGAGAGAACAAAATTATTATGAGTATTTTAGTATCTCTTTCCCAGTGTTTATATATTATCGAGTGACACGGCTGAAAGTGTGGCATACAATCATTGTGGTATAGGGTCCCGTGTTATATATACAGGTAGGTTACATACGGCAAAGTTTGGATAAGAACAGATACGTTTTAAACGAGGTTGGTGCTTTCAACATTATTTATTCCGCTTAGGGCATTTACCAGATCTGATAATTGGTTGGAGACCGTTAAGAGTCGTCGGTTATTTTCCTTCTCTTTTTTTAAATAGCATTAAAACAAAAAGCATTAGCACTTTTTGTTTAATAAAGAGTTATCTTAGTTTAGTTTTTCCTTTTCTTATTTCAATGTAATTGATATTCTCATAGCTATTCAAGTAATTTCACGACGCAGCCTTATGTTTGTAACTGAAATGTTTTTGAGCGCGCTTGTAAGCTTATAGCTTGTTGTGCTCAAGAAATAATGTGTGTACGCTGCTATGTATTATATCAATAAACTTTGTTTTAAAACAATACAGAGGAATACAGGAATAAAAGGGCAGAAAAGGCAGCATGCCACAACACGTTGTATTCTTCGCATAAATTCGTCATTAATACAAAATAGGTAGTGTATGGTTTTTAAAGTATTGATTTCATTTTTGTAAGCCCTTAATACAAGAAAAAAACACCAATAGCGAAACTATTTTACAAACACACGCGCACGCGCGCACGCGACAGAGAGAGAGAGAGAGAGAGAGAGAGAGAGAGAGAGAGAGAGAGAGAGAGAGAGAGAGAGAGAGAGAGAGAGAGAGAGAGAGAGAGAGAGAGAGAGAGAGAGAGAGACAGACAGACAGGCAGCAAGAAACGTAGAATTACTCAATAAACTATCTCGATTTGTGGACACAACACAAACATAAAAACACAGGAAGGATGGAGAGAGAGAAAAAGACCAAGAAAACAGACAAGTCTGTGCTGCACAACAGTGCTTCTTCAAGGAGGATTAGAGAGGCTTTTAAGGGACGTTGGGGGAAAGAAAGAAGGGGGGTGGGGGGTGGGGGTTCGGAAGTATTATGCCACACATTGCACACTAATTGGCCCACACTGGAAGATGACACACACCAACACTACAAACAGAAGCTCCAAAACAGATGCCCCCACTCGCACACCCCCCCCCACCCCCTCCTCTCTCTCTCTCTCTCTCTCTCTCTCTCTCTCTCTCTCTCTCTCTCTCTCTCTCTCTCTCTCTCTCTCTCTCTCTCTCTCTCTCTCTCTCTCTCTTCCTATACATATATACCTTTTTTTTCAGTAAATTTTACACAAACAAACAAATAAAAAGCAACAAGAACAGCAAGGCCGAATCCGAGCGGTTGCAAAGTTCCCTCGCGTGTTTATTTTGAGTACTGCCAAGGTCACGCACATCTGTGCTGCGCAGCATAAATAACCTTAGCTCAATCTACGAACCCACCGAATGGTCTTGATCTTGATCGGTACTCAATATTCCAAATAACCGTTAAATTAAGCCAATGCACCTACATAGCAAGTTTGGACACGGTATTTATTCTAACAAATGTGAAATATACGGCCACAAGAAGAAATTTACGTTTCCTAGATTAAGGTCAGCACGCTTATAGTTTTTATATAGGATCATCTGTGAATAGTGAGGCACCACCACACAAAATTTGAAGCGATTCCATCCAGCGGTTCACATGATAAAGCTTTGGGGTTCTACAAACCCCAAAACTAGCACGCACACACGTATGGACGCACGGACAATCAGACAAATTCAAGATGGAACTTTTGTAGGAAAACATTCCTGGAAATAAAACTGCATTGAAATACGTTCAAAAAATGGCGAGATAATGACGTTTAAGTGTTTTGTGCGTTTGAACCCCGTAACCAGCGTGACCTTGACCTCAAAATAAAACAACAACAATCAATGGATAGGAAATATTCTCAGAAAGTTGCATACCAGCATTGATATAAATATAATGAACGGTTTGTGAGAAAACACCATGTAAAGACGCACGGACGGACGCACGCACGCCGCACGGTCACAGACAAAAACAACAGTTGCCCAGCTTCGCTCGGGGACTAAAAAGCCACACACACAACAGGACGTGTAAGAATTTCCCCTCGTCTTGTTTCCGCTTGGAGATGTAACATAATGTCTTCTGCAGAATTTCAAATGTGCGAAATTTATTTCTTACTTACGTTCTCTTTCTTTCTTTCTTTCTTTCGTTCTGTCTGTCTTTCTTTCTCTTTGTTTATTGAGAGAGAGGGGATGGTAGGGTAGAGTGGAGGAAGAGGGGTGTTTGCAACGCTTTCACAGCTTTCAAACATAAACCGGCCCTGGCACAAAGTTTCAGCTTAAATAATAAAGCTAATGTGACTGTTTTCCGAGTTGTTGAAATTAAGAAGGGAAATGTTACACGAAGGTCATACCTACCTATTTTCATTAATTTCGTAATTAACCCACAGCTGAAGTGTTCATAAATCCCCAATCTA
Organism: Phymorhynchus buccinoides; assembly: GCA_017654935.2. Taxonomy (NCBI): domain Eukaryota; kingdom Metazoa; phylum Mollusca; class Gastropoda; order Neogastropoda; family Raphitomidae; genus Phymorhynchus; species Phymorhynchus buccinoides. The sequence goes on along the minus strand of CM065687.1, from coordinate 42,904,180 downwards.
CGCAATGTTTGTTACTAGCAGCCGATCTAAAGTTGTGTGCTGTTTGAAAAAGAAAAGTTTATAAAGCTACAAGCATCAGGCCCCCATCACACATAATGCATACCCCACTGCGTCCTCACTGCGTGCTTCATTTCTACAGAACGTGGCCAGGTCGTGGAAATCCTCCCCAAGTGTGACTACAACCACGACCTCACTACTATCTGAGCACTGGAGATTCACAACTGAAAAACCTGTAGATCGAGACACGTTCTTGGCGCGGGCCCTACGTTGCCGCTACGTTCTCAGTACTCTGCCACTATTTCGGCTGTCCACGCACCCAGCACGTTGCCACTACGATCTCAGTACTCTGCCACTATTTCGGCTGTCCACGCACTCACCACGCTGCCACTACGTTGTCCCCGTTCTCAATATGATCCCACCACGCTTCCTTCTCCATCACGTCCTCGCTATAACATGTGTGTTTTGAGCACGTTCAAAATGTGCGTAGAGAGAACGCAACCTACTACTACTCTCTCTCTCTCTCTCTCTCTCTCTCTCTCTCTCTCTCTCTCTCTCTCTCTCTCTCTCTCTCTCTCAAATAATAACACTCAGTGAACCATACATCACAGATACTTTAACCTAGATATACAATATTTGTATTGACAAAAACTACTTCCCCGAGCACTTCAAAACTAGCAAAATAATTCCTCTTTATAATTCAGGTGAACCAAATGACCCCTCCAACTACAGACCCATCTCAATTCTCTGTTCTCTCAAAACCACTAGAGCAGCACATCAACAGTCACATCTCATCACACATTAAAACTTTTGACCTACTACACCCAAATCAATCGGGCTTTAGAGAAAATCATTCGTGTCATACAGCTCTTGTAAATCTGGTCGACCAATGGCTTTCCAATATTAATAATGATGAATACACAGCAGCCGTCTTCGTTGATTTTGCCAAGGCTTTTGACACGATAAACCATGCTCTACTTCTTCGTAAACTATCAGTGTATAATTTTTCAACCAACGCTATTGCACTCCTGTCATCATTCCTTAGCTCCCGTCAACAATGTGTTTCTATTGATAATAAAATTTCAGACTTTCGTTATTCAAAAAGTGGTGTTCCACAAGGTTCTATCCTTGGTCCTATCCTTTTTTCGTTATATGTAAACGATTTGCCCATTTTCCTTTCATCCCTTAGTGATCTTTTTGCAGATGATACCACAATCCATTCATCTGATCGTAGCTTAAACACCCTGTATGTAAACTTACAAGAAAACATTGATAAACTCACAACCTGGACACATTTTAACCATATGTCACTAAATACTGGAAAAACAAAACATATGCTGATAACTACCAGACAGAAACGTCAAAACCTACATGCGCCTACTCCAAAATTATATGCCAATAATAAAGAAATCGAAGAAATAAAATCCCACAAAGTCTTAGGATTAACCATTGATAACAATTTATCCTGGCAGGACCATATCACTCATTTAAGCAAAAACATCGCCAAAAAAGTCTTCCAATTATCCAAAATAAAACACTTTCTAAATCAGGAAGCCAGGAAACTCTTCTTCAGTGCACACATTCAATCACTAGTTGACTATGCTTCGACACTCTGGGACTGTGCCAGTGACAAGACTTTGAAACCCCTTGTCCGCTCTTATAATCGCGGCTTTAAACTAGTTCTATTGAAATCAAGTTCCTTAACATCAGAAGATTTTAAGAATCATAATATTTTACCTGTTAAGTATCGGCTAAAATTGAATAAAGGAAGACTTATGCACAAAATAATGAACGGAATGGCACCATCTAGATTAAGAAATAAATTCACGTTAAATGATAAAAGACATGTGCACAAGATTTCTCTCAATAGACCCCGCTTGGAGTTATTCAAATCCAGTCTGCATTATTCCGGAGGTTCCTTATGGAACTCTTTACCTACTAATTTAAAAGAAATATCACGTTATTCATCTTTTCGAAGACATCTTAAGAATTATATTTTGACATTTGATTTTTTAAATGTTTGAACATTAATGTAACAAATGCCCATACACATGTTTGATTGTTTGTATCTCTCTCTCTCTGTCTATCTCTCTATTTATCTCTCTCTCTCTCTCTCTCTCTCTCTCTCTCTCTCTCTCTCTCTCTCTCTCTCTCTCTCTCTCTCTCTCTCTCTCTCTCTCTCTTTCTCTCTCTCTCTCTCTCTCTCTCTCTCTCTCTCTCTCTCTCTCTCTCTCTCTCTCTCTCTCTCTCTCTCTCTCTCTCTCTCTCTCTCTCTCTCTCTCTCTCTCTCTCTCTCTCTCTCTCTCCCTCCCTCTCTCCCTCAACATTTTCACTTTTTACATGATATTCATGGTTGTTGTTTATTATATTCTTTCATTGGATGTTGTTGCTGTTTTTAATTGTTGTTTATTTCGATATTTTCGTTTACCACAGGGCTGGTCTCATTACCCTGCATAAATAAAATTTCGTTCGTTCGTTCTCTCTCTCTCTCTCTCTCTCTCTCTCTCTCTCTCTCTCTCTCTCTCTCTCTCTCTCTCTCTCTCTCTCTCTCTCTCTCTCTCTCTCTCTCTCTCTCTCTCTCTCTCTCTCTCTCTCTCTCTCTCTCTCTCTCTCTCTCTCTCTCTCTCTCTCTCTCTCTCTCTCTCTCTCTCTCTCTCTCTCTCTCTCTCTCTCTCTCTTCCAATGCGCTAAGGATCCGAGGAGGGACAGCTACAAACTCAAGTACCGCGTAAATGTTGGATTTTTGCTTGACATGCAGGTCAAGATACGCACTTCATCTATTTATTCCGCTATGTCAGATTAAAAATTTTGCTTTTGAAAGTTGATTTTGAAGGCAAAATGTTGCTCGCGTGTCAATTGCCATTATTTTGGAGCTGCGTCATGAAGCTACCTTTGGAAAACACGAAGTTTGCCGAAGTTATTCAGGTCACATTTCAAGTTGGCAAGGCAAGGCAAGGCAAATTGTTTATTTCATACCCACTTGGGGCACAGAAATATAAAACAAAGTACACACATATTTAAACACTCAAAGATCAATACAGAGTGATGTCTATACTAATTATTATCAGAAACGACAAACAATAATCAACAAGTAGATATGTAACATCATGAACTAATATACTTGTACCATAATAAAAAAAACCAAAAAAAACCATGTGACATTTTATCCATATAAATCATCGAAAAGAACTGTTTATAGCTGTAACGAAGTGCTTAAGTTTAATCAAAAGTTTCTTATTTCTTGAGACAATTAAAGCATTAAATTTATACGCATTTGGTCGCACAAAAAAGTACCGCGGAAGATATCTATTTCTTTCAACGTTGAAAAAGTGACAAACAAACAAATAATGGAACTCATCTTCCACATCATGTACATTACACTTTTCACAGATTCTTTCATTTCTGGGTATATTATCATAGCGCAATTTATTTACTGGCAAGTTATTATTAGTTGTTCTAAATTTTAGAATGGTAAACACATAATTCTGTGGAAGTACTAAGTAGTATGGATCAGCACCAAATGATGATTTAAACATTCTATAGTTCATATATAATTCATCATTATCAACATGCATGTACCAGGTTTGTAAGAAGCTATCTTTAACTTAGTTTAAGACATCTTTTCACTTTATCTTTGAACCATAATGGGTGTACATCAAGATAATGTTGATTCAACCAAAAGCTACTTAAACCAATTTCGTTTAATAACGTATGAATGTATTTGATATATTTATTTTCGTGTACATTTAATTCATACATTCTCAAAAGGGTTTTATACACACTATATAATAGCTTTTCACTAGCACTCTGATGGTTTGTCACGAAAATGATAACATTCTGGATTTAACAGTGACATGACTAATATGGGATATTTTCCTGTCTCTCCAAATATCACGAAAGAAGGAGTCAATCGACGCACTTTCAAAACCAACTTATAAAATTTTAGTTGCAGTCTTTGAATAAGATCAATCATATCAAACCCCCAAATTTCACATCCGTATGTAAGAATTGGAAGTACAGTTTTATCAAATAAGTCAATCATTAGGTTTGCAGGGAGCTTCAATAACTTAGCTTTTCTCAACAAACCAAACATTGCTCGAGAAGCTCGATCAAACAGGTCACGTTATGCAACATTCATTCGGTTATTATAGTTAAGTTTTAACCCAAGGTACAAAAAATCATGAACGACCTCTATCTTATCTGTTCCTATAAAGAAGTCAGGAAAACGTCTAACCTTACCTTTAGAAAAAATAACAATTTTACATTTCTTAGCATTTAATTTCAATTTCCATATTTTACAATATTGATTAATACAATCAAGACCTTGCTGCAGTCCAGCTGAAGTTTCAGAAAAAATAACAGTGTCGTCTGCATACAGTAATAAAAAAAATTCAACAAAATGTGCACATCAGATTCACTGATGTCTGCTCCATTTGCTTCCCTTGCAACAGTAACAAGGCCAGTCATATCACCGGACATAAACTCTTTCATATCATTCAAGAACATGGCAAACATTACAGGTGACAAATTCTCTATACATCCAAAATTTGGGTCGTCTGCTTCGCCCGAAAATTGCCGAAGCTACCTTCGGAAAACACGAAGATTGCCGAAGTTACGCAGGTCACATTTCAAGTTGGCTATACAGAGACCGTCAACTTTACTGCAATCTGTAAACTTAATATTCTTCTTTTTTTTTCTCCGTGGCAATGGTTATTTGAATGAACGAACCACTTTGACAATCGAAGGCAATATCATGATGCAAATTGCTCAAATCCGTCGTAAAACTGGTGAGTTAAACTATCTAATTTTGGGTGCATTTTCAAAGCGGTTCATTTTTAGACACGTGCGTGTACTAGAAGAAGCTTTGGTTAGAAGAAGGGAGAGGGGGAGGGGAAGGGGTGGCTAGGAAGGAGAAGAGGGAGGCGAGAAGGGCTTTTGTACAAATAGTTCCTCTACCTTCTGGAAGTTTTGTGTTTGGTCTAACCATATTTGTTTTGAAAGGTGCATAACGGAGAATAACGAATCTGCGCTCAGGAAACCGAGCAAGCAATGATTGTGTGTGTGTGTGTGTGTGTGTGTGTGTGTGTGTGTGTGTGTGTGTGTGTGTGTGTGTGTGTGTGTGTGTGTGTGTGTGTGTGTGTGTGTGTGTGTGTGTGTGTGTGTGTGTGTGTGTGTGTGTGTGTGTGTGTGTGTGTGTGTGTGTGTTTTCACAACATTTAGGCACCAACTTTTCTCAAAGTGACAAAACCTAAGTCTGTGCGGAGCTTACATATATGCTTTCATGACATCACGGGTTTTGCTATAGTCAATAATGTACAGCTAGCCAGTTCTTCTTCTTCTTCGGACAGGTTCCTATCAATTATGAACGCAGATGCTTCATGCTGCCGTGCCGTGCGGGTTGGCATTATTTTGAAGCTGTGTCAGTTGGTCCGACTTGACTGCTTTCCCTTCTTCCTCTTATAATGAAATTTTTACAGCGACTTTCGACGAAGCCTTAATAGCTCGATAGGTTAGGACGCTGTGTCGCAAATACGTAGGTCGTGTAGGTCGCGGGTTCGAGTCTGGCCCTCGCCACATTTTTCTTTTTTTGGGGGGGGAGGTTTTTCATCTTTTTTTTTAAAGGAGAGGGGCAGTGGGCGGAAGGGAGGGGGACGCAGCCCAGGGAGGGGGAAACCTGGGTGTGGGCGGGGGGGACACGGGGAGGGGGAAAGCAGGATAGGAGAACCCCAAGCGAAGCTAGGTAGGAGAAGAGGGAGGCGAGTACCTTCTGGAAGTTTGGAAAGCTGGGGGTGGGCGGAGGGGGGGGGGACACGGGGAGGGGGAAAGCAGGATAGGGGAAACCCCAAGCGAAGCTAGGAAGCGCAGATACTTCATGCTTCCGTGCGGAGCACGGGTGAGTGGGCGGAAGGGAGGGGTGCTGCCGTGCGGAGCACGGGTTTATCTAGTACCATATACTATTTTTTAACGACACATGGCATAGCTTCTGTTGAGCATGCGCGCGCATGTGTGCGTGTGCGTGCGTGTGTATATATATGTGTGTGTGCCTTCTTTGAGTGCGCGCGCGCGCGTGTGTATGCATGTGTGTACGCATATGCATGTGATTGAGAAGGTCTTTTTGCAATGGAAAAGGAATCCTTGTTTATCTGTCCATTACCTGGGACAAATTGGGAACTCGGCACCCCCTGACTGAAAGGTAGACCCAGGTTGTTGGCACCTTAGCACTGACTCAAATTGGACCAGAAAGAAACACAAGCTTGTTTACACAGTCGATCCCAGTCTTTTGATTTGAACCTACCCGTAACGCATTAGTCAGTCTCAGTTCTAGGGGCATTCATTTAGTTATTAGGCTACCTTTCCAAGAGTACTGAATTACTATTTTTCTGGATAGATAGAGGGTTCCCCTTAATAAAGCCTAGCTCTCCATCCCCCTTAACAACTTCCTTGTTAACCACTACTGTTTGCCATTTCCCATTTTACCACTTTCCCTTGGTTCTTGATTTATTCTATGCGAGGTATATATTTTCCAGCATCACCTTCATCCTTCCCCATCCCATCTCTTTCTCTCCCACCCTCTCTCTGTCTCTGTCTGTCTGTCAGTCTCTGTCTGTCTGTCTGTCTGTCTGTCTGTCTGTCTGTCTGTCTCTCTCTCTCTCTCTCTCTCTCTCTCTCTCTCTCTCTCTCTCTCTCTCTCTCTCTCTCTCTCTCTCTCTCTCTCTCTCTCTCATTAGAGACATGCCCCCCCCCCCAACGCCAGCTATCCCAAAGGCCCCATGGCCCGGTGAGGGTGGGGATACCCCTTGGGCAAGCATCTTCATTATTTAAATCAAAATCAAGCCTAGTTTTCCAGAATACAAGTTACCCTCTTTTTGGCATGCGATGGTCATTGCCAGACAGGACTGACAATAAACACACAACTGTACATCGTCTTTGAGCAAGCAGCGAGTGTTTGCAAAGAATGGACACGTAGTTTTCAGGACGTTTCTGACTTTGCTTGAGTTTATTAACGGCTCTCAATAATATTAATATTAGCAGACACAAAGGTGTTCCACTCAGAATTCGTGGTTATATTATATCACCATTTTATAACAGACAATCACAACGTGGCATCTACCAAGACTGTCTGACCTAGGAGATGCTAAACAGTGGAAGAGAAGGTTATGGTAAGCAGCATTTTTGTTGTCATAATAGCAGTATTATAAAAAAGCGGATTACACATCAACGATACCAAGAGGAAAGTCTGATATAAATATCAACGTTTAAATAGGGAGGACCTGTGCATATAGAAATACATACGCACGAAAACAATCGATCAGTTTCAATGATTGTCCTGACATCTCGAAAATGAGAAAATGAAAAACGACGAAATGGAAAGCTAGAGCCACCCCCTTATCTCCCCCCCCCCCCCCCACACACACACACCACCCTCTTCCTCCCCATGGCTCCCCCCCCACCCCCTCCCCCCCCCATGGCTGCTGCCCCCCCCCCCCCCCCCCCCCCCCCCCCCCAAGTCTGGCTATCTTGTACATTAGTCACCCCCACCCCACCCTCAAATTTTCGCATTGAAAATATTCACTGAGAAGCAACATTCTGTCTTTTTTTTGGTAAGGGGGAGATAGAGTTAGGACCAGCCTAGCCTTATTTCCATAAGAAAACTGAAAGATGGAGACTTTGAGAGTGAGGGTCGTAAATATGAGAGGCGGTGACTAAAGTACAAAATTGCCCCCAAGTCTTTCTGAAGAAAGAAAACAAGAGGGAGGGGGGTCCACAGAACAGGTCTATTTACGTGCAACTCAATGCGTACTATGCCATCTGTGTGTGTGTGTGTGTGTGTGCGTGTGCGTGTGCGTGTGCGTGTGCGTGCGTGCGTGCGCGCGCGTGCGCGCGTGTGTGTGTGTGTGTGTGTGTGTGGAGAATTCCTCACAGGTAGGCTATAAAATCTCTGCGTGCGATCGAGATACACGGAGGCTGGTCTCTTGATATGTATCCCTGTCTAATCTACGATTTACGATAGTAAAAAAGAAATCCCTCTCCATTACGATCACCCCTACCTTTCTTCCCTTTCAACCCTCTTTTTCCACTTACCCCTCACCCCCACATACCTGTAGATTCTCTTGAAAGAATCGTAAAACGTCCCCCCCCCCCCCCTTTTCCTTATTCTCTCCATTATCTTTTACTCTCTTTTCCCCCTTTTATTTTCACTCTTTCTTTCAGAATTTCGCGGTGCATGAGCTGCCAGGCTAATGGGGGGTGGAGGGCGTCTCAAAGGTGATGTGAAAGGTCCGTCCGAAGTGAATGACTGCGTGATATATATTGCTTTATAAAGCAGCACATACCTGGCTATCTATCTTTCTTTCGCTGCCAACGACGTATATATACGTCCTCTATAGTGCTTCAGTACTTGCCACCGACGTATATATACGTCCTCTATAGTGCTTCAGTACTTGCCACCGACGTATATATACGTCCTCTATAGTGCTTCAGTACTTGCCAACGACGTATACATACGTCCTCTATAGTGCTTCAGTACTTGCCAACGACGTATATATACGTCCTCTATAGTGCTTCAGTACTTGCCACGACGACGTATATATACGTCCTCTATAGTGCTTCAGTACTTGCCAACGACGTATATATACGTCCTCTATAGTGCTTCAGTACTTGCCAACGACGTATATATACGTCGCCACAATATCGCCACTAAGTAGCGATATTGCTGCATTCAAAAATCGCGCGGCAAGTAGTAGGCGGCAGCAAAGGAAAAAGATGGGGGGGTGGGGTGTGACAAGATAGCGGCGACGTTGAAACATTTCTGCCTGTTTTATTGTCTGGTTGGCTGAGGAAAGAGAGGGATGCGGGGTGGGTGGGGTAGAATCAGAGAGAGAGAGAGAGAGAGAGAGAGAGAGAGAGAGAGAGAGAGAGAGAGAGAGAGAGAGAGAGAGAGAGAGAGAGAGAGAGAGAGAGAGAGAGAGAGAGAGAGAGAGAGAGACAGACAGACAGACAGACAGACAGACAGACAGACAGACAGACATTGGGCTGCGATGAAACTCATTAGGCTAACAGAAACAGGGCCATAGAGAAAGGGGGGCGGGTATAGATGAGTGGTTGAAAAGATGATAAAAAAGAAGATGGTGAAAATTATGATGGGAGTGATGACGACAACGACGACGACAAATATTCTTTTTGCAGTCGAAGTCAATGGATTTAATAAATAAAAATGATAATGAAGCGTCATAATTATAACTATTAAGGGAAAAAAAATAACTAAGTCAACAGAATCAACAGAAATATAAAACAAATAAAATAAATAATTGAGGGAAGTAAACGTTGGTGGACAAGGGGAGGGGGAAACGGTTCTCGACACGAGTTCTTTAATTAATGGGGGAAAAACACACAGAATGAAATCTATAACTTATAGTATAAGCTAACGATATAATCAATAAAGGGGTGTTCGTGTTGATTTTTGTTGTTGTTGTAAAGATTTGGTAACACATTTATTCTACATTCAATTATATACGGACAAAAAAACTTTAGATAATTAAATTCGTCAACATTCACCAATGTCTCACTTTTTGGTTTTGTTGTTGTTGCTTAATTAAAAAGTTCCTGCCATTTCTCAGCATTCCTTTCAAACGCAGTGTCTTAACAGGCAAATTATTATTTTATCAATCGTGGTACAAAATTATGTGGAAATATAAAAAGGCAACAAATAGATGTTTTTTCTTTGTTTGTTTGTTGTTGTTTTTTGTCTTTATCTTTGACAGATTCCAATAATTAGTGTACTTAGCCATCCATCTCAGTGACCTATGCCAAGGGTCTCTCTCTCTCTCTCTCTCTCTCTCTCTCTCTCTCTCTCTCTCTCTCTCTCTCTCTCTCTCTCTCTCTCTCTCTCTCTCTTTCTCACCTCTACCTCTCTCCCTATTGCTTCTTGTCTACCGTTTCTTTGTTATATTTTGTTGTTGAGCATGTATGCTTATGCCATAATCCTTGATAAATAAACATATTCATTCATTCATTCATTTCTACTCTCTCTTCCTCTCTCTCTCTCTCTCTCTCTCTCTCTCTCTCTCTCTCTCTCTCTCTCTCTCTCTCTCTCTCTCTCTCTCTCTCTCTCTCCATCATGTCACACACAGACACAGAGACAGACAGACAGACAGACAGACACACACACACTGACTCACACACACACACACACACACACACACACACACACACACACACACACACACACACACACACACACACACACACACACACATATACACACACACACACATACGCACACACACACATACACGTATTCTCTCTCTCTCTCTCTCTCTCTCTCTCTCTCTCTCTCTCTCTCTCTCTCTCTCTCTATCTATCTCACTCTCTCTTTCTTTCTCTCTATCTCTTTATTTTCTGTTAATTAGGTAATACAAAACCTTTAGAAATAACAAACTGCTCTAACGAATTAAGCTGGGAGTGACATACAGGAGATTTGATATTCCAGTCGCGCTAAAACCGAATCCTTCCGAAAGCACATTGCAACAGATAAAGAAAAAAGAAAACAATGCCATTAATTCTGCCAAAACAGCACCATACATACTCTCTGTCTCTCTGTCTCTCTGTCTCTCTGTCTCTCTGTCTCTCTGTCTCTGTCTCTCTGTCTCTGTCTCTCTGTCTCTGTCTCTCTGTCTCTCTGTCTCTGTCTCTCTGTCTGTATGTCTCTCTCTCTCTTCAGAGAGACAGATATAGTCGGTTATAGTCACATTCGTTTGGACCCTTCTCGTCGACTTCAAACTGGCCTGATTGTTTATAGATACGTGTCTATCTCTTAACTGTAAACGGATTAACTCCTTTGAAAACTACGGCGTTGAGTCGGTTTGGTTTGAAGTTAATATTAAAAAGAGTAAACCTATTTTAATCGGATTTCTGTACAGAAACCCCGCAGAACGCAATCATTGGTACGAAAAATTTAATGACATGATGGAGCCTGTTTCTTTTACTGGAAATGAAGTTATTCCGTTTGGTGATTTTAATATTGATTTCTATGAAAAAAACAATAATAGATGGAACCAACTCTATGAAAATGTCGGTCTAAATCAACTAATCAGTACGCCAACACGAATTATCTCCTCATCTGAAACACTGATAGACCACGTGTACTCAAGTAAAAAAGATAATATAATTGAAATATGTTCTCCCCATTGTGGTTGTAGTGACCACTTACCTATCTGTGTCACGTGGCTCAAAAAAGGAACTAGGGTTCCTAAACCTGGCCAATAAGTAATTACGTACAGATCCTTCGCTAATTTTAATAAGGATGCCTTTCTGGAAGATCTTGCCCAATCTCCGCTGTCTCAAGTCTATCAATTCACTGATCCTGATTTAGCTTTTGAATTTTGGCATAAAAGTTTTATAGAAATGCATAACAAACATGCATCCTTTGTCACAAAAAGAGTTAGATATTCACCAAAGCCACCGTGGCTTGCAGAGGAAATTGAAGAAGCTATTCGGATTCGAGAGACTTTATTGAAATCCAAACAATATGAACAATTAAAAAATAAATAAAAAAGATATAAAGTTACATCCATGCTTCACCGTTCAAAAAAGAAATACTTTAATGATTAAGTGTCCACTTGTTCTAAAAATAACTCAAAGCCCATTTGGAAAGCTATAAACACCCGTAAAACCCCGTAAAAACTCAGACAAAACATCCGTTGTTCCCACCGAAATGTCAGCCGATGCACTAAATCGTCATTTTTTCAAATGAACAAAATGATCTCAAATTGCTGAAAGATTTATGTGTGTCAAATGAAATTAAATCCGAACTAGCTGTTCCTGCAATAAAAGTTTGTGATGTTTATCTTTATCATTTAAAACAAACAGGTACACGTGGTCTTGATGGCTTAGATGGAATTATTCTTAAACTTAGTGCTCCTCTCGTTACAGACACACTGACTTATCTATGCAACCTCTGAATCGATAAGTTATTTTCCTAACATTCTGAAGCAAGCTAAAGTTATACCGCTTTTTAAATCTGGTGTTAAAGCTGATCCTTCTAACTATAGACCTATTTCGCTCGTTTCTGTTCTTTCTAAACCTCTAGAAAAGCATATAGCTTCTCTGCTGAACTTTTTGCAATTCTAATGGCACTAACCTGGATAGCTGATATGGATATTACAATTTATAGTATTTTACTTTGTGTAGACTCGAAGTCTGTTCTTTATAGTTTACAAAACTGGAATGCAAACACCAGAAGAGATTTAATTTTTGATGTAAAATATATAATACACTCTATTATGTCAAATTCAATGTTAGAAAATAGTATATATAATGAAAAGCTTCCTTCAAAATCTAAGATATTATTATGTTCAAGATCTTTATCTAGTCTTATCTACAAAATTCGATTAAACTCGTGGAGGACCACATTTTTTAAATATGTAGAATGTATCAGTTCAACACATTATTTTAGAATGTCCATTATTATCATTGATATACAAACTATCTGGGATGCAAGTTGCACGAATTGGAACTTTAAAAGATGTAGTTTACAGTCATGAAATGATCAAAATAGCTACAGTCTTATTCAGCTCTGGAATTGCAAGATTACTTTAGTTCATGACTTAATTAACTGTAATTTTGTTTTCTTTGTCACTTTTGTTTCTTCTATTAATTTGTTGGGTTTGTTTGTGTTGTTTTTTCCTCCACATTCACAGACATAAAATCATATGCATAGCTACACTTACTCATACACACGCACTCATATTCACATAAACACACACGCACACGCGCGCACGCACGCGCACGCACACACACACACACACACACACACACACACACACACACACACACACACACACACACACATACACACGCGCGAGCACACGCACACACTAAAAAACGTTTTTATAGGGTTTTTTTTAGTCTAATATCACCATTGTGTGAACAGACTTTAAAATAAATCTATCAAAATCAAATATAGCTTCTCATTTATCTAACTATGACTTAATGCACCCTAATCAACCTTAACTCGGAGACATGTCTGCCGCTCGGCGACATGAAAATCCCACGTGGCATAATTTGTACTGCAATGTCTTCTACTCTTCTTTTTACACATCCCCACAAACTTTGGAGTGATTGTATACAGTATTTCACGAGATATAGGAGGGTGAAGAAAAACGGAAAAATGTCTGCCGCTCGGCGACATTCTATTTCCGAGGGATAATTTATGTACGAATGTGTTATACTCTTAGTGTCACATCCTGACACAAAATTGGAAGGGATTCTGTCTTCTAGTTCACGAGATACAGCTTGAAGAAGAAATATATAGCGCAAAGAAGGAAATTTGGGTTTTCAAGGTCACACTTCAAGGTCAAGGTCAGCATGGCGATAATTTATGCTCGGATGTTTTCTACTCTAGGGTATACAGTACCACACACAATCTGAAGCGCTTCTGTTAAGCACAAATGTGGAAAATATGGCTTAAAACCCAATTTGTAGACCTCTACCACTTTCAAGGCCTACCGATCTCCCGGACCTTGACCTTGACCTTGATCGGTGTGCCATCATCAGAACATAAGCCAAAGTACCTACATGCCAAATTTGAAGACTCTAACACCAGCGGTGTGGAAGTTATGGTTTTGAAGGTCGGGACGGGCAAGGTCGGGACGGCAAAACGTTTTGCGCGGATGCCTTCCTCTCATGGTGACACACCACCACACACAATTTTAAGCGATTCGGTCAAGCGGTTCGGGAGATATCCTTGGGACAGACAGACAGAAAAACAAAAAAACAAAAAAAGAAACAACCCCGAATGAAAACATACTTCTTTGCGATCGTAGATCGGCAAAGGACAACAAATAATAGAGACAGCAAAGGGGCCGCTACACGGCATACGATTCAACCAATGTCTCTATGTCTGTGTGTGTATGTGTGTGCGTGAGAGAGAGAGAGAGAGAGAGAGAGAGAGAGAGAGAGAGAGAGAGAGAGAGAGAGAGAGAGAGAGAGAGAGAGAGAGAGAGAGAGAGAGAGAGAGAGAGAGAGAGAGAGAGACAGAGACAGAGCGAGAGAGCGAGAGACAGAGACAGAGACAGAGAGAGAGAAGAGGGAGGCGCATGAAATATTAGGAACGTGAAGGGACCCAAAATATGTGAAAGCTTATTGGGATGAATTGGAGAGGGTGGGGGTGGGGTGGGGGTGAATAAATGAATGCGAGGATAGAAATGGTGGGAAAGAGGGCAGTTCTTAATGTTTTGATAGTCGCTTGTATCGACCCTAACTATGTCTAACTTCTTGCGAAGCATGATTTGTTATCCATTTGTCCTTACTTTTGTTTCCATTTTTAATGCATGTAAATGGGTTTCCTTGATTGTATTGTGCTTGTACGAGACCACACTGTAATTTCACCTAACGTGATAATAAAGTATTTTTGACTT